>CM067338.1:98276319-99476319 GCA_034376525.1 Nicotiana benthamiana
CCTTGTACAACTTGTTGATTCTTTTCTCTCCAATATGACCAAGCCTACAATGCCAAAGGTATGTTTGATTTACATGATCATCTCTTTTCCTCTTAAGACTTGAAACATGCATAATCGAATTAGCATTCACACTCGGTAAGACATAAACATCATGTTGGAGATAGCCATTCACATATAAATTATCACTATAATAAATATAGCAAATACCATTTCCTATATTAATGTGAAAATCACGTTTGTCTAACATAGAAGCTGAAATTATGTTCGAAACAAATTTAGTAACATAATAACAATCATCCAACATAAGTACTTTTCCCGTAGGCATTATTAAAGAAGTTGATCCTATAGCTACGGCCGCAACTTTTGCACCATTTACAACTTGTAGATTAATTTCTCCTTTCTTTAGCCTCCTACTTATCTTGAACCCTTGCAACATATTGCAGATGTTATAACCACTGCCAGTATCTAATACCCACAGTAAAGAATTAGTGGTAGCTGAAGAAACCTTGAAAACATTTTTCATTAATGTCTCACCTTGTTTCTTGTCCTTTAGAGTTGCAAGATACTCCTTGCAGTTTTTCTTCCAATTATTTATGATAAACCTTGTTGCCTTGAACATCATTCTCTGGAGGGATTATCTTTGCAGGCTTATCGATCACATCCATAAGCTTTTCATGCATGAGAACAATTCTCATATACCAGTCATCAAAGTTTGGTCCTACCAATTTATTGGTCTCAAGTATTTCACACAGTGATATAACAGACATATTGAGAAATCTAAAATATAGAAAAGAAAAAGCAGTAATATAAGAACATATTTTTATATATCATAAAGACATGGACTTTTATCTAAATGATATTTCCACTAATTATTTTAAACTATTTACCCTCATTATAGTTTATGAAATCTTTATTTCTTTTAGTGGAGTAAAGAAATTCTTTAACAATATGTATGAGCCCCTTGGAAATCAAGTCGTTTCTCACATATATTTTAAAAGTAGGTACTCTTACCAATTGTATCCCCATAATATTTCCTTAAATAGCTCTATGTCAAATAGTCCTTTGGTAGTCAGGTCGATCCTATTGGCATAGTTGAGTTCAACCATCATGATAGCAAAGAACTTATTAAATTTTATACTCCCCCGGGTAGTCCAGGCGTCTAGTGTAAAATTGAATAATTCTTTCAATCCATACATCTAATGCAATAAATAATTTTAACATATTCTCGAACTATAAGTCTCCTGGTAGTCAGGCCGCTCCTTATAAACAAGAAATAAGTAAAATTAATTACCTTGATGGATAGCTCTATAATAAAATATCTTATACTTTATTATTTAAGAACTCAAATTTTAGTAAGAGGGAATTGTTACAAAAATAATTTTTAATAACACGAAGATCGAATCTTTTATAGCATGTGAATTTAGTTCAGGTTGTCTATATGCTTAGTTCTAAATTAATTTACATCACATGTAATAAATAATTCAAAATTATGTAATGAACAAGCACATGGCATAAAATAAAATTCAACATACTCTAACATATTATCTTATATATCACATAAAAAGAATTCATGCTAGAATATTATTATTAATTAACATCTCATGAACTAATAATAATTAAATTAACAATAGAATCATGTAACCTATTATAGATTCCCGTTGTATCTAATACAAAATTTCAAATTCAAGTTATGAACGATCTCAATAGTTACATGAATGCATATTTTATCCACAATAAAATAATATCAACATTCAAACGACTTGACTATTGCACAAGGTACATCTATTATGGTTTGAACTCTTCAAATATAATATTAAAATATTTCGTAAATAAATTTTAGACACAATAAACCGCGGCTCTGATACCACTGAAGGATTGCGTATAGGTGTTCGTAACACGCAGCGGAAGACAATAACAATCTTAGGTAGATTTTTTCATGTTTAAAAATTTATTTACTTATCAAAGATTGGGTCTAAGACGTACCTGGTGAAGAGAGTTCCTTTTTCAGAATTTCTTCGATAGTGCGAAGACTCTATGCGTATCCACACCGAGATCGATCCTTGCTATCAACTCTTTGATCAATGAAACCCGCGAACAAATTTAACGAAAAATATTGTGTTGAAATTTTTCTCAAAAGTCTCAACTCAAATTAGAAGAACAAGAAGCACTTTTCTTGTAATTGTATTTTCTCTCTTGGCTTTATATTGAACTCTCACTTTCACAAAGTAGGTTTTCTTCTCAAGAATAATAATAAAAAAACGAAAAAGAACCATACTGTTATGAAATAACATAAGAACAAGAACAATAATACAAGAACAAGAACAATTTAGAGAGAATAGGGAGAGGAGTATTCTTATTGATACTTTGAGATGATTTACAATGGAATAGAACCCCTATATTTATAGGGAGGTGGTGACTTAGCCACCAAGTAGTAAGCCCTAGAATCTCTCTAATTATAGACATTCACCTTAAATAGAGTTCTATTTATAACACTCCCCCTTGAATGTCTATTCAATAATGTGCCTCGTTAAAACCTTAACTGAAATAAAACCCAATGGGAAAAAAATTCTAGAAAAGGAAAAAGAGTACACATGTTTGAATATGCGCCTATTGGTTGCCTCGTTAAAAACCTTGCAAGGAAAACCCAGTGGGACAAAACCTTGTAAGGGAAAAAAAGTGCAACGCGCATTAACTCCCCCTGAAGAGAGCATTAATTCACATCCTTGAACCTTCACATTCCAATCTTGTGCACTTGCTTCAAGAAATTGTTAGTAGATATTTGATAAATAAATCAACCATATTGAATGAATATTCCGTACCTTGAAATTATCATTCTTGATAGATTTGAACATCTTCATATAATGTCGTGGAATGAATCTTCAATATCTCCATTGAGGTATTCTCGATGCCATCATGCTTATAGTTATAGTAAGATGCATATGTACACAAATTACACTTAGGATGTGGTACTTCAGGACCAAGGATTGTATATGCTTCAAGCAACTTAAATCTTTCATGGATTGACATATAAGTTAAGTCATATATGCCATATAATAGACTTTAGATGCATATCAAGTTTTCATGTCATTCCATACAAATAGATATCGAAAACTGATTACACATACCTTTGACTTTATACTTTCAAGTATTTGAACTACATGTCCAAAACTACATGTCTTTCATATAGAATCAATTCTATTTGAATTGTATCTCTTCCATTTTGGCCAATATTTTGTTTGTATTAACCAAACATAAGATCCTCATCGATATTTAGCGCTATCATAGATGTCGTCGACGAACATTTTATATCGGTTCCAATAAATTTTCATAAGGACATAACATGGAGATCTCTTCATTCATATATCAGGTACCTGAATCTCTCATGAGATTTTATGAAGTGTTATGTCATGTGATCTTCTGGATCACTTGCCTCCTTATTATGATCACTTCGATCATTTGCTCATCTTCTTTATTAAGAAATTCCTTTTGAAACCGATTTGTCTATACGCTTTAAGCGTATCAAAGACATTGTCCTTCAGGGACTTAATATGAGCATTTGTAGTGAGAATATAGTTACTTTCTTTGGGTCAGCAAATGCGTATGGCATGCTTTGCAATATGTTGCAATTGAATTATCCTTTTATGAACTTCAGGTTCATATTATGATATTCGAGGAGCTATATATACAAATGATAATTCATCCCATGTAACCTTTTTTCAAGTGTTTATCATGTCTCCCCCTCATGTTAGAAAAGCTAACTTGTTTCCTCAACTTTGAGATTCCATCTTTGTGCATTATGGTGTTAATGAAAATATACACCGCACATCAATAATAATAAGATGGAGTTATTTGGTTTCTGACCCTGAACCACTTGTGAGGGGAGAATATAATATACTCTCGTATACAACGTATATCAAACTGATATATATAACTTTGTTCTCATAAGAAACAGTTTAGCTATTCAGTGGAGGCACTCAATAATTATCTTGCTAAACCAACTATGATATAAACCAACTATCAAGATGAACTATCTTGAATAGAAAATCTGGAAATTATGCTCGAAGTTAGATTACTGAGCAATTTACCTTGCAAGCACCGGCCAGGCTGCGGGTTAATAATAATCGCACATGTAACCATATCATAGATGCATCATATGTGGTATACATGGCAGGTGAATGGGCCCATATTCACCTTTGATATTTCCAGAATTTATGGGCTTCAACCCGAACTCTTTAAGTTGGTCAATTAATTAATGAGAACAAGTAATACAAGAGAATTCGTAAAGAACTTTCTAGTTCTTTAATATTTACCCATGTGAATTCTCTATTACTGCACATCATACTTAAAATGAGATGGCTAACCCGAATGCCAACTGAATAAATTATCAATATTGATAAACTTCAAATTTACACCATGACATGTGCAATTATCAATAAACTTCAAGTTTATTATAGTATGTGTTTTTATACCAATAAATATCCACTTTATTGTGGCATTCTTTTGTTTGTGTAGTACAAACTGGAGAATAAAGTGGGTAGTTTTTCACATACGGATTATCCCACTACAAGTTGTAGTAATAGAAGATATCAAATCGTTCCTTTATTTATAGTCTCAATATAATCAATCGCTTTCGCATATACTTTGGAAACTGGATAAGTTTCTTTGAGACTTACTACAACATAATACCTTATTGGTAATCAATTGTGTTTCTCCAACATAGTAATAATTGGCTCTTCTAGAGCTCTCAATTAATTTTGTACTACCACATATTGCTATCACATTCTCTGCGGGGATATGTGATTTTGTTATCCTTTTCAAATCTGTAAATGCGTCTGGCATTTGATTTGCTATTCTTTGCAAATGGATAATCTTTTTCACATCTTTTTCACAAATAGAGGTATGTGGATCAAGATGAGATAATGATGCATTTTTCCACAAAATTTCCCGTTTGGTTTCACCAACTTCTCCCCCAAATTTTGGGAAAAGTGTCTCATCAGATTGACAGTCTACAAATCGTGCAGTGAACAAATCCCCTGTCAATGTTTCGAGGTAGCGAATAATGGAGGGCGATTCAAACTCAACATATATTCCTAACCTTCTTTGCAGACCCATTTTGGTGCGGTATGGCGGTGCTATAGGCACATATACTGCGCATCCAAAGATTCTTAAATGGGATATATTGGGTTCATGACCCAAAACCAATTGTAACGGGGAATATTTGTGATAATTCGTCGATCTTAGACGAACTAGCATTGCTGCACGCAAAATGGCGTGACCCCAAACCGAAGTGGGCAGCCTTCTTTTCATGAGTAAATGAGGTATTCAAGATTATACTCATGTATTGTCTCAATCTGATATCCATTTTGAATGATATCTCTAAAACTCAACAAGTTCCTTTTAGACTTGGAGGAGAACATTTTGACTGATATCTTTAAAACTCAACAAGTTCTTCTTAGACTTGGAGGAGAACATTGCATTCTCTAAAATATCGTTCCTTTAGGCAGAGTTATAGTTGCTCTTCAGGAGCCTTCAATCAATTTAATTCCCATGGTTTGCCATACAAAAGAAAATATACGAACATGAGAATAAACAAATTCAATCCGTTTGTTTCATACTTAAACAATATTTTCGAAATCTGCTGAGGTTATTCGACTAACTAAATCAGATAGTCGATTATATGTTTTCCATAATCGATTACTTTGCAGTTTGAAAATTTCAATTTAAGCATTTTCTTAAAACAATCGATTGTTAAACACACACAATCGATTGTTGAACATTGACAATCGATTGTTAAACACACACAATCGATTATTTGCTATTTTGAAAAACTTCAGATCACAGTCTTAAGACAATCGATTGTTAAACATAGACAATCGATTATTTGCTATTTTGAAAAATTCCAGATCACACTGTCTTAAGACAATCGATTGTTAAACATAGACAATCGATTGTTGACTATTTCGAAAAACTTCAGATCACACTGTCTTACGACAATCGATTGTTAAACATAGACAATCGATTATTTGCTATTTTGAAAAATTCCAGATCACACTGTCTTACGGCAATCGATTGTTAAACATAGATAATCAATTGTTAAACATTGACAATCGATTGTTGAACATTGACAATCGATTGTTTTGCAGTTTTAATGCGAAATATTAGATAATCGACTAACTGTTAGGTTAGTCGATTACCTCTACTTAAAAATAAAAATATTATTGAAATTTGAGCATATTGAAACATTCTAAAGAACTAATACTAACATTATATCATAAACTAACTAATACGAGCTGATACTAATGACTATTAGTTTATTCACTAACTATTACAAATAAGTGAAATAAAATCAAACAACTCCATCTTCTTTCATCACAGATCCATCACCGATTAGGTGGTCTATTTTCCCATCGGGTTGCTCAAAGAAATCTGCCACATCCAAGTGGGTGATGTCAAAATTGTCGTCAGAGACAAAATTTGTTTCAGGACCTTTACTCTTTCGAGATGCTTGATAAAGGTCAACCAAATGTCTTGGTATACGGCAAGCTTTTGCCCAGTGCCCTTTTCCACCGCAACGATAATATATAGTTTATGAACTATTTGCTTTTGGATTCTCATCGTATCGTGCTTGTGGCAGAGTGATCAACTTCAGGTTGTCATATCTCTTCTTTAAGCCATTCCACAAGATAGGTGGATCTTTGACTGTGATATATTCAATTTTCAAACCTTCATCAAGGTGATGGCGCAAGAAAATCAAGGCCTTAGCACAGTTTCAAACCTTCATTAAGGTGATGGCGCAAGAAAATCAAGGTCTTAGCATAGTCTTGGGTGGATGCATTATTTCTGTCTTTAATGGCGTCTCCAAGACCCATAGCATCTAAGTGGATTTCAGCATCCAACACCCATGTCATATAGTTCTTGCCCAAAATTTCAAGGGCAACGAACTTTGTTTTCATAATGTCAGACATAAGATACAATTACATCAAGAGCGTGTTCATACTTACAGGCTTTATTACAATTATCACATTCACTTCAGGGAATGGATCATAATGACGATTATAATTCCGTCTATTGCCACGTCCACATTCATTGATACCATCATGGTAATAATTTTGTCTTCTTTCAGACTTATCACATACTGCTACCACATTCTCTAAAGGGAATGGAGCAAATTCATTTGGACAGAGTTTTAATTCTTTGCCACGTCCACATTCATTGATACCTTCATGGTAATAATTTTGTCTTCTTTCAGACTTATCACATACTGCTACCACATTCTCTAAAGGGAATGGAGCAAATTCAATGGGACGGATTTTCAATTCTTTGCCCATAATCATACATGAATTTGATCATGGCAAGGCATAGAAATTTTACCACTTCATGTGAGTGTAATTTCTTACGAACTCCATTAGAGTTATAATTAAACTTTGTTGTCTTTGTTTGTATATAAAATCAAATCGTACAATTTCAAGAATTTGAAACGGAAAAGTAAATTACTTACCTTTAAGGTATACCAATAAATGTTGTGACATCAAATATACCTCTTGAGTTTCCTTCCCGTTGCATTACTTTATGATGATACTATCTCTTCTATTTTTCCATATAGAAATTAAAAGAAAAGGCGGCGATTGAGTTGAGAGAGCCGAATCGGCTATGAAGCAAAACCCTACACAAATAAAAGTTAAAATAATCGAAAATTTCAATTGGTTAGAGACTCGTGCTGATAACGTGTTATGAAATAACATAAGAACAAGAACAATAATACAAGAACAAGAACAATATAGAGAGAATAGGGAGAGGAGTATTCTTATTGATACTTTGAGATGATTTACAATGGAATAGAACCCCTATATTTATAGGGAGGTGGTGACTTAGCCACCAAGTAGTAAACCCTAGAATCTCTCTAATTATAGACATTCACCTTAAATAGAGTTCTATTTATAACACATACAAATTTTCTCCATCACCCTTTATATAGTATCACCTACAAACCCTTTTCCTATTTGGTTGAGGTAATAATTTTCTTAGGGTAAAAGTTTATTCCAAAAATAAACTTATGGAAAATTTTGTATGAAAATTCCCAAATTTCCTTCTTTGTTTTAACGTGAGAGAATGCTGACATTCCCTCTTTGAACTTTGAAAAATTTTGTAAGGAAATTTCAAAATTTCCTTCTCTGTTAATGGCGAAATTTTATTGAAATTTTTTAATCCAATTTTCCTTTTCCTTTTCACGCGGATTTTGTTATGTCCAATTCTAAATTGGACTATAACATTCTTTTCCCTTTTTTTTTTTTGACTTTTTGAATTTTATTAATATAATATTTTCCTATAGAAAATATTAATCCCATTCCAAAAAGGATAAAACTTTAATTAATAATCCAATTCAAAATTAGATTTATTAATAAGTCTTTATTAATATTATATTTTATATACATCTATTATATAAAATAATATTAATTATATATATCACATATATTTCAACCAAGAGATATTATTTAATTTCTATTCCAAATAGAAACTTCAATTTATTCACAATATTAGTTATAATCTTTGTGCTAGCAAAGAATATAATAATATTTCATTTGGACTAATAACTAAATTTATTTGACTAATTAAATATCTTTAATTTAATTATCAAATAATAAATTAATTAATCCTTTAAAGATCAGAACACTCGTTAGTGTGCGACCCCATAGGTTCAATACTAAACCAATTGCAAATTGATCATATCAAAATACTAATCAAGGGTGGCATCTAGCAACACTCCTTAACGACCGGATAGCATGAAGTATACAATTTACTCTCAAGAACCAGTAGAAGAATAATGTAGTAATTCCTTTTGTCCTTATAGCTCTTGATCATCCTAGGATATGGTTCAACTGTCAAATCCTAATAGGCGATCAACTATGTGTTCACGTCAAATATAATCGACCATTGAATGACCTAAGAAACTCATTTCTTCTTTCATTCAATTGCCCTGACCAAGGTCTTAGTTTGGTCGTTTATAATTAATGACAACATGGAGCTTAAACTCATTACCAGGAGTTGACAGATTCCGTCTTGATCAATCACTAATTCTACAAGTATTTAATCGTACCCAATATCCTTTCAACTATCGCCCTAGGGCCATAGGTGTCTAGTATCAAAGCACAATAAATAACTTGTCAATTACTATGACGATCTCAAATCAAAGGAAACAGTTACATCACATTCTTCAAGAAAATATCCTATTGACAGTTTATGGTAATTCTAACCATTAGGAATCGGTTCAATGATCATATCTCTATGCATCATCTATCTATGTGATTTAGTTAATGAGATCAACTAATCTTTATCCGATAAAGACGATCACATAAATATTGATCTAACCGGATTACTAATGTCCAAATTAATAATCCTACGATCAAGAACAAATTTAGATTAAATTGTAAAAGACTTTGCTCTTATTATCATGATCTCTGTCACGATGACAAATCTCAAAATTTAATCAAGGACCTTATCAAAATAATCAAACAATTGATAATAATGATAAAAGAATATCAAATGCCATATATTTTATACCAAATGACATTCACAAAATATGTTCAAGTTATCAAATATGATATTGGATCTAGGACATATCTACTATATCCCTAACAATAAGTTGAAAGTCTTCAGAAGACATTATACCTCGCTTTTCTTGACAAACGCAAGAATTTTTAGCTGCATCCATTTTATTGTACCCAAATAGTATGGGAATAGATGGATCATTATATATACAAGGTTTGACGGTTTATGGCCAAAGTGGTGAACACTAATAACTTTATAATTCTGTGATGTAGATCTGATCACTAACCATATCTATCTGATTACCAACTATGCTAAAAATGTTTAGTCTTCCATTAGAACTCTAATTTAGTATTTCCATGCCTTAGACGTGAGGATGAGTGAGATACGTACAGATTGATATCATACTGTTCAATCAGTTCTATGCAGTGTTCAATCTGATAAGAAGATGATTGTCGCAACCCAATTTTATTTTAGACCGTGATGGTATCCAACACCGTTGGCAAACCAAGAGTGAACAATCTAGTGATTTCCTATTTTTATAAGTTTTTCAAGTAAATAATTTTTCTTAAATGAAAAGATTTTAATAAATAATGGATTTAAAATACTCAAAACAAGAGCAACTAAATGCTATCATAACCTTACAAAAATAACCCAAAATCATAAGTCTACTAGTGTGCCAAATCTGGTGTCACAAGTATATGAGCATTCTAGTAGAATATACAAAAGAATACTAGTCTACTGTCTTAAATGAAATAAACAAAAAAATATAACAGAAGGAAGACTTCGACTACTGCAAAACGGCTCGGAAGGGCAGCTTACCGTATAGTCTCGCTCCAGGATCAAGACTGCGTGCCAGACTGATAATATCACGACCCAAGTTCTCCCTCCGTGAACTGTCGTGACGGCACCTAGACTCTACGACTAGGTACCCTAACAATTTCCGAAAAATAGAAACAATGATACAAAACTAGCAATTTACGAAAAGTATAATAAAGAAGGTTTATAATGCCGCTCGGCGTACACCATAATAACACCCTCGACCAATAACAACACTATCAAAATCCAAAATTCCATAAAAACACAAGTTGTTGAATAACTACGAAGTGATCTAACTCCAGAATATCTAAACAAATGTAGATACAGGAGAGCTAAATCTAGATAGGAGAATAGAGAGGAACTCTTCGGTCTCCGGACGCCGTAGATATATCTCAAAGTCTCTAAATATCTCCTTGCCTTACTGATCATATGACTGAGCCGAAGAACCTGGATCTACACACGAAAAACATGGCAGGAAAGGGCATGAATACACCACGGCAGTACCTAGTAAATTCCCAACCTAACCTCTGTTGAGTAGTAACGAGGAAGATTGGGACCCTACTGGTCATATACATATACATACAAGGAAGAAAAATAGTATAAAGTAACACGGATAATAAGAATAACAACTACGACAGAGAGAAAAATCATAGAAAGAATATAGTCCCACATAGAGATAACAACCGAGGATCTACCAGGATACCGTCCTGTAGTCCCCAAATGTAAATATCCTGTGGATCTCCCGGGTGTCGTTCCCTAGTCCAATTCATAGTGCACAAGAGTTTTACCGGAATACCGATCCATTAGTCCCAAATGTAAATGCCTAGTACTAGGAGAATCTACCGGGTGCAGCCCCGTAGTTCCAATATAAATGTTCAGGGGGATCTACCGGAATACCAATCCGTAGTCCCAAATAAACAATCAAGGGAGAGGGGGGGATCTACCTGAATATTGCCCGTAGTCCAAAAGTAAAATACACAGCAGGAACACGAAATATGTTCAATTCAATCCAATTTCATACTAAGGAAAAAATATGTATTTCTAAACTAGCATGCTACACAGAATTCAAATAACGCAGTATGAACAAGTAAAGCAATTAAGTCACTTAGACATGCTTTCCTAAGCTAACAGTAGGCTTAAATTTCAAGTAGTATAAATAGAGAAGAAAACACAATTATAGTTACTTAATGAAAATTGGATTTTCAACAGTTAGCACATGTACGCACTCGTCACCTCATGTATAAGGTATTTAATATATAAACAATACCAAATCCTAAGAAGTGTTCCACCACATAAGGTTAGGAAAGTCACTTACCTCGAACCAACTCAATCAACTCGATATCATATTCTTGCCACGAGTACCCCACTCCAAATAACGCAATTCTATTCAAATTAATTGCATAATGCAAATATAACTTCAAAAATTCAATTTTGTCATTTCAAGCCTAAATAATCTATGGACATACAAAACACCATCCGAACATGCCTCAAAGTCTGAAACCACGAAACAGAGCTAACCGAACCGACAAAATTCCATTCCGAGGCTATCTTCACACTACTCCGACTACGGTTCAAATTCTATAGCTTAGGCTCTCATTGAGGTATAAGTGTCCCAAAAATAGTCCAAAACCCAAAATGAATCCTCCCGGCAACTCACAATAGCGGAAACAAACTTAAAATGACCGGTTGGGTCATTATATCCTCCCCCTCTTAAAAGATTCGTCATCCTGGAACGAGCATAGAGATATACCTGAAGTGATGAAAAGATGAAGGTAACGACTGCGCATATCCTGTTTGATCTCCCGGGTCACCTCATCGACCGACTGACCCTGTCACTGGACCAAGTATGTGCCCAATAATCTCACCTCACCTGGCTCAAGCTAACCCACCGGGGATCTATACTGCCTACCATATAACGCCTGATATGGTGCCATCTAAATGTTGGACTGATAACTATTGTTGTAGGCAAACTCTGCCAGTAGAAAGAACTGATCCCAAGACCTCCAAACTCCATCACACACGCACAGAGCATATTCTCAAGAATCTGTATAGTGCGGTCGAACTGTCTATCCATCTGGAGGTGAAATGTTGTGCTCAAATCCACTCGTGTGCCCAACTCATGTTGTACAACCCTCCAGAACGTGATGTGAACTGAGTACCTCTATCTGCAATGATGGAAATCGAAATGCCATGTAGATTAACAATCTCCTGGATATAAAAGTAGGTAGTACACATAGAAATGAAATGCGCAGACTTGGTCAGCCGATCCACAATCACCCAAATAGCACCGAACTTCTTCGAAGTCCGTGGGAGCCCAACTATGAAGTCCATAATGATCCGCTCCCACTTCCACTCAAGAATCTCTATCTGTTGAAACAACTCACTTGATCTCTGGTGTTCATACTTCACCTTCTGACAATTGAGGCACCAAGCTACAAACCCAACTATATCTTTCTTCATCCGCCTCCACTAATAATGCTGTCTCAAATCCCGGTACATCTTCACGACACCTGAATGGATGGAATACTACGAACTATGGGCCTCATATGGAATTAACTCTCGAAGCCAATCAACATTAGGTACCACATGTCCCACCTTACAATCTCAATACCCCGTCATCACCAATAGTCACATATTTGGCATCTCCATGTAGGACCTTGTCCTTGAGGACAAGTAAATGAGGGCCATCATACTGATGCCATCTGATACGATCAAATATGGAAGATCGAGAAATCATGCAAGCTAGAAACCGATTGGCTCCGAAAGATCCAATCTCAAAAACTAGCTGGCTAAGGCCTGCACATCTATTGCCATGGGCCTCTCCGCTGCTGGTAAATAAGCAAAACTCCCCAAACTCTCTACTCGATGACTCAAAGCATTGGCCACTATATTGTCCTTGCCCGAGTGATACAAAATAGAGATATCATTGTCCTTCAGTAGCTCTAACCACCTCATATGGAGAAAATTAAGGTTCTTATATTTGAACTGCAAACTCTGATGATCAATATAAATCTCACAAGGCACAACGTACAAATAATGACACCAGATCTTCAAGGTGTGAACAACATCATCTAACTCAAGGTCATAGATAAGATAGTTCTTCTTATGTACCTTAAACTTTCTGGATGCATAGGAAATCACCCTATGGTCCTGCATCAATACCGCCCCAAGGTCAATCCTCGTGGCTTCACGATAGACAGTATAAGCCCCTAAACCTGTAGGCAATATCAAAATTGGGGTTGTAGTCAAAGCTGTCTTAAGCTTTTGGAATCACGCCTCACATTCTTTCGTCTACTGGAACGGAGGACCATTCTGGTTCAGCCTAGTCATAGGTGCTGCGATGGATAAAGACCCCTGAACAAATCAATGGTAATACACCACCAAGCCAAGAAAATTGCAGATCTCTGTAGCTGAAGATGGTCTGGGCCAACTATGAAGTTCTTCCACTTTCTTCGGGTCCACATTTATCCCCTCACTCGATACCATTTGACCCAAGAATGCCACAGAATCAAAGAAAGACTCACATTTTGAGAACTTTGTATAAAACTTCTTTTCTCTCAAAGTTCGTAGCAGTGTCCTCAGGTGTTGATCATGGCATTCCCTACTCCCGGAGTATACTAGAATATCATCAATAAAGACAATGACGAACGAGTTACGATATGGCCAAAACACATTCTGCATCAAATGCATGAAGGCTGCTAGGGCGTTGGTCAGCCGAAATGACATAATAAGGAACTCGTAATGACCATACCGAGTCCTGAAAGTAGTCTTCGGGATATTTGGGCCCCGAATCTTCAACTGATGGTAACCTGAACGTAAGTCAATCTTAGAAAACACTCGTCCACCCTATAAATGGTCAAACAGAGGCAAATGATACCGGTTCTTCACTGTAACTTTGTTCAACTAGCCAGAATCAATGCACATACGCATAAAACCATCCTTTTTCTTCACAAACAAGATAGGAGCACTCTAAGATGATACATAGGGCTGAATAAAACCCTTATCAAGAAATTTCTGTAGCAGATCCTTTAACTCTTTCAACTCAAGAGGATCCATACGGTATAGAGGAATAGAAATGGGTTGAGTGCTTAGCAACAAAACAATGCCAAAATCAATATCTCTGTCGGGCGACATGCCCAAAAGATCAACTGGAAATAAATTAGAGAAATCTCGTACAAGTGGGACTGAATCAACTGTATGGGTATCAATACTCTCTCATATAAGCTAGATATGCGTCACACTCCTTCTCAACCATTCGATGAGCCTTAAGGAAAGAAATAACTCTACTAGGGTTGTCATCTAAAGTATCCATCTACTCTATTCGCCGAATACCTGGCATAGCCGGCATCACATTTTTGGCGTGAAAATCAAGAATAGCGTAATAGGAAGACATCCGGTCTATGCCCAAGATAACATAAACATCTACCATGTTGAGCAATAATAAATCCGCTCTGGTCTCAAAACCACTAAGCGCAACCAAATATGACCGATAAACGCGGTCTACAACAAGAGAATCTCCCATATGAGTAAAAACATAAACAGGGAACTCAAAGAATTTCGAGATACGCCTAAATGCAGGGCAAAATAATATGACACATAAGAATAGGTAGAGCCTGGATCGAATAAACCCGATGCACCTCTATGACTAACTAGGTCAATACCTGTGATGACAGAAGCAGAGGCGATAGCCTCAGTACGAGCAGGAAAGGCATAATATCTGGCATGGCCTTCCCCTCTAGG
Source organism: Nicotiana benthamiana (assembly GCA_034376525.1). Taxonomy (NCBI): domain Eukaryota; kingdom Viridiplantae; phylum Streptophyta; class Magnoliopsida; order Solanales; family Solanaceae; genus Nicotiana; species Nicotiana benthamiana. The sequence continues at coordinate 98,291,422 of CM067338.1, forward strand.
CCGACCTTTACCTCCCCAACCTCCACCGCTAACTAGCTGAGCAGGTGGGGTAGAAACTGGTGCTGTAATCATAGCCTGGGAACTCTAAGGGGCATGTTGTGGCTGAGAAGTCTATAGAGGTGCAACCTCCTAAGTCTGGGGAAGTCCCTCACCATATGCCATGTGTTACCATGCTCAAAACAAGCTCTGAGAGGAAATGTCGGCTCTGACTAGCTCGGGCTAGATCTGCTAAACTGGCCAGTAAAAGCACCCTGCGCAGGAGGCGCACTGGATACTGGAGGTGCATATTAGGTCTCTTAGGGTCTAGGAGGAACTGGAATACTAGTGGCTGCCGGAAGGGCTGAATGAACGGGGCGACATATATAACCTCTGCCATGATGAACTGCAGCAGGGGCACATACACCAGAATAATGGTCCGACTCTCGAGACCTATTGGCCTCTCTCTCCTTTCTATCCCAAGCATGCATACCCTCTACTCTCCTAGTAATGCTCGCCACCTGCTGATAAAAAATATCTATCTCCAACTCTCGATCCATGCTAGACTTGATGCTGGGACTGAGCCCCTCTATAAATCGATGAACTTTTTCATGAACTGTAGAAAGAAGACTGGGGCATGCCTAGACAAGTTAATGTTACGAACAACATACTCCGAAATGCTCAAATTCTGTGCGACATGCGTCCCTGAGGCTTTGAGGGACAAATTCCGTCAAGAACATATCTGAAAACTGAGTCCAAGTCAAGGAAGCTACTTAATCTAGACTGTCTAACTCATAAGTACGCCACCATTGATAGGCGGTTCCTTGAAGCTGGAAGGTAGTGAAGGAAACCCCGCTCGATACTGATATACCTATTGTACAAAGGATATCGTAGAACTCCTCTAGAAATCCCAGAGCATCATCTGATGCTAGACCACTGAATACAGGAGGCTTATACTTCTTGAACCTCTTAAGCCTCTGATGCTCATCCTTAGAAGCCGCTACCCTGTCCTCGGGCTGAATTGGGACTACAGCCAGTACTGGTATAACCTCTGGGATCTTATCAACCTGGACCCGCTGCTTAGGAGTACGGGCGGCGGGAGTCTGTGCTCCTCCCCTAGCCTGGGATGTGGCTGTAGCAAGGGGAAGCAACCCTGCCTAAGCTAGAGTGGTGTACATACTCATAAATTGTGTAAGAGTCTCCTGGAGAGTTGGAATAGTTCTAGTGGTAGGTGTATCGGGAGCCTAGGCTCCAATTGGAATTGCTGGTGGCTCCTTTGTATCACCTCGCACGAGCGCTCTAGTTTCACCATGTGCGAGTCCTCGGCCTCTTCCCCGGCCTTGACCTCTGATGGCTCCCTGCGGTGGTGCAGGTGTCTGGTCATCTCCTGTAGCACGTGTCCTTGCCATCTATGGAGAATAGAAGATAGAAGTTTAGAATTGTGATATCAAAAATCTCACACGACAAGAAAATCAAATGAAGTGTAATTTTCCTAACAGTTACATAGCCTCTCGTAGATAAGTACAGATCTCCATATCGATCTGCGAGACTCTAATAAATCGTCTTGTGATTCATGACTCCTATAAACCTAGAGCTATGATACCAACTTGTCATGACCAAAGTTCTCCCTTCGTTAACTATCGTGACGGCACCTACGACTAGGTAAGCCTAAAAATTTGTGGAAAATCGAAACAAAGATACAAAACTAGCGATTTATGAAAAATATAAGAAATAAGGTTTAAAACGCTGCTCGGCGTACACCATATTAACACCCTCGAACAATAACAACACTCCCAAAGCCCAGAATCTGATGAAAACACAATCTATTGAATAAATACAAAGTGATCTAACTCCAGAATGTCTAAGCAAAAGTAAATATAAGAGAGCTGAATCTAGAGGGGAGAATAGAGAGTGACTCCTCGGTCTCTGGACATGGAAGATATACCTCGAACTCTCTGATGATCGCCTCACTAATAGTATGGCTGAGCTGAAGAACCTGGATCTACACACGAATAATGCAGGAAAAGACATGAGTACATCACGGAAGCAAAATAGTGACTAGCAATATTGGGGCCTTACCGATCATATACATATACATATAAGGAATCAAAATAGTATAAAGTAACATGGATAATAAGAATAACAACAACTATAATAGAGGGAAAAATCATAGAAAGAATATAGCCCCACACAGAGATAGAAACCGGGGATCTACCACGATATCGTCTTGTAGTCCCCAAATGTAAATATCTAGTGGATCTCCCGGGTGTCGTCCCGTAGTCCATTTCATAATGCAAAAGGAATCTACAGGAATACTGATCCGTAGTCCTAAATGTAAATACCTAGTACTGGGGAAATATTCCGGGTGCAGTCTCGTAGTTCTAATATAAATGTGCAGGGGGATCTACCAGAATACCAATCCGCACTCCCAAATAAACATCCAAGGGGGGATCTACCGGGATATCGCCCGTAGTCCCAAAGTAAATACACAACAGCAACACTAAGAATGTTCAATTCAATCCAATTTCATACTAAGCAAAAATATGTATTTCTAACCTAGCATGCTGCACAGAATTTGAATAAAGCAGTTTGACCAAGTAAAGCAATTAAGTCACTTAGACATGATTCCCTAAGCTAACGGTATGCTTAAATTTCATGTAGTATAAATAGGGAAGAAAACACAATTATAGTTACTTAATGAAAACCATATTTTCAATAGTTAGGAAACGTACGCACTCGTCACCTCACGTACAAGGCATTTCACATATCAATAACACCAAATCCTAAGGGGAGTTTCCCCACACAAGGTTAGGCAAGCCACTTACCTCGAACCAGCTCAATCAACTTGATATCACGTTCTTGCTACGAGTATCTAGCTCCAAATAACCCAAATCTATTCAAATTAATTGCATAATGTAAATAAAACTTCAAAAATTCAACTCTCGGCATTTCAAGCCTAAATAAGCTACGGACCTCCAAAACACAATTCGAACACGCCCATAAGCCCGAAATCACCCAACGGAACCAAAATAATTCCATTTCGGGGCCGTCTTCACAGTGCTCTAACTATGGTCCAAATTCTAAAGCTTAAACTCTCATTGAGGGACTAAGTGTCCCAAAACACTCCGAAACTCAAAATGAATCCTCATGGAAACTCACAATAGCAGAAACAAATACGGGGAAAGCAGTTAATAGAGGATCAAGGCGTAATTAATAAAACGACCGGACGGGTCATTATAGATAACCTGATGCACTTCCCTTAGATCCTACACATTTAAATACAGAAGTGTAGCGTGGGTACATATGCAACATGTACCCAGTAAGTATCTAGTCTAACCTCGAAGAAGTAGTAAGAAGGTTCAATTTTGAAGCTTACTATGGGCTAACAATGATATATCAAAATTTTCTACCAAGCATGGATTAGATGAATATTACTGAAAACTCAATAACAGGAAATAGTAAATATTCCTTTCACAAATATTAACTCCCAAGTTTATTTTCATCATTTAACAGTTTGTATCTCAAGGCATTTAAGCAATATCAGTCGTAAATAGTTCCAAAGATTTATCATGTGTAAATTATGTCGACGTCATACGGTCTGATCCAATATAATGTTTAAACTGTGCACTTTCGAGGGTCGAAAAGTATGAACCGTAGACACTTCTATCTGCTACTGAGGCTTTCGGTGCCCTCCACAACTAGAAAATACTTCAAAGAGACAAATTTTTGATAACAATCAAGTATCTCATCTGCAACTTCAAGTAAGTGAAATTTAACATTTTACAATTCTTTTATCAATTTCAATATGACTTAAGTAATTACATCATCAAGGAGGGCCAAACATTACATGTATAAAATGATATGGGTCCTAGACTACTCAGACAATAATACAATTAGTGGCTATGTATGTACTCTCATCATCTCGTGCATACGTAGCCCCCACAAATAGGTACACATATTTATTTAATTCACTTATAGGGTTAATTCCCTTTACAAGGTTAGAAAAGAGAATTACCTCGTCTAGAGTACTGCTTTCCGGTCCAAGGTTGTGCTCAAACCCCTAATTTGATGCCAAACGACTCGAAACTAGTCAAATATTATATAAAGTAATCAATACATGCTCAGAAGTTCATATCCTAACTATCATTTCTAAGCATGTTTGCAAAATTTCCTAACATTCACCCCTGGGCCCATGTGCCCAGATTCCAAATATTCTCGAAGAAATTTATTACCCATAACCCTATGAACTCAAATATATTATTTTTACTAAATTCCATAACAAATTTTGTGGTCAAATCTCATTTTTATCAAAAACCTTTTCATTTTTAACAAATATTTACATGTTTCTACACATAATCTACGTATCTAACTCATGTTGTTAGAAATTACTCACCTCAAGGTTCTAGGTGAAAACTCCCTTCAAGAGATCCAAAAATCGCCCAAGAGTAGAAAGAGAATAAGCTAAATGGTCTAAGTCTCATAATTAATAAGCTTTGCACATGCCTTAGATGTTGCATTTGCGACCTGGTTCGCAAATGCTAAGGCTGGAATTGCAACTAACCAATCACAAATGCGAACATGGGTTGATGCTGCCAAGTTCGCAAATGCGGACTCTGCTAAGGTCGCAAATGCGGAAATTGGCCATGATAGGCTTCTTCGCAGTTGCAAAGCGTACCTTGCAAATGTGAGGTTCGCGAATGCAAACAAATTCTCGCATATGCAAGACCTGCAGCAGCTGCCAAGAAACAACATAAAAACTAAAGTATTTTTCGTTTTTTCGAACGTTTGAAACTCACCCAAGCCATCGAGGCTCTACACCAAACACCCACACAAGTCAGAAAACATCATACAAACTTGCCAGCTCGATTAGAACACTGAAATAACATAAAAAACCACGAATCAGGTGCCAAAATGCATGGATTAACTAATGAACTCAAAAAGCTCTAAAAACACTTCCGCGGCATCCGATTCCTATCAAATCGGATCGGAATGACACCAAATTTTACGTGCAAGTCTTTAATGACATTCTGGACCTACTCCAACTTCCAGAACTGGAATCCAAACCCGATATCAAAAGGTCCACCCTTGGTCAAATTTTTAAAAAATTTCAAATTTTTAACTATTGCTAGATGACCGAGAAACGACCTACGGACCTCTGAATCCACTTCCGGACGCACTCCTAAGTCCAAAATTGGACGCACTCCTAAGTCCAAAATTACCATACAAAGCTATTTCCAAGCTCAAATCCACTTCATCCCAAACTTATGAAATTCACTCAAAATGCCAACATTCACTATTAGGTGCCGAAAAGCTCCCGAATTATCAAAAATTGATCCAAATATACTCCCAAGTCCGAAATCATCATACAAACCTGTTAGAACCATCAAAGCTTAATTCTGAGGTCGTTTACTCAAAAATTTTACCGAAGTCAAACTTAGCCTTTTAATCCAACCTTAAGGAACCAAGTGTTTCGATTTTAGCACAAATCATTCTAAATTCTAAACTAACCATATACGCAAGTCATAAAATAGTAAAGGCACATACGGGAAGTCTTAATTAGGGAAACGAGGTTCTAAAAATAAAAAAGACCAGTCAGGTTGTTACATTCTCCACATCTTAAACAAATATTTGTCCTCGAACGAGTTTAGAATCATACATGGAGTGCTCAATAAGTATGGATATTTGCTCCGCATGTCCTCCTCGGACTCCCAGGTCACCTCCTCGACTAGTTGGCCTCTCAACTAAACCTTTACTGCGGAAATCCTCTTGGATCTCAACTGGTGATCTTGTCTAGCAACAATGGCAACTAGCTTCTCTTTATACCATGGGGTCTCATCTAACTGAATCATGTTGAAGTCTAACACATGCGACAAGTCGACATGATAAGTCCAAAGCATAGACATGTGGAAGACCGGATGAACCCCCAATAGGCTAGGAGGTAAAGCAAGCTCATAAGCAACCTCACCAACTCATCTCAGCACCTCAAATGGACTTATAAACCTTGGCATCAACTTTCCCTTCTTTCCGAATCTCATGATCCCCTTCATCGATGATACTTTCAAGAGAACCTCCTTGCCTACCATAAATGATAAATTCGCACCTCCTGATCCAGGTAACTCTCTTTCTGGACTGTGCTATAAGAAGTCATTCCTGAATCAATTTACCTTTTCCAAGGCATCCTTCACCAAATCAGTACCATATAACTGTCCGTCTATGGATGAAACACGATGTTGAGATCTGCACAGGTCCCCAACTTACTGTGCACGGCTCTTCAGAAATGCGAAGCAAACTGAGGGCCTCTATCTGATATGATGAGGAATACCATGCAACCAGACTATCACTGGAATACAAGTCTCGGCCACCCTCTTTGAAGTATACGTAGTCACAACTGGAATGAAGTATGCCAACTTGGTCAACCTTTCAATAATGACCCAAACTGCATCAAGTTTCCAAAAGGTCCACGACAATCCAACTACAAAGTCCATAGTAATGCGCTCCCATTTCCACTATGGTATAGTCATCTGCTGGAGTAGGCCAGCTGGCATTTAGTGCTCATAATGAACCTACTGATAATTCAGGCACCTATCTACATACTCAACAATGTCATTCTTCATTTTCCTCCACCAATAATGATGTCTTAGGTCACGATACATCTTTGTAGCATCAAGATGAATGGAATACCGAGAACTGTGTGCCTCTTCTAGAATCCTATCCCTCAAGCCATCGACATTAGGAACATATATATGACCTTGGAGTTGTAGAATACCATCCTCACTGATAGAAACCTCCTTGGCATCACCCTGTAGTATGGTCTCTCCGAGAACCATCAAATGTGTATCATCAAATTGTCAAGCCTTGATCTGTTCTAATAGTGAAGATTGGGCAACGACGCATGCAAGAACTCGGTTGGGCTATGAATGTCCAACCTTAGAAGTCTATTAGCTATGGAATGAATGTCCAAATCTAATGGACTCTACTCTGCTGAAATGAATGCCAAGATACCATACTTTCTGCCTTTCTGCTCAAGGCATCCGTAACTACATTCACCTTACCAGGATGATAAAGAATGTGGTATCATAATCCTTCAGCAACTCAAGATATCTGCACTTCCTCAAATTGAGATCCCTTTGCATGAACAAATGCTGCAAGCTGTGATGGTCTATGTAAACCTCACATGACACCCCATCAAGATAATGCCTACAAATCTTAAGAGCATGAACAATTGCTGCTAACTCTAAATCGTCGACGGGGTAATTCTTCTCATTAATCTTCATCTGATGTGAAGCATATGCAATAACTCTCCCATCTTGTATCAACATATAACCCAAGCCAACTCGTATAGCATCAAAATACATTGTATAAATCCCCGAACCGCAAGGAAACACTAGAACCAGTGTTGTTGTCAAAGTTGTCTTGAGCTTCAAAAAGCTTGCCTCACAGTCGCCGGAACAACAAAATGGAGCACTCTTCTAGGTCAATCTGCTCAAAGGTGCTGCAATAGATGAGCAGCCCTCCATAACCCGGCGATGATAACCTATTAACCCAAAGAAACTCCCGACTGCAGTTGCCGAAGCAGGACAAGGTCAACTTTGAACTACCTCAATCTTTTTGGGATCCACCTGAATACCCTCTCCTGATACAACATGACCCAAAGATGCTACAGAATCTAACCAAAACTCACACTTGGAGAACATAGCATGTAGCTTCTGTTCTCGCAATGTCTGAAGCACCACTCTCAAATGTTGCTCGTTCTCCTCCATGCTATGTAAGTAGATCAAAATGTCATCAAAGAATACAATGACAAAGGAATCAATACAAGGTCCGAACACCCTACGCGTAAAATCTATAAATGTCGATGGGGCGTTCGTCAAGCCGAAGGACATTACTAGAAACTCATAATGGCCATATCTAGTACGGAAAGCAGTTTACGAACATCCAAGCCCCGAATATTTAACTGATGGTACCCTGACCTCAAGTCAATATTAGAGAACACCCTAGAACCCTACAATTGGTTAAGCAAATCATCAGTACGTGGAAATGTATACTTGTTCTTAATGGTAAATTTATTTAACTGGAGGTAATAGATGCACATCCGTATAGTCCCATCTTTCTTCTTTACAAATAACACTGGTGCACACCCAAGGTGATACACTTGGTCTGACGAACCCCTTTGCTAGCAACTCCTCAAGCTACTCTTTTAACTCCTTCAACTCTTTCAGAGCCATGCGGTACAACGGGATAGATATAGGGTGGGTACCTGGAGCCAAATCGATACAAAAGTCGATATCACGATCTGGTGGCATGCCTGGAAGGTTAGAAGGAAACACATCGGTGAACTCCTGGACTACTAGCACAGAATCACTCACCGGAGTCTCTGCGGTAGTATCCCGAACATAAGCTAGGTAAGACAAACAACCCTTCTCGACCATATGTCAAGCTGTCAGAAAGGAGATAACTCGAGTGGATGTATTGACAGACGGACCTTTCCACTCAAATCTAGGAAACTCGAAAATTTCTAAGGTAATAGTCTTTGCATGACAATCAAACATGGCATAATATAAGGATAGCCAGTCCATGCCCAGGATAACCTCAAAGTCGGTCATATCAAGAAATAGAAAGTCCGCTCTAGTCTCGTAACCACAGAATGTGACCACACAGGACTGATAGATCATATCCACAATAATAGAATCACGCACAATAGTGGACACATAAATAGGAGTACCCAAGGACTTACGAGGAATATCCAGGAAGTGAGCAAACAGAGATGATACATATGAATAGGTAGACCTTGGATCAAATAATACTGAAGCATCCCTATTACAAACAAAAATAATACATGTGATCATGGCATTTGAGGCTATTGCAGTTGGTCTGGCCAGAAAGTCATAGAACCTGGCTGGAGCATCGATTGGCTGGCCTTCGCCTGACTAAACAGTAGCTAGCTAAACACCCACAGTCTGACCTCCACCTCTAGAGCAGCTCCTACATGTTTTCCCTCCACCTCTACGCAACCAAATAACTGGTGTTGTAATCATGGGCTATTGGCCCTTGCTGCATTGCTTTGCCCCAAAGCTTGGGGCAGAATCTCTACACGTCACTGAGATCTCTACACTCAAAACAACCTCTCAGTGCAGTGACATGCTACTCTGAAGTCTGACCTTGATAGCCTAAATACCCACTGGAAAAACGTTGAAGTGGTGGCCAGTATCAACTCTATAGCATGGCAATAAAATACGCGTTGGGAAAACCATGGTGGCATGAGTACCCACTGTAGGACCCTGAATGGCTGATGGGCGGTTCTCACTATCTGGCTTGTCATTGAAATAGGGTCGTGCCGGAGCACCTTGAGGAGGTAGTGGTGCTGGATATGTAGGTCTGCTAGGTTGAGCCCACCCAAATTAACCTCGACCCCAATTGGGGCACATCTAAACACCCTAGAATAATAGACCCTTTTGTCCATCTGCATCTGCTCTGTACCTCTCTGACGATAACCCTTAATCCACTGAGCTATCTCTACTACTAGCTGGTATGAAGTTCCCATCTCAATCTCCCAGGCCATAGTAGCCTGAATACCTGAGTGCAACCCCATAACAAACCTCCACACTCGCTCCGCCTCAGTAGGAAGTATAATAAGTGTATAGCAAGACAACTCATATAATCTCGCCTTATAATTGATCACCAACAGGTGACCTTGCTGAAGCTGCTCAAATTGAAACCGCAACTCTTCCCTCTAAGAGGTTGGAATATACCTATCCAAGAATATGCATGTAAACTGGTGCCAAGTCATATGAGGATAACCCACTACCCTGTCGAGAATATAAGACTGACCCTGCTTTCCAACTAGAAAGTAGTGAAATCCACCTCATGGGACTCTAATATCATCATGTTTGCAATCTGTCCCTGCACCAATCAATAAAGTCTTAAGGATCCTCATGTTGCTCACCCTCGAAGATAGGAAGGTGTAGCCTAGTCCATCTATCCAATAGCTTGTGTGGCTCATCGACAGCAGCCGATTTAGGCCAAGGTGCAGCTTCAGCAACTGGCTGGGCCACGTCCATGGGTAATGTACCCGGGGTTTGATCTATGACAGCTACTTGCCCCGGAGCATGGGCAATAGGGGTCTGTGCTCCCTTTCCTTCCGGAGATGTGGCTGGGTCCGCTGGAAATAAACCATCTTGAGTCATAGTGTCCATGAACCGCAGAATACGGCCCATGACCTCCTGAAAGCCCGGTGCTGACAGGAAATCTACTGGGGCTGGGTCTGCTGCAGGCACCTTGCCTTGTTCCTCAACAATGGGATCCTCTACTAGATCCGCTGGTGGTACAACTGGGACAACTCTGGGACGTCCTTGTCTCCTACCTCGAGCTGGTGCCCTCCCCCCGCCTCTTGCTCACCCTCTAGTAACAGGGAAAGCGGCGGCCCCTCCTAGGTATAGAACGTCTACATGTGTGTTCTCACAATCTGTGAAAGAATAAGGAAAAACACTTAGCACATCATCAACTATACGGTAAGAGATGAATAGAGAGTAGTTTTCCTAACACCTAACAGCCTCTCGAAGATAAGTACGAACGTCTCCACACCGATCCACAAGACTCTATTAGGTCTACCCATAACTTGTGAGACCTATGTAAACGTAGTGCTCTGATACCATGTTGTCGCGACCAAGTTCGATTTTAGGCCGATGGCGCCCAACATCGTTGCTAAGCAAGCCAAAAGTGAACAATCTAGTGAGTTTATACTTTTATAAGTTTTTCAACTAAATTAGTTTTCCTTAGTTTAAGTGATTTTAATAAATAACGGATTTAAAATACTCAAAAACGAGAGCAGCTAAGTGCAATCATAACCGTAGAAGTATAACCCAAATCATAAGTCTACTAGTGTGCTAAGACTCGGTGTCACTGGTGTATGAGCATACTAGTAAAATATACAAAAGAATACTAGTCTACCGTCTAAAATGAAATAGACATAGAAATATAACAAAAGATAGACTTCGTCTAGTGCATAACGGCTCGGAAGGGCAGCTCACCGTATAGTCTCGTACCAGGAGTCAAGCGTATGTGCCGGACTATAACCAGATGTAACTGCCTCACATCCTACACATTTAAGTGCAGAAGTATAGCGTGAGTACATATACAACATGTACTAGTAAGTATCCCATATAACCTCGAAGAAGTAGTGACGAAGTGTTAACTTTGAAGCTTACTATGGGATAACAATGATAGGTCAAAATTTTCTTCTAAGCATGGATTAGATGAACAATACTGAAAACTCAATAACAGGAAATAGTATTTCACAAATATTAAGTCCCAAGTTTATTTTCATCTTTTAACAGTTTGTATCTCAAGGCATTTAAGCAATATCAATCATGAATAGTTCCAAAGATATATCATGCGCAAATTATGCCGAGGTCATACGGTCCGATCCAACATAATATTTAAATTATGCACTGGCGAGGATTGAACGGCACGAAACAGAGACACATCTATATGCTACCAAGGTTTTCGGCTTGCTCCACAAATAGAAAATACTTTAAAGATACAGATTTTTAATAATAGTCAAGTATCTCATTTGCAACTTCAAGTAAGTGAAATTTAACCTTTTGCAACTCTTTTACCAATTTCAATATGACTTAAGTAATTAGTCATCAAGTAGGGGCAAACATTACAAGTATAGCATGATATGGGTCCAAGACTAACCGGACAATAGCATAATTAGTAGCTATGTATGGACTGTCATCACCTAGAATGTACGTAACCCCCACAAATAGGTACACATATTTATTTAATTCACATATGGTTAATTCCCTCTTACAAGGTTAGAAAAGAGACTTAGCTTGTCTCAAGGCCTATTTTCTGGTTGAAGTTGTGGTCAAACCCCCAAATTTAATGTCAAACGACTCGAAACTAGTAATACATTATAAAAAATAATTATTACATGCTCAAAAGTTTATATCCTAACTATCAAGGTGATTTCCCAAGCCTATTTGCAAAATTTCCTAAAGTTCACTATCGGGCCCATGTGTCTGGATTCCGAAAATTTTCGAAGAAAGTTGTTACTCATAATCCCATGAACTCAAATATGTGATTTTTACTAAATTTCATAACCAATTTCGTGGTCAAATCTCATTTTTGTCAAAAACCTAGGTTTCATCTAAAACCTTAATTTTCACCAATTTTTACATGTTAATTTACCCATAATCTATATATTAAATCATGTTGCATAGAAATTACTTACCTCGTGGTGCTAGGTGAAAACCCCCTTCCAAGAGCTCCAAAAATTGCCCATGAGTTGAATGAAAATGAGCTATAAAGTCTAAGTCTCGTAATTAATAAGTTGTGTACAGACCTCAGATGTTGATTTGCGACACCTGATTTGCAAATACGAAGGTCGAAAAAGTGACAAACCAATCGCATATGCGAACCTTGATGATGCTACCAAGTTCGCAAATGCGACCAAGGAGTCGCAAATGCGGACTCCGCTGAGGTCGCAAATGCAACCAAAGTGTCACAAGTGCGAAAACTGGCCATGATAGGTTTCTTCGCAATTGTGAAGCCTACCTCGCAAATGCGAACAAATTCTCGCATATGCGAGACCTGAAACAGCTTCCAAGAAACTCCAAAAAAATCGAAGTGTTTTTCATCCTTCCGGACATTTGAAACTCACCCGAGCCCTTAAGGCTCCACACCAAATATTCACACAAGTCTGAAAACATCATACAAATTTACTTGCATGAACAGAAAACTAAAATAACATCAAAAAATAGCATGGATTAACTTATAAACTAAAAAACTTCTAAAAACACTTATGCGCATCTGATTCCTATCAAATCAACTTGGAATGACACTAAATTTTGTGTGCAAGTCTTAAATGATATTACGGACCTACTCCAACTTCTAGAACTGGAATCGGAACCCGATATTAAAAGGTCCACCCTCAGTCAAACTTTCCAAAAACTTCAAATTTCTAACTTTCGCCAAATTACTCCAAAATGACTTACGAACCTCTGAATCCACTTCTGAATGCGTTCCTAAGTCCAGAATCACTATACGTAACTATTCCCAAGCTCAGAATACCAAACAATGTCTAGAATGTAAAGATCCAATTCAACCCAAACTTATGAAATTCAATCAAAATGCCAACTTTCACTATTAGGCGTCGAGACGCTCCAGGTCGTCCAAAACCCGATCTGAACATATTGGAATCGTCAAATCTCGAACGTATTGGAACCATCAAATTTCGATTCCGATGTCGTTTATGTTCATTGAAGTCAAACTTAGCCTTTAAGCCAATCTTAAGGAACCAAGTATTGCGATTTCAACCTGAACCCTTCCAAATCCCAAATTAACCACCCACGCAAGTCGTAAAACAGTAAAAGCACGTACATGAAATCTTAATTAGGGGAACAAGGTTCTAGAAATCAAAACGACCAGTAGGGTCGTTACGTTCTCTACATCTTAAGCAAAAATTCGTCCTCGAACGAGTTTGGAATCATACTTGGAGTGCTCAATAAGTATGTATATCTTCTCCGTATGTCCTCATCGGACTCCCAAGTCACCTCCTCGACTGGTTGGCCCCTCGATTGAACCTTTATCACAGAACCTGTACTATGATAGGAATACAGACGTTTGCAACACCCAAGTTTTCTTAACAATGATTCCTTAACAAACAAGAAAGCATCCTCACATAAAGACAGAAGCTTATGATAAGAATATATACCAACGGCATAAATTGTACAATGATATGTCCATGGCTGAAAAGAATGCGCTCCTATTGCAACGACGGCTTAAAAAAGAGAGACAACAACTAATCGTCTTCTTGCAAGTAAAACTTCTTTCAATGCTGTTGAACTAGCATCTGTAATACAAGGTAAGTTTGTTATTGGAGCCTCTTGTTCTATGTAAAAAATATGTTAGAATATTAAATTTATTAAAGCACATCTGTAATACAAGGGGTGTGTGTGTATATATATATATATCGCAAAACAATGATGCCCATGTGATGCTTACGTTTATTAACAATTCTTTCCTGCAGGAGTCGCTGAATGTGAAGTTTTTACGCCACCTGATGTGCTTCACAAGGAGAAAATGTGGTTTGCCTTTTTTATGTTTTGAAAAAGGTAATCCCGTCATCCTTGATCATTAACATTTTTAATCTATACGCATTGCACCAGGTTCTACATCAGGCACCTCAAATGACTTAGGTTCTACATCCTTTGAGACGATTTTGGCCGACTGTTAGCATGAACATAACACATCATTTTCGTTGTTCCATTTTTTCATTCCTTAATCTGTTTTCTGTATGCAGGTCATGCAAAGAATAAGAGAAATTTGACCAATATTGGTTATCAAAAAAAAGAAAAATATGCCTAATATTATCAGATTACGCCCCGACTATGTGTCGTTAAAAAAAGTGCAAAATTATGAATTTTGCTCGGTAAAAAAATTCTTTCCGTAACTTAAAAACAAAATAATTTTTTTTATTATTTATAATTTTGTGAATTATGGCAGCATTTTCTGTTGTCTGTGCATTTTTATTTTTGTTTAATTAGCAAAAATACAAAGAAATGTTGCATTTGCATGTAGGATTTAATTTATAATTCTTAAGTTAAGTAGTAAATTAATTATTTTATAAAAAAGAAAAATCACAAAAAATTGTTTAGTTTGCATTTTTTATTTTAACTTCGATTTTGGGTAGTTTTCCTTTAATTTGTTGGATATATAATTGTGACAATTATTTTTTAAGGATTAATTAGCGTTTTGATAGGCTAATTTCGTTTTGTGATTTAGTTTAGAATTTTACTTTCAATTTTGAGAAAAAAAAAAAGAAGAAGAAGAAAAGAAAATTGGAATAAATAAAATTGAAAAGAAAGAAAAAAAAGAAGTGGAAGAAAATTGACTTTTGGGTCAGGTCTTATAAGATTCCGCCCAGCCCAAGTGATCTTCCTTACACCCGCCTATTCCAACCCCATAACTCATCCCAAACCAGGCCCAAATCGCCCCTGTCCAAATCCTCACCTGGATCAGTACGACATAGTTTTTCCCCTAGCCTCTCTCAACCGTTAAATCACATTGATCCAATGGACCGGAATTCGACCTCCCCTGGGTATTTAATTGTCGGAATGAACCTTCCCCTCCCCCATATCATTTCCCACATCCCGTCTCTCTTGAACCCTAGAGGCGCCGCTCTCGAATTCCCACCTCCTCCGCCGTACTCCGCCTACCAGAAATCGCCTCACGGCGGTTTCAATGGCCCAATCTTCACCAACTTAACATATTAAATTCCCCATCACCCCCTCTTTTCAAATACCCAAATCGATTCCCTCAAATCCTCGCCCAAGTATTCGAATATCATAACTAAAACTAACACAAAAAAAACCACTAACCTAGCCGCCCCGAATCCCTCAGCCCTTTCTGATGGCGGCTAAGCCCCAAACCACCACAAATCACCATCAAACCCGCCTTCTACACCCCCAAACTTCCCTTTTATGTTAATCTATCAACCATCCTACCAAAAAATCCATCAAATTCCCTGAAGACCGGATCTATGAAAACCCTAAATCACCCTAGATCCGATTCTCTGCCTTCTAAGGACTAGATTTGACTCAAGGCTAGCATTAAGCTATCGTTCTTGCTAAGAACTATCGCCTAATGTTAGTTTTGATTCATTTCGAAGGTTGCTGTCTTGACCAAGCCGCCATGCTTAGCCAAGTTCATTTTCTCCTGTTACTCAGTCATTGACTCTTCCAGTTAGGCCTTTTCTTTCTTAAGTCTTCTTTTTGATTCCTTCGCTTATTTAAAATTTTCTCTTAATTTTGATTATATGTTTTTCTGAATCCGTTTGATTAATTATATGGTCAATTAGTCGTTATTACATATTTGTTCAAATTAGTGGAGTTTATTTGTTGAAATTTTTTTGCCTAAGTTAAATAGGATTCTTAATTGTTTGACCAATTTAACATGATTCGGCTCCCTTCTATGTTCTTTGTTGTTATTTCTTTTGATTCTGAGGCTAATTACATGTTTTATATTTCTAAGTTTTCCTTTATTTTGATGTTTCCACTGCCACATGGCCAAGGTTAGATTTGATTGATAATTTCCCATTTCATGTTTGTCTAGTTAGTGACGGTTAGAAACTATTGGTGTTTTTGGTTGAATTATGGAAACTTGGGAGATAATTTAAGGATTAGAAAATCAGATTTTTGTGAGGGATGCTTCTAGAATAGGGGCAACTGGCCTTATTTGGTTAGCACAAGTAGCTGGACCCAATTAAAGGATGCCACTTGTCCCAATTAGTTACAAAAGATGTCTTTTACAGGCTGAAAATATTCTCATTTTTTTAGGCACATGGCCTTAGAGGCCTATATAGGAGGAGGTTTTCACCTTCATTTTTCGGCACTAAGCTTCTGAAAGTGTCACTCAAACCATAAAAAAATACTAAAAAGCTCCTGCATTTTTTTTGGTTGAAATTGGTTTTGGTTTTGTTCTTTGGTATTCATTGTGTCAAAATTTAAAAACTTCAAGGAATTTCTATGCATCTAGGGTAAAATTGGTTTAAAAGATTTGAACATTGTTGTGCTAACTCACTGCTGTTGCTGAAATCCTTACCTTATGTTGTTTATTTTGATATCCAGGCATTCCTTGGTTCTTTGAGTGATATGTGAAGTTCAAAATTTGAAGCTATGTAATTGAGTTGAAAATTTGTGGATGAATATTAGTTTGTTGGATATTAGTCCATGTTCCTCAAGGACTATCCATGTTCCTTATTGAATTGGCTTTGTATATGATTTGACTATATTCAGTCATGCTATTGACAGTACATTTTAGGTTTGTATTTGAACTTTAGCTTGTCATGTGGGTTTTAGCTTGGTTAAGCTCTTCCTATCAAGTATTTGGGGGTGTGGACTATTAGATTGGGGGTTTAATTTGGATGAGTAACATTCTTTGTTGGATTTTCACGGAATTGGTTCAAGTTAGTGGTGATGTTAAGTTCCAGATTAACTTTCATCATGACGCTGTTGTTTTGGATTTTGGTTTAAGTATCTGAATGAATTTAAAAACTATTGTAATACCTGATTTAAATATCTGGAGTATCTGTATTATTAGAATCACTACATGTATGAGTTCAATAACAGCTTAGTAATAGTTTCAACCTTTAAATACATGTGGCCTATAGTTAATTTCAGCAAGTTGATCTCCATGTTTAGCATTGTGTGTGTGTGTATAAAGTATCGCGAGGCCTTCAATTTAGAATTGGGCTTGTTGAGTTAACTTGTCTAATATGAGGCCCATGACAATCATATTCAGTTCTCCTTTGATTTTGGGCCCAATATCAAGCCCAAGAGTCTTTAGCTTTGGCCCGTATATGTGGCCCGCTTGGATTTATATATTAAAATGCATTTTATTGTTCTTTTTTGGCATTATCTAGGCTCGAACTCGGTTTTCTATTAAGTTAACCAGCTCCAATTAGTTAAGTTTTTATACGCTAACAATGGGAAGTGCTTCTTCTTTATTGGAAGTTCATTATGAAAGGGCTAGGTTTAAGGTTGGCCATATTACCTGCCAAATCAGTTGGGCTTTGCCTTCCCTGTCTCTCGTTCGATTTTGTTTAAGCCCAAGCCCTATTAGTCCCATTTGGCCTCACCATTTCTGCAATAGTTTGGGCTTAAAGTTGGCCCACTTTCTCCCAAAAATAATTCTTGGACTAGCACATGTACCCCAGGTTTTTCATTGGTGGCTCAAACCTTTTCTTAACAAAAAAGTTCATTAGTGGGTTGTTTTAGTTAAGTGTAGCCCATTACAAATTGATTGAGGTATGCCGTTTCATTATTTCACCCATGGCCCTCATAAATATCATAACTAGTTACTTAAAAGGAATACTCGTAGTGAAACCTTTAAGCGAGTTTAAAGCACCATTGTGATTGTGTATGCATTTGCGTAACATAATTATGTTTTTTAAAATTAATTCGGAGTATGCGTTCGCGTAACTTCGACCAAATTTTCTTAGTAAAATAATATTGCATTGTTAATTGTGGATACATTCGCATGACACCATTTTGAAGCGCCAAAAAAATGGGTATACATATGCGTAACCCGTTTCAAGATTTTTCTAATTAAAAGTGAAAAATGCATATAGATTCCAAAATAAATAATTAAACAATTTAATAAGCCAGGTATGATCAACGCGACCGTGCTAGAACTACGGAACTCGGGAGTGCCTAACACCTTCTCCCGGGTTAATCGAATTCCTTACCAGAATTTCTGTGTTCACGGACTGTAAATAGAGTCAACCTTTCTCGATTCGAGATTTTAAACCGGTGATTTGGGTCATCATAAATTATCCCAAGTGGTTACTCTAAATTTTAAATAAATAAATCCCATTTCGATTGTCACTTTAAGTTGGAAAAAACTCTATTATCTTCTCCTTCCGAGACTGTAATGACAAAAGGAGGTGTGACAGCTCTGTCGACTCTGCTGGGGATCGAACCCAAAATCTCTGGTTCAGGGTTCAAGATTCGAGCCATTTTATGATTTTTACTTAGCTTTATTTATTGTTCATGTTACTGTATTCTGTGAACCTTTTGTGCTAAATGCTATCTGTTTACCGCTTTTATATTGTTTGAATTGTATATAACTGTCTTCTTACGCCACCTATTTGAGTATTCTTAAAAATGGTGTATACGTTCGCGTAGCCCACTTTTCAGTAGAAATTACACCAAATAGAACGAGTCTGGGCCAGCGACAATGCCAGGCAGACTGTAGTGCTCCCGGTACATCGCCCCTTCTTCGGCCCCTGTTGTCCACTCGGGTACCTATATTATACACTAAAACCCTAGGATTTAAAACCTAGAGGAACACAATCTCATGCCAGATCCCTAGTAGGAGCGTTTGTTTGCATCATGTGCATTTGACTTAGGTGACTCAACACAGGGGTTGGGTCCGTCTAAGACAGGTGTATCCCAAAATATAACAGATTATCCTGATGCATTCTATCTGCTATGTGAACACTTATTTGTTTTGGCTCGCATATTGACCGGCTAGGAAAAATAAAGCAAAATAAAAACCAAGAGTGACGTAGGGAAAGGAATAAAACCCGATATTCGAAAATATCCCAAAACTCGGCCAAAAATTTTCAAAAAACAATAGTAATAAAAAAGGTTATATCAAAAGAGTCAAAGCTGACCGAACTACACAAGTATGATTCTCACCAGATGTGGGATACGTAGGCAACCTACATAAGGTTTGGCCTTATTTTTGAAAAAAATTAATAAGAGAAATAAAGATTCAGGGGTCAAGTGAATGTTAGCTTTGGTCAAAATAAGCCGATTCAGCTTCGGCCATGTTTTAAGCCATTCTTGTCGAGATGACCTTAGATATTCTCAATTGCCAAAAGGCTGTTCTCGAAAGGAATGGACAATTTTATGAAGTTGTCATGAATATCTTCCCTCCAGCCTCAAATCTATGAGGAATTGGGAGGGGGCCATGTATACAAAATGGTCGTTTGGTTAAAATTTGCATATAAGGAAAGGAATCATTGGTTCTTTAATTTTATTTTAGAAAAGGTCCATCAGATTCAGCCGTGACTTTAACTTCCCATTGGAACAAATGAATTTTTTCCAGAATCCGCTAAAAGTGATCAGGGAGTAGGCTAGGCTACATTTGCGTATGTGGTGGAATGATCTAGATGAAGATGGTCAGAAATGGGTAAAAAAGTAGTTGGGTGCCCTCATAGACATTTTTGAGATCACACTACAGAAAGATTTAATCAAGGCTTTGGTAACATTCTGGCACCTTGTCCACGATGTTTTTCGTTTCTCAGACTTTGAGATCACCCCTACCTTGGAGGAGATTGTTGGGTACATTGAGTTTAGTCGAGACTCTAGGAAGCAACAACTTCTACTTCCAAGGGCGTCGTCGGTGCACAAGTTCTTTGACCTCTTAAATATCAGTAAACAGATGAAGAAAGCCCACGTGAGCAAAGGATGTTGTTCTTTCCATTCCTTGTACTTCAAGTTCAGGCATTCTGCTGGTTTTGAAACACATGAAAAGGGTTTGAGCAATAAAAAAGATAAGGGCCTTTGGAAAATTCATCGTTGGTTTGCATTTATTGTGGCGTTCTTGGGAATCATGGTCATTCGAAATAAGGAGGGGACAGTGGATATTCGTATGGTTACAATCACACAAGTCTTCACCACAAAGGAAGATCACACACTTATCATGTTGGTGGATATTTATCGAGCCTTGAGATTGTGTAAAGCCAGGGCTCAATTCTTCGAAGGTTGCAAAATCCTTCTACAAATGTAGTTGATCGAGCACCTTCGCCATCATCCCAGATTCATGAGTTATGGTTCGAGCCCGGGTAACTTCATCGCCGGCTATGAGGAGAGGGTAAATGATTGCAACATGCTAGAAGGATTTGAAGCATGGGTCTCCTATTTGAAAACTCTCAAAGCAGGACATGTCGAGTGGACTATGGGGTGGCTTTCGAGGATAGAAGCTATATACATGACTGCTACCAGGGCATACTTAAGAATAATGTGGGTAAAGAGTATCCAGCCATATGCACCGCAAAGGGTTTTGAGGCAATTAGGAAGATATCAAATTGTGCCCGATGATGAAGATCTAAGCATCCAAGTCAAAGAGATGCATCCAGAAACCAAATTGCCCGAGGCTTTAGTTCAACAAGATTGGAAGAACTGCCGATATCTAAAAAATGGAACTCAGGTATCAGACATGGCAAAGGGGGAAGTAGAACCAAAAAAGGGCTTGCACAAACAATGAGCCAGAGTTCGAGCTTAAGAGGCCCGCCAAAAGACCTCATATTCAAGCTTTTGACGACAAAATCCAAAAAAGGTTTGCGTGGGGAAAAAGATAGAAAACATATCAAGCTGAGATTCATAACTTGAAAGAAAAGTTGAGAAATATGGAATTCAACAATGACCTCAAGCACAAGAGGCTGAAGGTGAAAAGATGAAACAGGTCAAAGAAAATGATGCTCTTCAGGCCCGAATTCGGCAAATGGAAATGGCAGCTAAAAGTCCCACCCGGAGTGTAAAAGATGAAAAACTGATAAACAACCTCAGACAAAAGGTATGCGAGTATGGTTTTGATCTAAATAAAATGGAGGGTGGATTAGCCAGGGCCCGAAAGCAAGTGGCCAAAAATGAGGAAGAAGGAGCACATATGATTGAACAGTTGAAAGGAAAGTACGAAAGCGAGGTTGGGGGATTGAAGAAGAGGGTCATTACTGTTGAAACAAAATGGTTAAGAAGGCAAAGGATTTCAAGGCTGAAAGAGAGCATTGTTACACAACAATGGCACAACTAGAAAATTTTTTGTGGCAATTTCAAGAGCAAAGACAAGTAGCCCAACGAACTCTGGAAGCCAGGGCCTAGCAGATTGGGCATCTGTTGCAAGAAAAAGGTGTCATAAGAGAGAGGGTCATAAGGATCACTGATTACATCGCGATGAAGTGAAGTAGTCGTGAAGATATGACTCTATCCATGTTTTTCGCCACTGCAATAACCTTCGTTCGCCAGGAAATGGAAGACCTCCACCACCTCCAAGGGAATTTAGCACGTAGGCCTGCAGCGAGACCGAATGATGTCCCGCGGGTCCCCAGGAGCAATAGAGGCACTAATGTATTCATGATTCTCTCTGGAGTCTTCTAGTCTATTTTATGGAGTCTGTAATTTTTTTTAGGGGAGTCTGTTAGTTGGCAGTCGAGTCTATTGTTTTCAAGGATCTGTTGGTTCTATTTTGAGTCGGAGTCTGTTAATTTCTCTTCTTAGGTTTGTTAGTTTTATAATTTGGTATTTGTAATCAAATTACTTTACTTTATGCAAATTGAAATTCCCAAAAATATTTTGTTTCTATACTTATCTCCCAGAACTACGCTCGATCTGATTCATGCGGGGTCATGATACGTAGGCAATCTCTATAGAATTCGATCATAACCAAGAAAAAAGGGAAGAGAAATAAGGAAAAGAGAGAAAAGAAAAAAGAAGAAAATAAATAAGAAATCATGAGAGGGAAACAACGAGGAAGTTGGAAAAAACAAGGTGAATAAAAGAGAAAAGAACAAGAGAAAAAAGAAAGAGAGAAGTTGTATGTAGGGTAAATCCGGGATGACGCAAGTAGCCGATCCATTCATAATAGAAATCAAGAACTGCTTAGGTGCATTCGTCCCCGAATATGTGGTTGTCTATCTGTTAAAACCTGACCGCTAAAAAGTTTGTTGTTGCCTATCCAATTATAGACAGGTGGTTAGTTTTGTGGCATTCTGGCAATCCACCCCTACAACACCCGTTCAAAAAATAAGCTGATTATGGCCAACCAAGAGCCTGACGCAAGTATCATAGATCCATCAACAGAGGTGGAAGAGCTGGATGTTAATGCAATGAAAGAAGAGGTGTACAAACTGAAACAACAACTGGCTGAAATGTACCAAGCGTGGGCAAATGGGCAACCACCGCCAACTTATCCCACCGACCCTGCCTTCATCCCGCCATTAGCCCAATAATATGAACATCCTGCCACCGATCCGCCCCCAAGCTTTCCCATATACCAACACTACCAGGGCACAACTTCCCAAACATCACTAGCTCCACCACCTAAACCAGTACCACACCCTTACCCACCAGTTACTCCTATCTTTGTGCATCCCCACCCGCTACACTCCGCAGATCCTCCAGCGAACCATTGTTCCAAACCCATGACAACCAGTATTACCCCCCGGAACCTACTTTTGAAGCTCTGGAACCCTATTCATACAATCCTCGTTTTGATCACCCTACAGAAGCTGAGAAACTGGCAAAAAATCCCGAGCAAGAGGAGATGCTCAGGCATGTCAAAAGATTAGAGCAATCATTCCGAGACATGTGGGGCTGGGAGGTCAAGTAAGTGTGGCGTACAAAGATTTATGTATGTTCCCAGATGTAAAATTGCCGGCAGGGTTCAAGATTCCCACGTTTGAATTATACAATGGCATGGAGATCCAGTAGCACACTTGAGAGGGTTTTGCAGCAAAATGAGGGGGGCTGGAGGAAAGGACGAGTTGCTAATGGAATATTTCAGTCAAAGTCTGAGCAGTTCAGCATTGGAATGGTATACCCGGCAAGATCATGGAAGGTGGTATACATGGGATGATCTAGCCCAGACATTTTCTTGCCACTTCCAGTACAATCTTGAAATTATTCCAGATTGTTTGTCCTTGACGAAACTCGAGAAGGAGCACAATAAAAGTTTTAAGGAGTACGGCTTCCGTTGGAGAGAGCAGGCAGCGAGGGTCGACCCTCCAATGAAAGAAACTAAAATGGTGGATTACTTCTTGCAGGCCTTGGAGCCTACTTATTTTGGTCACTTAGTATCGGCTGTGGGAAAGTCCTTTAATGAAGCGGTAAAAATGGGAAGTATGGTAGAAGAAGGTCTCAAATCTAACAAAATCATGAGCTATCCAGCAATCAAAGCAACCACCCAGGCCATTCAAAGTGGAACTAGAGGAAAAATTGGAAAAAGAAGAAAGAGGAGGTAGTAACAATTGACTCAGGTACTTGGTTGGAACCAAGGGGTTCACCATATTACAACTAGCCTCGACCCCACTACCAAACCTACCCCCACACTCCATATAGCCCATCACAACACTATTATCCCCCCCAGACCCCCGTTATTATGTCCATCATGCACAAGCATATACTCAACCTCCCGCTCACGTGCAATGGCATGCGCCAACCCCACAAAATACTTACCCAGCTCCACAAAATGCCTATCCATCTCCAATAGCCCACCAAAACCCCCCGAGACCAGCTTTTTAAGCCAACCAAGCCTTTCAGAATGAGAGAT
Organism: Nicotiana benthamiana; assembly: GCA_034376525.1. Lineage (NCBI taxonomy): Eukaryota > Viridiplantae > Streptophyta > Magnoliopsida > Solanales > Solanaceae > Nicotiana > Nicotiana benthamiana. The sequence continues at coordinate 98,315,236 of CM067338.1, forward strand.
TGCAGAAGAATAAAACCATCACTCCATTGGGAGAATCCTATACCAGCTTATTCCACAGGTTGAGACAGTTAGATATGTTGAGGTCGATTGAAGCAAAGCTGCCGAATCCTCCCCCGAGAAATCTTGATTATTTTGTCAGTTGTGAATGTTGTTCTGGTGCTCCAGGGCATGACACAAAAAAATGTTGGCATCTGAAAAACACTATCCAAGAGATTATTGATTCGCATCGTATATAGGTGCAAGCTCCGAAAGCACCCAATATTAACAAGAACCCGTTGCCCCCCCCCCCCCCAATCAATAAACAAACATGATTGAGATAGTGCAAACAGAAGGGGAGCCCAAAAAGCCTTCACAAACTGTCATGATGATCCAAGCCAGCAAGGGGAAGCTGGCTGTAATACTAACGAGCGAGATGTTAATGCTTAAGTTGAGTGGAACAAGCAGTGAGCCTTTTGCTGTAACCAAGAAGGGGTCCTCAAGAGATGGGACAGTGAAGCAAGAAAATTCAAAGGTAGTGGTATCAGGGATGGCAAGCAAGCATGTCGTGGTTATGGAAGGTGCTCGCACAGAGCCTGTCATCATCAAACCTGTAACAAAACTACCAATAGTCAACAGCAGGGTCGTCCCTTGGAATTACGATCAAGTGACAGTAACTTACAAGGGGAAAGAGGTTAAAGAAGAATTTGCGAAACCCATGCATTGACCCGTTCAGGGAGGTGCTTTGCCCGTGAGGAGTTGAGAAAGACTAAAACCTCCAAAGATAACCTAGTATTGGTGAAGAAAACTGTGACTGAACAGGAAGCAGAGGAGTTTTTGAAAAATATGAAATTGCAAGACTATTCTACTGTGGAACAATTGAGGAAGACGCCTGCCCAAATATCATTGTTGTCATTGTTGATTCATTCGGACGAGCACCGTCGGGCACTGATGAAGATCTTGAACGAGGCCCATGTTCCTGATAAAATCTCAGTCAATCACTTGGAAAAGATAGCCAACAAGATTTTTATGATAAACAGAGTCACTTTTTCTGATGATGAATTGCCCGTAGAGGGTACTGAGCACAATCGAGCCCTTTATCTCATGGTGAAGTGTGAAGATTCCGTGGTTACCCAAGTATTGGTCGACAATAGTTCAAGTGCAAATATTTGACCTCTCTCCACTCTGAATAAGCTAAATATGGATGATGAAATAATTTACAAGAATACTATTTTTGTACGAGGGTTCGGCGGTGGAGGGAAAGTTCGGTCGGTGACATAATAACTCGAGCTGAAAATTGGACTAGTTGATTTTACCATAGAATATCAGGTGTTAGATGTGGCTGTCTCTTACAATCTGCTGCTGGGGCGACCCTGGATCCATGCCGCTAAAACGGCCCCCTCTACTTTGCATCAAATGGTAAAATTTTAATGGGATAGATAGGAAATGGTGTGCAGGACGAGGACAATCTATACGCTCATAGTGATGCCATTATACCACTCATTGAGGCTGAGGATGACAAAGGACCTTGGTTATATCAGGTTTATGACACGGTATCCATAAAGAAAATTCCAGAAAGAAGTGCATTCCAATGCCAAAGGTAGCTTCTGCGTTAGTCATGGTGGTCGTTGAAATATTGAGAAATGGTTTTGTCCCAGTAAAGGGTGTGGGTGCGTCGCTCCAAGGTATCGTACAACCGGTGTCCCTTCCCAAGAACATGGACACCTTTGGTTTGGGATTCAAGCCCATAATCCCATACATAAAGAGAGCCAGAAGGATGAAATAGAAAGTATGGGTCCTTCCAAAGCCTGTGATGCGTCAATTCATATTATTTGCTAGGCCTGACACCAAGAAGCGCCCGACAATAACAAGTCACAGTTCTGTGGTTGGTCCTGATAATGAGCTGCTTTAAAGGTTTGAGAAGTTATTTGAAAATGTGAATATGGTAGAAGCTGGAGAGGGCTCTAGTAAGGCAGATGTGCAATTTGTTGGGCAGTGTACAAAGATCAATAATTGGGAAGCTACTCCTCTCCCGACAAGAAAGGAGTTTTGGTAGTTTGCTTTGTTTTTCTTTCAGTTAATCTAGATTATTCCAGGCTTGTAATTCAGATTTTATTTTTCGTCCATTTGGATGTATAAACCTTGTTATATTTCAATTTCAATGAAATTCAATTTCCCTTTTCATCATTTCTGATAGATTTCATTTTCTTTGCTTTTCTTTTCCTTCTTGTACAGTCCTTTTTATGCTGGTTTCAATGATATGACATGCATAGGGAATCTTCAGCCCAGTCTTGAAAGCCAATCTAATTCTGAAATAATAATTCATGAGATAGAATGTGATAATGAATCAGAGTATGATGAGAAGGGGGCATTTGAAGAAATTAGTAAAGAATTAAGCCATTTTGAGGAAAAACTCAAACCAAACCTGAGCGACATAGAGGTAATCAATCTAGGGGACCTAGATAATATCAGGGAAACTAAAATAAATATCCATCTTGAACCACAGGTTAGGGAGGAGATAATCAAAGCATTGCTCGAATACAAAGATATTTTGCATGGTCTTATGACGACATGCCGGGTCTAAGCACTGACTTGGTGGTTCACAAATTGCCCACTGCCTTCTTGTCAAACAGAAGTTAAGGAAGTTTAAAACTTACATGACCATAAAGATCAAAGAGGAAGTCACAATGCAGTTCAAGGCAAAGGTCATTCGAGTCACGCGGTATCCCACCTGGTTTGCCAATGTTGTGCCAGTGCCAAAGAAAGATGGTAAGACCAGTGTGTGTCGATTATCGTGATCTCAACAAGGCAAGTCCCGAGGATAACTTCCCACTGGCGAACATACACATATTGATTGATAATTATACAAAACATGAGATTTGTTCTTTCGTGGATTGTTACACGGGCTATCACCAGATCTTGATGGATAAGGAAGATGCAGAAAAGATGGCATTCATCATGCCGTAGGGAAAATACTACTATAAGGTCATGCCTTTCGGTCTGAAAATGTGAGAAGCTTACATGAGGGCAATGACAACCATATTTCATGACATGATACACAATGAGATCGATGTCTATGTGGACGATGTAATTATAAAGTCCATAAAGCAGTCTAACCACGTCAGAGGTCTGAGAAAATTCTTCCAAAGGCTCTGCATGTATAATCTCAAGCTCAATCTTGCAAAGTGCGCATTCCGTGTGCCTATGGAAAGTTGTTGGATTCATAGTCAGCCGTCGAGGTATTGAGATGGACTCGTCAAAGATTAAATCTATCCAAGATTTGCAACCTCCAAGGAACAAGACTGAGGTGATGAGTCTGTATGAGAGATAAAATTATCAGCAGGTTTATTGCTTAGCTTACAACGACTTGTGAGCATATCTTTAAGCTGTTGAAAAGGATGTTGCATTCAAGCGGACGGACGAATGTTAGGAGGCATTTGATAAGATAAAGGGGTACTTGTCAAACCCACCTGTGTTGGTCCCACCAAAACTGGGAAGGCCTATGATTTTTTATTTAACAGTATTGGACAATTCATTTGGATGTGTATTGGGCCAGCATGACATCACTAGCAGGAAGGAGCAGTCCATCTATTACCTTAGCAAGAAGTTCACATCTTACGAAGTTAAGTATACTCATCTTGAGAGGATATGATGTGCCCTAAATTGGGTAGCACAGAAGTTGAAACATTATTTGTCATCTTATACTACTTACTTCATATCTCCATTGGATCCGTTGAAGTATATCTTTTAGAAACCTATGCCCACGGGGAGGCTTGTAAAGTGGCAGTTCCTGCTCACAGAATTCGACATCATCTATGTGACGTGGACTTCAATTAAAGCACAGGCATTGGCTAACCATTTGGCCAAGAACCCGGTGGATGAAGAATATGAATTTCTGAAGACATATTTCCTGATGAGGAGGTGATGCATATTGATGAGTCGGAATAGGTCGAAAAGCCAGGATGGAAACTTTTCTTTGATGGGGCTGCTAACATGAAAGACATCGGTATAGGAGCAGTACTTATTTCTAGAATAGGGCATCACTACCCTGTTACAGCTCAGCTACGTTTCTATTACACCAACAACATGGCAGAATATGAGGCATGCATTTTGGGTCTGAGGTTAGCTGCAGACATGGGTGTTCAGAAAGTTTTGGTCGTGGGGGACTCGGACCTTCTGGTACACCAGATTCAAGGGGAATGAGAAATACGAGATTTGAAGCTCATACCATACCGGCAATGTCTGCATGACCTTTGTCAACGATTTTGATCAGTAGAGTTCAGGCATATCCTAAGAATCCACAACGAGGTTGTTGATGCTTTGTTAGCATCAATGTTACATCATCCACATAAGGCTTATGTTGACCCACTTCATATCTAAGTCCATGATTAGCATACTTGCAGTAATGTGGTGGAAGAGGAGCTCGATGGTGAACCTTGGTTTCATGATATCAAGGAATATATCAGGATTGGGGTATATCCAGTACAAGCCACAAGTGATCAAAAGATAACAATTCGTCGCTTATAAAGTGGATTTTTTCTTCAGTGGAGGGGTATTGTACAAAAGAATGCCATATTTTGTATTGTTGAGATGCATAGATGCTAGACAGGCCACAATTATCATGGTCGAAGTACATTCCGAAGTTTGTGGACCGCATATGACTGGATATGTTTTGGCAAAGAAGATTCTCCGAGCAAGTTGTGATTGGCTCACCATGGAGCGATATTGTATCAGTTTCATGCAGAAATGTCATCAATGTCAGATGCACGGAGATTTGATTCATTCCCTACCATCTGAATTACATACAATGTCTACACCATGTCCCTTCATTGCTTGGGGCATGGATGTTATTGGGCTCATCGAGCCGGAAACATCCAATAGGCACAGGTTCATTCTGGTGGTCATTAATTATTTCACCAAGTAGGTTGAAGCTAAAAATTTCAAGTCTATGACCAAGAAAGCCGTGGTCGATTTTGTGCATTTAAATATCATTTGCCGGTTCGGGATCCCGAAGGTAATCATCATGGACAATGGTGCAACTCTCAATAGTCATTTGATGAAAGAGGTATGTCAGCAGTTTAAGATTACACATTTCAATTCCACCCCATATCGTCGTAAGGCGAATGGAGCAGTCGAGGCAGCCAACAAGAATGTAAAGAGGATACTTCGAAATATGGTGGAGGGTTCCAGGCAATGGCATAAGAAGCTGCCCTTTGCATTGTTGGGTTATTGCACTACTGTTCGCACTTCAATAGGGGCAACTACGTATTTGTTGATGCGTGGCACAGAAGCGGTAATACCGGCAAAGATTGAAACCATCCCTTCAGATTGTCGATGAGGCCGAAATTGATGATGACAAATGGGCCAAAACCTGCCTGGATCAATTGAGTTTGATTGACGAACAAAGATTATCAGCAGTGTGTCATGGCCAATTGTATTAACAGAGAATGGCCAGAGCATATACCACGAAGGTACTCCCATGGAGGTTTGAAGTGGGTCAGTTGGTATTGAAATGTATCCTCCCTCATCAAGCGGAGGCAATGGGAAAGATTTCCCAAAATTGGCAAGGGTCGTTCATCGTGACGAGAGTTTTGTCCAATGAGGCTCTGTATTTAACAGATGTAGAAGGCAAGTGTGTACAAATGTCCATCAATTCCGATGCGGTTAAGAGATACTATGTATGATTTTTTTGGTTAAATTATATTTCGTTGTACTTGGCATGTTTTGGAGATTAGAATGACGATGGCATTTTGTTCTGCTATCTATTTTATTACCCCTTTTGATCCTTATTTATTTTCTTTCATACCCTCTTTCGGAATCAGTAGCAAAATCAGAAACAAGCGTGAAAGATAAATAAAGGAAAGAGAAAAGGAAAGAATGAGAAGAATAAAAAAAGAAAAGAGAGGAAAAAGGAATAAAAGAAAGAAAAGAGAAGGAAAAATGAAAAATGAAAAAAACAACAAAACAACAAAAAGAGAGAAAAAAAAATAAAGCAAAGAAAAGAAGAGAGAGAGAGAGGAAGAAACAAAAAAATCACAACAACAAAGTAATTTTATATGACATGAACTACGTTCGACCTGATTCCTCTTTAGGATACGTAGGAAGCCTTATGGTTCGGTCCCATCGAATAAAAATCCAAAAGTCCCCAAGAAAGAAACTAGGGCAGAAGTTGTGGTTGTTATAAGAAATCTGATTCTGAAAGTTGTAATTTTGGACCCATTTGAATTATTTTGAGCCTTTTATACCCTTTCTTTCTAATCCTATCCAAAAGCCTACGTTACGGTCCAAAGAAAGACCTTCTGGTCAATCGCCAAAAGATGAAAAGTCAAGCAAGTAGAGATGATTCCTATCAGGGCAACACTCTATGGTCCAAACAAATAATATTAAAATGAAAGAGTCTTATTAGTGAAAAATCTCACGGGCACCGTAAGGAGATGAGAGTTTAGAGAAATTAAAATGAGAGAGTTTTATTGGTAAAAACTCTCACGAATACTGTAAGGCGATGGGAGTTGAGGGAAATGAAAAATGAGAGAGTCTTATTGGTGAAAACCCCTACAGACACCATAAGGCGAAAGAGAGTTGAGAGATGAACAAATATAAGAGGTATGTTGATGAAAACCTTTCAGGGCACTGCAGGATGAACAAGGTCAAGGTTTGGTTGAAGATATCGGGTTATGGAATTCTAGGGCAACAAAGCATGGCATCTGAGAGTTGATGGGTTGGAGAGACTAGGCCGACTAAGATGAAATGCATGTCATGATCATTGGTACCATCTGTTCCACACAGATAAGTCTCTCGTCTTTCTTCCCTTTTAGCAGCCAGCCAATTTTGGATTCTTCTTATCCTTAACACTCAAAGTCATTGCATTTCATTTTCTCTCGGGTTTCCATTTCTCTAAGATGTTTGAGCAAGTAAGAGGTAATTTCAAATCTTACTACCAGCTCCCAAAAGTGTAAGGCACAGTGTAGCCAGAACATACCAAAGACAGCATGATGTAAAGTATGATATAAAGAATCACCGGAAGCTTCATTGGTGGAATGATTTAGTAATCTCAGGAGAAATGCACAGATTTTGAAAAAGGGGTTGGGAATATAATACAACAATTTGGGTACACTACACTTGGTTCATCCAAGTTCATAAGTTTTTGAAACGTCAATCAGAAAGTCAAACAGTTTGGGGCCAGTTCGGGGAAGCTAGTCAAAACAAAGCATGACAACGGGAAGGCCACTTTTCAACAAGAATGCCACAAACTAACCACCACATTTCAAACTAACAAGATTTTTCTTTGACTAAAATAGTAGTTGAAAATATTGATTATCTTGGAGAAACCTGCCGTAGGGGAAAAGCAAGCACCAGGCAGGTATGACCGTAAAATTTTAGGACCTTCCTGGAAGATGGGACCTTGTTTTAAATCATGAGTAGCATAAGCTATCACAAATGCACCCCTAAAGGCATATAAGTTTGCTTCGAGGATTTCATTCTTGATATAAGAATTAATTAAAAGTTTTCATGACCCTCTTGGAGAATGGGACCTAGCCTTAAAAATGAGTATCATAATGTAACATAAATGTACTTCAAAGTTTGCATAGAATTCAGTTAGGAGTTGTCAGGACCCTTCTGGAAAATGAGACCTAGTTTGAAATTCAAAACAATCATGAGTAGCAAGATCTAGCATAAATGTACCCCCAAAGAATATAAGTCGGTTTCAAATCTTTGTTCTAAAGATAAAATTCAGTTAGGAGTTGTCAGGTCCCTCCTGGAAAATGGGACCTAGTTTTTAAAAAATGAGTAGCAAAATATAGCATAAGCGTAACCCAAAGGAATACAAGTTGGTCTCAAAATTTGCATGTTTTAAGATAGGAGTCAGTCAAGAGATTCAGAGCCCTCCTGAATAACTGGACTTAGCTTTAGGATGTTCATTAGATAACAATATCTAGCGTAAGGGTAGTATAATTCAGCCAAAAGGAATTCCCACTCTTAGGATGAAATTTGACATTGGTTGTCAGGACCCTCATGGATAATGGACGTAGCATTAAAGTCTGCTTAGATAACAAGATGTGGTGAAAGTTGTACCTTTAGAAGATATAGCTTAGTGTTAAAATTATCGTTAGTTAAGAGTTGTCAGGACCCTCCTGGATAATGGGACGTAGCTTTAATATTTTCCTAGATAACAAGATATAGTGAAAGTTAGACCTTTAGAAGATATAGTTTAGTATTAAAATTGTCGCTAGTTAAGAGTTTTCAGGTCCCTTCTGGATAATGGGACATAGCTTTAATATTTTCCTAGTTAACAAGATGTAGTGGAATTCATACCTTTAGAAAGCACAATTCAGCCTGTAAAACTGTCAGTTGTCAGGACCCTCTTAGATAATGGGATCTAGCTTTCAAATTCTTAGAATGATTAGTAACATGATTTAATTAACACTCACAGATGCGCCCAGCACCAAACTAGGGCAGGAAAATTTCTTTTGTCTTGTCTGTTTTATTGTAATAATGATCAAGGGAAAGCAGTGGCAAGGGAATTCAGCTCAAGTTTAAATTAAAGACAACACAGGCTTCAAGGGAATAAAGTTCAGTTTTTTGGCAATCAGGCGCCTACCTGGAGAACAAGGAAATGCAGTTAAAGTTTTTGCAATCAGGATCCCACTTGGAGAATAGGGAATATAATTCAAGTTCTGGCAATCAGGAGCCCACTTGGAGAACGAGTGAATACATTTCAAGTATCGCAATTCAGCACCCACCTGGAGAACAAGGGAATACAGTTCAAGTTTTGGCAATCAGGTGCCCACTTGAAAAACAAGGGAGTACAACTCAAGTTTTCGGTAATCAGGCGCCCACTTGAAAAACAAGGGAATATAATCCGAAGTTTTGGCAATCAGGAACCCACCTAGAGAACAAGGGAATACAACTCAAAGTTTTGGTAATCAGGCGCCCACCTAGAGAACAAGGGAATACAATTCAAAGTTTCGGCAATCAGGAGCCCACCTGGAGAACAAGGGAATACAATTCAAGTTTTGGTAATCAGGCGCCCACCTGGAGTACAAGGGAATACAGTTTAAGTTTTGGCAATCAGGCGCCCACTTGAAGAACAAGGGAATACAGTTCAAGTTTGGCAATCAGGTGCCCACCTGGAGAACAAGGGAATACAATTCAAGTTTTGATAGTCAGGCGTCCACCTGGAGAATAAGGGAATACAATTCGAGTTTTGGTAATCAAGCACCCACCTGGAAAACAAGGGAATACGGCTCAAGTTTGGTAATCAGGCACCCACCTAGATAACAAGGGAACACAATTCAAGTTTTGGCAATCAGACGTCCACCTGTAGAAAAAAGGAATACAGTTCAAATTTTTGGCAATCAGGAGCCCACCTGGAGAACAAGGGAATACAGTTGAAGTTTTTGGTAATAAGGAACCCACCTGGAGAACAAGGGAATATGATTCAAGTTTTGTAATCAGGAGCCTACCTGGAGAATAAGGGAAGACAATTCAAGCTTAGGTAATAAGGAACCACCTGGAAAACGAGGGAATACAATGCAAGTTTGGTAATCAGGTGCTCGCCTAGAGGGAGCACAATTCAAGCTTTGGTAATCAGGAGCCACCTGGAAAATGAGAGAATACAACGCAAATCTTGGTAATCAGGCACCCACCTGGAGAACAAGGAAACATAATTTGAGTTTAGCAATCAGGCTTTCACCTGGAGAAAAGGAAAGGCAACTCGGATTGCAACTCAAGGCAGCAACAAAGGAACTGCACTTGGAGAGTACAAGACAACAAGGAGCGCAAGATCAAGTTTGAAGATATAGATAGAATCTTTTTGTAGTTCATAGGTCATAGTTTAGTCTAGCTTCTTTTTGTTTGTCGTGTTATAATAAGGGGTTCAGTAAATAGTAGCAGCAGCAATGAAACCACAGTTCATGGTAGTCCCAGCTACCAGACATTCCCGAACTACACTGACCTGATTCCTTTTTATCCAAGGATATGTAGGCAACTTCGAAAGCATGGTGCAGTCAAATATTTCAAAAATACTTCCCACGGAGTATTCAAATGGGCAAAACTCGCTCGTATCCGCTCACATTAAATTTGCACGAAAACTCTTCGTGTTTTCGAGCAAAGAGGGGCAGCTGTGAGCACGTGATTTTTTCCCTACATGAATTACCCCATAACTTCAAAAGAAATAATTTCTTTTCATTATTTGCAATTTATTTGATATTTTTAAGCTAAATTGCACAAAATGGCAATTATAGCCTGTACTACGATTAATAGTATTTTACAATTATAAAATTATTCCTAGTATTTTTAGATTAGTGTTCATATATTATTAATTAGTTCAGTACTTTTAATTTGTTTTTAAAATCTTTTTAACTATTTTAACTAAAATAAAAAGAGGAGATTGGCTACTTAACACATAGCCCATTATCATTTTAATTTTAGCCTCAATTAACCCCCCCCCCCCCTCCCAATTCTACCCTAATTAAACGACCCAATTTCAAATTTAAACCCCTTGACCCATTTTTAGACCCGCCCAATTTCCCATTTAATCCTGGCCGTGATCATCCGTTCTTTCTTTTTTTAATTCCCATATCCCCCTAACCCAAATCATTCTCTCCAAAGATGCCGCCTTCGTCTCCCAAATACTCTCTAGCCCTCACCGAAACATTAGCTGATTCCCACCTACTTCTGTCCTTTTTCCATCGAAATCTATGGCATTCTTGGCCAGAGGTGGCCTGTACTCACTTTCCTTCACCAAAACCTAAGCTAACCAAAGTTCGGAGGCCAACTTCCATGGCTTCCTCTATATTTGTCTAAGATATGTGGCCTCTCCGGCCATTTTTCGGCGTGTTAAAAGCAATATGAGTCTCTCCGACTTAGGATCCGACTTTCCTCAAGATCTTCTCATCCTAGGGTCTTCTCTAAAATTTTAAGCCTTCTTAGGTTCGTTATTCATCTATTTCTTTCAGATTTGTGACATGCTTGGTCTTTACTTGACGTTTTAAGCCTTTTCCCCAAATTTCCTTTTAAAAATTGTTCAAGTTCAATTTTTAGGGTTTCTGGAAAAAGTTTCTTTAAATGTTTTATGACTCTTTTGCTCTCTCTTTATGTGTGTTTATACTCGTATGTTCTTCCTCTTACTGTTTGCTATTTTGTTTCTTCGCCGATTGTGCAAGACTTTTTCTGTTCACATGTTAACTTAGGTTGTTGTTCCGCACTCTTTGCTATCTGTGTTTAAGTTGGTGCTCTTTGATATTGTTTCACCTTACTGGGTTTTTTTGTTGTTCCTGCTAAGTATTTTTCTTACCTACTTTGTTTACAACTTCTGAAATTTTTTTGAATTCCAAGTTTCTCTCAAAGCATGAATTTGAATCAATGTGTTTGCTATCTCATATGTTTGCCTCGTAGAAGTAATATGATAAGGGTATTTGAGCCTCTCTAAATGACCCTGATTTCTCACCTATGACTCTATTCAAAACCCTAAGATTTGGTGGTTCTCTTTGGGTAAATGGTATTAGGATTTCACTTTGGAACCCTAAGCTTTCAGACCCGCTACGAGCCTGTAATCGAACTCGAATCTTGTTTGCTTATGACTCTGAAACTTTCATTGTTAGACTCTTTCATTATTTGAGTTGTATGCTTTTTATATGAGAAAAACTCCTCCTTCAAAAGGTTTCACCAACAAAAGGATCGATTTTTGAAATCCTTTTAATCAGGCTAATGATTCCCTGTTAATTTCTTTCGATTGAACCTCCTTATTTTGATCATTTTGTGTAAAAATCCTATGCGTGTGATGTTTTACTTAAATACATGATCTTCTATTATTCTGTACCAATGTTTGAATTATTCCGAAACTTATATAACTCTTTCATTAATTACTCGAGATTCCTTGTGATTATAATTGGATCTGGGATCCTTTTGATTGATTTCCGAACGGATTCCCTCTTTTCACCACTATTCCAGCTTTCCTAATTGTCCACTATGTATTTGACCTTGTTTATGCACCATGTGGTTTCCTTACCCTAATCAGCCTTATTAAACTGATTTTCTTCCTTATTCTGTCTTGGCTAGCCGTTTGAACTAGACTCCTTAATCAAAGGAGTCCAGTTCTCTTAATTGATACTAATTGACTGTTATTTCCATGTTTGTGCATTATTTGCCTATGTGCTACCTATTTTCTAATCTATAAAAAGACCTAGTCTTCCTCTTTAAAAACACGACAAAATAAAAAAACACATACTGAAACTCACACTTTCTCACCCCTATGTATTTACTTTACAGTTTCAGGCTTCTTGTTTGCTTTACTGCTCATGTTCAGTAATTTATGCTAAATATTTCCCTTCTTTGCCTATGTTTCTGTTATGAATCCCTACCCCTATCCCTTTCTATTTGCCTGAGTTAAGGCTTTGGCTTGGCAGTATCGTAATTACTCCCAGGCCATATCCTGCTCCACAATGGATCATAACTCTCAATGTTTGGCTTGCAGGCTGGTCTGGGGTGTGCCAGTATCTCAATTGTTGGGCATGACTACCAGCCTGCCATGTCTCTCCCTAATTTCCTTCCCCCTTGTTCACTTACACCTATTCCTAAAACCTTAAGTTCTGCCCCTATCTTTTGAGCCTTGCTTTGGGACTTTGAGTTCCCTCTAAACTTGGACATCTGAGAGCTGGCCTTTCCACACTGCACTATGTTCTTGATTCTGAAAATGTTTTGGGGTGTAAGCACTACCCATAGCCCTTCGATACTCTTGGGAACTTTGACACACCCCTACATATGAGAAGGTCTTTTAGAAATCTAATCCTGGAAGTTGGTTTATCTCATATTGTTGGATTTTGAGTCTGAATTAGGCTGTTTGGAAATAGCTAGAGCTTCTGATGTAATTTTTACTTTTCTTTCTTTCTGATACATTTGGTCTGTAATAATTTTTGTAATAACTATTGGGGTGGATAGTGGAAAGTGATGGGGAATGAATGCATGTGAAGGGGTAGAAAACATGCCTATAGGGTCTTTCATAATTCTGCATTTTCTGCACTTAGAAACATGCCTATAGGACCTTTATAATTCTGCATTCAACATCTAGAATGCATGCCTATAAGTCTTTTGGTACTTCTACATATATAAACCACTACACAAATAACTTTAGGTCTAATAATAATCAGTTCGTTTAGAAATCATGTCTATATGACTCTTGCAACTGTAAAAATCAATAACACTCAGAGACCTTGCCTATAGGACTATATTAACCGAATCAACCTTGTCTTGAACCTAAAATCAGTCTTAAAATCTGCAGATTCCTTCTCTATAATCAATAACTCTTTTTTTTCTAAAATCAGTACAACTCTGCTAGATGTCATACCTATAGGTCTCACATAGGCAAACTTTAAGGTAATTAATCAACTGTGTCAGTCCTTGACAACTACATCTAAACTAAGCTAATTCGGACTCCTCATCTAAGAAATATGTGATGAATCAGCCTATCCTATGCCTTAATTTAATTCAAACCAAACCAGTACCTGTAAGGCATGCTGATTGATTTACTGGTTTGAGTGATGAGGCTTATCTGAGCCCTAACTGTTATTTGTGTCCCCTTTTAGCTGCTACTTGTTATTGTCTGTCGCTTAGATTTTTATCCTTTTGAAAAATCTAAAAAGCCCCAATTCCCTTCCCTTTAGGATTAGTAGTCTCAATGCCTCCGAGACTGATAGGATTGGGACGGGTAATAGCATGCAATAAGCAACGATACCATTTCGCGTTTTAATACCTAACGGGTGGGAAGGGTAGATATGGAGATGATGACCAATGCAGTAATATCTCATGCAGCCCCTCTTCCGAGGAGTGATTACTAGATATTGCATTGATGTGATCCATATAAATCATAAACCTAGGAACCCCCCCCCCCCCCTTACATGCTATTTATTTGTTTTCTTCAATGAAGGTTTAAATCTTTCCCACAAAAGTCTGCCTTCTTCATTTTTCACAAAGATTCAACTTATTTGCAATATTGTGTGCTAATCCCTTTATTTTAGTCTTAATTGTCTATATGATTACATGAAGTCACAATTATAACATGGTCAGGAACCACACTAGTGGATCTTGAGGGGTGCCTAACACCTTCCTCTCGAGATAATTTCTAGCCCTTACCCAAACTCTGGGTTCTTCAACTCAAACCCTTCTTAGTGTCCTAATGCACTTAATCATTAGGTGGCGACTCTCCAAATCCAAAACCCAATTCCTAAAAGGGAATGAGTTGTCCTCCCAAATGTCACAAGCCCGATTTAGACATATATATATATGTGTGTGTGTGTGTGTGTGTAGGAGAAAAAGGGGGCGTCGACAACTTGCACGAGCTTTGGGTTCATGCTGAAGCTTAGCGAGATATATACAAGAGTTTGTGGGAGGCGGGCAATGTTACCGAGGCCGTATATGAAGAAGTGTAGGCGCAGTCTCGAGAGGCTTGTGTCAATTATGGATATGACTCAGCGACGCCGAAAGCTGATGAAGGCACGATTGTCGAGGGAGGATTTTCTGGAAATGGTGGTGAAGAGGGTGGCGGTGATGACGCCGAGTGAAAAGATAGATTTCTTTGTCTGTTTTATGTCTCTTTTTTTGGTTGTCGTTGTTTCTTTCTCCCTTTTTTTGACTACTGATTCAAGCTGTATGTATTTGCAACTATTTGCGCAATGACTTTGTATAAAAAAGATTTTTTCATTATTATATGCAATTTACTTTTTCTTTATTTTTGCTTTTCGTGACTTTGGTGCGAAGTAGATTCTCGTATGATGATTTTCCTAATTCTTTGGGACTTTAATGCCATAGAATTGGATCTTGATGACGGATTTTGTTGGCAGGATGGTGCTTTCGAGGCATTGAGATCCTACCCCGTCATAGTTCGAATGGTATCGAACTTTTCTTCTTTTTCTTTTTAAAACGACCTTAGTCGTAGGGGTATTACTTTCGAGCTTATATCGAAGCGTTATCCCGTTGTGAGTCCATGTCTTTCTTTCCCTTACTATTTTTTGACGACCCTTTCGAATTTTCTCTTTGGCGATGGCTCTTGGCCTCGAGGGTGTGATTTTGAACTTTTATGGAAATATTAACCTGTCGTTATCTAATTGAGGTCGAACTCTTTTTTTTATGGCAAAGACCCTTGGCCTTAAGGTTGTTTCAAATTTTTGTCGAAATATTAACCCGCCGCCGTTCGATCAAGGTCGAACACTTCTTTCTGGTGAAGATCTTTGTCCTTAAGGTGGTTATTTCGAGCTTGTCGAAATATTAACCTACCTTCGTTCGATCAAGGTCGAACTCTTCTTTCTGGTGAAGGCCCTTTGGCCTTAAAGGGTGTTATTTCGAACTTTTGTCGAGATATTAACATGTTGTTTGTTCGATCGAGGTCGGACTCTTCTTCTTTGGCGAGGCTCTTGGCCTTAAAGGGTGTTATTTCAAACTTGTCGAAATATTAACCCGTCGTCTGTCCGATCGAGTTTGGACTCTTCTTTTTTGGAGAAGAGCCTTGTCCTTAAAGGATGTTATTTCAAACTTTTGTCGAAATATTAACCTGTCATTTGTCTGATTGTAGTCGGACTTTTCTTTTTTATTAAAGGCTATTGGCCTTAAAGGGAGTTATTTTGAACTTTTGTTAACCCGTTCTCCGTCTAATCGAGGTCGGACTCTTTTTTTGGTGGAGGCCCTTGGCCTTAAAATGTGTAATTTCGAACTTTTATCGAAATATTAACCCATTGTCTGTCTGATCGGGTTGGACTCTTCTTTTTTGGCGGAGGCCCTTGGCCTTAAAGGGTATTATTTGATCTTGTCAAAATATTAACCCTTCATCTGTCCGATTGAGGTCAGACTCTTCTTTTTTGGCGAAGGCACTTGGCCTTAAAGGGTGTTATTTCAAACTTTTGTCGAAATATTAACCTGTCACTTATCCTATTGACATTGGACTCTTCTCTTTTGGTGAAAGCCCTTAGACTTAAAGGGTTTTATTTCAAACTTTTGTCAAAATATTAACATGTTTTTTGTCTATCGAGGTCGAACTCTTCTTTTTGGGCGGAGGCCCTTGGCCTTAAAGGGTGTTATTTCGAACTTGTCAAAATATTATCCCGTCTTCTGTCCGATCGAGGTCGGACTCTTCTTTTTGGAAAAGACCCTTGGCCTTAAAGGGTGTTATTTTAAACTTTTGTCAAAATATTAACCTGTCGTTTTTCCAATCGAGGTCAAACTCTTCTTTTTTGGCAAAGTCCCTTGGCCTTAAAGTTGTTGTTTCGAACTTTTGTCAAAATATTATCCTGTCGTCAATCCCAATTTTTGGAGAATCATGTATCCTTTAGGGGGAGTCCCAGTTCGATTGATATTGTTGAATGAGATAGTGTAATGTCGGAAAGTACGAAACATTATCGTTTCTCTTACGTTCGTTTGTACACACATTGGAGTTTCCTTATCTGATTTTCTTTTCGATCTGGAGATGTTATTGATGGGCGATATTTCAGTTATTTTATAGTAGTTTCCCCTTCTCCGATTGGGACGTTTCTTTGCTCGCTCACCCGTGCAATGCTTGTGTTCCTGCTTGAGCAAAGAGCAGGAGGTGAGTCAAAATGATATTTTCCTTACACCCATCTGATGAGTCGGTGAATGAGGGTGGGTTTGTAACGTTACTCGTTTTATCTGGAATTTTGACAGTTGATGGGGCGACGATTTCTAAATTCGGCGAATGTATTCAACATTTTCCCCCTTCTATGTTGCGCCTTTGCCCTGCGTGGGTTGGGTTTTGCCTTAGCTCTCTTTTTGTTGGGTAATTATGTTTCCAGTTTTTGAAATAGAAGAGACTAAGAAATTTCACTAAGAAATCTTCACAGACGGCGCCAAATTATTTGACTCAAAAGATATTGAAACCTTTTTGAATAAATCAATTAAAGAGAATGAGGGGGTAAATCTTAGTCAAACATAATAAACACCATATCAATAAACTAATTGGAAAAATAACACATAAGATGAGATAGAGGTAATCAATCTTATTGAAACTTTAAGTTGTCGCTCCCATTAATCAATTGAGGAGACCATTTTATATATTTTCTCAGAGATTGCTTCTTTCGTCCTTTCATTATGAAGATTACAAAGGAGAGAAAAAAGGAAGAGAGAGAGAAGTGAAAAACCGCTCCCTCTTTACCGAAGGTTTTACCCCACTATATATAGTCATGAAACCTTTGCTATGTACTTGGTCCGACGCTCTTTCACACTATGTCTGCCTTGGTCGTCCCCTAACCGTTGGTTTCGTTTGACTCGACGGGTATTGTGAGTGGAGGGTATGGAATAGACTATGTCGTCTTTCGCTGCCTTGCCGCTTGGATAGAATGTTGGTCAGCTTGACCGTAGCGGTCAGATTTTGACCAATACAATATTGTATATATGTGAGGATTCTCATTCAGATCAATCCTTTTTCTTTCTAATAATGCGAGAGAATTAGAAGAAAGGGTAGAGAGATTGTCATTCACATTAGGAGTTCTCCTTTTATGTGGAGAAGTACGCGTTAGTAAATAAAAACTAAAGAAAAGGTAGTAAATAAGAGGTTCACTTTCAGATTAAAGTCATCTCCGTTCTTCCATTTGCCTTCTTTTGGGATTAAGTCAGGGTCAACAATTATATTAATCTTTTGGTAGTTGAGATGTTAACCTCATGCAGTAGAATCTTCTCTTTTTTTTTCTTTTTTTTAAGTAAAAGTATATTTCATTCCAAATCTCACAAATCAAGTACATGATAGATGTTTGACCATCTATTCCAAATATTCTATATAACTATAGTACATAGCCAATCAAGATTAAAATCTATGGGTAATGGTTTAATGGTCGTAATACATTTCTCCACTTGTGTATTGAATCGCCTCTCGCGTGGATATGTATTACCAATTTCTTGCACACTTTATCTGTCCGCCAGTGTCCACCCTGGAATCTCATTCTGTTGCGCTAGCGCCATATAAGTGCAACCATGGTTCCAAACAGACAGGCAGTGATTCCAGCTATACCATTTTTCCGTTTCGCTTGCTTGTTAATACATTCACATTCTGAATCGCAATAGGAGATGGGTCTCTTATGGCCCACCCAGATTAATAACCGATTCCACAGTTCGTTAGTCTTACAGCAATCAAAGTATAAATGATCGAAAGTTTCGCAACACATTCCGCAGAACACACATTCTTGCGGAACCAGACTGTTATATTCCTGTATTCTGTCCACAGTAGATAGTCTTCTGTGCAGCGCCAGCCACAAAGTAAATTTATACCTGGGGTGGAGTTGCTTCTGCAGTATGATGGCTCTCAATTGGACTTTGCGATATTGAGGGATTTGATGAGTATATAACTTCTTTATACTAAACTCATTCCCATTTTGACATTGCCTGAGTCGACTATCCAAGTTCCCCTGAAGGGTTGTGATGCCAAGTATTAGTTCTCTCGATTCAAAGATTTTCCTGATTGCCCATGCCGCGTCTTTGGGCACAGGGACATCCGCAATGCTTTTGTTTTTTATGTAATGAACATGCACCCATTTTATCCATAGACTGTTCTTTTTATTGGTCAATGCCCAGAGATGTTTGAGACCGCAGCCTTGTTCCAGTTGCCTAATTTTATTATATTCAGTCCCCCCGCAGTATAAAGCATACAAAGTGTTTCCCATGCCACCAGCGCTTTCTGGATGCAGTTGTTCCTGTCTAGAGGTAAGACCGGCATATCGCTTCAGTCATTTTGAGTGTCTTCTTGGGCAGCAGAAAGATTTGGGACCAGTAGGCTTGAATTCCAAACAGTACTAATTTAATCAGTTGCAGTCGGCCAGCATAGGATAGAAGTCTCGACGACCAGCATGTTATTTTTGCTGTGATTTTTTCCACCAGAGGCCAGCAGTTAGCTACGCTTAGTTTCTTCGAGTCCAGAGGTACTCCTAAATATTTGAATGGGAGGTGGCCAACCGAGAAGCCTAACAGCTGGAGGATAGCCTCTCTTTGCCCATGTGAAGTACCTGCTATGTAAATAACACTCTTGTCTGTGTTTGCTTGAAGCCCCGAGACCATTGTGAACTGTTGTAGAGTCCTTTTCAGCAGCTTCACTGACAGAAGGTCAGCTTTGCAGAACAGGAGGAGGTCATCCACGAAACATACATGTGCAATGTTCAACTTCTTGCATCACGGATGGAACTGGAACTCTTTTTTCAGCATCAGTTGCATCATCTCTCTGTTTAGGTACTCCATTGCTCTAACAAAGAGGTATGGGGACATCGGGTCGCCTTGTCTTAAGCCCATTTTCCCTTCGAAGGGTGCTGTCAGTCCCCCATTTATGTTGAGTGAATATCCTACAGATGAGACACATGTCATAATCCATGTGATGAACTTGCTAGGAAATCCCAATGCTTGTAGTACTCTGTTCAGAAATGGCCATTCTACTGAGTCGTAGGCTTTCTTCAAATCAACTTTCAGTACACATAGGGGAAATGCCCTTCCTAGAGTATCCTTTGAGTAGCTCCTGTGTGAATAATATATTGTCAACAATGTTGCGACCCTCAATGAAGGCTGACTGTGTCCTTCCAACTTGGCAGTCTGTTACTGCTTTCAGTCTTGCTGTAATGATTTTGGTAATTATTTTGTAAAATGTTGTACAGCAAGCTATTGGTCTGTAATCCTTTATAGTAGTTGGATTCTGCACCTTGGGAATTAGTGTGAGTGCAGTACTACTCACTCCTTTATGCATGTGCCCAGTGATGAAGAATTCTTTTACAGCTTCATATATGTCTTCCCCGACCACCTGCCAGTGCCTTAGAAAGAATTCAATCGGGAAGCCATCCACCCCTGGGGCTTTGTCATGAGGCATAGTCCTAACTGCCTGTAAGATCTCCTCTCTGGTTACTGGTTGTATCAAGTCTTCTTTTTGTTGCAGTGTTAAGCATTGTCCCTTGTGAATTACTGCAATGTTTGGACATTGGAGAAAGGTGTTGTTCTCTCCCAGTATCCTCTTGAAGCCAGTAACAAATTCTGCTTCCACTGCCCAGGGATCAGTCAGTTTCACTCCCTCTTCAGTGTATATAGAACTGATAGCGTTCCTTGCTGTTCTCATCTTCATCTGAGCATGAAAGTACTTTGTGTTAGAGTCACCACATACAATCCACCTAGCTCTAGATTTCTGTTGTAGTATTTTCTCCTTTATCTGGTTCCATTTTTCCACAGCCTCCAGTAGCTGTTTCTCCTGAGTAATCAGCCTTGGTCCAGACAATGAAGTTGCAGCTGAGATTGTATGGTTTCCATTCTCTGTCTCGCTTCAGTGAGGTGCATTCTATAGTTTGACATATATGTATTCAGACTCTTCAACCCCTCTCTAAGGGCCTTCAGTTTGCTCCAGACTCGATGCAGTTTTCCTCCTATCTGACCCTGTTTCCAGACCTTTTCCACAATTGAGGGGAATTATGTATGGTCCATTACTGATACATACAGTTTGAAATGCTTTGGGTGAAGTGTTCTGCTTTGTTGCTCTGGGTTGCACACCAGCAGGATGGGGGAGTGATCCGACACTCCAGGATTTTGGACATTAGCTACTATGTGCCCAAAAGTATGCATCCATTCTATGTTGCCCACTGCCCAATCTATCCTGCTATATATCTAGTTAATAGAATCTTCTCTTGCTATGCCATTGACTTGATTTCTTTGCCAAACGTGATGTTATCTTAATCTCCTTTTAAAAGTAAAAAAGGATCCGAGAAAATGAGCGAAAAATGCTTATTACATAGCAAATTAAAGGGGAAGGGGTTTTGGTTTCCTCTGCACATATAATTTAGAAGAATTACATATGTTTGTGATAAGTTATGTATCTTTTGTTTTGATATTTGACAAATTTTATGAGAAAATCAAAAAATTGATACAGTTAGTTTCCTTGCATGCAGAGTAATTAGTCAGATATATTCAATTCTCAATAAAATTAAATAAAAGAATAATAGAAGAACAAATAGAGATCAATTCCTTCGTTCAAAATACAAGTTAACTCTATAGCCGTTAAAGTTATTGTACTGTACACGCAGTATTACAACATCATTTGAAGCATGTAATGTACCAGACGTTCTCTTGCATCATCTTTTATGATCTCACTCATATTTTCTCAACATGAGGCAAGGGTTTCACTCCACCCGTACAAAACCCAAATAATAAAATCTCTCAAGTGGGCAACGGCCTTTGTTTCCTTTTAGGCATTGAAGAACAAAGCATCGATAGACCAAAGGACGAGTTCCAACATTGATAATGTTTTATGCCCTTTAGTATTATTGTATCTTTTGTTTCATATTTTTCACTTATAATTTCTACATAGTTTTTTAATAGAGTTATTATAAAGAGGGGATTAAGAGTTTAATTTCTAAATTATAATAGATTATAACTCAAAATTTGCTCAGTTAATAAAGTTAAAATTCTGAGTAGGTTATATTTTTTAATCCCGTGAGTTGAAATTTTTCACGTAAATATTACTGTGTTCTTTACTTAATATTATTTCTGTGCTCCATACAATTTGATAGACCTTTAGTTTATAACCGTTCATATGCTTTATATGTGTATGTTGTTTTCATTCTAGGTAATTCAAAATTTAACGTGCCTTTAGAAAGACAAATACTTTATATACGCGCTGTAGAATAACTCAATATTTGTTCATGCTGAAGTACATTGGTTATGTTTCACTATCTACAAGTCCCACCAACTTCATCCTTTGGTTAGTTTTTCATCTTTTCATCTCATCCAAAATCATTGTTATCTTTATTCTTAAATTCGCCAACAACAATTGTGAAATTTAAAATTTCTTTGAATCTTCTATTTGAGTGAATCTCAAACGGTTCTTGAGTGATTTCAATATTTTTTATACTCCTCTTTAATTTCAACATTTTTATGTTATCATTAATGACAATTCCTTATAAGATGATATGACATGTTTCATACCATAAAATTCAAAGGCATACTGTGTGTGTTATACAAATTTGAATTAATTAAGACTGCAAAAATTAAATTTTTATTTTATATATTTTGTGCTCAATTAAATAAAATACGTAAAATAAAATTGAGAAATTAATAGGAAAATGAAGAGAGTTGCTTAATATTTCCACATCGATTGTTAGTTTCGTTTAGAATGAAAAAATACATAAACATTTCACGATAATTTTTGTCGGTACTCGTTGTACTTTTCAGCAACATCACATCAAGATTTTCAAATTTAGTTTTCAAAACCAACAAAAGAACAAAGTGGAATTGACAATTGAATTCACGTAGAAAAGTAGTAATACAATCAAAATTCATTATAACAGTGTTGTTTGTTTTAATATTTTTGGATATTTTAGCGAATTGTATTAGGACTGAAAAAATTAGGTGTCAGGCGAAAGCTAGTAACACAAATCTTGAGCGACGATAAATCCAACAATAAAAGAGAATTCTACCAAAAGAAATATAAATATTTAACGTGGTTCGGCCAACTGACCTACATCCACTGCGTAGATGAACAATCCACTATATAAAAAGAGAGTACAAAATATTGAGAGAACAACCTTACAAAGAGGCAAATACAAGTGACACGCTAACACTTGTCCCATAAAGTTCTCCCCTAAACACTACTCTCAAGCCCCCTATGGCTATATTGTGGATGCTAATGAATGAGAAGGAATGATCCTCAATTTATAGAAGTCTAAATCCTTATACAAGAAAAAGATCTAGCCAAACATGAGAGATTTATAATTTCCTTCTAGAAAAAGGAAAACTTAATTAAGGTAATTATATTGTCCTTGTCCTTCAACAAATAGGAAAACCAAATTACGGTAAGAGAATCTGGACAAACACCTAACAATTCTTCCTCTTTGCCTGAATTTTCTGACAAAATAAACTTGATCCACCTTCTTCACTTAGCCTTCAACAGGTCGCATCTCCAAATCTCCACCGCAAAGTTTGTCTCAACGTGCGTAGCACTCCGGTCTAATTTCTCACACAAAAATTACGTTTATCGTCAAATATATTTCGGCTAGAACTAAATCCGCCAAGTTGAACATGTCTTGAATCTCGCTCTGAAGCTGGCTCTAATACCACTTGTTAGGTTGAGGAATCGGCAAACCCGAAAATAAAGAAGATAAAGAACACCAAATTTAATGTGGAAAATCCTTCAATTTGAAGGTAAAAACCACGTGATCACAGATCTAAAAAGCTCCACCATAACAATAAGAGGGTTACAAAAGTTCTCCAAATTGGCTACACAACAAGGGCCAAACACGGAGATACAATAGCAACAACTAATCAATTGAAGAAAGAGTATAATCCACAAAATAAAGCTGCTGGTCGAGACTCAAAATTAGTTGCTACAAGCCTCAAATCCGATCTCCACCATTCAAATCTAAGATCAAGATGTTACAAACATTCAATCAAAATTTCAGTCCGATCCAACGGTTAACGAATCGAAAAATACAATTTGAAGTTGGTTGGTCGGAATAAAAATCTACAGCAAAATAAATACTTTTATTCTCTCTTCTCTCTTGATGAAAGCTCTCTAAAACCCACTTTTATGTGCTTAAGTCTTTCAAAGACTTGTATCAACAAGCGTAGAATAATTCTCCAATGTTGTCCTATTTATAGATCATGAGTGGTGCTTTCTCTTAAAGCCAAAACCCACTCAAAATAGGAATAAATCGAATTCAATTTCAAATAGGATTGGAAACCAAAAGAGAATAGGATTAGGCCATTGGACCTTTGGCTAAAAAATATTGGCATGTGCCCTACAAACTCCCCCTATAGCCAAGGGGTCAAATGTGTCTTCAAGTATAGGAACTATTGACATGCTTCATGCCTGCCAAGTTTCTACAAAATTCATGTTTATCTGCAACCACCGCCTTTGTCAGCATATCCGAAGGAATTTCATCACTATGTATCTTCTCAACCTATTAATCTAAGCTTCCAGCTAAGCCTGGAACCACACGAATAGAAGACATCTTCACAATAGGGGAGAAAATTTCATCAAAGTCAACTCCCTTCTTCTGGCCAAAACCTTTAACAACTAGCCTCGCCTTGTATCTAAGCGTAAAGGTATGGTTATCTTGCTTTATTCTGAATCTCCATTTGTTAGATAAAGCTATCTTACCTTTCCGTAATTTCAGTAACTCATATGTGCCATTCTCATGGAGTGACTTTATCTCATCTTCCATCGTTTTGATCTACTAATCTTTGTGAGTATCTTGCATGGCTTTATCATAATTCTCAGGTTCTCCCATGTCAGTCAAAAGTACATACTCATCAGGAGGATATCGCATGGATTTTTGCTTCTCCCTTGTAGATCTTCTAAGAGAGGTTTCAGGAGCATTTGAAGTAGTTACCTGTGCAGGAATTGGTTGCTGATCAACCACAACTTCATCAGATGGAGCATCCATATCATCTACACAATGATGATCATTTTGATCTTGATCACTATCTCTATTATTGTCTTGGGTTCCTTCATGTGCAATACGTACCTTAGTAATTGAAACTGGATCAATATCAACTAAGTTCTCATTACTCTGAGAATCTATCATCTCAGCTTTGTGAATATCTTCAATAGTTTGTTCTTCAAAGAATGTTGTATCACGCTTCTAATAAGTTTATTATGAACGCGATCATAAAAATGATACACAAACTCATCTTGACCATAACTGATAAAGATACACTGCTTAGTTTTGACATCCAGTTTCGATATCTCATCTTTAGGAATATGCTCACAAGCTTTACACCCAAAAATTCTCAGGTTATCATAAGAAACATCTTTGGCAAACCAAACCCTGTCTGGGACATCACCATCCAAAGCAACTGCAGAAGACAAAATGTATTTGGAAGTTTAGCCTCTGAAAATATACATCAAACTCTCTCAACTAGAGTTCTATTCATCCTCTCTGCCAAACCGTTCCATTGAGGCATCTTGGGCAGAGTTTTCTGATGACGAATTCCTTGTTCCTTGCAATAGTTATCAAAGGGACCACAATATTCACCACCATTATCAGTACGAATAAATTTTAATTTCGTCTCCGTCTGTCACTCAGCTAAGGCCTGAAATTCTTTAAACACGCTAAGTGCTTGATCTATATATTTCAAAGGATACACCCAAATCTTACGAGAATGATCATCAATGAAGGTCATAAAATAAAGTGCACCACCTTTTGACTTTACTTTAAAAGGAACACACAAATTAGAGTATACTAGCTCTAATAAATCGGGCTTTCTTGAGGGAGGATGACTATGAAAAGAAATCCTTTTCTTTTTGCCAGCTAAATAATGGATACACCTTTTTAGTTTTGCTAGTTTCAATCCAGAAAGCAAACTTTTCTTAGCCAAACACGTAATCCTCCTATCGCTTATATGACTCATCTTCTATGCCACAATTCTGATAAAATATCACCTTCCACCATATTTATTGAGTCATTAAGAATAGAGCCTGGTGTCACATATAAATAAGACTTGACTTCACGAGCCACTACTAATGAGCCCTTAGTGAGCTTCCATTGACCATTAAAGAGGGAATTATGGTCCGTCATCATCCAATCTTCCTGCGGAGATCAAATTGAAAGGAAAGTCTGGAGTATGCTTGACATCTTGAAGAACTAACGTTGAACCACTATTAATTTTCAAACAAATTGTTCCAACACCAAACACCTTAACTTCACTGGCATTGCCAATCTTTAACACTCCAGAATCAACAGTAGTATAAGATGAGAAAAAAATCTTTTCTTGGTGTAACATGTGAGTTAGCTCCAGAATTTACTATCCAACTAGTCTCATGGGATACCAAATTGATGACATTTTTATCATAAGCAAAAAGAAGGTCATCTCGAACAATAACAATAACATTGTTCTCGTTATTTTCAACTTTCTTTCCTTCTCTAGTGTCTTGATTCAACTTGCGTCAAAACCTTTTGATGTGTCATTTCTTGTCACAGTAGTTGCATGTAATATTATAGTATTTGGACCTTGACTTACTTCTACTTTTACCTCTATTCCTTGAGCCTCTTGTTCTATCTCTCCCCCGGTCTTCTGTAACCAAGATATCTATTTGTGAGGACGAACCCTGAGATTTTCTCCTTACTTCCTCATTCAACACACCACTCTTGGCATAATCCATGGTCACCTTACCTCCAGGAGCTAAATTCATCAAAGAAACATGAAGAGTTTCCCAAGAGTCTGGTAGAGTATTAAGAAGCCAAAGTCCTTGTATCTCATCATCAAAACTAACCCCCATTCCAGATAGTTGATCAAGGACGCCCTGAAAATTATTTATGTGATCAAGGATAGGGCTGCCTTCCTTGTATTTAAAGGTCATCAATTGCTTTAGCAGAAATAATTTATTGTTCCCAATTTTTAAAGCATAAAGAATCTCTAGCTTTTCCCACAATGATCTCGCATTTTCTCGTTCGCAATATGGTTGTGAACATTATATTCAACCCATTGCCGTATATATCCACATACTTGTTGGTGCTCGAAATCCCAATCTTCATTATATATACTCTCGGATTTATGAGCTAAAAAAATGGGTAGATGCATCTTCTCCACGAACAAAAAGTTTTTCATCTCCAAATATCCACAGCGAATTTTGTCTCAACATGCGTAGCACTCCGGTCTAATTTTTCAAAAAAAAAATCACAATTATTGTCAAATATATTGCGGTTATAACTAAATCCGCTAAGTTGAATCTATCTTGAACCTCGCTCTGAAGCTGGCTCTGATACCACTTGTTAGGACCGAAAAAAATCAAGTGTCATGCGGAAGCTAGTAACGCAAACCTTGAGCGACGATAAATCCAACAACAAAAGATAAATCTACCAAAAGAGACACAAATATTTAACGTGGTTCGGTTAGCTGACGTACATCCACTGCGTAGATGAGCAATCTACTATATAAAAAGAGATTACAAAATATCGAGAGAACAAACTCACGAAGAGGCAAAAAACACTTATCCATAAAGTTCTCCCCCTAAACACTACTCTCAAGACGCCTATGGCTACATTGTGGATGTTAATGAATGAGAAGGAAGGATCATCAATTTATAGAAGTCCAAATCTTTTCTACAAGAAAAAGGACTAGCCAAATATGTGAGATTTATAACTTCCTTCTACAAAAAGGGAAACCTAATTAAGGTAATTATATTACCCTTTTCCTTCAACAAATAGGGGAACCAAATTATGGTAATAGAATTTGGACAAACACCTAACAAATTGTTGCTATAAAAACATAAACTATAATAGAATATGACATTTAGTTTCTAAAAAACTTAACTTTTATAATGAAGTGTTGTTATATAAGGATACTGTTAAAAAGATGTCTCACTCTATAAAATATACCGAGTCTTTGTAAGGTCTATTTTCAATCCAAATGGCAACTAGCTACTACTTTTGTACAATGTTTCTTCAATAATGGTAAGCTGTAGCAAATTCGTTTTGGCACACTTTTCTTTAGAAAAATTGCACAAGACTAAAAGAGAAATATAGCTTTGAGGGGTGCAAGATCACTATCTTTCAAAAGATATTATTTGTATATTTTTAGGATATAACAAAGCTAAAATTATACTTGTAAATTGAAATATCACTGCTCCTGGGGTGTTGTATTTATAGAATTCAAAAGAAGACTTTTCAAAATAGTCACGCTCCTATACAAATAGTTATGTCTGAATTTTAAATAATTAGAAACAGCTCCAAAAGGATAAATACCAAAATGAAACCTTTATTAAAGGTCTGACCCGCACCCATGTCCAAGTCCTCCAAGTCATACATATATATATATATATATATATATATATATATATATATATATATATATATACTTAAGAAACATGTCAAATATTCATTTATATGATTTAGGCGTCGTTTGGTGGGATTCATTAGATAAGCTAATGCATGCATTAGCTTTGTGTACTAATAATACATTGTTTGATAGATATTTTGAACCTATCCATTAGTTATGCAAGCATTAGTTATACATCTTATTTGGTATTATCCTATGTATAACTAATGTATAAAAAATAATGGTATTAGCAATGCAACGAGTTTAATGCATGCATTAGCTTAGTTAAAGACAAAATTGTCCATCAAAATTTATGATTGATTAAAATATGCTAGTTTTATTAATGCAAGTTCAAAATAATTCAAATAGCGAGAAATAAAACTATATCCCTAGTAAATAAATAAATACTTAGCATATTTATTTTTTTATAAATAAATATTTAATTTTATTTTACAATATAGGTAGTTAAATAAAATATTTTTTTAAAAAACTTTTTCATATAAAAATATTTCTCAACATATGTTTCTTTAAAAAAGTTAGAGTGTGGATTAGTTTTGGTAGCATTTTTGTAAAGAAACAGTTCTTTTAGAAATTATGCAATGCTTTAATATATCAAGCCAAATAATGGATAAGAAATATGTCAGCATAACTAATGCTATCAATATAACTAATGCAAGCATATTTAATATTAGCATTACTAATATACTCTATTCAACATTATTCTCATACACCCTACCAAATGACCCCTTTGTATACTTAGCCTTTTAAGGCCTCAAAAGTGGCTTTCCGCCACTTATGTGGGAACCCCGAGAAGCTTTATTTTGTGTCTCGTACCTTGGCACTAGTTATATGAGGTTCTTTTTTATCTCACAAATTTGTAGACCCTAATCTTACATTTCTAGGTTCACAACAATTTGAGTCCACAAAATTATAAGACAAAAAAAATTATCTCATACTATTAGTGTCAGTTGCATGAGACACAAAATAAAATTTTTCGAGAACCCCACATATACAAACTACTCTAATAATTCCTCGTCTAAGTCGGTCAAAAAAATTCTCCCCCCCCCCCCCCCCCCCCTCCCGCATTTAAGCAATAACATTTGGCCAAATAATTCAAAGAATTTTTACAATGAGCTCTAAAATAATTTTGTGCTTGTGTATATTTTTTTTCCACAAGAAACTAGTACAGTAGTACTGCTCAATATTGATAAATTTATCTGTAACTCCTCTAGCTTAACCCCGAAGAAAATGGTTGGAAAAAGCTGAAAAGGAAAGATTATATTTCCACGAGGATTATTGTGATTTTCCTTTTTGACAAACGAGGGCTTGATGGTTGTTGGGACAGGGAACTAAAGCAGTGGCAGATGTAGTATTAGAGCTATCGATTTAATTAAATTTAATACAAAGTAACTTTTCATGGAATATATATATATATATATATATATATATATATATATATATATATATATATATATATATATATATATATATATATATACGATTTTAATAGTTATTACATTATAAATTTATAATTTTAAAAATTTAACACATAAAATTAAAGTGATGATTTTGCATTTGTACTAAGGCCATACTCGAAATAATATTTGGCTGAGCTTTTCCAAATTTAAAAGTACGTTTTGTATATTTGTTAAAGTTGAAGTGTTTGGTTAAGCTTTTATAATAAAAAATATTTTTGAGGAGAAGTTGAAATATGTTTGTAAAAATAAAAAATATAGCTTCTCTTAAAATATTGTTTTAAAAATACTTATGAGAAAATATACTTAGATTCACTTTTAAAAAGTTTGGTCAAATATGAATTACTATTTTAAATATTTTTTAAATTAATTAATCAAATAATTTAAAAAAATCTCAAAATAAACTGATTTAAGAAGTTTGGCCGGACAATTGTTCAAGTTGTTAGTAGTTTTCAGCAACATCACATCAAGATTTTATTAGAGATTCCAAAACCAACCAATGAACGAAGTTGAATTGACAAGAAAAGAAAAAAAGAGGGAACAGAGTGGATAGAAAGTGACTAAATGCATAAGGTTAGTGGCTGTTGACTACAAATATTTCTTTTCACTTTTAGTTCAATTAAATATTGTGGAAGCACCAAATATTTTAGTCAAATTCTTCTTTTTCAAATTTTATAGGACATTTTTACTTATCATAATTCATACCACGAAAATATCCAATGAATTAATTGAGGTAAACAAAAATTAAACGTAAATACGCGTCATAAAAAGTGATGACATAACAAAGTAGCAGCGCATTACTGGTAGTTGTTGACCAAAGGTTGTTTCTTTGTGATAACTCGGTCTTGTTTCAGATACAAACTTACTTATTAAAGGCTATTTAAAGCGGAGCAGTGTGTTTAATATCAAATGACTGTTTTTTTAAATTGTGGGGTTCTTGAATTTTTTGTTGTTTTAGGAAAAAGAGGTGTCTTTGAACTGCTAATTCTTGAAATTTTATGATTTTTGGAATTGTGGAGTTGGGTTCTCTGAAAGGGAGTTTTTTGAACTTTTCGCACAGTTGAATAAACTATTGAAACTGTATTGACGTTGGTTTTTCATCTTAAGCAGAGAAGGGGTTCTGTATTTTCTCCTTTAGGTAAGAATTCTTTAATTTTTTTTAGCTTTATTCATGGTAATTATGGAAATTTTTGAAGATCAAAATTTTAATGTTTATTGCTATAATCTGGTTGTTTTTCAATTCATTTGCGATGTTGCATATTTTCTTAAAGAATGTTCACCTTTAAGAAACCTTGTAATGTATAGAGATCTGATTATGTAATTGGTCATAAACTCTGTTGTTTCCTATTTGGAACTGAACATGGAATTTAAGAAAGAAGGATTTTTAAAACTTATATTTTTTTTAAATAAATTATAAATATTTGTGTGGGCGTCAATAATTTCATTGAGATAGAGAAAGTAATATTTAGTAGTGAGTTAAATTTGACACTCCGTATTTCTGCTCTTTTTACCAGAAATTTGTTATGGGGATTGATGCTGCCGAAGTAAGTGAGGCACTACCATCTCATCATGCTATTAAGGTATATAATACTATGCTCCTATCTCTCTCTGCTTTAGTTCCTTATCTGCACCTCCATGGGATTGTTCGTGTAAAGAGATGGCTTGATATTCATTTAGCCGACCCCAACTTATTTGGGACTAGGTTTAGAAGTCTTCTTGTTGTTATTATTCGTGTAATGAGAGGTGGTACTCTATAATAGGCTTGTCACTTTGTCTTAGTCTTGGTATCTTTACATTAAGTAATAGTACAAGCTAGGGCATATGCATGAACTTTTGTATGCGATGTCGAAATCTATAGAAGAACATGAATGAATAACTTTAATTATCGTATTTTTAGACGGTAAATAGCTTTAGTCCATTAATTTTGTCGAGTCTTAAGTTAGAAAAAGTCCCGAGTTCAATCCAACTTAATCACAATTTTTATCTATGGAGGCTCTCTCAAATATTTGCAAAAAAGTACGTGTTAGTTATGATTCAAACTTCTGACCTTTTAGAGCCAAATCAGGCACATAACCAATGTGCCAGGAGACAATTTGTGTCAAGTGGCATCATTTCTTCCTACGTATCTGCTTCCTCACAGTATTAATACATATATTTAGTAAAACTTTTTGACAAAGCGGTGTCGCACTTAATGTTTGTCCGCCTCTGATAAGTGGTTATTAATCCCTTTTCTTGGTTAGTTACAGAGTTAAAAGAAGAGGGTTTTCCATTAATTGGACTTTGTGAAAAAAGCTGTTCGTGCTTGGATTTCAATAGTCCTAGTTTGGATTCCAAAAATGGAACTGAAAAACTATTAAAACAAAGGTTCTTGCCTCTTTGGAAAATTCTGCTGGTTGGGATTTGTTTTTCAAACATTGTTAGTTTTCTAAATGTAATGATAGTATCTGTCAATTTTCCCACACAATGGTGCCATTTACAAAACTTATATTTCTCTTTTTTAAATCAACTCGACCAATTATCTCATGAGTGGTTATGATAACTACAGGTGCATCGTCTAATGTGCATGGAACTAATTCAGTTAGTAACTAGAGTTTCAATATAACTTCCTGAAATTGAAGCAGCCCGTCCTCTATGCTTGGAGTCTCTTAGTCTGTTGAACACTGAAATTTTCAAAGCCAAGACACTGATTCAGCACTGCAGTGAATCTAGTAAGCTATACTTGGTACGTATTCTCGATCAAGCTACGCCAACCAGCTTTGTGTTAACAGTTTTTGTTAAATATATCTCGCAAATTATGAACATACTTTGATGATACTCTATTGGCTTCATTTACTGAATAACAATCTGTATTGTGTTTTCAGGCACTAACAGGAGATGTTATACTTTCACGATGTGATAGATCAAGAAACTTGCTTAAGCAAAGCTTAGGCCAAGTGCAAAATATGGTTCCAGTATCGCTGGCTGCGAAGGTCAGTCAGAAATGAGAAAACATTCCTTCGAGAAAAGCATCTATGCATAACTTCTTTTCCAGTGCTCTTAATTGCATAGTTCTTGATATGTTTCATTTATAAATTTACATCCAAGCTTGTGGCACTTGCTAGTTAGTAGATTTTTCAACTAAATAACAAAGTCCGTAGTGTGCATTTGACTAAGCAGATATCGATGTCTTAGAATTTTATTTCTTCATATTCATCTTTTCTTCCCCATGGTTTTTTCCTTTCCTTTTTCTGTTTTACCTGGTTGGCTTTTATATTTGTTGTATCCTGTGGCAATCTGCTGTAATGAAAAATATTGACTGCAGATTTCGCTACTGATTGCTGAACTGAAGGATGCGATATTCAGCTTGGATCCATCTGAAGAGGAGGCAGGGAAGGTTGTGATGGAATTACTTCATCAGTATGTGACAACAGATTCAGCAGGAGAACATGCATTTGAGGCAATTCAAGTTGCTATGCGGAGGCTTCATATTACATCTCTACAAACTCTTTTAGTAGAGAAAAGATCCATAAAAAGGATGCTGGGGAGAGTTGGGGATGGTCAGAAAAAGAAGATTTTATTGCTTTTTCTGAATATCCTCAGTAAGCTTGGAAAATCAATCGTGATAGAGCAAATGGAGAGCGCCTCTTTGCAGCAGGAAAACTCTTTCCTATGTACAAATCAATGTGAAGCAAAATCTCAGTTGAGAGGTGGATCTGACGATGCTCAAGTGGACATTCTGAGGAGCTCTCGACCCCCGGATGAGTTTAAATGTCCTTTGTGTTTGAGATTAATGTACGATCCTGTCGTAATTGCCTCTGGACAAACATATGAAAGATTTTGGATTCAGAAATGGTTTGCTGAAGGCCATGATACATGTCCATTGACTAAAAGGAAATTGTCGCACTTGTCTTTGACCCCGAATTACACAATGAAGGACCTGATATCAAGGTGGAGTGCTACACATGGAGTCAGTGTTCCTGACCCGAGCATGGAGGCGGCAGCGGCTCACTCATTTAAATCTTCATTAACTTCAATTGCTAGCTTGAGCAGCTCAATGAGTGATCTATATCTTCCTATAGGCTTCAGCAATTTTTCTTGTGGATCACCAGATGCTGGTCTTGTGTCCGTAGCTAAGACACCAAATGACTTCTATGTGGTTTCAAGGGAAAGCAATGACAGTATTCACAAAATTCAATCTGGTGTAAGCATTCAAGATATGGACCTGAATCTTTTAACCGGGTTCAGTTCACTTTCTTGGGAGTCAAAATGCATCTTGGTTGGAAATATTAGTGACTTTTTCAAACACAACGATCAAGCTTGCAATTGGATGTCATCCGAGGATTTTGTTCTAACAATGGTTAGATTTTTGAAAGATGCACGTGATTTCAATGATCTAAATGCACAAATACTAGGATGTCTAACGTTGTCAACAGTTTTGCAGAAATGCAGGTTAACCTTTACTCCACTCTGCTCTGTGTACGTGTGTTTGTGTGGTGTGTGTGTGTTGTGTTCATGTTATTTTTTGGTGAAATTGTTTCTAACTTCATAACCTTTTTAAGGTAAGGCTTGCTAGCAGGGTAGGATCTAGTAGTCTACATGTGGGTTCAAATTAACAATAACTTTTAGCTTAGACCTGGATTTATGTGTAAAATCTATTGGAATTATTGAAAATAATAAACTATGAACCCGGAATTTAAATAAGGTGATGGGTTCAGTCGTTCGTACCCTAGTTCTGAACTCAAAATTTAAATCCTTGATCAGCCTCTGCTAGAGTGTCGAATGAATTTGGTCCAAGTTGGTTCACCGCCTTTTGTACAATTTATTTCCAATTGGTTAAAAGGCGTTTCAAGGCTTTAGGTTAGGCTGTCTACATCACACTCCTTGGTGCGGCCCTTCCTCGGATCCTGCGTGAGTGCAGGATGCTTTGTGCGCCGAGCTGCTCTAATAGAAACAAAATGGTTAAGGCCTTCAGAAGCATGCTGGTTCAGAATTTAAATATGATACTAGAATGTGAAGTAGTAGTCCTGCTTAATGTTTAATGATGCAAGCTCAACTCATCTGCTGTTTTCTTTTGCTTTTTGGCTTCTCTATTGTTCTTCTTTTATCTTGTGGTTGTTTCCTTACATAATCCTACATGGGTTGTTTTGTATCAGGAGCAATATTCCAGATTTGAATGACGATGCTTTTGCACTTTTGGTATCATTTCTTGGAACTGAGGTTGCTAAAGAAGCCCTTGCCGTAGTGAAAGTATTGTCCTGCCACCAATATTGTCAACAAAAAATTGCGGCTTCTGGTGCTCTGACTCCTACTCTAGAGATGCTTGATGCCCAGAACACAAAATTGCACGAATCAGCCATCAAAATATTACGTAGTTTGTCTGAAAATAGCAGAATTGTTTCCTTGATTATACCTTCAGACTTCGTTCCCAAGTTGATTCCTTTTCTAGACGATACAGCTCTAGCAAGCGACACTCTTATTATATTGAAAAATTTGTGCATCACGGAAGATGCAACAACTTCTGTAGCTAAGACCGATGGATGCATTTCTTCCGTTGTGAAGCTACTCGACAGTGACAGTCGTGAGGATCAGGAGCATGCGGTGGCTCTTCTTCTTTCTTTGTGTTCTCAATGCATTCAACACTGTCAGCTGGCCATGGATGAAGGGATCATCCTTGATCTTTTCAACATATCTGTCAATGGGAATAACAAAGGAAAAACAATGGCTTTGCAGCTACTGACACTGTTGAGAGGTGAATTTAATAATAATGAAGAATCTTCGGATGCGGATGTTGACATTTCTACAGGCTCTGCCATTGACCTTACACATCAGAAATCTAGTTCAAACGCACCAGGATTATTAAAGAAGAAGTTATTCTCTAAACAAGGTTGGTCTTCTCCTAGAAGTAAAAAATAGATACGTAATATACATCTTAGAATGAAGGTTGCCAGTCGTTCTGACTACAGTGAGTATCATGCTAGCTGATTATATGTCCTCATGACTGTCTGTACGAGTTGTGCTGCAGCAATAACAACAACCCAGTAAAATCCCATCAGTGGGGTATAGGTAGGGTAGAGTGTACGTAGACCTTACCCCTATCCCGGAGGGGTAGAGAGGCTGTTTTCGGGAGACTCTCAGCTCAGAGACAATAGATCCGTGACGACAGAAAATAAATATTTCTTGTAAGCAGACAGGCTGTACGAGTTGTGCTGATTTCTTGTAAATAAATATGTCCAATATTGCTTGATATGATGTGTACAATTTCTCTACTCCCTCTAGTTTCTCTGTTAGTGTTGAGAAGGAAGACTTTGTTGAGTAGTATTTCTTTTGCTTAGTAGATGGATTCTGCTAAATGGTCTAAGAAATACTAATGAAATGTATTTGTCTTCTTACCCTTAGCATGAATTTTTGTCCATTTTGCCAAGTTTATGGTAGAAACTGAACATGTTAAAGTAGTCCAAGAGTACCTATCTACATGCACTTGACATTTTTTGTGTTCTGTCCTAGTTGAGTTACTTCTTGAAAGAAAAAATGATACCAGGAAACTAGAAAATTGAAAAGTGAAAACCATGCTGGTTGCTGCATTTTTACACCTTCTGCATACAAGAGAAAAACAGCTATGAGATGCCAATGGAATAGAGATGGCGAACAGGGCGAGGTCAAACAAGGCAATTGAAGTCATACTTCGCAAAAGTCTTATCCGCCCTGCTCTGCCGAGCAATCTTCTCTATTTTTGTCCGCCTCAGCCCTGCATAGACATGCATGTTCCCGTCTAAGTTCTGTTTTATTTGTTCTTTACTTCTTTTCACTGTTATTTAGCTAAACTTGATGAGTTTGAAGCCGTAAAAGTTGTTAATTTTCATTTAACCCACCTCTTGCCTTGTCCTGCA
Organism: Nicotiana benthamiana; assembly: GCA_034376525.1. Lineage (NCBI taxonomy): Eukaryota > Viridiplantae > Streptophyta > Magnoliopsida > Solanales > Solanaceae > Nicotiana > Nicotiana benthamiana. The sequence goes on from CM067338.1 coordinate 98,351,324, forward strand.
TTTGACTTTAAGAAAATTGTTTATGGTTCGCCTTATTCTGCAATACATAAGAGCTCCCTTGCCCTGCACCTGTGGGAGCCACATACATGGAAGGGTGGCCAGTTAAATACTCTTTATCGAAAAATTATATTGTGCATAGAGAAGGAAACAATTTAAGATGCCTACGGAATAGAGATACTTAGCAGGGCGAGGTGAGACGAGGCAATTTAAGTCTTACTTTGCGAAAGTTTTAATCCACCCCGCCCTGTTGAGCAATCTTCTCTATCTTTTATCCCGCCTCGCCCTGCATAGACGACATGCATGGCTCCGTCTAAGTTTTCTTCTTTCCTCCATTATTTAACTAAACTTGGCAGTTTAAAAATTAAAACTATGAAACTTATTAATTTTCATGTTAGCTGCCCTGCCTTGCCTTGCTGACAATCTTCTCTATCTTTTGTCCGCCTCTCCCTGCATAGACATGCATGGTCCCGTCTAAGTTTTGTTTTATTTTTCTTATCTTCTTTCCACTTTTATTAGACTTGACGAGTTTAAAGGTATAAAAGTTGTTAATACCTTTCTCGGTCTTTTGGCTAAGACCAAGTGTAGTATCTGTTTACTTTAAGGGATTTTTACATATACATCCCATATAACAAACCTTATTATCATTATTGTGCCTTGTTTGGTTATTATCCTCATACCCCATATTTTTGTAACATAATATATACCACATGGAATAATGGCTGATTTTCCATCCTAAATTAACGATAGATAATTAAGGGTAAAAACGATTCTTAATAAAGTGTAGCCTAAAATAACGCCTGTCTTTATGGCTTCTAATTAATCTTTGATTTTCTACCAAATAAATGCTAAATCAGTTAAGGTAACATATTAAATGCTCCTAGAGATTAAATGCTTCTCTTTAATTTATTTACTTTCTCTGTTTTGCATGAACACCGGAGCCGAAGAGATTCATGCCGAAATTCCAACTTTATATCCTGCGTTGTTGCTTCTTCAGTTCTTCTACTTCTGAAATTTTGAACTATACTACAATCTGTGAACTAAATCAATTTTTAATTATTATTACCGCTACGGTAGACTAATGTTTTATGTAAAGAAATTCAATAATCCATACTATATGATTAAAAAATTATTTTTACCTTACTATTTTCAGGATTACTTGGCCATAAAAAAGGGGAGAAAAATGCATTGCCGCAAATGTAATTCCATTTCAGATTCTGTTGCAAATCGCTCGTGTTGGAGCTTTTTACTTTTTTCAAATATTAATATTCCTGGTTTTCTTTCATTAATTTTTTTTCTTGTAAGTACTGTTATGCTAAGGTTATATTAAGTGTTTCCAGTGAGTTTTTAAAATGTAGTCAAATGTAGGTAAATGTAGTTAAGGTTATATGCAGTGTTTTCAGTGTGTTTTTAAAATGTAGTCAAATTTTTGTAGTTATATGAACTTTGTAGTTACTTGTAGTTAATCGTAGTCAGTTGAAAAATATGTCTGAATAACGTATTTTTTTGTATCTACTGGATGGTATGAGTTGCTGAAACTACAAATGGCATTTCTATGCAACGTCAATTCATTATTCTTCATTGTTCAAGACAAGAAGTTTTATCCGAAAACATAACCGCGCAAATGTACTGCAACAGTACATGTAGCATTGGACTTCCAACAATTTGTAGTTATGCAATTGTAGTTATGAAAAATTGTTCAGTATTCATGAAAAATTGTTCAGTACAACCAAGTTCATTACAACAGTACACTCTACTTCTTCTTTCATTCAACTTTATTGCTCTCATTCTTTGGCGGTGGACCCTTCCTCCTTGCAAGCCTGCCGGTAACCTCAGTCTCACTGATTGAACCATCATTTAGCTTCTTTGTGGCGTAGTCCCACAACACTCCATAGCGTCTACAGTGTTTGTCAATATCAGTAAGATCTTCCTTTAGTATAGACAAATACAAAAATTTGAGTCAACAGTGACAGTTCCAAATAAAAATTACATGAAACTACATTAAACTACAATTAACTACAAATTTGATTCAATAGTATAATTTGCCAATCAAATTTGAGTCAACAGTGGCAGTTCCAAATAAACATTACATTAAACTACAAAAAACTACAATTTACTACAAATTTAATTCAACAGTATAATTTGCCAATCAAATTTGAGTCAACTGTGACAGTTCCAAATAAACATTACATTAAACTACATTAAACTATAAAAAAACTACAATTAACGTAAAATTTGATTCAACAGTAAAATTTATCAATCAAATTTGAGTCAACAGTGACAGTTCCAAAATAAACATTACATTACACTACATTAAACTACAAAAAACTACAATTAACTACAAATTTAATTCAACAGTATATTTTGCCAATCAATTACACATTAACTCTGAATAACAACAATTACTACAATTTGTATAAGCAACTTGCTTTCAGCACCGGACTTAGTGAGACATGGTGCAGAAATAATGGATACACTGGAGTTTGCTTTAATCGTGTTAGATATTAAACTAAGCTGAGCTATCAGTGCTATGAAGTGAATATCACAAAGTACAAAAGAATTTGCACAATCAGATTGCACAATAGGACATGGAACTTTACCGGAACATCTCCTTTAGCTTCCAGAAGTGACCAACATTCAGTTTCAGTGTCAAATGCCCAGACTACAAAAGAAAATTTCGAAAGAAGTATATTGTGGAAAGCACATTTGGAATAGGTAGAAACACCGTAAAATTGTATCCATTAATAAACGTGGGTAATTAAATGTAGTAAAAATCAATTGGAAGAAAGAGAAAAAAGTCGGAAAAGAAGATATGGAAATATTTTGTTCCACAAATCAAGCCCCTAATAAATCATTGATAATTAAACCTTAAAAGTAAAAGCTGGTACATAAATTGAAACATGGTATACTTAAATGTAATAAACACTAACCTTAAACATGAATGGTTATAAGGTTTGTTATATGAGATGTATATGTAAAAATCCCTTACTTTAATATATAATATGTGGGCCATCGGTCCGCACGCTCAACTTTTTAAGGGAAAAGGCCTGTTAAGGTAGTTTGCTATTTGGGTCTTGGGTTTTCGCTCGTCGCCTAGGTTTGGCACTAGGAATTTTTACCTAACATCTTATTTATTTTAAATAAATATTATTTAAAAAAATTATAGTCTATAGATATTTTTTAAGGTATATAGTAAAACATTTAATTTTAGTTACCTCCTAGCCCTAAGCCACTAAATACGCTAATCAGTAATACTATTTTCTTTCTCTTTCTACTTTGATATATCTCATTCTATTCCCCCATCTCATTAATATTTTCGATCTCCTCCTCCTTCTACCGGATTTGTGCAAAGTCCACTTCAGAAATTGCTCCGACTCCCGCATCCAACGACTGCCAAGTTTATCGGAACTCTCCCATTTTGTCTTGCATACCGCAGCATTGTAACCAAAATATTCTCAGATATGCCATTACATTCCTCTGGAGCATCGATTTATTTGATTTTGCACTTGAAAACACTTCCAATGCCTTCGCAATACGAGACGCCAATACATTACGGTACAAATCGAGATCGTTTTGGCCATTGTTTTCAAGATAACCAAAAACGGCATCGAGGAAAAACTAGGAGAAGCGACATCATCATGATCGGCATGAGCGCTATGTTCGCTTCCGCTGCTGAAGTAACTGAGTTCATGTTGTTTCTTATTGTATTACAATGTATCCCGTTGTATTCTTTATATTTCATTGTATTCACTGCCTCGCTATATGTCATGAATGTATTCATAAGTTTTTTTTTAAATTAATATAATTTATGTATTCAGATGTATTATATAATTTCTCTAAAAATTGCTATATTTTTAGGATATTTTTCGGTTGAGAATCTCTTTTATAATAGAAAATACAAAATTTATGTGTTATAATTGGGTTTGTTGAGTTATATTAGGAGTCTATTATGTTAATTGATTCACTTCCGCTTTTAAAAACAGTGTTATCTCCCATTTCACGACATGAATACAGCCGAATACAATAATATGTTCACTTGCAATCTCATGTTTCACTCTATCAATACAATCGAATACACTCGAATACAACAACTTATTAGCAAACTTCCCTGATTCACGCCTGTTTTTGCTACTGTATTTATAAATGCAATAGCTTAAATATATCTAACACATCTCATAACTACATAAAATGTATCTATAATCCTAATGTAATAAATAATATTTATAGATGATTAATTACTACTAAAGAATAATACTTTATGAAAATTTTCCTTTTCACTATATCCCCTGGCGCACCCCTCCACCGAAAAAACCGCCTCTTGCCTTGTCCAGCATTTGACTTTGAGAAAATTGTTTTAGTTTATCCTGCCAGGCATAAGAGCTCCCTTGCCCTGCACCTGTCTCTAGTGGCAGAGCCATATAGCCGGAGGGTGGTCAGTTGAATACTTCTCATAAAAAAATGTACATAGAGGAAAATACCGGATATCTCGGTCAAAACTTAATTTTCGCACATATACACATATATTAAATCTTGAACATATTAGAAAATTTCAATCGAGAGGTTGTGAGTCGAGTCTCCTCAAGAGCAAGGTGAGAAGTTCTTGGAGGAAAGATGCTGGGGGTCTATTTGGAAACAGCCTCTCTACCCAAGGGTAGGGGTAAGGTCTGCGTACATACTACCCTCCACAGACCCCACTAAGTGGGATTATACTGGGTTGTTGTTGTTGTTGTTGTGGTCGTCCTGGCTACATCACGGCTTGTTGCGGTCAACTCTACTATTGAAGAAAGTTTCAAACAGTAACTAGCAATCAGTTGGGCCTACTTGAAGTCCCAGCAGTTTGCTGCTAAAATATTCAGATGGTCTTCAGGTGCAATGGATAATTGGAGGCCCATACATAGCTGTTGTATAAAGCCTTTACAGCTGTGAGATTTTTATAATAGGTCCCAACTTTTCTAGATTGATACCCCCTTTTCTTGTATTAATTAACAGATGAAAATATGAAGAATGAGTTAATTTCTTGGTTTTAATTTTCTGGATTTTTGGCTACTGGTTTGTTTGACAGCCAAGAATACTGTCCCTCTTGTGTTCTCAACTTTTTGTTGGCGTCCACTCAATATTATTTAGGAGTAGATTGGAAATAATACTGTAGGGTCTGTACATTGTGTACTTAGGGATTTCAATAATTGAATGCACAGCAGGAGTCAATACTTTAAGCCAGTAAACGTAAATAAGAAAATAATTATACTCCCTCTATCCCCCCCCCCCCCTCCCCCTTATGTGTTATAGTTTGAAACGAGAGTACTAACATCTTAATTTTGACTATCAGTTTGAATATAGAATTTTTAACTTTTTCAAATTCAATAAAAATATTTTAAAATTACGTAAAAAGTACTATAAGTCACAATAATTAATAATTTAAAACATTTGGAAGGCGTATGAAAATAATTGTGATGAAAAAATTTGTTTGACTCTCGAAATTCATTCAAACACCGATATATAAATTAGGACGAGAGAATTTTCTGGAGCAACTGTAAAGTTATCTCCAAGTGATTTATAGGTTATGGGTTCGAGCCGTGAAAACAATTACAGAAAATGATATTAGGTTAAGTTATTTACGTCACACTTCGTGGAGTGCAATCCTTGTCGGACTCTATATATCTCTAGTAATGAAATAAGGTTTTAAATGGTGAGCTATTTCTATGCTTCCAGCTATTCAAACTTACTTTACTACTTCCAATTTTAAAACGAAAAAAGTATTTCTCCCTTTTCTCCAGGGGACACAAAATTTATGGGTTTAGTCCATTTTTGGAAAGAAAGAAAGTGAACATATCATATTCGTTCATTGTCTTTGTTCTAAATTTTGGCTTTCTCACACATTTAATAAGATTTGGAAACATTGCATCTTTCAACATTCATATCACATCAGAATTATTCCAGTTACCAAAAACTATTGCTTTCTAGGATTTGCACCATTGCCTATTTCCTTTCTAGGACAGTTTGTGTAGAGAACAAGAATACTACGCTTAAGTGGATAAGGAGGATTGCATGGATAAATCCGATTTGTTGACTAGCTTGTACACTTGTTCTTAATCCTTTAACAAATCATATATAATAATTTACCAATATAGTTGTTGAGAAAAAGAAATATAGAAAGATAGAAGGAATGTTAAGGATATAAAAGGAAAAAAGATGTTATGTTTGGTTGGATAACATGAGAATTTGAAGCTTATGAATTCGAGATTCTAATTATTTTAAGTTATTGGGTTCTAAATTAATAATTTGTACTTATTTAATAAATGTTTTAAGACAAATACATGGATTGGACCAAAGTGACTAGGTTCGATCGAACCCATACTCGATGGGCTAGCTCCGCCCCTACTAGTGAGCCTTGATGAACCACAAGAAGGTTAGGTGTAAGGGCACACCCATATGTGGGTTGCTCTTATGGTGAGCACCTTCCAGTTCCAACCAAAAGATTGTGAGTTCGAGTTACTCCAAAAGCAAAGTGGAGATTTTTTGAGGGAGTGATGCCGATGGTCTATCGGAAATAACCTCTCTATCCTAGAGTAGGGGTAAGATCTACACACATACTATCCTCCCAGATCCGATTAATAAGATTATACCGGGTTGTTATTGTATACAATGTACCTTGTAAACGACTTGATATTTGTGTGATTATCTTTTATACGTCCATGAATGTAACTTAAACTCTATTTTTCCCAACTTATCTACTACACCCCCCCCCCTCTCCGAACCACAAGAAAGAAATTTAAATTTCTTGTCACGACCCAAAATTCACCTAGGGTCGTGATGGTGCCGGACACTGCTGGTCAGGCAAGCCAACCAAATTACTTAATCAAGTTCTCATTTTAATTTTTTTGAAATCTAGGATTTCCTTCAAATTTAGCAATTTAAAAGATGATTGTCTCAAATCAAGTTTAAATGATAAGCAGTTAATACAAAATACTTCAAAACCATCCTAGAACCCGATGTCACAAGTGCATGAGTAATTTCTAAGACAAATTAAATAGAGTACAACAACTGTCCGGAACACAATATTGGACAAAAAAATTAATACAAATAACTTAAAGAGACTCTGATGGCTGTGGATCGCCTTGACAAGTGCAGGTCACCTATGTCTCTGTATCAACCATGTTGTTATGCCAGTAGGCCACTGGAGTTACATATACATGTGCAACAAAAATGCATAGAAGTGTAGTATGAGTACGAAAACAATGTGTACTCAATGAGTATCCCGTCTAATCTCGAAGAAGTAGAGACGAGATGGTCAACTTCGACACTTACTAGTGGGCTAATAATGATGTCTATAATACATTAAATCGTGAATTTCCACAAACATAATTTTTATCAAATAGAAGGAAACAAGTAAACAATTATTCCTTTTATAGGAAATTTCTAAAATTTCCTTTTTCATTATTTTCCAAATATTCTCAAGCCATAAAGAGACAATAACAACTTTAATAAGTTCAAGGCAGCAATACAAGCATGCGCAAATCATGTCGAGGCGACGACTCGATCCAACAGAATAAACTATGCACTTGTCGACGGTCGACGACGCACCTATACATGTATCTATCTAATCTATCGACGGGTTCGACCCGTTCCAAAATTAAACACACACACAAACGGTCAATCAAGTAGCCAACAAGGAACCATTATCCACTGAAAAGTCAATTCTTTTTTAAAGACTTTTGAAAATGAAGTTTAATCTTTTGTGGAAATTTATTTACTAACTCGAGGTGATTTAAGCAATTCAAATGTCGATAAGTTTACAATTAATCCATGTATAACATGCCTTTGGGTCCTAGACTACCTAGACAATAGCATAATAGTAGCTACGCACTGACTCTCGTCACCTCGTGCGTATGTAGCCCCCGCAAATAGGAGCACATAACCAATTAGCTCACCTATGGGGACAATTCCCTCTTACAAGGTTAGAAAGGAGACTCACCTCGATCCGAAGATCCATAACCGGCATTCCATGCCCTTCCAACTACTTGAACTAATGAACAAAGCTCCAAAGCTAGCCAATAATGATACCGATCTATTAATATATACTCAATTATTCATTACAATCCAATTTACAACTATTCCTAACCCCGATCAAAAAGTTGACGAAAATGCCCTTGAGACCACATGCCCGTATTTCCAAAATTTTTGAAGAATAAGTTTACCCATAACCTCACGAAGTCATATATATGGTTTACTCTCAATTTCATGCCTAAAATCGTGGTCAAACTCCAAGAACATCAATTTTCTAGATTTTCATCTAAACCCCTTGATTTTCCTTAATTTTTACATGTTAATCTACCCATAATCTATGTATTTAACTTAAGATGCGTAGAAATTATATACCTCTTTGATGATGATGGAATCTCTCCTCAAATGCTCTCAAAAATCGCCTAAGACCAAGTGGAAAATGAGGAAAATTGGCTAAGTTTCGAATTAAAAAGCTACAACTCCAGATGCAGAAGTCGCATTTGCGACTCCAAGCTCACAATTGCAATGTTGCATTTGCGACAAAAGCTTTGCAAGTGCGAAGCCAGACCTTCACTGGCAAAGTCACATTTGCGATAGAATTCCTCGCAAATGCGAAGAGGACAGCATTGCAAAAGCGATGGCCCTTTCGCAAATGTGATTCCCCGCTTAGCAACCCGAGTTCGCAAATGCGAGAAGGGACTCGCAAATGCGAAGTCGCATTTGCAACCAACGCTCGCAAATGTGATCCTCCATGCAACAGCCCAGGCTCGCAAATGCGAATGGAACCTCGCAAATGCGAGGTCGCAATTGCGACCAATACATCACAATTGCGATCATACCAGCACCAGAAATTCCTATTCTTAGCAAATCACTCCGAAGCTATCCCGAATCTCACCCGAGCCGCCGGGACTCCAAACCAAACACTCGTACAAGTCTAAAAACATAACACGGACTTGCTCGAGGCCTCAAAGCATACCAAACAACGCTAAAATCATGAATCAACCTCCAATTCAAGCTTTATGAACTTTAAAACTTCAAACTTCTACTTTCGATGCCGAAACCTATCAAATCACGTCTGATTGACTTCAAATTTTGACAAGTCATATTTTACATTACGGACTTACTCCAACTTTCGGAATTGGATTCAAATTCCGACCCCAATATCAAAAGGTCCACTTCCGGTCAAACTTCTCAAAAAGCTTCAAATTTCTATCTTTAGCCAATTGACTCCAAAATGACCTACTGACCTTCGAATTCACTTCCGATCCCAACTCCAGAGTCACAATACGGAGCTGCTCCCAGAATCGAAATCCCAAACGGACATCGATATCACTGAAGTGAACTTCAACCCAAACTTATGAAATTTCTTTTAAAATGCTACTTTCCATAATAGGCACCAAAACACTCCCGGGTCGTCCAAAATTCGATCTGGGTATAAGCCCAAGTCCGAAATCATCATACAATCATGCTGCAACCTTTAGATCCCGATTCCAAGGCCGTTTACTCAAAATTCTAATCCTAGTTAATTCTTTTAATTTTAAGCTTCCGAAATGAGAATTCTCTTTCCAAATCAACTCTGAAATTCCCGAAACTTAATTCCGACCACGCGTACAAGTCATAATACCTGAAACGAAGCTGTTCATGGCCTCAGACAGCTGAACGACGTGCTAGAACTCAAAACGACCGGTCATGTCGTTACATATCTTCTCTATCTTTTTTTTCTTAAAATCATAATGACGTCTTTCTTTTTTTTTCCGTCATATTTTTTATGCCTTGTCAATATTGAATGTCAAACATTAGCAAACGAAAATGATGAGGAACACTAGGGGTGTTCATGAAAATCCAAAAAACCGAATCAAATCAAACCGGCCGAAAAAATCGATACTTTTTTGTTTGGTTTGGTTTGGTTTTGAATTTTAAAAACTGATCAAATTTGGTTTGGTTTTGATTTTAATCAGAAAAAAATCGAACCAAACCGGCTATAGGAGTAGCTATTTCAAATTTATCATTATACCTATATATATGTATATTGTTATCCAAAGTTTCAAAAAGAATTATGGTGAATGTTAATAGTTTGCACTTTAATATAGTTCTTTACTGTTATATTCTAGTTTGATTGGTAGTTTTCTTTTGTTTAGTGTAAGAATCCATTTCGTGTCTAAAAATAACATATTTTAATTGAGCCCTTAAATTATTCATCACTATTTGATTTAATTAGCATCAATATATCTTGTTAAATAATAAATTTTTCAAAGCGCAATTGATTTGATAGTGTTACATTGAAAATGTGATCGCGGAAATATGTGTTTGGCATTGTATGTTTTATATTTAAGAAAAAACCGACAAATAACCAAAAAACCGAAAAACCGTCATAAACTGAATCGAGACAAACTGATTTAGTTGGTTTGGTTTGGTTCTAATATTTAAAAAACTGACTTATTTGATTTGGTTTCTTTTAAAGAAAAAACTAATCCAAATCGAACCACGAACACTCCTAAGGAGCACATTCGAAAAATGACATTAATTAAGTAGGGGGTAGGGGGGGGGGGGGGGCAAAAGATGTTCTCAAATCTCAACTACTTTACCTTTTTCATAACCCAAATTCCAATGAAGAATGGACCATAATCTATGCTATTCTTATTCTTAAATCATTCTGGTTGAGCTTTTTAATACTGAAACTTACTATTAGTAATTTTTCATTAGAAAGATATTTTTCTTTATGTTTTTTGCTAGCTAATCGTCTCACGGCTGTTAGATTGTACTGAAGTGGCACTTGTTATGACTTATGAGTTGTCTCAGTCAACAAACGGGAAACGACTGTTGGCTAAGTTTGTCTGTAGCTGCCTTTTAATTTGTCTTTTTAAGTCTGTTATAGGAAACTTACAGAGAAGGCAACAAAGTTTATCATCAATTTCCAGTGATATTGATAAGGAAGTTTCACTTTTTGCCTTATCTCAAACCCAAATTCTTTTCTCTTTTCGATATTATTTGTAGCATCTATTAGTCTATTCAATACATGAGCAAGTTTGTTCTTGTGCGCTTAAAGTCTTATGTATAAACGGTGCACAAAGTATGTATTTGTGACAGGCTTTAGGGAAGACCGTACCCAAAAGATGTAATATTGATAATGTAATTAGAAATGAATTTAGCAATTTAATTTGATGGGTTCATTTTTATGTTTTTAGCACTGAATTCATTCACTATAACATTATGTATTTATAGCTATAAAATATATTGTAGCTAAATATAAAAATTTTTGTAGCTAAACACTTTAGCCATAAATTTTTTTTTTCGGTAGCATTCGTAGTCAAAAATAGCGTCATCAAAAGTTAGCTACAAATTTTATATGACCCACGGCTAAGGACTAATACTAATTGCTATGAAATTTTTTTGTGTTCTAGCTCTGATGATAATACATTCTTGCTGCGGAAAAGATAATTATAGCAATAATTTTATTCTTTTATCACGACAAATAAAATGTATAGCTATCTTTATTTTGTAGCTACAAAGTGTTGTATTGTAACAAAAGAGTAAATTTATTTGCCACGTAACTTTAAATTTATGGCTGTTTCTATAGCTTAGTTTTGTAGCAATAATACTAATATTCAGCTACAAATAAAAAATTCATAGCTATAAATTAAAGTATTTGCCGCAAATATTTATTATTGTAGCTAAAAATTCATACTTTTAGCTGTGAATATATCTTATTATAGCAAAATATTTTCTTTGTTTGCTACAAAAAATAAAAATATGTGTGTGTGTATATATATATATATATATATATATATATATATATATATATATAAAATATAGCTACAAGTTAAAAATACATAGCAACATTCCATACTCTTTTGCCACAAAATACAAAATCATTGCAAAAGATTTTCTTCATTTGCTATGAAAATAAAAATATATAGCCACATTTAATTGTATATATATTTTGCTACGATTCAAAAATTCATCCTACTAATTGAGAATTTTGCCTCGAATACCATTAACCACAACAATTCATATAATATAGGTAACAAATTATTTATGGCATGAAATATACCTTCAATTGTAATTATTTAATAAATACAACATTAAAAAAATGTCTAACAATATCATTCAAAATAGTGGAATACTATTTTACTCAAACATATCAATATGCTTTTACAAAAAAATAATAATTATTCATGTCCCCATCAATCTTGATGCTTCAATCACTACTCAACAACCTGCAACAACAATTAGAAATATATATTAGAAAATAGTATAACAAAGTATTTTCGATGAGAAAAATAAATTTTACTTTTAATAAGAATAATTTTTTGTAAGTATGATATAAAAAGATATTAGTAAGTAGTGTATTAAGTTACTTACAATCTTATTTGTATCATTTGACTGTCGATTTTGAGCTGCAAGCATCATTTGGAATCTTTTTTCCCATCGATTTTTCATCTCCACTAATTTATTATCAGTTTTTTTTCTTGATTTCTTTAACTTTTTCATCAACTCCTCTTTTAACTTCTTCGACTTGTTTCTTAGCTTCCCTTTTAACTTCTTCCACACGCTCATTTGGTTCTTTTCTGGTCATTTCTACTTGCTTTATAAGTTGTATTTTTGTTGGTGTACCTCTAAAATATTCACTGATATTCTTTCCGGGACCATATGCTCGAAGATATCCATTTTTTTCTACCCCAAGTACTTTCTCAAAGATATCATCATCATTTAAAGAAATTTCTCCTTCTTTTTGCTGCTATTTTAATTGGTTAAATTGAACCTACAATCAATAATGCAAATTAATTAAACATAACTGCAAATGTATATTTTAAAAGGACATAAATATAAAATAGACACACTGACAATACAATGACATCTTGTTGGAAAGCATCAACTTATTTTCCTTTTTTCTCTTGCGAGATTCCAGGAAAACTTCAACACAAGATGGAGCTTTTCCATTTTTTTTCTCCCGTGAAAATAATAATTATTTTTATTAATTAAATAAGATATGTGAATACAATTCTTATAACTTTGTTCTAAAAAATTATCATGTTGTTCATATATACCATTTTGTATTTAAGTCTTGTATAACTTTTGGTCCCGCTATATGGAGAAAAGGAATGTTTTGATCTATTTCCATTGTTTTGCATGCTTTTCTTCTTAACAATTTTTTTTAAAAAAATTAATAATATTAGCTTTACAATATAATAATTAAAAAGAACAAATAGATTATTTAAAATACCTAAAAGCCAGCACTTCTCTAAGGTTGACCAAATATTTCCATTCATCTATAGTGAGAAGTTTAGGCTTATTCCATAAGCGAAGTGTATAAGTTACTTTTGGTGATCGAAATACTTATTTTTCAACTTGTGCCTATAATCACTATAGAGGTAACTCATATGACCAAGAATTGCATCTTTTCTTCCCTCGGAGATATCAAAATTAAACTTTTCTTATAAAAAATAAAACATATAATTATAAAAATTAGAACTAGTGATTTAAAACCAAACTTGCTTAGTGTCTCAGATTGTAAATCCATCAAAAATTAAAGAAAATAATAAACTTTATTAGTTTACTAATTTTCTTACCAAGATAATGTCCCATGTGTGGTCGATCTTATCTTGCTCTATTTCTTTCTAATCATTTACTTTAATGGGTAACAACTTCGGCTTCTTACTGTTTGACCCAAAAATCAAGTGAAATCGGTTGCATTCTCACCAATAGCTTGGTGATCTTGAACGATCAATTTTTGTCCTTCCTGTAAATTGATTATCTTCACGCATCGTGTATGCCCTCTGATTTTTCTTTTAGAAATGTTAGTGCCCACATTTAAAGATTAATAAATATACCTCAATTAAAAATATCAAAAGAATTGACAAAGATCAATAAAAGAAAAAGAATACATGCTGAATTTATTGATTCATGTTCTTCCATAACCGTTTCACTCATTTGTTCAGACGAGTTCTCATTAGTAATATTTTCTTTGAGAAAAGAATTCATGAAAATATAATTTTCTTGGAGTGTATAAATATCAATTGATTTATCCTTATGCTTCTCATAACCATGAAGCATATTCTTAACATCTGAATCGTTACGACATTCTACTAACCTATCATGATTATTGATAAGTCTATCACCTCTCAAATAAGTAAATTTATCTCCCTCAAGAATATTGAAGTTACAAAGCTTTTCCATTTCATTAAGCAGATCAAAGAAAGTTTAGAGGTTCTATTTCATCATCATCAGTCAATCAATTTTTTTTTCCGAAGATCATTTCTAACCATGTCTGATTGTAAACAAGTATTTATAAGACATCAATATATTTTAAAAGTTAGGTCTATGTCTGCTATATATTTGCACAAAGTAAGTTGACTAATAATGAAACACTACTGAAAAAAAATGAGCATACATATGCCTTTAAGCACAATTGTACAGGCGGCACTAGTACTGATGTAATATTTCTCTAACATTAGTAATAATATTTCCTTTCACAACTAAAAATAATTAAATTCTCAACCAGAGAATGATCAATAAAGCTTTTTAAATATCGAACATGGTAGTTTTATGTTTCTATCTTTTTAATGTAGTGATCCATCACTGATCTAGAATTTAAATTTTATGGGTTTAATTCTTAAATTTTTTAGCATTGAATTCATTATATTTTTAAAGTTATGGGTTGATATCTACTATTTTTGTAATTTTAATAAATTTTTATATATAAATTTTTACTCCACGTCGAAAGTTATAGGTTCGATTGAACCCGCACAATATACACTACCTCCGTCCCTGATGGTGAAAATATTTAATCAGAGTAGGTTCAACTTGTTATATGTTAAAAATATGTTCAAGACATGAATCTTGCAAGATTTGATTACACATTTGATCACTTAATCTTGTAATTCATCCACAAAAATAAAGGAATTATGTTAAAGGAAAAGCCGTACCTTTGATGCAGGGAAGAGGCGTACCTTTGCTCCTCAATTCTTGTAACTTCTTTGTATTTTAGGATTTTGCTTTTTTTAGTTTATGTTCTGGCTCACTGGTCTCACTAATAGGAAAAGAAGACTGTGATTTAGGCACAAAAAAAATTAGAGGGAAATAATTTGGAGGGAACTTTGTTCTTTTGGTAAAATCGTATTTTATTTTTTAAATTGTAAATTCATGTTTCCCTCCTCCTAAAATCAGACCAATAAAAAGAATTTAGATAAGAATATTATTAATATAAATACATTTTTATTCAATATAATTTAATTATATTTATCTGTTTTAGTTTGTAACTTATTAATATAACCATATTTTAATAGCATAACTATTCTCGAAGTATTTGAACAGGATAAAGCTTGAGTGATACTTAATGAAGTTTTATTTAAATTCGATAAATTAGTTAATAAATATTAATTAGGAATGATCACCGTATTTATTTTTATTATATGTGAAACTTACTAGTAATCTAGTAAGCTCCCGCAAAATTATGTCGAATAGAACAATGAACACCTCTAATTATACTAAAAGGTATTGTTTCGATTGAAAAAAAGGTCCAAGTAACATAATTGTTCTCGAAACATTTATTAGGATAAATCTTGAGCTGTACTTAGTGAAATTTTTGTAACGACCTAGCTGGTCAGTTCGAGAGTTATAGCCCTGTGTTTCAATTTTCTGCTTCTTCTGTGTTCTATAGCTATATTATGTCTTACGAGTTAGCTGGTTCGGGTTTGAAGTGATTCTGTATTTTGGAGTAAAGTTGTTTAACGGTTCAACCGGTCCGGGCCAGGTCGAATTTTTTTGACCCGTTCGGGTTTCGATCCGGTCCGGGCCGGGTGGAACAGTACCGGGTTTTTAAGGGGCCGGGTTGGTTCGGTTTAAAATTGAACCATACGGGTTACGGGTTACGGGTTGAAAGGGGCGGGGCCGGGCCGGGTTTAGTATATTTTCAATTTTTTTTGAAATTAAGTATAACTATTAAGTTATAATTATATTAATACTTTGTAATAATTGAATGAATACAAGTAAGATGGGAAAAAAATGCACTTATTGCAAGTGCTACTTTATTTCTCAATTTCAATAAGTAGAAAATGAAATGTTTACATTTTTTCTAACAAGTAAACTAGTGAAGTAGTAATTTCAAATGTTTTGCATCGCCTTAGCAAGTTCATCATAATCAATATATCCAAGTTAATGTTCTTCGTCTTCTGGGCTATCAACATCTTCCTTTCCTTGATTTCTTCGTTCCGATCTATCTAATCCAATCTCTGAAACATACCAAAACTTACAAATCATTGCTTCCCAACTGAAAGTCTGAAAATAAATCAAGGCCACTTTTAAAAATTATTGACCCATTCTATGGGATGGACAGCTCTCATATGCCTTGTAAGTGTTCCAGTCCCTCCTAAATTTCCTTCGGTCAAATGTTGAAAAGTTTTGTTACAAAATTTGCATTTAACACTATTAGTAGCTTCTATTATTTCAAAAAAATTTCATACCGGACTTCTTCTTTTACGATTAGAAGTCGGGTCATTACTATTACTACCAGAAGCTACAGGACTAGCATCATTAAACATATTGTAAAAATAAAAATATAAGCTAAAATTAAATATGCAATTAAAATATTAAATAAGAGAAAGAGTTGGAGGGAGTGCACCGAATTCGCAATTAATGGAGCACTTGATTACGCAAATCCGGTGTTACCACGAACAAACGACAAGCAAGTATTTCAATTTTGAACTTCAATTCAAGCTTCAAATTATGAATGACAAATTGCGATAGGGAAAAGAGTGACAAATAAAATATGAAATCTTGCAAACTGAAGGGAAGAGAGGCAGATTGATAATTTGAGAATTAAGATTGAGATAAGAATTTTGAGTGAAGAAATGAAGAAGAGATAAGGGGATTTATAAATTTTAAGAAGGGTTAATATTGTAAATTATAAATACAAAAAAATAATGAAAAATGGCCATTTTTGTAAAATTGTCCGTTGGCCAACGGTAATGTGGGCCCCACATATTCAAAAAACCAAAAAAAATAAAAAAAATTTGCCGTTGAACCGGGCCGGTCCGGTCCGGTTCCGATACCAAAAAATCCTAACGGACCAACCCCCTACCCACCTAGGACCCAGCCCAGCCCGGCCCCTGCTAACCGGTCCGGTCCGGTCCCGATTTTTGCCGGTCCGGCCCGGGCCGGTCCCGGGTCAGCCCGGCCCGGTTGACACCTATGCTTTGGAGTGAGTTGAGACACTTAGCCTCTTATTTGAAAGCTTAAGTTGGAATAGTTGACCGAATGTTGACTTATGTATAAACGACCTCAGTTAAATTTTGATGGTTCTGTTAGCTCCGTTAGGTGATTTTGGATCTTAGGAGAGTGTTCAGAATGTGATTTGGAGGTTTGTGGTAGAATTAGGCATGAATTGGCGAAAACTAAATTTTGGCGATTTTGGCCGGCAGTGAATTTTTTGATACCGGTGTCGGAATAGAATTCCAGAAGTTGGAGTATGTTCGTAGTGTCGTTTCTGACTTGTGTGTAAAATTTGAGGTAATTCGGATGGGATTTGATAGATTTCGACGTCGGCTAGTGACTCCCCGATGTCGGGTTTTCTCCGCACTTTTGTTTTGATTTGAACTCCTTATGAATGTTTTATATTCAATAACTTTGCGATTATCTTTAAAATGAAAAGATCGTTTTGTTTTGATAATGTGTCGGCTTGCCTAGTACAAAGTTAAGCGCCATCACGACATTGTTAGGTTTTGGACCATCACAGTTTTATTTAAATTCGAGATAGGAGTTAATCAATAATAACTAGAGATGATCACCCTACTTATTTAAATTATCTTATGAGTAAGATCTTGTACTATTAGGTCAAACTGAATGATAAACATCTCTAATTAATCTAAATGTATTGTTTCAATAGAGCGAATTCGAGTAAAATAACTATTCTAAAAAGTACTTGATCAAGGTAGATTTTGAGCGATACTTGGAGAAATTTTTGTTTAAACTTGATATAATAGTTAATCCAAGTCAATTATACTGTGAAATTAAATAAAAAAGATACCACTAATGACCCTAAAAGGTATTGTTTCGATAGAACATGTGTGAGTAAAATAACTATCTCAAAGTATTTGATCATGATAGAACTTGAGCGATGCTTGGTAAAGTTTTATTTAAATTAATATAATAGTTCATCATTAATAATTACATATGATCACCCTATATATTTTAATTATATATGAAACTTACAAGTAATTAAGACAGTAAGCTCCTGCAAATTTGGATCAAATTGAATGATGAACACCACAAATTACACTAAAAGATATTATTTCGGTAGAACATGTTCATCCAAAATAACTATTCCCAAAGTACTTGATCATGGTGGAGCTTGAGAAACTTGATAAAGCTTTATTTAAATTTGATAAAAGAGTTTATCAATACTAATTAGAGATTATATAAAGTATTATGGACCAAAGTGTATAATATGCAACTTTGACATATATGTGCATTCTTTAGAACATGACGTACAATTCCCATAAGCATCCATCTATTTGGTCTAATTTACACCTAGGGGTATTCATAAAATCCGAAAAATCGAACCAAACGGAAAACCAAACAAAAAATCGATACTTTTTTATTTTGTTTAGTTTTGGTTTTGAATTTAATCGATCAAATTTGGTTTGGTTTTTATTTTAATCAGAAAAAATCGAAAGAAAGCCGAACCAAAACGAATCTAGGACTAACTATTTCAAATTTATTATTACACTTATATATATATGTATATTTTTATACAAAGTTTCAAAAACTTAATGTTAATACTTTGCGCAGTTAGTATAATTCTTTACCTTTACATTCTAGTTTGATTGGTAATTTTCTTTTATTAAGTGTAAGAATCCATTTCGTGTTAAAAATAATATATTTTTAATTGAGTCCTTAAATTATTGATCACTATTTGATTCAGTTATCATCAATATATCTTGGAAAATAATAGATTTCTCAAAAGGCAATTGATTTGATCGTGTTATGTTGAAAATGTGGTCGCCGGAATATGTGTTTGGTAGTGTATGTCTTATATTTCAGAAAAAATCGATAAATAATTAAAAAAAATCGAAAACCCGACGAAACCCCACATAAATCGAATCGAGAAAAAATTGACCTAGTTGGTTTGGTTTGATTTTATATTTAAAAAATCGACTTACTTATTTTGATTTTTTTTAAGAAAAAAATTGATTCAAATCGAACCATGAATACCCTTATTTACACCGTAGCAAAAGATCCCTAAACCCTCATCTCTCAAAATTAATTGTCACGATTAATCCAATTTTTGTCCCTCAATTTGTGGCTATATCAAGTTGTCACAATTAATACTTGTAACTATTAATCCAATTTTTGTCACGATTTTTTAAAACTTGAATAAAATAATTTCTTTTTGCTTGAACATTTGCTTAAATTATTTATTATGGCTAAATATTACTACAATAACTTCAAATGTGTGATAAGAGCTTATATTTAGCGATGAATTCTATTCTGAAAACGAAAAATGCATAAAAATGCCACTCAACTTTCAGAAATGGTCTATTCATGTCATCCTTTAAAAAATGCTCATTTCATGCCACTGTCGTTACACATTTGGCTCATCCATGCTCTTATTGACTAACGGCTCAATGTTTATTTGGCCCATCCATGCCACTGCGGTTATTCAATAATGGCATGGATGGGCCAAATGTGTAATGGCAGTGGCATAAAATGAGCATTTTTTAACAGATAGCATGGATAAACCATTTCTAAAATTTGAAAGGCATTTTTAGACATTTTCCGTTCTGAAAATAAATATGTAGCTATTGAGCCAGCTATTAGTATAATTTTTTTATATTGAAGCAAAAATATTTATTTAATTACAATATTTTATTTCAAGTATTTTTTGTAGCTAAAAAGATAGTATTGCTACAATATCTTCAGAAACGTGGCAAAAACTTTCTATTAGCTATAAAATTGAATTGTATGAAAAAGTCTGTAGCTATTAAGCCACTTATTGCCATGGATTTTTATACCTTGAAGCAAAAAGATCTATTTAGCTATAATATTTTATTTTAAGTAATTCTTTGTGGCTATAAGGTTGCTATTGCTATAATAACTTCACATGCGTGACAAAAAGTATAGCAGTAGCTATGAAGTTTTGTTGTAGCAATAAGTTTATAACTATTCAGATCATTATTGCCACGATAATTAGTAACTATAGCAAAAATAAAGAATTAAATTTGCCAATAGAGTTTTGTAGCTAATAAATTTTACGAAATTGTAAATAGCTATGAAATTTTATTTTTTGTGGATATTTTTAGGTATTAACCACGACTTTCATATTTATAATTGAGAATTTGTAGCTGTAGATGCATAATGTTATAGTGACTGCATAGTAAAATTCTAGGTTCAAAATGTAATATTTATTGAGATTTTGACTATCTTTTACATATATAACTAAGCCACGTATTAAAGTTGTGAGTTTAATTGAACCCGTAGCTTGTGAGCTATATCTATCTCCGAGCATACCCTAATCCAAATATTAGTGGATTTTTTAACGGTTGAAATCAGTGACCTATCGGTCACACTGAGACAACTTTACCATTTCTCCAAGATTTCCTTATGTATAAGATATCTAAATTTTATCAATAATAATTGGCAAAAATTTATCACCCCTCTAAACTTGTCACGAATTATTAGTTACACCCTTACGTTATTCGTATATTAATTATCCCCTTAACTAGGCCTTTTGAGAGTCATTACCCCCATGGACATTGATGTGACAAATTATGTAACAATTCGACCGATCGTTTTGAGCTCTAGCGCGTCGTTTTGCAGTTAGAGGCCATAAGCAACTTCATTTCAAGTGTTATCACTTATACGCGTGGTCGGAATTGAATTTTGGGAAGTTCAGAGTTGATTTGGAAAGAGAATTCTCATTTCGGAAGCTTTAAGTTGAAAGAATTAACTAAGATTGGATTTTAGAGTAAACGACCTCGGAATTAGGACCTGAAGGTTCCAGCGGGTTCGTATGATGATTTCGAACTTGGACGTATACCCGAATCGGGTTTTGGATAACCTGGGAGCATTTTGGCATCTATTGTGAAAGTTAGCATTTTGGAAGGATTTTCATAAGTTGGGCTTGAAGTGCATTTTAGTGTTATCGATGCTCGTTTGGGATTCCGAGTCTGTTAATAACTCTGTATGGTGATTTTGGAGTTGAGAGTGCGATCAAAGTGAATTTGAAGGTGCGTAGATCATTTTGGAGTCATTTCGCTAAAGATAGAAATTTGAAGGTTTTTGAGAAGTTTGACTGGAAGTGTACTTTTTGATATCGGGGTTGGAATCTGATTCCAGAAGTTGGAGTACATCCGTAATGTCGAATATGACTTGTGTGCAAAATTTGAGGTCAATCGGACGTGATTTGATAGGTTTAAACATCAAAGTAGAAGTTTGAAATTCTTTAAGTTCATTAAGCTTGGATTGGAGGTCAATTCATGATTTTAATGTTGTTAGATGTGATTTGAGGCCTCTAGCAAGTATATAATGTATTTTGGGACTGGTTGGTATGATTGGTTGGAGTCCCGGGGGCATCGGGCATGTTTCGGATGCTCAATGGATCGATTTTTGCCTTGTGAGGATTGCTGGTTTTCTGGTATAAGTGCAGCAAATTTTTACTCTATGAGATCACATGAGAGGGTCTGCGATTGCAAAAAGCAGGAGTTGAGGAGCTGGAATTTGACTTATGCAATCGCAGGAAGTGCAATGCAATCGCAGAGGACGAAAAGCTGGGGCTTATGCAATCGCAGGGTTGGTGTTGTGATCACACAGTGTGTGGTTGGAGGCTGGGATGTGTTTGGTCTGTGCGAATGCGGGAGCTTGCATGCAATCGCACAGAAGGATTTTGGGAGGCAGCTTAGTAGGCCTATGCGATCATGGAGTATTAATTGCGATCATATAGAAGGGGCGCCTGGGTAGTGTTCTTTTAAAATCGGGTTTTGGCTCATTTTCACTTTATTTCTTCCATGGGAGCCAATTTTGGAGTAACTTTGGAGTGTCATTTTCATCACCAAGCATGAGGTAAGTGACTCCTACTGGTTTTGAGTTAAATACAAGGTTTATATATGAATTTAGACATGAAAATTGGTAGACAACTTGGGGTTCGAGGAAAACCTAGAAATTAGTATTCTTGGATCTTGACCATGATTTTGAGTATAGAATTAAGAGAAAATCATATATTTGAGTTCGTGAGTTCATGGGTAAACTTTATTTTTGAAAAATTTCAGAATACAAGCACATGTGCCCGAGGACATTTTGTTCAATTTTTCGAGCGGAGTTGAGAACTTATATAATTGTTTCGAGTATTAGAGTAAATTTTTATTGGTTTCTCGCTATTTGGATAGTTTTGGGGCATTGCACATCAATTAGAGTCGATGTAAGGGAATTGCAAGCCGGTTATGGATCTTCGAAGCGAGGTAAGTCTCCTTTCTAACCTTGTAAGAGGGAATTGTCCCCATAGGAATAATAATTAAGTAATTGCTGCTAAATGCGGGGGCTACGTACGCACTAGGTGACGAGAGTCCATAAGTAGCTACTATTATGTTAATTTTTCGGGTAGTTTAGGACCCACATCATATTTTATCTATGAAAATCTCTATACCGTCTTGCTAATATGATCACTTAGGATATGGTAGAGACTTGAAAGAGAATAAGAGCGAACGTGTATACTTGTTGAACTCTTAAATGACATTATTGAATATTAATGTGCCTTCGTGTGTATTATTGATATTGCTTGTTATTTGTGGATCGGGCCTATCGCTTCCGTATGAATAGATGCGTCTATAGGTGCATCGTCGACCCTCGGCAAGTGCACAATTTTTTTCTGTTGGATCGGGCCGTCGCCTCGGCATAATGTGTGCATGCTTGCATTGCTTACTTTGAAACTTGTTGAAGTTGATATTGCCTTTTATGGAAACTATAAACTAATAAAGATAATGAAAAAGTGAACCTTTGAAGTTTCCTTATTATTTGAGAAGGTGTTACCGGTTTCCTACTTTATGAATTAAAATTGGTAGATAAATCCATGTTTCCTCCAATCTTCACCATATTATTATTAGACCACTAGAAAGTGTTGAAGTCGGCCTCTCGTCTCTACTTCTTCGAGATTAGACAGGATACTTGCCGAGTACACGTTATTTTCGTACTAATACTACACTTGTTGTGTATTTTTGTTGCACAGGTTTATGTGTGGCTTGTGGCTTAGTAGCATAGGGGCATGGTTGATATGGAGACTTAGGTGAGTTACATTAATCGAGATGATCGCAGTCAGCAGAGTCTCCTTCCGAGTATTGTATTGTATTTTCATTTCTGTCCACTCGTATTTCGGACAGTTATTGTATTTAGTTTAATTCCTTAGTAATTGCTCATGTACTTGTAATATCGGGTTATAGGATGTATTTGGGTTTATTAAGAAATTTTAAAAGTTATATAAATATTCAACTATTCATTTGGGGAAATATAGTGAGTATTATTTTATTTGTATAAAGGAAGTGTTTTCAAAATTATTAAAACAAGAATTTAATTAAGTATTTCAGTTGGCTTGCCTGACAACGGTGTTTGCCGCCACCTCGACCCTTAGTGGATTTGGGATCGTGACAATATGGTATCAGAGCATTAGGTTCCTAAGGTCTCACGAGTCATGAGCAAGTCTAGTGGAGTCTTACGGATCGGTACAGAGATGTCTGTACTTATCCTCGGGAAGTTGCATGACTGTTAGGAGTACGTCCCTTCTTGATTCCTTATCGTGCGACTTGATCCTTGGGGGCGTATGCCTTTAATTCATTCCTACTCAATCTTACGCGATGCGAACCACTTGTTAGAAATCGAGAATTGAAGAACCGTAATGGTACTACAGGTGTGATACGAGATATTTCTCCTGATATAGTTGATTGGACTATTATTGTCGCTTGGTGGAAGGATGCTCTATCGTTTCAGCTCAGTGACGGTACCTTTGAGGGCTCTAAGGCTAGGCACAAGTTTCCATGATGCTTATGAATGATTGTTCCGTAGTATTGATATGATGGTGGGATGTTTGACTACGTGTCGAGGCAGTGAATGACTTGATGGGAGGTTTACTCAGTGCGTGATCTAGAGATTCGGTATGTAATTCCTAGCAGGGGAAAAGCAATTGGCCTATGAACGTCCAGATTTAGGCTGATGGAGTAGCGAGGCTTGGTGTTGCAAGTGTGGTAGAGTTTCCTCCTATGATGAGATGTCGTTGTCCCTATTGAACGTACTAAGTTCGCCAGTGTTATAATCTTCTACAATTTGCCTTGGGAGCAGGAAATGGTGAGATAGTATTGAAGAAGAGACTGTCAGAGATCAAGTCGTGTGGTGGTTCAGGATTGAATTGGTATTTCTAATGCCGATAACTCGAGAAAGATAATCTCCGGAAAGGTTCAAATCAGTAGCATTTTTGGGTCTAAGAGCTATGAAGAAGGATTTTATTTGAGGCAAAAACTGAATAGCAAAGGACGAGGAAAGACATGTGGGAAGTGTCAAGCGGTGTTCAAAATATTTCTAAAAAAAGGCCAAGTATATGAAGCGAAGGTCAAGTAGTTGATTAAGGAAGCGGGTTTGCCCAAAGTAAAAGAGTTGCGGAGTTGCATATGGACTTAGTGATTGGCCTACAGATTTAATCGGAAGTATGGGCTATTATGCAGCATGAGACTTGGTATAACAGAATGAGTTGCTTGAAATAAAGAAGGATACAACATAACTTTGAATGGGAAAGATGTTGCCGCATATTTAATTGATGTCCACGAGAGGTGAAAGGACTTATACAGCTGGAGGGTTAGATCAGACTCAGAATGGGTTATTGATGTCATGGTGATTGTACCCTGTGTAGTAGCGTTGGAAGATGTTGAAAAGTGATTTCCATATGTGGGTTATTCCCTCTGAGTAGGTTAGCGATCTTATGGTTGGCGAGGCTTCTGCGAAGAATTCTAATGGTTATACAACGAAGGGATCGGTCATGCGAATGTTGTTGATGATTCAAAGTATAAAAAGAGGGTTCCACAATAAGATCCCGCAAATTTTGACGGTTGATCGCGCAAGGTTATTTCAATAAGAGATAAAAAGGTCGCGTGAATTCTAGATCTGTGAAATAATGGCTTCAAGCTAAGTGCAGAGTCCCACCGCTTATGATTGGGTTACATGGTTAACTACTTGCGAGGTTTCTAGTTATTAGCGTATTGATGGGTTATCTCAGCTACGGGGAAAGACCATAAGTGGTAATTTTAGCAAATAAATTGTTGAATGTATGTTATGGTTGGGCTTATCGGCTCAGGTCCATACATGGGGGAAGGATTCAGGATTTGCGCCTTGTATAGATACAGGTTTCAAAGGAAGTGATTCCGCCGGGTGCTTCGTCAAGAGGGTATTCATGTGTTATAGGATTTATGGAGTTTATTATATTCGGTACCAAGTCATAGCGGGTATCTCTTAGAAACGGTCCTAATGGTTTTAAAAGGGGTATATTGCGGTGCCTAATGATTTCGAGCCTATAGGTGCGCTTGAGAATCAAGCTTTTATAGTATTCTATGAGAAGAGGCACAGAATGGTCTATGATTTTTTGGCTTGCAGTGTAGTGCTTGAGAGGCAAATGAGAAAACACTTCAGATTCGTAGAAGGATTCGCAGAATGAGCATATCAGTTGAGGGTGCAAATGTGCGCGCAAGGAAGGTATGAAATGGTTCGTGGGATTTGGTACAACATGGCCGTGTGATTCAAGGTCACTCGGGATGAGTGCAGATGGAGTATGTTATGCGTTGAATGGAGTTAGTATTATATCTAAGCAGTCCAGGATAAATTGGAAGAAGATAGATTGATTAGCCATAGTTATGCAAGTAATTTGTGACGATACATGTGAGGCCTGTCGGTCGACGTGATTGATGTTATTCAGAGGTATCCTACCGTTATGGCCTATTATGTATGGGCGGATCCCGGAAGGGTTGTGGTGGATTAGACCACTGCTTTAGGATTTGAATATTCTATGGCTATGAGGATTCACTTGCGTGTTGCAATGGTTCTCCTGAAATGAGATAAGTGGGAAGTTCTATATGATGAAGTGTTAGCCTAATAGTGGTTCCAAAGCTATGATGAAAATCGTGTTCTATCGTATGTTGGCATGATAGGCACATTGAGTGGCATGGAATTTGAAGTAAAGATCAAGGTAATAGCTCGGTGTGGACAAGGATGTCGCGAGCTCGGATGAGCAGGATAGTAGTTTTGATGATTAAGGTAAGTTGGTATTACTTCAGCGTCTCCTGAGATCGGTGCTTAATAAAGAAGGCTTAGCATCCTGGTTAATGATTCTTGATCGCTTTTCAGCATTAGTACGACCGGTGGTTTGGAGGTGCAACCCAGTTATTTGTTATGGTAAGTTGTGGGAGTGTGTCCTACAAGCAGATTGTATAAGTGTGGTAGGTAGTCACTTGATCGCTTAAAGACTTAAACCAAGTATCAAGGTTATGATAATATTGTTGATTTGAGAATATATGCCTGGAAGGCAGTCAGTCTATTGAGTGGTGGACTATGGATGATTTCTCTGACTATGATGGATATTCTTATGTGTTATGAGCGAAAGAGGAGTTATTATGGGCTCTGAAAGGTAATTAGCCCAGTCCAGGACGATCAAAATCGGCTTGAGGTCGGTGGATGGATTCAAATATGAATATGGGCTCTATATCATGCCAAACGTGTTCATTTCAATAATGCGCTCCTTACGGAGGAGTAGTCAGTATGTTATTTCATTGTCAGATATTTCCTGTAGTGATACATTGGGCCGTGTGAGTAGTGAGACGGCTTGGTAAATCTCTTGTGTGTTGAGGTTCTGCATGGCGATGATGTTATATGAGCAGAATGGCTCTTGAGATTCAGATCATGGATCGCACCTCAGTTGTGCTTGAGTTTTGTAGCCTATAGCGCTATATATTCCCTTAGGGATGGTATTATACACTTAGCGTGTTTATGACCGATATTCAGTATTTTGTTGTAATGAGCTTTTTAAATTGATGTATATCTCCTTTTCTGAGTTCTATGTATGGATCGGGTGGCACGCCTCCATGGGTATGTTATTTGGATCGGGTTGCGCGCCACAACAATGCGATGTTCAGCACAGTTCCTTATATCTATTTTATGTGTTTCATTACCTATTTTCTGATGAAAGTCTCGTATTAGCTGTGAGCCATCGTTGCATGTATGATTCGCGAGCGAGGTGCCTGTTTAGTATGTTGCCGGCGTCGCATGCATGATTCATGAGCGGGGTAATTGAATTTCCTTTTCGGAGTTCATTTTTCTTTGGTATCGTGTTTAATTGGTAGCCTATTAGCACAGTATGGTGTCATATAAGACTTTTGATCATGTTTGGGATGACATATTGCCTGAGCAGTTCGTACTGGGTGAGACGAGACCATTGGATTTAGAATCAGCGCAATCAGATTATGTGAAGTGCATTAAGAAGTTAAGACCAGTATTCGGTTCAGAACGAGGTGAGGGTTCTTATCGGGAGCATAGATCCAATGAATTGTTGATTCAGCAGTACTTATGAATTTCTGCACATCGTGTCGGTATTGTAGGAGTTAAAGCAATACCTATGTAGATCATGAGGTGCAACGGGAGCATCAGATTCATGGAGTTTCAACTAAGTTGATCGGAAAGTGTTATTGTGGTCCTGTGAGTAATGTGATGCAAGGTATGAATTCAACAAAAGTGTGCAATCATGTTTGGGTACAACGTGTAGTGATTGATATGGTGACTGTATGTTAGAAATAGGCTTAGCAGAGAATTCCGGATGTTGGAAATAGACTATAAAGCTTATTTGCTTAACAACAACAACAACAACCCAGTATAATTCCACTTAGTGGGGTCTGGGGAGGGTAGTATGTACGCAGACCTTACCCCAACCTTGGGTAGAGAGGCAAAGAATTTCGTTACCGGAATTGAACCCGGGTCTCAAGGGTGAAAGCCATATATCCTAACCGCTGGACGATAACAGATTGTTAAGTGAAAAAGAATATCTTTAGTGTGATCGAGCTGAGGTGCCCAACTAAGTTGTGGTAGAACGGGAAGGTGCATGAGGTGTTAAATAGTAATTTAAGACTACTTTTGCGTAGTTCTCAGCTCAAGGACGAACATATCTTTAAGTGGGAGATAATGTAACGACCCGACCGGTCATTTTGAGCTCTAGCACGTCGTTCAGCAGTCAGAGGTTACGAGCAGCTTCATTTCAGGTGCTATGACTTGTACGTGTGGTCGGAATTGAATTTTGGGAAGTTCAGAGTTGATTTGGAAAGAGAATTCTCATTTCGGAAGCTTTAAAGTGAAAGAATTAACTAAGATTTGATTTTAGAGTAAACGACATCAGACTCAAAATCTGAAGGTTCCAGTAGGTTCGTATGACGATTTAGGACTTGGGCGTATGCCCGGACCGGGTTTTGGATAACCCAGGAGCATTTTGGCGCCTATAGTGGAAGTTAGCATTTTGGAAGGATTTTCATAAGTTGGCTTTGAAGTGCATTTTAGTGTTATCGATGCACGTTTGGGATTTTGAGTCTGTGAATAGCTCTGTATCAAGGATTTGGGAGCGCGATCAGAAGTGAATTTAGAGGTCCGTAAGTCATTTTGAAGTCATTTGGCTAAAGATAGAAATTTGAAGGATTTTGAGAAGTTTGGCCGGAAGTGGAACTTTGATATCGGGGTTGGAATCTAATTCCAGAAGTTGGAGTAGGTCCGTAATGTCGAAAATGACTTGTGTGCAAAATTTGAGGTCAATCGGACGTGATTTGATAGGTTTAAACATCAAAAGTAGAAGTTTTGAAAGTCTACAGTTCATTATGCTTGCATTGGAGGTCGATTCATGATTTTAATATTGTTTGATATGATTTGAGGCCTCGAGCAAGTCCGTAATGTGTTTTGGGACATTTTGGTATGAATTGTTAGGGTCCCGGGGGCCTCGGGCGTGTTTCGGATGCTCAACAGATCAATTTTTGCCTTGTGAGGATTACTGGTTTTTTTTGGTATAAGTGCAGTAAGTGCAATGCAATCGCAGAGGAGGAAAAGCTGGGGCTTATGCGATCACAGGGCTGGTGTTGCGATCGCACAGTGTGCGGTTAAAGACTGGGATGTGTTTGGTCTGTGCGAACGCTGGAGCTTGCATGTGATCACACATAAGGATTTTAGGAGGCAACATAGTAGGCCTATGCGATCGCGAAGCATTGTTTGCGATTGAATAGAAGGGACGCCTGGGCAGTGTTCTTTTAAAATCGGGTTTTAGCTCATTTTTACTTCAATTCTTCCATGGGAGACGATTTTGGAGCAACTTTGGAGTGTCATTTTCATCACCAAGCATGAGGTAAGCGACTCCTACTCTTTTTTGAGTTAAATACAAGGTTTATATATGGATTTAGACATAAAAATTTGTAGAAAACTTGGGGTTTGAGAAAAACCTAGAAAATTAGTATTCTTGAATTTTAATAATGATGTTGAGTGTGGAATTAAGAGAAAATCATATATTTGAGTTCGTGAGTTCATGGGTAAACTTTATTTTCGAAAAATTTCAGAATCCGGGCACGTGGTCCCGAGGGCATTGTGGTCAAATTTTCGAGCGAAGTTGAGAACCTATATAATTTTAATTGCTTTAAGTATTAGAGTAAATTTTTATTGGTTTGCCCGTTATTTGGATAGTTTGGGGCATTGCGCATAAATTGGAGTCGCCAGAAGGGAATTGGAAGCCGATTATGGATCTTCAGAGTAAGGTAAGTCTCCTTTCTAATGTTTTAAGAGAGAATTATCCCCATATGAATCATAATTGAGTAATTGCTGCTAAATGCGGGGTCTACGTACGCACTAGGTGACGAGAGTCCGTATGTAGCTACTATTATGTTAATTGGCCGGGTAGTTTTGGACCCACATCATGCTTTATCTATAAAAATCTCTATACTGTCTTGTTAATATGATCACGTAAGATATGCTAGAGACTTGAAAGAGAATAAGAGCGGACTTGTATACTTATGAACTCTTAAATGACATTATTAAATATTAATGTGCCTTCGTGTGTATTCTTTATATTGCTTATTATTTGTGGATCGGAACGATTGCCTCGGTATGAATAGATGCATCTATAGGCGTGACCCTCGGTAAGTGCACAGTTTATTTATGGTTGATTGGACCGCCGCCTCGACATATTGTGCACATGGTTGCATTTATTACCTTGAAACTTATTGAAGTTGATATGCCTTTTATACAGCTATAAACTAATAAAGATAATGAAAAAGTGAATCTTGGAAGTTTCCTTATTATTTGAGAAGGTGTTACCTGTTTCTTGCTTTATGAGATAAATTCATGTTTCCTCCCATCTTCACCATATTATTAGTAGAGCACTAGCAAATGTTAAAGTCGACCTCTCATCTCTACTTCTTCGAGATTAGACGGGATACTTGCTGAGTGCACGTTATTTTCGTACTCATACTACACGTGTTGTGCATTTTTGTTGCACAGGTTTATGTGTGGCTTGTGGCTTAGTGGCATAGCGGCATGGTTGATACAGAGACTTAGGTGAGTTGCATTTATCGAGATTATCGCAGTCAGCAAAGTCTCCTTCAGAGTATTGTATTGTATTTCCATTTCTGTCCACTTGTATTCCGGACAGTTATTGTATTTATTTCGATTCCTTAGTAATTGCTCATGTACTTATGACACCGGGTTCTGAAATGTATTTGGGTTTATTCAGAAATTTTAAAAGCTGTTTAAATATTTCATTATTCATTCGGAGGAATATACTTAGTATTGTTTTATTTGTATAAAGGAAGTGTTTTCAAAATTATTAAAACAAGAATTTAATTAAATGTTTCACTTGGCTTGCCTGACAGCGGTGTCCGGAGCCACCATGACCCTTAGTGGATTTGGAATTGTGACAAATTGTGTGGTTGAACTTTCCTGCCACGTGGATTTTTCTGTATATGTGATTTTTTTGAAAAATAAAATATATTTTTACCTTTTTAAGTATGTTATCTTTTATATAATATTTTTCGAATACAATTTACAGTAAAATTTGGATAGAACTACATTATTTAGGCTAATTATTTTTATTTGGCTAAAAATAATAAAGTTTTAGTTTTTTTTTGGGTTTGACCTGAAAATAGATATTTATACATTGAAATAAATAGTCAAGACATCTATAACAATTATAAATGCATAGTTCGAAATTAATTATTTTGGCTATAATTTTTTATGAAGCTCTAAATCGTGGTACTCTAAAAATATACTTTTACCTTATTTTACCTGAAAAAGTAAAAATACACAGTTGAAATAAATTATCATTGCATCAAAATAAAAATTAAAAAGAGTGAACAATTGCTAGAAATAACTTATTATTTCTAACATACTTATTGTTCTAAAAAATATTCATTGCAGAAATGCAGGGTTAGACTGCATACCATAGACCCTTGTGGTATGGCACTTCCCCTGACCCCACACATAGCGGGAGTTTAGTGCATCGGGTTGTCCTTTCTTTATTGCTCTAAAAATGTATCCATAGAGTAAGTTATTTTTTTGCAATTTTATACTTTTTATTTGTTCTTTTAATATAATGTTTATTTATTTTAACTGTGTATTTTTACTTTTTTCAGGTAAATTTTTTTAAAAAAGAAAACATTATTTTTAGAGCACCATAATTTAGAGATATATAAAAATTATAGCCAAAATAATTAATTTCAAACTATGTATTTTTATAACTTTTTAGATGAATTGAATATTTATTTCAATTATATAAATATTTATTTTCAAGTCAAATTCAAAAAAAGATTAACTAATACTTTATTATTCTTAGCCAAATAAAATAATTTAGCCTAATAATGTAGTTCTATCCAAGTTTTATTATAAATTGTAGTCGAAAAAATTTATCTAAAAAAGTAAAAATATATTTTATTTTTCAAAAAAATTTACATCTACGAAAGAATCTATGGCAGGTGAGTGTACAAACATAATTTGCCATATCAGCGTCCAGAGGGATAATAACTTTTAAAAGACCTAGTTGAGAGAGTTATTAAGACCAGAAATCGTTTAAGGTTGTAACTAATAATCCGTGACAAATTTTAAGGAAATTGTAAGGTATTTTTCCATAAATAATTATGCGAATGACAGTATATATAGTTTTTACACCAATCAGTGTAACTTAACTTGTAACCACGTTGTATTAGGATATTGTGTGTTCATTATTGTACAGTCCTATAGTTGGTAGGATTTGATATTGTACAATCCTATAGTTGGTAGGATTTGATATTGTACAGTAGGTGAGGATTGCCCAAGCCATATAAGGACACCAAGGACCACAAATTCCTCCGATGTGGGACAACTCAACAGCCCCCCTCACGCCCAGATCCCTGGAGCGTGGACAACATAAATGGGGGCCCCAACATCGGTAACAATAATTGGGATGGGCATGGCTCAAGAATGGACATTGGGCCTAACTCAACCCCAAAAGCTAGCTTATGAGGTGAGGATTCCCAAGTCATATAAGGAGACCAAGGACCTCAAATCCCTCCAATGTGGGACAACTCAACACCCCCCTCACGCCCAGATCTCTGGAGCGTGGATAACATAAATGGGGGCCCAACATCGGTAACAATAACTGAGATGAGCCTGCCTCTGATACCATGATAAGAATGGACATTTGGCCTAACTCAACCCCAAAAGCTAGCTTATGAGGTGAGGATTGCCCAAGCCATATAAGGAGACCAAGGACCTCAAATCCCTCCGATGTGGGACAACTCAACACTATAGGACTGTACAATATCAAATCCTACCAACTATAGGACTATACAATAATGAACACAATATATCCTAATACGTTGTTGTCTCATTCTTTAGGTAAATAGTAGGTCAACTTATTATGGGCAATTTCAGTTAATTTTTAAAAAACGTATAGTGTAATTTTGTTTTTTTGACATTATTAATGTATAAAAGCTACACTTTGAGGGAATAATAGTTATTTTTAATCTCCGAAAGATCTCTGTCTCTCTCACACATAAACACAACACTGCATGTGAAATTTACAGTCTTTTCAATTTTTGTTTACTTTCTGATGCTGACAACCTGCTATACGGATGCCAAGCATTTCTATCTCATTCTTGTTATCCATGCAGAGACAGAAGTACTCCAACTTGTAAATTGCGCGAATGAAAAAGTTTGGATGATTATCAGAAAATTAAATTCCATTCGCCCACAAGGGTTGGCTGCGGTTTCAATGGGAAATTTGAGATCGATTCCCCTTATCAGTCTTCTCTCCCGTCATATATAGGATGTCGTACAAGGATTTGTCTAGTACGATTTATATATTTTGTATAATTTGCAAGCTATTGCATAATAAGGTGATCATTCAAAAGCATTTCCTCATTAGTTGAATTAGAAAGAGAGCTGACAATAATAAGTCAAGATCATGTTGTTCGCTGAAAATTAGTGAAGACAGAAAGAAGGAGCATCGAATGACTAATAGCGATATTTAATTGCTATTTCTTATTATCGATCACGTTAAAATAAGTTGTCTGCTAAAGCATACTGTGGAATGGACCATTCATCTATAAACAGAGGTTGTTTGTCTCAATATGTGGGTAACCACATAAATTTGTAGGCAAAATTGAGATTTTAACTTTATAAGCTCTGTATTTCAAAACAACAATTTCAAGAATTAATAATTGAATTCTAAATTTAATCTTATGCATATTTAATAAATTTCTCACATAAATATACTGTTTGAATAAAAATTATTAAATTCGATTGAATCCGTATACCTGCTCCTACAGTGTGATTTTCATGCAAAAGATCATTAGCGTGACAAAATTCTTTTTAAATATGGGAGGATGTATTGAAGAAACAGTGGGCACAAACTAGAGGTGTCAACCGGGCCGGGTTGATCCGGGACCGGCACGGACCGGCCCGGTCAAATCCGGCCCAGACCGGACCGGTTTATAGCGGTGGGGCCGGGCTGGGTTAGGGGGAGGAAAGGGGTTAGGACGTTAGGCGATTCCGTCCAATTGACCCGGACCGGACCGGCCCGCGAAGGAAAATTCCGGGCGAACCGATCAACCCGGACCGGTCCCCAACGGTAAAATTTTTTTTTTTTTTTTTTTTAAAAAAAATTTCTGAAAACATGGGGCCCACTTGACCGTTGGCAACGGTCCAGCACCGTTGCCCAACGGGACTTTTTGCATTTTTGGCCAATTTTGAGTTTTTTTTTTGTTTTTTTAAATTACATTATTAACCCTTCTTAAAATCTATAAATACCCTCCCCTCTTCTTCATTTCCTCACTCAAAATTATCTATCTCTCTCTCAATTCTCAAATTAGCAAATATCAATCACTCTCTTCTCTTCAATTTTCAAGAATTCATATTCTACTTTCATAATTTTATTGTCTTTATTTTCCCGAATTTAAATTTATCGTAATTTCTTATTTGGAAATCGGCATTCGAAGCTTGATTTTTGAAGTTCAAGTGTTCAACATTGAAATACTTGCTTGACGTTTGTTCGTGGTAACACCGGATTTGCGTAATCAAGTGCTCAATTTATTGTCGAATTCGGTGCACTCTCTCCAACTCTTTCTCTTATTTAATATTTTAATTGCATATTTGATTTTAGCTTATATATTAATGTTTAATTGCATCCGAGAGTGCATTTAGCCAAGCAAGACAACAACTTGGAGACACACGGCACTCATTGGGAAGCAATGCTTTGGAAGTCTTAGTGTGTCTAAGAGATTGGATAAGATCTGAACGAAGAAATCAAGGAAAGGAAGATCTTGATAGCCCGGAAGACGAAGAACTTGGAGATATATTAACGCACGGAAACCCATCCGAATTTAACTCTCCAGAAGAAGGTCATTCGGTTCATATTAATTTTGAAGAACTTTCTATTGCAATGCAAACCATTTGATGTAAATTGTAAACTAATTATGATACATTTTAGTTTTGAAATTTTGAATTTAAGAAATAAAGTAGCACTTGCAATAAGTGCAATTTTTTCCCCATCTTTTGTTGTGTTCATTCAATTATTACAAAGTATTAATATAACTTAATATTTATACTATACGTAATTCCAAAAAAAAAAAAAAACCCCGGCCCGGCCCCGCCCGACCCGGATCAACCCAGCCCGTTAACAACCCGCCTCTAATTGAACCCGGACCGAACCGGACCGGACCGGACCCGAACGGGTCAGAAAAATTGGACCCGGACCCGGCCCGGCCCACCCGTTGGTCACCTCTGGCACAAACACACTGACTAACAACTCCATCTTCTGCTGGAATTATATGGAAATGTATCTGAATTTCTTTTTTCACAACATATATATAATGGCTTTTGGTATAAAGGAGGAGTTGGTGTCCAATCGTTCAACCCCACCATTCTTTTTCCTTATCAGCACATTCTTGATTTGCTTCGATTTGATGGCCACCCCCTGCCGGCAGCCCCCACTTCCGTTCTCTCTCTCTCGCAGTCCCTTTATCCAGAGCCCAATGCATTAAACTCAACTCAAAATTATTTGTATAATTTACTAAAATTTCATTAGTCTTATTATTTATTTTTTATTTTATGTGAGCCACTTTTTTAATCTATTCTAATAAGAATGAGGCATTCTGTATTTAAAAATAAATCAATTTTAAGTTTAATATTTTGTTAATGCAAATAATTTTTTGCATTATTAGGTCATTCAAAGAACTTTTACAAGGTAAGTCTCCTTAAAATGTGAGATTTGTAATCTTAAAAATAAAATAAGTTAACTGTTATAATAGCTGAAGTTGATATGATTATGTAAAAGTTCATATATTAATGATGTATATAATTTAAACTTTTCATTTTATCTTTATTGATATGATTTTTTTTTTACTCACAAAAGTTAACCCACAACTTTCAAAAACTTACTTTTCTGCTTAAACTTATAATCAATATACTTATTTGACCAAAAAATATCAAGTTTTTTTATTAACTAATTAATGAAGAAAATAGAGGATAAATCATAGCCAAAGATAATTAACTCTAAATCTAAACACATTGAATAAGAGAATAAGATATAACCAAGCTCATTAACCTTCTGGGATCATACAAGATATCAAATACAGATGATAAGTTTACATTCTTGACATATTATTCCATGACATGTAGTGAGAAAAACGAAAAAGATGGAACGCCATCGATAATAACAAGATCTATCTTTGTTGATTCAATAATCACGATTACAGATATTTGCATTTACTATCTAAACCTTTTCTTGGTGTCCTTCCATTCTCTCTCTAGGAGAAAAAGCCCTCCCTTTTCTTGTCTTCATACCTTCTATATATTATCAATATTCCTTTTTATCCAACGGACCTTAGCCAAAATGCCTTCATCCCCTGATTGTACTTCATGCCGTCTTCCTTAAGTATCATAATATTTACTTTGCCATACACGCTTTTTGACGGCTCTATCTCGGCAATGGCCGATGTGCTCATTGTTATTACACCTTGTGGGTATGACCGTGGCTTAGTCGACCTCTTACCATTATTTTTAGCAATAATCCACGTGTGATCAGATTTTGACTTATAAATTAGTCCCTTCGCTTGTTGCGGTCACCTCTTGGTGACCTGGATGGGCAGACTTTGTTGATTCAAAAATTGTGAAAATCGGAATGCCTTATGCGGGGGTGAGGACCTCATGGCGAGGTGGCGACGTTGATGCCTCGAGAATCGCATCAGGCCGTTACGTCAATTCAAAATTAGACTGTCAACTCAGCTCAGGATGTCATTAATGTCCCCATGCGCTACTAGGGCGCACGTTACCTAGGTATTGCGTTGTGTCCTGTGCCGCTTCCGTTTTCTAATTGGCAGCTCTTGAGTTTTCCACTTAAGGCATTTATATCCTCATAAACAGGGGGAAGCCTCTCATTTGAATGTTATGTTTTCCATTTGCTTAAGAAAGAATTTTGCATATCTTCTTCTCTTTCCTTAATCTCTCATATTTCTGCCTCTACTAGGATTCGGTGTGACCATTATCTTTTGCTTTCATCATCTTCATTTCTTTTTATCAAAGAAAACAAATGGCTAGTACTTCTTCCCACTCTGACAGAGCTGTAGGTGCTACGGCTCCAGAGAATGATGTATCCCTATTTGAAAAGGGAGTGAAAGTGGCGGAAGATGAGGTGTTTCCGTTAGTGGATGAGGTGGTTCCTCGCCTTTCTGGCGAGGACCGATTTGAACAGCCCAGCCGGAGATGAATCGAAGCCCATTCCTTCCATGATGGATGTTGAGGCGATCTCAGTGATTAAAGCCGAATGGGGGATCCCGGATCACATTGAAATGGTGTCGGAGGATAAGGATATAGTGCATTTACACCACCCGGGCTAGTGCACATTTTACACGTATCCCTTGTTATTGGGTACACGCTTCCCCTCCTTCCTTAGTGGTGGATTTCTGATGCTACTATTAGATGTCTGACCCAACTCCCTCCATATGTGTACAAGCTCTTCCTCATCCTCATTAAGCATGCAGAGCTGGCCGCCCGAGGAATCTCTCTAGGCCACACATTACACCTCTTCGCCCCTCATTTTTTTCGGGGGTACACTGATTCATATACGTCATCGAGGGACCAAGAGTTTGGTGGTAAAGATGGATGATAAGTCCAACTGCCATTTTTTTGAGAGCTACTTCTATGTCCAAACATGACATATTGTGTTGAACCCAACAGGTTTCCTGAGACGTGGAACTTTGCTCGTGAATTTTCCTGTTTACTTTATGCAATTTTCTTAAGAAGATCATCGGTTGTCTTCTTTTAACGACATCACTAAGGATTTGCTTTTTTCGTTGCAGCCAAGAGACTATCTCCCCTGCTGGTTGCTGATATCCGCAAATGGGTGAGCACAATTCTCCCCCACACGACGGGGATTTGTGAGTGGGTGCCTTACCATGAGAAGTATGCGCGCAAGCCTCTTATTGTGAGTTAGCTCGTTGTGGTTTTGCTTCGTTCTTTACTTCATAGATTCTTTAACTTTGTCGTTATATGATCAAATCCCTCCTTATTGACAGGTTGGAGGGGAATGAGAAGGACGAGGGCTCCTCCGCTCGTATTCCATCAATTGGTGCCTTACACCCGGCCCGCACCAAGAACTACTGTAGGCGAGGACTTTGGGAGTCTGGCCGCTCGTCAGACCGTACCCTCAACCCAAGCCGTACGCTTTGAGATTATTCCTGAACTGGAAACTCTATCCTCAGCAGTCCGTTCAACGGGCAAATCTTCTCGCATCGGTAGTAGAGAGGCCTCATCGAAGAGATGAAGGGTAGTATTTGAAGGGGCTTCTGCAACTGAAACACCCTCGAGGGGAAACCTTGCTTCGAAGGTACCCAAACTCGATAGTGGTGCCAACCAAGGCATGGAGGCAACACTCATTACGAGCGTTCAAGAGGACACTGTGGCGGGGGATAGAGTTCTGAGGCTGCCATTACTATTTCGGGTGGCCCATAGACATCTCGGCAGAACCGTGCTCCTTCTTCGGCCAATGAGAGGAGGAAAGGCATCATGGTTGAGGAATATGTGTCTGACTCCGACATTTACCCCGAGGACATGAAGATGTTCGAGGAGGGTTGTACCAGGGCTGAGGTAAGAGTAAAAGGCCTTTCCCGCATACTCGAAACTCCATCAAATTTCAACCTACTGTAGGACACAGTGGATTTGGTGTCGCATTTCGATCTTCTATGCTCCTTCGCTGAAAGCGGAGCTCTTCAGGATGTCAGCAACTTCAAATTGTCACCTTGTGTGGCCACGATGGGCCTAAGGGTGAGTTCCCTTTTGTTTTCTTTATTCTATGACCATTATCTTTACTGACTCTTTTCTTCCCTCTCTCTCTTTTTTAAGACTTACATGATGGAGATGGAGAGCGCTTGTAAGGCTGAGACGTGGGCCGAATTTTTTTTGAAGATGGCTGAGAAGAATCAGTGCTATCATAACAGGTGCCATGAGATACGCGAGCAGCTTAGAGCGGGTGCTAGTACCCAGTCCGTTAGGGAGGAGTTGGAAAAATGGAACTAGTGCAGTCTATCCGTAGATACTATGAGCTTGAGGAGCTACTTCACGCCAAGGACGAGGAAGTTGAGGTGGGCAAAAGGGTCACCACGGAGTGCGAGGACCTTCAGGCGAAGGTGTTGTTCTTATGAGCTGAGCTTGATCTAAATGCTGCTAGAGTCGACGCTCTTGGTGCGGAAGGGGAAGGGAGGAGGGGGGAGGGAAGGTGACCAAGCTGGAAAAGAAAGTGGTCAAGTTGGAAAGAGCCGAGAGTGCTGTCTGCTTTAGCAAGGGTAGAGGCACTAGAAGATACCATCCGTATCCTCAAGTCTGAGCAGGAATCTGAGAGGGCGGCACGGCTCGAAGAGTGAATCAGTGATCTTGATTGGGATGCTTTGAGCTTGGGAAACCGAGTTGCGTCTCTTAAAGCTGAGAAAGCGTAGTTATTGGATCAAGCTCCCTCTCAGGAGTCTACATCGACTACTGTTACCCCTTACCCATATGAGCTATGGGTCCATGCTGAGGCCCAGATTTATATATACAAGGGTTTGTGGGAGATAGGGAGTGTTACAGAGGCTGCCTTTGAAGATGCTCGGGCGAAGGCACGTGAGGCTCGTATTTCCTGCCGGTACGATCCTGCAACACCGGAGGCTGGTATGGGCGGTGGGTTGAGAATGGACTTTCTGATGATGAGGATGCTAGAGAGGACGTCAGTGGAGATGATACCGATGATGACGATGCTGGAGAGGACGTCAGTAGAGATGATTGTGAGTGAAACTTTGTTGCATCTTTGTACTTAGTTTTTTTTTTGTTGCTTTGTTATTTAGTTTTACCTTTTTCTTGAGGGCTTGTTTTGGCCTTTTGTAAGGCGCAGCTGTTGCGTACATTACATTTGAATAAAATAGTTGCTTTCGTTGATGTATCTCTTGACTTTATTTCTCCTTTTCTCCCATTTTCCTTTTTGTTTTTTCCTTCCTTGGGGAAACGATTTTTGGATTTCTCTGTGATGAGTCCCTGATCTTTTAAGTAGGAATTCAAATAAGGGTAGATCTAGTTTGCTTGATCCGAATGAAGTCGGCTTCCGTTGTGTGAGTTTGAATGAAGTCACTTCGAATCTGCAAGTTCGGGCTAGGTTGACTTCTGATTTTCCAACTAGGCGGAATCCACCTTGATTTGCATATTTGAACGAGGTTGATCTTAGACTTTCCAGCTCGGGTGAAGTTGCAGAAAATCATTCTATCCATGATATGTGTGCTTTGGTTGTATTAGCATGATTTTTAGGTATAGGTTTTGATGAATGACAAACAACGAAGTCAAGTGTCAAACAACGTTATTATATGACAAACAATCAAGATTGAATGCCGAGAAGCATATTGATGAATGGATTGCATGGAAAAGCCAAAGACGAGCTCAAAAGTTCAAGACCGAAGACCCAAGGCGTAGATCGTTAGGTAGAACCAATGTAAGAGCAACGTTTAAGTTATCTCGTCTTTTGGCTCAACATAGGTCATCATAAATATGCATAAAATCTTTTTATCAAATCATATTTATCATAAACATATTTCAAATACTTCAAACAAAATGATTTTAACGTTTTCATTTTAACCAAAATGGTTTTTGAAGTAAGTTTTCAATTCTGGACAGCATAGATGAATAATCGATTATGCAAAAGTGATAATCGATTATTCTGGGAAATTCCATTTATTGGAAATTTTCGCAGAGTAGGATAATCGATTATACACTTGATCGAAAAGTTTTATAAGTTTATGAAAAAGGAAATAAAGAAGGAAGAACCAAGTCCTTCATGCCATAATTGTGGAAAACTTGGCCACACCAAATCACATTGTCCAAAATCCAAGGACAAGAAGAAGAACAAACACCAAAAGGCGTTTGACATGGGATTCGGACAGCTCGGGCGATGAAACTGCCGCACTATGCCTCATGGCCAACGAGGAAGAAGAGGTAAGTACTCCTAACTCTTACTCTTATGAAGAATTACAAGAAGCTTTTCAAGAAGTATATGATGAATTGAAAAAGTCTTCAAAAATCTCCAAAGAGGCCAAGGCTAAAATTAAAGTTTTAGAAGAGAAAAATAAATCTTTGGAAAATGACAATATTGATCTTAGAAATAAAATTAAGGAGATGAATGAAACTTCTTCAATTGATCAAAGTTCCAATTGTTCTTCTTGTAGTTCTTTGAAAATAGAGAACATAGAACTTAGGAACACACTAGAAAAACGTAGTATTGATGATCCTAAAACAATTGAAGAAATTAAGAAGAATATTAGAAAGGATGATAGAAATGAAGTTAGACCACCTAGAAATAATTCTAGGAACTTCACTAATGAGTCTAAAATTAATCATTTTAGACCACCTAGAAACAACTCCTGGAATTTTGGTAATGAGTCTAAAATGAATCATTTTAGACCACCTAGAAATAACTCTAGGAATCGCAATACGTCTAGGAATAACGGCTTTAGATCACCTAGAACGTTTTTGGCTCAACCAAGACATATGCACAACCCGAATGTTATATGTCATTATTGCAACCGGGTAGGACACATAGCACCCGTATGTTTTGCAAAACATAGGGATTTATCTTTGAGCTATGATTATTATTTGCCTAACCCCCAAGGACCCAAAAGTGCTTGGGTACCTAAAACCTATGTTTAGATACGTTTGCAGGTGTGCTTGAAGACTACAATATCGTAGTAGATGCACCAAGCACGAAACCTTATTGCATCGAGGGGGAATGTCGGTTAGTTATCATATTTTTGATAAAAACGTAATAGTTGAGATGTGTTAACAATTAATATATCTTTGTTAACAATTGATATTAATTATTTTTGTTGATTCATGTTTTGATAACTTTTATCTTGAATAACAATTGGTATCAATTATTTTTGTTAAAAATAATAATTGATTCATGTTTTGATGAATATTATTTTTGGTTTGAATAACAGTTGATATATTCTTGAAAAATAAATGATTCGTGTTTTTAATACAACCATTGGTTTGTTAAAAATTAACTGTTGATATGTTCTTAAGCAATATGATTTGCGAAAAATAACCGTTATTATGGTTGTTATGTTTTTACCAACATTTGGTATTATTTCATGTTGGTATGATTGTTTAAATATCGTCAATGTATATTCCTCATTGTATTTCCTATTTTATTCTTGACACTAACAATTGATGTACCCAAAAGAGGGAAGTGTCGAAAGGGGAAAGTAGCCTTTGCATACTCTCTTTTTGCTAATGCCAAAAGGGGGAAGAGTTTAGGCGATATGCATCAAATAAGGGGGAATGTATCTACGTTATAGTATGCCTTATTTGAGGGGGAATTATCATTAAAGGGAAGCGTTTGCATGAATTGTATGTTGAGATATAGCATGAATTTAGGGGGAATCTGATATGCATATCTCCTGGTGCTTGTCATTATCAAAAAGGGGAAAATTGTAGAAAATCATTCTATCCATGATATGTGTGCTTTGGTTGTATTAGCATGATTTTCAGGTATAGGTTTTGATGAATGACAAACAATGAAGTCAAGTGTCAAACAACGTTATTATATAACAAACAATCAAGATTGAATGCCGAGAAGCATATTGATGAATGGATTGCATGGAAAAGCCAAAGACGAGCTCAAAAGTTCAAGACCGAAGACCCAAGGCGTAGGTCGTTAGGTAGAACTAATGTAAGAGCAATGTTTAAGTTATCTCGTCTTTTGGCTCAACATAGGTCATCATAAATATGCATAAAATCTTTTTATCAAATCATATTTATCATAAACATATTTCAAATACTTCAAACAAAATGATTTTAACGTTTTCATTTTAACCAAAATGGTTTTTGAAGTAAGTTTTCAATTCTGGACAGCATAGGTGAATAATCGATTATGCAAAAGTGATAATCGATTATTCTGGGAAATTCCATTTATTGGAAATTTCCGCAGAGTAGGATAATCGATTATACACTTGGGCATAATCGATTATCTTGTATCCGTTGCCAAAGTTTTTGAACGACGGGCAGATAATCGATTACGCAAATCCAATAATCGATTATTCTAGCACAAAATCAGCTTCCGATTTTGTAACGGTAAGCTGATAATCGATTATGCAAATACGATAATCGATTATCTTGCATAAAATTAGCATAATTGATTGCCAATTAAGCAACGAACATACTACTTCTACCACCTATAAATAGAGGTCTTTTGAGCTGATTTGAAACACACAACACCTCTCATTATTCATATACATATTGATATTATTTGTGCATCATTTTAGAGCTTTTGTTGAGCCAATTGAGAGACAACTTTGAGTTGTTCATAGAGCTAATATTGTATCTCTTTATCTACTCTTTTTAGAGAGTTCTTGTTGTAAAAGAGAAAGGTGTTTGAGAAGACCATATCTTCTCATTGATTGTCGGGTTTGCTAAGTACCCTCAATCTTAGTGTGTGAAGTCTTGTGGTGCGGTATCCACGAGCAAGGTGAAGTCTTGAGGTGAGGTATCCTCGAGCAAGTTGAAGTCTTGTAGATTGTACATCTACGAGCAAGTGTAACGGTTTGTTAGGCACCCGTAAGCTTAACGGAGTTAGTGGAAACTCGAGAGAGTCTCTCGGGGACTGGACTAACCATAAGTTGTGGTGAACCAGTATAAATTCGGTGTGTCCTTGCCTAAATCTTTTAATTACTGCATTTACTTTACTCCTGCAATTTTAATTCCGCAATATTTATCAATATTCTCGTGCCGCACTATTCACCCCCCCCCTAGTGACGGGCATAAATCCTAATAGAAGTTAGTTTTAACTTGTATATTCGAGCGAGATCGAACTTAGAGTTGCCAATTCGGGCGAAGTTAATCTTGACTTATATGTTCGAACGGGATCAAACTTTCCTTTCATTTGATGATAGGCAATGACCGTAAAGGTATTAATTCTAGCAAGGTCAAAATTGTAACCCGTTGTAAATTCGAGCGAGGTTGAAATTTTCTTTTGTTTGGCGATGGCCAATGGGCGTAAGAGCGTTTATTCGAGCGAGATCATAATTGTAACCCGTTGTAAATTCAAGCGAGGTCAAACTTTCCTTTTTTTTTTTTGGCAATGGCCCACGACTGTAAGGGTGTTAATTTTAGCAAGGTCAAAATTGTAACCCGTTACATTATTTTTATTGGAGAATATTACTCATCGCCGTATTTTTTATGCGAACTTCGAGGTAAGTCTCGTTTTTGCTTAATTTCCCGTTAGCTAGAGAGTACCATGCATCGGGGATGAGTCCCGATTTGTTTAACTTTGCTTTTATTGGAGAATACTGTGCGTTTCATGGGCACATCTCTTAGTCCCTGGTTCCAGAGATTGTTTCTTAATAATGTCGACCTGTACTGAGCAGTTTATGTAATTTGCAATACAGTACGACTTAGAAAGCTTTGCTAGGTTACTGCTTGCGAGATGGTAGGTTACGAAACCTTTTCCTGGTCTGTTTCTGTGGCGTTCATTACTTTTTCGCGTACATGTGAGAATGATTGTGTTCCTGTTCAGAACCAAAAAGAGAGCGTGATAAGTTAAACCCAAATGAAATTGCATGTTACCTTGGCTTGGCAAGTCGTTGAAAAGGGGAAGGCGTTGCAGGGTCACTCGTCTCTCCCCGTGCTCGAATGGTGATTTCAGATTCGGCTCTCGTGTTTGGCTTCATCGTTAGTCGCGTCTAGGCTTCTCGTCGGTTGGACTTACCTTTCCCGTTGGGATATCGAGATCGAGTCTCAGTCCGATCCCGTACAATATACGCAAACAGTAAGGGAAAAATGTCATA
Organism: Nicotiana benthamiana; assembly: GCA_034376525.1. Lineage (NCBI taxonomy): Eukaryota > Viridiplantae > Streptophyta > Magnoliopsida > Solanales > Solanaceae > Nicotiana > Nicotiana benthamiana. The sequence continues at coordinate 98,396,188 of CM067338.1, forward strand.
CTTTGTTCATAAATCACATAGTGTGGATGGGTACGAAAATAAGGCAGGGCACACCCGTTATTTCAAAGAATCACATAGTAGACTGCCATCCCTTCCTAAGAGATGGGAGTATGGGCCGTTATATAAGGTGAGTACGTCAAATAGGATTGCGGTCATGCCATGCACGTAGTGGCCGTGACTCTACTTTAAACATACGTATTACGTGCCAAACCCATTGCTACCGATGAAGCATGGGTTTTGCATAGACATCGGACAATTTCTATTTTATGTAGAGATGTGACCTAGATTGGTTCGTATCTCAAAAGCTTATCTACCACCTTTTTGAGTTGGTGTTTATACCGAGATGGTGAGGCTATGACAGCCTGGAAGTGAAACCCGGTTGGTTTTAGATCTAAAGAAAATTAAAGATTTCGCCAAGAAATTCCCCACAGATGGCGCCAAATTATTTGACCAAAAAGTATTAAGCATTTTGATTAACTAATTAATGAAGAAAATAGTGGATAAATCTTAGCCAAAGATAATTAACTCTAGATCTATTGAATAAGAGAATAAGATATAATCAAGCTCATTAACCTTTTGGGATCATACAAGATATAAAATACATATGATAAGCTTACATTGTTGACATATTTATCCCGTGATGTAGTGATTAAGACGGAAAAGATGGAATACCATCGACAATAACGAGATCGATCTTTGTTATTTCAATAATCATGATTAAAGAGATTTGCATTCACTATCTAAACCTTTTCTTGGTTTCCTTCCCTTCTTTCTCTATAGGCGAGTAAGCCCCCCCCTCTCCTTCCCCATTTCTTGTGTTCTTACCTCCTATATATATTATTACTATTCGCTTTTATCCAACGGTCCTTAGCTAGAATGATTTCACCCCATGATTGTACTTCACATCGCCTTCCTTAAGTATCACAATATGTACTTCGCCAAACAAGATTTTTGACGGCTCGATCTCGGCAATAACCGAGGTGCTCGTTGTTATTACACCTTGTGGGTACGACCATGGCTTAGTCCACCTCTTACCATTCCTTTTAACACTAATTCACGTGTGGTTAGATTTTGACTCATACAATACCTTCACATAAAACAACATAAAAGGAGTAGATAATGTATCGTATAATTAGTGGCATATGTCGTATTTCAGTTACCAGTTCAACTGAACCTATAACTTTTGATACGGAGTATGAATTTATATGTAAAAACCTATTAAAATCTTAATAGGTATTAGATCCGAACCCATAATTTTAACAGTACAATGAGTTCAATGCTAAAAATCTTAAAAATTGAACTCATCAAATTTAAATTCTAGATTCGCCTCCGTTTATAATTTAAAAGTATAATAATGAATTCAATGAAAATCTTAGAAGTCGAACACACCATGTCTAAAAAGTGGATCCGCATTTGTCTTCATCCGTATCCAAATGGCTTCTGATCTGTATAAATCTCCCCTCCATCTTTTCAACGTTCACAAAGCAGACGAGCTAAGGACCACAAGCTAAGTTTCTACTCATACAAAGTTTACACTGACAAAAATAGCATTTCCAATATGTTAGGCTGCGAGGAAATCAGCATTCTTGAAAAACAGAGAGCTATTTTCGAACGTCTGTACCAGTGTCAACAGCAGCTTTCTTCTTTGCCAAATCAAAATCTTGCTCAATTCAACAGTTTAATTAGTGAACATATAATGGACTGCAGTCAAGTTCAGAATTTTCCAATCAAGATTGATCCACAAATGGACGAGAATTCACATAGCTTCAATATGTTTGGAAGAGAACAAAAAAATAGGGCAGACTCTGGTTTTACCAATAATTCTCTGCAATTGGCTAATCAATCTTTATCTACACTCTCAAATTCATCAATTACAAGAACTTCAACCAAGAAAAGAAAATCAGAGGTTTGTGCTTTTTTTAAAAAATTATTTTTAATTAACTGTTGTGTCGAACTAGTTTGCATGCACATTAATTATCCCACCAAATAAGTACCGGTTATCTCCCGTGGCAAAGGCAGGACGACCTCACAGAGGTTTCAGATTCCCTTAACCATTGAGATATGTTCTTGGGATTCAAAATATAATATATAAAGGTAGTAAAGTAGATTTTGTCTTATAAATACAATGTAATTTTCTGGTAGAAGGGCGCGCTCGCGTGCGTGCCGGGTGATTAACGAACCCCGGCGCGGAAAGCGCCAAGGATATTCATAACTATTTACGTTACTTTTGTGGGAGTACCTATGGTTTATTATTTGATTTTGTCTTGCTTGTGTTTCTAATTTTATCTCTGTTTCTTAATGCAGCTTTCCCATTTTTACTCTACTCGCCGAGGGTCGATTGGAAGCAGCCTCTCTGCCCTTTCGGGCAGGGGTAAGGCTCGTCTACATATTACCCTCCCCAGACCCCACCTGGTGGGAGTATACTGGGTAGTTGTTGTTGTTGTTGTTGTTTCTGGTAGAAGGGATTCGAAATCCTCTTCCGCCCCTCTAAATATGCTCCTGGTTATCTTCCATTAGCACGTTTATTTGGTAACGCTGTCTACCAAAACTTAGGCCGATAAATCGAAACCACCTAGCATTTTTTTGGCCTCTGTAATTCATGACCCGATTTCCCATGTTGTAAATATTGTTTGTGCTTGAGCATAATTCACTCAAATTTGAACATTTATGAATGAAGATGTAAAGCTATGGTCTCTTTTGTTTGTTTATTTCATTTGACAGTTTTATGAGGAAGATGATTGTAAAGCTAGAAAAGTTGAAGTACAAGCAGGGGAAGTGAAGTCAGAGATTACAGTGAAAAGTGAAACAGGGAATTCAGGGAACAATTCAAAGGAGAATTCCAAGATTTCAGAGGTTAAAAAACCTGATTATATTCATGTCAGAGCACGACGTGGTCAAGCTACTGATAGCCACAGCTTAGCTGAAAGAGTAAGTATTACAGTCAAACCTTTTCATAACAGTCTCGTTTGTTCCAGTTTTTTTTGGTGATGGGTTGTTATATAGACCATATATTATAACATGGTAATTGGTTCCAAAGAAACTTAGCTTTTCCAGTAAAAGGTTATTATACAACGATACCGTTATATAGATGTCTGACTGTAGTACAAAATTGCCATCTTTTTACATTATTAGTAATATACTTTAACTTACATGAACTGACAGTGTAATCACCATAGCTAGTTTGGAATGAAACATGTTGATTTGTTGATTTTGATAGGAATTGGCTATTTTTTAAATGATTGTGCAGGCTAGAAGAGAGAAAATAAGTAAGAAGATGAAATGTTTACAAGATTTAGTACCAGGCTGCAACAAAGTGATTGGCAAGGCAGGGATGTTAGATGAAATAATCAATTATGTTCAATCTCTTCAGAAACAAGTGGAGTTTCTTTCTATGAAACTTGCTGCTTCTAATTTGAACACTGATAACTTATTTGCAAAGGAGTTTCCATCTCACATGGCCAATTTTGCAAATCCAGCATGTTTACAAAATAACCTTTTTCAACAACAACAACAAGGAAGCAGTGTTGGTGTTGCCACAATGTTACCACAATTGATGTCATTCCCAGAAGCTTTTCTTGATTCTTCACATGTTCGTGTAATTTCTTCAACCCTATATTCAGTGTTGAGACATGATATAATTAAGTAATTAAAGCGTGTTTTTGTGGTTACATAATGGTAAGAGAACAGAAAAGAGGTTTCTGAGTTCAAATCTTATCGCCACACCAAAAGTAAAAACATTTTGCATGTTTGGCCTATGAAAAAAATCAGGCCAACACTTGAGGTTGCGTGTTGAGATATAATATAATTAAGTAATTAAAAATATTTTTCGTTTCAAATTCTAGCTCTATGATTTGCCTCTTTTTTTTTTTGTATCTGAAGTGGAACTGTTCCATTGCAGGCAGTACAGCAGCTACCAAATTTTGAAACTGATCTGCAATGCCTTTTTGGTATCCGCTTTCAGTAGTAAAAGAAGACCAAATTCTTTATTCAAGGTTGGTTTTATTTGACTAATTAAATTGATATGGTAATGAAAATTCAAAGGTTTTTTCTCTTCATTATTTTCCTGACATTTCATGTGACCGGGAGGTTACGGATTCAAACCGTGGAAATAGCCTCTTGCAGAAATGCAAGATAAAGTTGCATACAATATACCTTTATGGTCTGATTCTTTCTTGGACCCCGCACATAACATGAATTTAGTGCATCTGGCTGCTCTTTAGTTGTCATGATGATCTTGTTCTAATTTTGCAGGTCCAGGAATGCCAAATAGCAATATAGTGAAATGCCTCCTCCGACAGTACTGTTTCACAATTTTCTGATTGAGTACACAATTTTGAAGTTACAACTACATCAGAGAAGACTTCCGCCATAGCCAATCTTCTTCATTTTACTTTTTTTTCCATATCTTTTAGTACATTTATTGGGCATATAAGAATATGTTCTCATGTATAGCCAGTGTTGTAATAGTTTTTGTATGTATGTAATAACAGATTCATTTGTTTTCTTTATAATTCTCTCTTTTTTCTTATGGTACTTTACATAGTGGCTTTTATATGCCTTGATGAAAATATGTTTGTAACGCAAGAAATCTTGCACTAAACGGTCTAACCGGTAAAAGAACTTCTAAACTATAAGATAAGTTAAAAGCTAATGAAAAGTAATGTTTGTATAAAGTTGAGCCGGAGTAAAGATTTAAACTTTATGAAATCGAGGAGCTCATTTGAATTACTGGTTAACTGATGTATTAGATTAATAAAAGAATTACAAAAAATATGTATGACTTTATACCATAATAAAAAATTGTTCTTATTTTTAAGTTTTTTCGATCTAGCTTATATTGTACATATTTTTAAAGTATTAGTAAATTTAGATTTGTGTTTTTACAACTATTGCTTCTAAAAATTATGGAGATAAATCTGTGTTCTCACAACTATTGTTGTTACTCTTTCTTCTTCTCACATCTTCTACATATGCTTTAAGGGGCCGTGTATTTTTTGATTCTTCTCTTGTGTTACCTACTTGCAACGTAAGAAAATTGAAGAGTAAAAATTCACTATTCAAGACAATTCAAAGCTTTGCTTTCGAAAATGAGGTTTTTTTAAATTTGTTAGTTGTTTGGATTGGATGTTGTTCAATTGATTGAAAATATCAAAAGGAGTTCAAAATTTAAATTTGAAGTGATTTGGAGTAGATTTGAGCAAGATTTGAAGTAAATTTCAGAAAAGACGCAAGTAAGAAGACGAAATCAGTTTTATGTATAATTATGTATAATCTTGTATAATAATGTATATGAGGGTAGAAACATACCTTATACATTTTATACACCTTTACATAAATGTTTGTAGACGAACTTCTTCCACGGTTTTTAGTTGCAATTCTTGTTCAAAACCAGTCCAAATCTCCATTAAATGACTTTAAATTTTATATACAACCTCCTTATATGATTTCTAACAAGTGTAAATTATACCCATTCCAAATTTCTCACAAAATCAAATTCGAAATTTAAACTCACATATTTAAGCTTATCAAAAATCTAATTTTCACCACCCAAATGATTTTGGTTTGTTTGAATTAATATTTGAGCAAGACGAAACTTAATTTCAAAGCTTGAGGAATCTTTTTTGAAAGTTACATAGTAATTTTGAAAATCTATTGGAGTTAAATATTCAATCTTTGCCAATTATTTTTGAATTTATTGGTTGTAAATTAAAATGTGAGCTATAAAATAAAAAAGTTAGAAACCCAATTATTCTAATATAAAATATTCCCTAGATTAAACAATATTTGATAATGGAAAATTATTTCTCGTTGTCAATATACACATATAAGGTACATGTATATATAGTAATGTGCAAAACGACAAATTTCTTCGCTAATATTGGTCTTATAGGTTGAATCCTCGAACTTGAGAAAAGCATAAAAGGGAACAGTGAAAATTTACAATTCAAAAATAAAATAATAAGCAATAAAGACTCCAAAAGGGCACCACGATGAAGTGGGACACATCGTAACGAACTATAGTTGGAAGTATTAAGCTGTGTAGGGGCAAGAAAGCAGAGGAAGATGGAAAGAAAAGGGAAGGTACTGACAACTGACTAGGAACGGTGATAAAATAAATAATATTCCTTCACTTTTAACCAGAGGTCTTCGTAAGTTTGTAAATAAAAAAAATCTTGATTAGATAGCGTTTTTTTTATGGACCTGACACAACATAAATTCAAATTAATTGAGGCTTCAATGCAACAAGCCAACAACAATAACAATATCGGAAGGATATTTTCGAAAGACATTCGGCTCAAGAAGACGAAAAGAAACAATATTGATACCACTAACAAATACCATAAGAATAATAACATCATAAAGACCAGAAAATAGATTACAAGCAAATGCGATAGCTAGTAAATAAACCCGACACTACAAAATACGAAAGAGTCGTAAGATACAATATTAACCACTAGCAGTCTAAGACAAAAAATACTATCGGACTAGCCTCACAAAGATAAGAAGTAGAAAAAAGACTCAACTACCTCATAACCTACAACTCTAATACTTAACATCTATAGCTTCCTATTAAGGGTCATGTCCTCAAAAATCTAAAGCCCTACCATATTCGTTCTAATTACCTTTTTCCAATATTTCTTAATCTGTCCTCGATCTCTTCTCGTGCCTCCCAAAGCCAACCGCTCACCCTTCTTTGATGCGTATATTAAAAACACAGGATGAAAAATCAAAAAAGTGATTGGGTGTAGTGGACTAGTGGTTAAGTGTCCCTTTATTTATTCTAACTTGTACATTATGATTTGCTTGTTATCTAATTCCTTCACAGTACAGACAATAGCGCACTTGTTCAAATTGCGCAATCACATAGGAGTAATAAATAACCAGTCCCTCTTCTGAATAGACCTGTAGTACAATAGTACACTGCACAATGACAAACCAACAAATTTTTTGAAGTCCCAATCATCCTCAAATTATTGCTATTGTGATAGATACCAGTAGCCTTTTTTACGTGACTTAAACAACAAGGCGTAGGTCCCTTTTCTATCACATACTACTAGTTTATGAGCAATAGAGTTAGGCATGACATTAGGTTGAGATAATACCATCCAGGATTGGTGCGATGAATAAGACTCCTTTAATATTAATAAAATGTTTCGAGTTCGAGCCCTCAGACCAAATAAACTTTTGGTATAGAGATCTCTTTAGCGGGCCCCGCCGTCCTGCGCCAATTCTATTTCACTAAGTTTTGTATATTACGTTCAAAAAAATAGTATTTGTATACATGTCTGCTGCATCACCCTTCTGTTAAAAGAAGCACGTATAAAAATTGGATCCAACTACTAAATATTCAGTAAGGAGCCCCTTCGATTCTTTGGAGGTCAGTACTGGCTTGCCTTGTGGGCCTTGAATGAGTTGTATGAATACTAGGTGGTCCGTTCAAAATTGGTTCGAATTGAAGCTGAAACTTTAAACCACTAGAGACCTAAATTAGAAATTATAATCCAAACGCGAAATTATATCAACAATTCTTCGGACCGTTGGGAATAAATTCCCTGTAGAAATAATATTCACAGTACTAGAAGCAGAATAATAATGTAACACAGAGATACGATAATTAATAAGAATAAAATAGTAATAACAACACCAAGATTTACGTGGAAAACCCTTCTTGAATAAGGGAAAAGAAAATACAGCCCCGAGAGAGTAACAAATAATATCACAATAGCAAAGAAATAACCCTTTTTGATATTGCCACCTCACTACAATATCGCTTACTCTCTATTTTTCTCACAGACTATTTTCTTATGTCTTGTTTGTGAAACCTCACTCTTTCTTTCGATCTCTTAAATATATTTTTCCTCTGAGATTGGTGTGTTGAGATGAGAGCTGAAGTTCTCCTTTTATAGGCGGAGCCTCACTCTCTCACGCCGCTACATTTGACATTTTACTCTCTTGCAGATTTGCTATGCCTACCAATCTTGATATTTTTTCCTTTCATTTATGTTGACAATTCAAGAATTGCGGTGGCTACCAATGTCTTTCCTTAAATCATGAGATGGACCCCACAATCTCCCCTCCATTCCCATTCACCAAAAGAAGGTAACACCGGAGTTTCTAGTTTGAATGTTTGTCGACAAGTTTTTTGCAAAGTTCGAACGTGTCTCTTGGTACTACCTTAGTTAGCATATCCGCGATATTCTCACTTGTATGGATCTTCTTCACCTGTATAGATCCATCTTCTATCCATTCTCGAATTCAGTGATATCTCACGTTGATATGCTTGATCCTTGCATGATACATGGTGTTTTTGCTCAAGTCTATTGTATTTTGACTATCACAATAGACGTCATACTCCTTCTGATACAATCCAAGCTCTTGAAGGAACCGTTTCAACCAAACTATCTCTTTGCCAGTTTCAGTAACGGCAATATAATCTACTTCAGTTGTAGAGAGTACAACACACTTCTGCAACTTCGACTGCTATGGTATAGCTCCCCCTGAAAATGTGAACCGATATCTTGTAGTAGATTTACGATTATCAAGATCACCTGCCATATCATTATCTATGTAGCCCTTCAAGATTAGATTAGATCCTCCAAAATACAAACAATCTCCTATAATACCTCTTAGGTACCTGAGTATCCACTTGACTGCTTCCAATGTTCCTTTCCAGGAATTTCAAGGAATCTGCTAACAACACCAACTGTATGAACAATATCAGGTATGGTGCATACCATTGCATACATCAAGCTTCCGAATGATGAAGAATAAGGAACTCTAGCCATGTTCCCTTTCTCCTCCTGTTGTAGGACACATCCTCTTGCTCAACTTTAGATAACCAAGAAGAGGTGTGCTGAATTGCTTAGCATTTTCATGTTGAAGCGTTCCAATACACGTTCATTGTACTTCTCTTGAGATAGCCACAACTTTCTTCTTATCCGCTCTCGAACTATCTTCATCCCTAGAATTTTTTGTGCTGAGCCCAAGTCCTTCATATCAAATGACTTGGATAGATGTCCCTTCAACTTTGCGATCAGCCCTTTGTCTTTTCCTACAATTAATATGTCATCCACATACAACAATAATATAATAAAGTTATTCTCAGAAAATCTTTTGAAGTATACACATGGGCCACAATAGTTCTTTCTATATGTTTGATTTTTCATGAATGAGTCAAACTTCATGTACCACTACCTTGTTGCCTGCTTCAATCCATAAATACTCTTATTTAATTTGCATACTATGTGTTACTTTCCAGTTACTTCAAATCCTTCCTACTGATCCATATAAATATCCTCTTCCAAACCTCCATGAAGAAATGCAGTTTTCACATCCAGTTGCTCCACTTCAAGATCTAGGCTAGCTGCTAAGCTCAAAATTGTTCGACTAGAAGTCATTTTGGCAATTGTTGAGAAAATTTTGTCAAAATCCATACCTTTCTTCTGTTCGAAGCCTTTAACTACCAATCGAGCTTTGTATCTTACCAGCTTGCCATATCCATCTTTCTTGAGTTTAAAGACCTATTTGCATTTGAGTGATTTTTTTACCCTTTGGAAGTTCAACTAGCTTGTACGTGCCATTTTTCTGTAGAAATTTCATCTCTTCTTACATGGCTTTCATCCACTTGTTCTTTTCTAAATGGGACAAAACCTCCTTAAGACTTTCTAGCTCCCCTTCACCAATGATGAGGACATACTCTGTGGAAGGATACCTGCATAACTCTACCCTTGGACTCTCTGATCTCCCTAAAGGTTAAGGTTCTTTTTCTTCTTGAGTGGGGTGCTCCACTGGTTCGACACCATCATCAAGTTGCACCCCCTGCTTAATAACCTCATCAGGTTGCTCCGCTGCTCGGCAACCTCGTCAGTCGTACTTGCTGCACTTGTGGGGTAGTTAGAAAAAAAGGAATGGTAACAAGGTTAGGAATTATACCATTCTTGGACTTCTCTGACATATCAGCAGCAGTCCCAACTTCACTTTCTCGAAAGACTACATCTTTGCTTCTATGACCTTCTTCTTTACAGGATCTCACAATCTATATCTGAACTCATCATCTCCATATCCAATTAATATGCAGGGAACAGATTTATCATCCAGTTTTGTTCTCTTCTTCTCTGATACATGTGCAAAAGCTCTACAATCGAAGACCTTCAGGTATGAGTAAGGCACATCCTTGTTGGTCCAAACTCTCTCTGGGATGTCAAACGCCAACAGAAGTGATGGAATCCTATTAATCAAGTAATAGATTGTATGAAGCGCTTCACCCCAAAATAACTTAGGCAGTTTAGCCATTCTGAGCATACTTTTCACCTTCTCAACAATGGTGCGGTTCATCCTCCTGGCTATGCCATTGTATTGTGGGGTTCTAGGAACTGTCTTTTCATATCTTATCCCACGACTTGAACAACACTCTTCAAATTCCCTTGAAGTGTATTCACCTCCATTGTCACTTCGGAGACGCTTTAGCGTTCGAGTCGTCTCCCTTTCTACCAGAGCATGAAACTTCTAGAAAAATTGAAACACCTGATCTTTGGTTTTTATAATACAAACCCATAATTTTTGTGAAGCATCATCAATAAAAGTAACAAAATATTCGTTACCGTCGAATGATTCAGTTTCCATTGGACCACAAACAGCAGAATATACTAAATCAAGTATATTCAATTTTCTTTCAGACGATGTCTGAAATGAGACTATATGATGCTTACAAATAAACAGTAGTCACAAGGTTTTACAGTTGTACCTTTGGCATATGAAATGAGTGATTTCTTTTAAAGAATTTGCAATACCTTCTCGATCGTATGACCCATTCTTTTGTGCCACAAATCTGTAGAAATCTCAACTTGTGCTATGTTCAATTCACCTAGGCATATTTCTGCATTTGTTCTGTACAACGTGCCACGAGCAACTCCCTTTGCAATTACCAATGATCCCTTGGTGAGTGTATACTTTTTATTTGCAAAATAGTTCTCGTGCCCATCTTGGTCTAATGCAATTCCTGAGATCAAATTCATCCGCAAATCAGGTACATGCTGCACATTTTTTAGAACCAATGTGCACCCGACATTTTTCTTGATACAAATGTCAACACCCCCCCCCCCCCCAAATAGTTGAGTAACTTGTGTTATCCATTCGTATATTGCCGAAATCACCTGTTACAAATCTACAAAAAAGATCTCTTAACGGTTTGGTATGGTAATAGGACGATGTATCAACCACCCATTCTGACTCTATACCTGACAGGTACATGCATTTATATTCCTCGTTTATAAAGAGGACAACATTATCATTATTTTGTACCATGGCGGTTGTGTTGTCATCATTGTTCTGGCCAGTGGTTTCACCTTTTCCCTTCCTTGGATTTGGGCAATCTCTTTTGAAGTGACCTAGTTGATCACAATTGTAGCAATTTCTGACTCTTGATTTGGATTAGTTCTTAGACTTCCCACGTGCTCCATATCTACTATAGTTGTTTGAACTCCTCTGATAACTCCTGCCTCTACCTTTTGTGATGAGATATCGTCCTTGATTTTCAGGCTTCTTTCTCATCTTCTCATTGGAACATCTGATATGACATCTTTTAACTCAAAGGTAGTTTTATCGTGTAGGATGGTTGTTGCCAAAGTATTATACGAAAATGGCAGCGAGTTCAATAGCAAGATTGCCTGATCTTCTTCCTCGATTTTCACTCTGAGGTTGGCGCTTTGTGTGATTAGTTTGTTAAACACATTTAAATATGGCAAAAAATTCGTACCTTTATCCATGTGTAGGCGTATAACTGCATCTTCAAGTGCAATTTATTTGGCAGTATTTTGGACATGTATAGGCTTTTCAACCTTGTCCAAATGCCACGTCTGGTGACTTCATCAATGATGTTATTTACCACATCATCTGATAAGTGTAACCTGATTGCATTAGCAGCCCTTTCATCCAAGTCAACCCAATCTTCAGCGTTTATGGTATCAGGATTTTTAGCATCGGTATCTAGTACCTCGTATAATCCTTGTTGGATGAGCAGATCCCTCATTCTTCTTTTCCATGTTGAGAAACTATTTTCTTTGTTGAATTTGGCTACCTCGTACTTTACTCCGGACATTTCTATTTTTCACCATATAGTAGTACCGATATTGAATAGTATTTCTGTGAACGAGCAGAACCTAGACTTTAGTACCAGTTATTGGGACTAAAATCCCATAGCAATAATATTCACAGTACTAAAAGTGGAGTAACAATGTAGCACCGATATACAATAATTAACAAGAATAAAAGAGTAATAACAGCACAAAGATTTTTACGTGAAAAACCCTTCTTGAATAAGGGAAAAAACCCACGGCCCCGAGAGGAGCAACTGATATCGTTATAGCAAGAAAATTTTATACTTTGTAGGTTCGAGTAAAATACATAAAATACCTCCACAATACTCAAAAGAAATAACCCTCTTTTGCTATTGCCAGCTCACTACAATATCACTCACTCTCTATTTTTCTCACATACTATTTTCTTATGCCTTGTCCGTGAAACCTCACTCTTTCTTTCTATCTCTCAGATATATTTTTCCTCTGAGATTGGTGTGTTGAGATGAGAGCTAAAACTCTCCTTTTATAGGCAGAACCTTACTCTCTCACGCCTACTACATTTGACATTTTACTCTCCTGCATATTTGCTATGCCCACCAATCTTGACATTTTCCCCCTTTCATTTATGTTGACAATTCAAGAATTACGGTGGCAACCAATGTCTTTCCTTAAATCATGGGATGGACCTTACACGAACATAAATTACTTTTGTTACCCATAACCTTAGAATCCATAACCTTTAAATCATAGAGTTTTAACATCTGTTATAGTTATTAGATGTTTATACTTGCATAAGAAAAGTTAGATAAACTCTGGCATGCCATTCGATGTTTTGAGATCTTGAGTAACTTTATTTTATGTATTATGACTTGTATGCGTGGTTGGTTTTGATTTTTGAGAAGTTCGGAGTTGATTATAAAGAATAATTATAAATTCGAAAGCTTTAAGTTGAAAGAGTTGACAAAGGTTTGACCTTTGAGTAAATGATTCATAATCGGGATTTGAAGGATAAGTTCATACGATAATTTTGGACTTGGGTATGTTCGGATCGAGTTTCGGATGGACCGAGAGCGTTTCAGTGTTTATTTTGAAAAATTGGCATTTTAAAGGTTTTATAATTGTCTAAGTTGGATTTGCAGCAGAATTTAATATTATCGATGTCTGTTTGGGATTTCGAGCCTTGCAATAGGTTCATATTGTGATTTGTGACTTTTACGTAAAATTTGGCATCATTCCAGAATGTTTATGTGTGATTTGGATGCGCCTGTCGAAGTTTGAAGTTTTGGAAGTTAAATGAATAGCTTTTGTCGTTGAATTGTAGCTTTGGTGTTATTGATGCCGTTTTGAGCCTTCAGATAATTTTGGGTCAGGTATTGCGACTAGCTTGTATGATTGACGGGGTCCCAGGAGCCTCGGATTTGTTTCGAAGTGGTTTTGTACCATGTCAGAGTGTTTTATAATAGTTGATTGCTGGTTCTGGTTTTGTTTTTCGTGAACGTGGTGGGAAGCACGCATTCGCGAAGAAGGATTTGAGTAGGAGGTCGATGTGCTTTGCGTTCGAGAAGGTTTGGTCAGATGGTGCTTCATGTTGCAAGTTCGTGGTTGCAAAGGAGTAGCTGGGACTAGGAGTCTTGGATTTTGTGTTCGCGGAGGCAAGGTTGCGTTCCTGAAGGGGCTGCCTGTTAGAGCATCGCGTTTCTGAGCTGTGTCTCGCGTTCAGGAAGAATATTTTTTTGAGCAAGAGCTGGGTGTGCTTCGCGAATGCAATGTTCATGCCGTGTTCGCGATGAAGGATCGCCTGGACAATGTATAAGTTAGCCAAGTCGGGAATTTTGCTCATTTCAACTCTTTTCTCTCTTGCTTGATGATATTTTGGTGACCTAGCAGAGTCATTTCATCATCTATCATGAGGTAAGTTATTCTCACTTGTTTCTAGTTAAAGATATGAATTAAGTATGGATATTAACGAAGAAATTGTGGTGTTTCGGAAGAAATCTAGAGATGATAATTTTAGATTTTGACCACGAAATTATGTATGGGATTAGGAACAAATTTTATATCTGTGTTTATGGTAAAGGTGTTAACCGGTTCCACCGGTCCGGTCTGGGTCGATTTTTTTTCGACCCGTCCGGTTACCGGTCCGGGCCGGGCCGGTTACAAACAGTACCGGTTTCACCGGGCTGGGTTGAGACAGGCTTAGATTGAACCGTACGGGTTACGGGTTGTAATGGTCCGGGCCGGGCCGGGTTTCGTTATTTTGTTTTTTTTTTTAGAATTATGTATAAATATTAAGTTATATTAATACTTTGTAATAATTGAATGAACACAACAAAAGATGGGAAAAAATTGCACTTATTGCAAGTGCTACTTTATTTCTTAAATTCAAATAAAGAAAAACTAAAATGTATCTTAAGTAGTAAAAACTTTACATCTTTTGTAACAAGTAGTATACTAGTAGTAATCCGAATCATCAAATTCTTTGCATTGCCCTAGCAAGTTCATCGTAATCAATATGAACCGATTGACCTTCTTCTGGCGTGTTAAATTCGGATGGGTTTCCATGCGTTAATATATCTCCAAGTTCTTCGTCTTCTGGGCTATCAAGATCTTCCTTTCCTTGATTTCTTCGTTCCGATCTAATCCAATCTCTTAAACATACTAAAACTTCCATAGCATTGCTTCCCAATGAGTGGCGTGTGTCTCCAAGTTGTTGTCTTGCTTGGCTAAATGCACTCTCGGATGCAACAGTGGAAATTGGCACATTCAGGACATCCCGAGCCATAGCGAAAAGAACGGGAAATTGCTTTGCATTTTCATGCCACCAGCCTAACGGTGAGAATTCCTTGGTGCGAGGCTCCTTTTGCTTCTGCAAGTAAAATTGAAGTTCATCAATATTCCTGCTACTACTTTGAGTGTTAGAAAAAGTTGAAAAAATATTGAAACTATCAATGCCTTCTTCATCATCTACATTAGAACTGCTACATTGCATAGCGGGATTTACATCTGTTGAAGCACGAGAATTATCACATTGAGTTGCATAATAATTATATAGATGTTGTAAATGTTCATTTAGCTGGTTCATAGAATCATACAAATTTGGGCTTTCAGTGGGCCCAATCTCCATATAAGTATATAAAGCATTCATTAATTGGTGACAATAAGACATTTTAATAGACGGATTTAAAACTGCACCAATTAAGTAAACTGGAGGAATTGGAAAGAAATATTTTTTGAATTTCGCTTGCATATTTACAACAACATCCGTATATCTATCTTTCTTCTTAAATTCATGTAGTAGCAAAGAAATTTCAGCTATATGTACTAAAGCCATAGTAACAGTTGGGTAATATGCGCCAGAAAACACAACAGTAGCAGTATAAAATTTATGCAAAAATTTAACAAAATCACTAATGACCTCCCAAGTATCAGTTGTTAACATACGCCTAGGATCAGTACAATGTGCATTAGCAACTTCAGTTATTGGAAATCTATATTTGTAGCAACATTTTAAAAATATATACGTATAATTCCATCTAGTAACTATTTCGTCTGGCATGAATCTAGGTGAAAGGTTATACTGCATACACTTATTCTTAAATTCTCTTATTCTAGATTGTCTATTATTTCCCTGAATAACTCCAACTGCTCTTCTAACTTGAGTAATCTCAACTGAAAATAAAATCGAGCTCACTTTTAACAATTAAATTGTAAACATGACATGCACACCTAACATGAAAAATATCATCAAGAGGTGGTTGCAAATTCAATTTTAAAATTAAAACTGCAGCATTATTGTTTGAAGCATTATCAAAAGACATACACAAAACTTTTTGGTTTAGATTATAAAATTCAACAACTTCAATAATTGTACTACTAATAAATGCAGCAGTATGACTCTGATCTTCATCATATTTAAAAGCAATAATACGTTTTTGCATACAAGTATTATCATCTATCCAATGACATGTAATTGTTAAATAATCATTTCCATTAACAGCATGGCCAATATCAGAAGTTAGACATACTCTAGAAGGAAGGTGAGTAAACAAATAACGTATGTATGTTTGATATTGGCCGTGAAGTCTAAAGATGTCTGCTCTACAAGTACTTCTAGGGATACCTTTAAACAAAGGATTGTATATCCTTTGAATATATATAATAAGATAAGAGGAAGAAGCAAAAGAAAAAGGTAGACAACCCAAAGCAATCATTTTCGCTAATTCCTCTCGATCCCTCATTTTATCATATTTTAGGAGACCTCCGGTAGTAGGGTTAATTATTGTTTGACCTCCATCCCCATTAGCTCCCCATTATATAGGATGGTTAGTCGACAGATGTCTAATAAGTGTCCCAGTCCCCCCTAAATTACCTCCAGTCAAATGTTTAAACGTTTCGTTACAAAGTTTGCACTTAACTCTATCAGTACCTTCTACTATATCAAAAAATTTCCAAACAGGACTTCTTTTTTTACGAGTAGAAGTTGGAGCCACTGGTGATCTTCTACCGCTTGTTGCACTAGCAACTCCAACTCCAATACTACCAACATTTCCACTACTAGGTGTAGGTGGTATCTCATCTGCTATTCCAATTTCATTATCTTCTATTCCGTAATCTTCTTGTAATTGTTCATAATCAATATCTACATCTTGCAAATTAGGCGATGATTCAGAAACATGTGTTATTGGGTCATTACTATTACTACCAGAAGCTACAGGTCTTTTTTTACTTCCACCCCTACCAGTAACTTTTCTACACGCTCTTTTAGCAGCATTAAACATATTGTAAAAATGAAAATATAAGCTAAACTCAAATATGCAAATAAAATATTAAATAAGAGAAAGAGTTGGAGAGAGTGCACCGAATTCGACAATAAATTGAGCACTTGATTACGCAAATCCGGTGTTACCACGAACAAACGTCAAGCAAGTATTTCAATGTTGGACACTTGAACTTCAAGCTTAGAATTCCGATTTCCGAATGAGAAATTATGATAAATTAAATTCGGGAAAACAAAGACAATAAAATTATAAAATTAGAATATGAATTCTTGAAAATTGAAGAGAAGAGAGTGATTGATAATTTGAGAATTGAGAGAGAGATTGATAATTTTGAGTGAGGAAATGAAGAAGAGGGGAGGGTATTTATAGATTTTAAGAAGGGTTAATAATGTAATTTAATAAATACAAAAAAAAAACAAAAAAGTGGCCATTTCTGAAAATACTCCTGTTGGCCAACGGTTCTGGACCGTTGCCAACGGTCCTGTGGGGCCCACATGTTCAGAAATTTTTTAAAAAAAATAAAAATTTTGACCGTTGTACCGGTCCGGGTCGACCGGTTCAAGCTCTGTTTTGCTTACCGGGCCGGTCCGGTCACGGGTCAAGACCCTAATATTCTAACCGTTCTAACCCCTCCCCCCCAACCCAGCCCAGCCCACCCCTTAAGAACCGGGCCGGTCCGGTCCCGGTTTATACCGGACCGGTCCGGTTCGGTCCCGGGTCAACCCGGACCGGTTGACAGGCTTAGTTTATGGTGCGAAAGGTAACGCTTTCTTCAATAAAATTAAAATTCGATCACCTAGGCCCGGGGATTGACTTTGTTAACTTTTCGAGTGGAGTTAGAAATTATTATAAATTGATTAAATTACGAGCTTTTGGATATATTTTGATTGGCTTGCACATTATTTGGCTAGTTCCAGATAGTTTGGCATTGGTTTGAGGAATTAGAGGGGCATTGGAGCCGGTTATCGGATTTTAGAGCAATGTAAGTCTCCTGTCTAACCTTATAAGGGGAAATTTATCCCGTACGTGTTATATTTGTTATGTGCTACGTATTTTAGGAGTTATGCACGTATTAAGTGAAAAGTGTCCGTGCATATGCTAGAATTCATGATTAGGTCCGGGTAGACTTAGACTCACGACATGCCTTAATTGTATTATTTGAGTTATTCTTACCTATTTAAATGCCGTAAATTATATTTTCGCCTGAGACTAGACTTGCATAAGTATCGGACTTGCTATTTTAGATAATTGGAGAGCTACTTGATTAGTAATAGAGATCGTACTTTCTTTTACGAATTTTCCCTTGTGTTTTATGTAATAGTCCGAAAGTTTCTTGAATTTCACAACTTACACAAATATTTGTGAGTGGGGCCATTGGCCTGTCAAGTCTTCACTATTCCAATGGGATGGAGCTGAACGTCTCAGCAGTATCATTATAGTGAGATGCATTCCAAGTTACGATCCGCAGCCAGAGGTATACGCAGGAATTTTTATAAGTGGTGTCGAAATTTATAGAAGAACAGGAATATTACTTTGATTATCATCCTTTTTGACAAGAAATAACCTTACTTTATTGGTTTGGTTGAGTCTTAAGTTAGAAAAGGTCTTGAGTTCAATGATACTTCATCACAATTTTTATTCACAAAGACCGTCTCAAATATTTACAAAAGAAAAATGTGCTAGTTGAGGTTTATACGTTTGACCTCTCAGAGCAAAATCAAGTACAAAACCAACACACTAGGACACAACTTATGTCAAGTAGTATCATTTTTCTCTACTTATCCATTTTCGTTTAGTATCAATATACATATTTAATAAAACTTTCCGACAAAGCGATATCGCATGATACCGCTTGAGATAGCATGCATCTGTCCCTATCTGCAACACACAGAGTCTTTATTATATTCCTTTATTTTATCCTGTCTATTTAATATTCCAAACAAATGTTGTATTAGTATGCTTATGACATCAGATTGTGGGGATTTCTAATGAATGTTTATAGTTATATTTTAATGTTATTATTTTTATTTTACTTTATGATTTATTTATACTCAGAAAGTTTGGTAAGGAAAAGCACATGTTTCTATGAGTGTTAGAGTTAATTCTATTCATTTAGCGGGATTTCTAATAATGGATTTGGTTATCATATAGTGAGCCGTGAACTCTTTCGCTTAAATGTGAACACATTCGGGTGCTGACTCAGAGCCCGATAGTTGGTCGGATAGGTTGAGTCACTCACTCGAGTGTTTTTCTTTCTTTCTTTTCCAATCCGATGTGATGTTCGACACTCATATTGAGGGTTTGACTTATATGAGTTTGTATTGCATAAGACTTATTAAAGGAGAAAACGTTCTTTATAAAGTAATATTCTTTGTATTTTTGGGACTCAAACCCTAGATCTCCTGTGAACAATGAAAAAATCATATATTTATTCCAGCACAATACTGGTGGAGGATGGGTTGAGTTAACTTCTCTGGTTAGCGGTGAGCTAGCCCTATTCCTTATCCGTAGGTGATATTTTTTCTTTTCAGTTGTAGTACATTATTAGTAAGACAATTATGCTGTTTAATCTTTGAGCTGGTTCTTGTGTCTCACTGGTGTACTCAGTTGTTGATTTGCATTCAGTTATGTTTATGATTAATAGATAAATGTTCAATGTTATTGACTTATTGTGTTGTTGATGAATGAATTAGAATAAGAACAGATTATGCATTCAAGGATGTGGCTTAGTGGTCAATGAAGTGAGTTGAGAATCATAAAAAAAAGAATTCGTTCAAATTCAGCGGAAGCAAAACACTAAATGTTTTCTTTTCATTTATCCAAATCTTGATGGACAGAGTTCACCAAAATACTTGTACTGTTATTAGTAAATAATAAATACCCTATGAAATTAGGCGAGGTGTGTATAAGTAAGCCTAGATACCACGGCTATTGTTTGGTTTTGGATAGCCATGCATTTGGCATGCTAAAGCGTCAGCACCTAAGACAAGCTAGTCGAAAATAGGAGTATTATTATCTTTAATCGCTTCAAAAATTATTTATATATATATAAATTTTATAATTTTTTTGATTATTATTATAGAAGCTATACAATATCATTTTTCCTTATAAATAAAAGAGGGGAATATACTTTCTTAAGTCCTTCAATCCAACGACAGCAAGAAATAAACAAACGTAACATCTCTATCAAAGTTTCCACCATTATACAAACAAAGCAACAATATAAGAACCAGGGCATACATCTGACAATAGGATGCCCACAAGTATACGATCTTTTTATAACCGAGAAATTCTCAATGGCTGTCACACATAATTCAAAACTCGATGAATCATAAATTCTCTTATACTCTTCTACACTTAAATACTATGATTTATCTGCGACAAGGTTCAACTTTCGAGCCATAATGTATTTCTAACGAACACATCACATATTGTACTCTTACCATTACACTAAAGGGCACACTTAAATACCATGGTTTGTCTGCGACAAGGTTTGACCATCAAGCCATAATGTGTTCCTAACGAACACATCACATATTGTACTTTTACCATTACACCAAAGGACACACTTAAATGCCATGATTTGTCTGCGACAAGGTTCGCCTTTAACAAACACATCACATATTGTACTTTTACCATTACACCAAAGCCCTTGAGGCAAGGATGCAAGCAACATACATGTGACCTGTCATACATTATAGACAAAATACAATATTTAGCACTATAAGCTGTAACAATATACTAGAATGCCAGTGAATTTATCCAACAAAGATACGATAAAATCTTGGTCAACCTTTTATCTTTTTTTTTTCTTTTTTATAATTATTTTTTTCCTGATCAACCTGCTTTAGAAATAAATTAAATGCAAATTGGAGTGAGCTAAATTTAGATCATCTCAAACCAGGATTACATCAAAATATGTTCCTGATCTTAATGACCTAAAATAACTAGAAAAGTATTACTTTCCAGCAAAAGTATTTAAGTTACAGAACTTATAGAACATATGCTACTATCTTAGCAGCTACTGTTAGATATATACTGCATGCATATATTGATATTCTCATTCATAATATTGCCTTACGTTGGGAACTTTGCAGAGAAATATAAACGTCAATTCAGAACATTATGCAGCAACCAAGAAACAAAACTTATCATGATTTACATTCTGCACGAAAATCATTCGCATGCTGGTTTCGTGTCAAAGCTGCTCAAGCAGATTGCGAAAGCTTGGAAGGCAGATAGCGGGTAGCAGTAATCCACGGTGAAGATGTCTTTTCCGATTTTGCCAAATTGCAATATTACTGTTTCTCGTACTGCAGCTGGTATATTCTGAGAAGGATCAACTGCTATCGCTAGCTGAAAATTTTTCACAGACGCCACTGTAACACGGCCTTTAAAATTTAGGCACCAGCACTGCAATTGTTCATGCCATCTAGGGGCCTTGTTTTTTAGCACGAGTGGCTCTCGAGAAGGCACTGAGACTTTTGAGGTTGTAAAGCCGGACGTGCTGATATCTACAGTTGGCTCCTTCGCTTTTAAGACTGGTGGGGGAGATGACTTCTTGTCAAAAGATTGTGGGAATGATTTAGGTGTTGGAGCGCTGCCTCCCTCTTGAATAGAGGAGAAAGGGATAGAATGCATGGCGCAATGCATTCTCCTAGGTCCTCTTGTTCGGAGAACATTGAGTTCATAGTTAATGGTGGCGACACTGTAGTTGCATGCAGGTACTGTCGGAGAAACTTGCTTCATGCTGAATCGTCGACTAAGTCGACCGCGATGTTGAATCACAGTATCACTTGGAGGTTGGCTATCATATACGGTGAACTTGGTCCCGAGAAAATTAGATCTGGTAAAATTATTTCGTAGACTATTAAAACCAAATGAAAGGAAATAGAAGCTTTTCTTTTTTCGACATTCTGAAAGATAGTGAGGGTTTAAGCTATGGAAATAATTATCAGTTTGTGAAACTCGCCTCAGTTTTCCAACATATGCACTGCTAGCTCGAGAAAAATCATTCGGAACCAATGAAATTACAAAGTCTGTGCTTGTTGCCCTTCTGGTCCTTTTGGCAGCCAGCAATAGCTTATCGCTTTCATCCTCAGCTGTCATGAAGTAACACATTAGACATGAGAACATTAGACCACTAACACTAAGAAGAAGCTATAAAATAGTTTCACAACTCGTTCTGCATATTAACTCAAACGGTGTCTTTTATCAACCTAAGTATAGTATCAACAACAACATCAACAACATATCCAGTGTAATATCCCACATTGTGCGTTTTGGAGAGGGTAAAGTGTATGTAGATCTTACCCCTATCTTTGGGGGGTTGGGGGGTGGGGGAGAGAGACGCTTTCTCCGAAAAGTTATCCATCAAAATACCAACCAAAAATTATCCACCAACATAAATGTTATAGAAACTGATAATCTTAGCTTCATTCATAGGTTAAATTCACAAGGTGGATCTTGAGGCAGTACAATCATAGAACAAACTCGTAAATCTAGCAGACAAATTTCGTTCACTGATAAACTATGTAAGTATATCTTAAAGCTGATTCAAAGGCAAACGATCATTGAAGATGCTCTGGTAATATTAAAGTGTCAAAGAAGAAAAGGAGAAAGGTCAACAGAAACGTCTGACTTACATGGAGTCAAACCAAAGTAGAGGCGATAAACAGAACTAGCTCTGTCCCTCTTAATAAAGCAATGAATTGGGGATTCACGGGGACCCGGCTGTTCCAAAGCAGAAACGGAAAAAAGTATGATCTCTTGGTTTTACTTTTTTGTAATTGGCAACAGGAATAAGATAATCCATCGAACAGATTAAGGTAAATACCTGCTTCAGTGAAATGGGGAAAGTGAGCCTACCACATTCTTCGGGAGTCTTGACAATTCCTTTAGTAACTTCCCTCCATGACTTACAAACAGATGCACAAAAGACTACAACGGTCCGAGCAGGCCAGGACGTCTCACTCTCTTCAACCCTGCGGATAATATCCAATAGCAATTCTGATGGTAAATTAGCCCATTGGCCTTGTTGATCGGGATCAAAATGTGACACATCAGGTGCTATATGTGATCGGGTTCTGTTTCG
Organism: Nicotiana benthamiana; assembly: GCA_034376525.1. Taxonomy (NCBI): domain Eukaryota; kingdom Viridiplantae; phylum Streptophyta; class Magnoliopsida; order Solanales; family Solanaceae; genus Nicotiana; species Nicotiana benthamiana. The sequence goes on from CM067338.1 coordinate 98,419,137, forward strand.
CCAACGCCTTCCTTCCATTCCCCTCCTTGATATACCCCCTATCCCATCTTTCATATCCTTCAGCTCACGGACAATGCTCTTAAATGACATCTCTATTTATCACATTCAAACCTTTCCTACAATGGAATAGCAAAACGTTTAGAACAACCATAAAACAATTAGAACAGTAAAAAGGGCAGCCCGATGCACTAAGCTCTCACTACGAGCGGGGTCCGAAGAAGGATCTGACCACAAGGGTCTTCTATACACAACCTTAACCTGCATTTCTGCAAGAGGTTGTTTCCAGGGGTCGAACCAGTGACCTTCTGGTCACATGGAAGCAACTTTACCAGTTACATCAATGATCCCCTTCAACATTTAAAAGGGTGAAAATGAGAATTACTTTGGCCCGGTTCAAAGAACATGTTCTAGTTTATCAAGAAAAACTTTCAAGAATTTACTCCTTTTGACTACGTAAATTGTTTTTAACTAGCAGATCTGACACTACTAGGTTTAGCCTCTATTACTCAACTATCAACTACGCCTTAATCCCAAACAAAGTTGGAGTCGGCTATATGAATCGTCTACCCCATTTAGCTCAATTTGGCTCCAAATCATTCGAATACACATGAGGGGCAAAGAGTCTATTTGCTCGATTTCTAGCACAGCTCTAAAATAAATAATTTTGCCATGATGAGCATTGAAATTAAAATAATTTGGGGGTGGGGTTGATAGGAAATCAAGTGAAAAATAGATATTTTCTCAATCTCTAGCACAGCTCAAGAATAAACATCAAAACTTTATTAGGAAATCAACTGATCCCAATTGAAAAATTGATCAAAAATAAAACACCACAATTTAAAATACCCAACTCCACAAAGGCAAGTAGATATTTGCACAATTTCTACCACAGCTCAAGAATAGAAAAAATAAACTGTTCCCTGCTCAAAATTGAGCCATAATAATACACCCACAAAGGCAACTTAATACAAATAGAAAAATGGGGCTCAGATCTTTAACATGAAATGAGAAGAAAGACAAAAAAGAAAAAAAAAGGAGAAAAAGGCCATAAAATGAAAACTTTAAATCTGGAAGGAAAACTTTAAACAGAAAATAGAAAGAAAACACCAACAAAAATAAAAATGGGTCTGAAATAGGGGGAAGAAATAAGAAGAAGAAGAAGAAAAACCTGAGAAACGGGTTGCGAAGAATTATAATATTTGATGAGAGAAAGCTCAAGAATGTACGATCTCAAGAACGGTAGATTAGTTATTTTCCATTCTGAGGGGTTCTAATATCGCCGGAAACAGGCAGTGGCACCACCAACTCCACCGTAGTCTATGCCCCCCCAAGTTGAAAAGCTTTCCTACGTGGTATGCAGCAAAAAGTTTTTCCTTTTAAGTTAGAGCCTTTGAAGTTTGAACCTAGGAACTCCCCTCATTATTATTCTTTTCAATCCACATATTAGTTACTATTCCTTTTTATTTTCTCTTAAACAGAAAAAAAATACTAAAAGCCCATTTGAATCGACTTAAAAAAATGGCATTTCAATAGAATAACTTTTAAGCAAAAAAAAGGAAGGGAGTGAGGGTTGCCCAGGTTATTGTTTGTGGCTTGTTTTAAGTAAGGTGTTCATAGTTCGGTTTAGATCGATTAATCTAAAAAGAAATCAAATCAAGTAAATCGGGTTTCAAATATTAGAACTAAATCAAACCGATTAAGTCGGTTCTTTCTCAATTCGGTTATATTGGTTTTGCGATTTCTTCGATTTTTTCTTAAATATAAGACATGTACTATCAAACACATATTTCGGGTTCCTTCGACAGTCGGAAAGTCTCTTAGGCGATCTGAGGATACCAGCTTCGCGGGACCGCAGTCCAACTCAAGGCTAAGCTTTACGGTCCTGCCACTTTCTCGATCAACTAACCGGACTCGATCACATTTCCAACATAACACTATCAAATCAATTGCCCTTTGAGAAATCTATTATTTTTCTACTCCCTCCGTTCTACTTTATGTGAAACTATTTTTTTTGGTCATTTCCAAAAAGAATTGAACCCTTTTAAAATTTGAAAATAATTTAGCTTAAACTTACAATTCTACCCTTAATGAGAAGCTCTTACAACCACATAAATTCTTTGGACCCTTTTTATATTTGTTTAGGATCACAAATTCCAAAGTCTTCATTTTTACTTAAATTTCATCCCATCCAAACAGGTTTACATAAATTGGAACGGAGGGAGTAAGATATATTGATGATAATTGAATCAAATTGTGATGAATAATTTAAGGATTCAATAAAAAATATATTATTTTTAATATGAAATAGATTATTACATTTAACAAAAAAATTATCAATCAAACTAAAATGCAAAGGTAAAAAATTGTACTAAAAGCGCAAACGATTAACATTTACTATAAAAAATTTAAAAATTTGTATAAAAGCATACATATATATATGTAATAATAAATTTAAAATAGTTACTCCTATATTCGATTTGGTTTGAATTTTTTTATTAAAACCAAACCAAACCATATTTGATCGGTCTTTTTTCTTCTTATACCATAGATGAAACCTTATTACAAAAAATGTGCATAGTTTCATATTTACCCGTCATGTTCACAGTTATTCTACAAACTATATACAATTCATTAAATACCAATTATTAGGAGTTAATCCTTCCTAATTAGGTGCGCTACAAATATGGAACTAAATATTCTTCCAGATATTCCTATTTAGGCGCGCTACAATTATGAAAGTAAATATTCTTGCAGATAGTTTCCATCATTGACAACTATTAAAAAGGTTGAAAGTTTTGAATTCTAATTTCGTTTTTCAAATATCATTATTTGTTTGGACTGCGTGTTATTGAAAATAATCGGGAATATGGTTTGGAGTTTATATATCAATTTTGAGGGGTTTTGGTGAAGATTAGACTTGGTTTTGACTGAATTTAAGAAGAAGAAGAAGAAGAAAATATATTGCAGAAATTATAGATTTAAGAAGAAGAAGAAGAAGAAGAAAATATATTGCAGAAATTATAGATAAATTGTACATTATTTGTATTCTGATGGTAGATGCTTTATTTTCTGTTTCTACAAATAAAAGACGGCTAAAACTTCTACAAATCTTCTAAAAAAATACAATTATGTAAAAAATCATAATTATGCTACAATTGAATGAGAATTGGGATATAAAAAATTAATGTACCCAGTTTGTAGATATTTTGTAGATAAATTATAGATTATTTGTATTCTAATTGTATTTTCTTTATTTTTTATTTTCACAAATAAAAAACGACTAAAACTTCTATAAATCTTCTGTAAAAAATGCAATTATGTCGAAAATCCTAATTAAACTACAATCGAATGGGAATTGGGATATTAAAATTCAATATACCCACTTTGTAGATAAATTGTAGATTATTTGTATTCTAATTGTAGATGCATTATTTTCTCTTTTCACAAATTCAAGACGACTTAAACTTTTACAAAATCTTCTGCAAAAAAAACAATTATGTCGAAAATACCAATTAAGCTTCAATTGAATGGGAACTGTGATTAAAAAGCAGCCTCCCAATCTCACTTCACTTGCTGAATGTGAATATTGAAAGTCGAATTAAGATGTTTAATTTGTTGAATTCAAGGATAGAATCAATGCGGCATTTTTTATCTGATCAAAAAAGAAAATATATGAAACATTTTAATTTCCTACGTGATGCATTATAGACTTGTCAAACTTGTTTATTTATTCAAAAGTCATACAATATTAGATGTTTGATGTTGTAGGATTTTAGGCTTAGAGTAGGAGAATTAGTTTTATTTTCGACACTGGATATTCAGAGTTTCAGACTATATGGTATCTCATTCGACACTAAAAAGAACGATGAAAAGGAAAATAAAGCAGAAGGTCAACTGCTTCAAAGAGGGAAAATCTCATGAGCTTGAGGATTTCAGAGAAGCATAATTATTTGCACTGACAATATATTACCAAATAAGTTCCATAATCATAGGTTTTTATGTTTAATAACAGTACATAAATATGAGTGAGGGTGAGGATTTGCGAGAGTGAAACGCGGGAGGAACGGGATATACGGGGTATCTTGAATTAAGGAGGGATATACGCTGCATTAATTGTACCCTTAAAATACATTATGGTATAGAATAATTTGGTATACTAAGTGTAATTAAGTCAAACCTTAAATATTGAGAGTAAAAGGTTTCCTATGTGGTATAGGAATGTAAAAATTCCTTTTAAATTTCAAAATCAAAACCAAATCAAACAAAACGTATCGATTTTTTGGTCGGCTTGGTTTGGTTTCCGGTTTGGTTCGATTTTTCGAATTTTTAAGAATATCCCTAGTTTTAAGCAATATTAGAGCCCGTTTGGATGACCTAATTTGAAGTAGCTAATATGCATTAGATACCTAAATGAACTTTTTAAGTACTGATACTAATTTAATAAATAAGCAGTTACATGTTTGGGTACAAGTGATGAAATTGATAATAAGTTGATGCAGTATTTGATAAAGAAGTGTTGGTCTGTTAAATTGAATTAAATACACTTAGATTTTTTTACACTTATAAGCGCATAATTTCTTCAAATTTTAAGATTTCATATCGATTCAAAAATAAAATATTTTATTTGTCATTTTATTTTAAATACAACTGTACTTAGATAAGATAATTTTTATGATAAATATAATTTATTTTATTATAAGTATATAATCATAAGTTATAATAATTAATAAATTGACAAATGTTTCTCAGTAAAAAAAACTTAAATAGGACAAATTATTTGAAGAGAAACAAATATTTTCTTCATCACTACAACACTTAAAAAGCAATACACCAAAAATTTGATATGTCCTCATTTTATTACATACACTTCAAAGATTAATACATAATCACGTAGATATAAGTATGCAAAGGAATAGAGAATTTGCTTATCTTAAATAGTCAATAAGAATTGCAGACTTGAAAAGGTGCGGCGGTGAGAGGGTGGGGGGGGGGGGGGGTGGATGGAAGGTTTACGTTGAATACTAAAGATAGTGAGTATCGATATAAGAGTTTTGTTCTAAAAAGAAATATTTTAAGGATAAAATATTAAAAATATTGGTCAAACTTAAAGTGGTTATAAGCTAAAAAATTATAAGTTGAGAGTGACCAACTTATGACTTTTGGCTTATAAGTATTTTTAACTTTATCAAATGCGTAGATAAGCCGAAAAGTGCTTATAAGTTAATTTGACAAGCTAATAAGTGTTAGCCAAACACCCTCTTAAAATTGTTTTAAGCATATTTTGACTTTGTCAAACACTAAAAAAAATTTTAAAAAAAAACCTTAAAAGCCGATCCAAATACCATCTAACACTCATTTATTTTGTACAATTTCTTTTAATAGAGAAGGACATCTTTCCTTCATATTTAAAAATAATTTAATCTTAAAATATTTATTTTGTGATATGACTCATTTTATATCGAAAGCAACAAAACATTTTGACAAAATGAAGTTGCTTAATGTTAAACTACTTGTTCGTAGTCGCTATAAGTATTATTTTCACTGTGACTAATAAAATATTGTTACAAAACTTAGCTCAAAGTAATAAACAAAAAGATAGACAACAAAGTAGAGAGAAATAGAGAAGAGAATATGTCATTAAGCTTTTGAGATCATGGAGGAAGATCATGAGGGAGATCATGGAGGTGTGGGAGTTACAACCATAAGTATTGGAGTAGTGGGAGTTATGGAGATAATGGATAAAAGTAGTGGGTATTATAGGAGTTATGGACATCCACCATAATCTAATATTTCATAACAAATATGAAGTATTAAGTGAATTAATATTTTGGATTCTAATAAGTTTGATTCTCTCCAAGTCGCGACTTATGTTGTACTGCTCCCTCCATTCCCATTTGTTTGTCATTATAAGGTGCTACACGCCCATTAAAAATATTAATAAAGAGAGTAAATTTATTAATTCTTTAAGTTTTATTTATTTACGTACCTCTTAATTATATGATAACTAATACTAATGGTATATTTGAAATTGAAAATAAAAAATAATTCCCTCTTGATCTTTTAAAATGATCAGTAGTATATTTGAGAACAATTATTTTTGATCTATATGGCAGCTAAGCTTGTTTGGATGGTTGTTATTAGGGGTGTAAATAGATATTTAAAAACCGATTAAACCGACTAATTCGTATCGTATCAAATCGATTTTTAGGTTTCTTTTAATAAAATTGTAGGTTTTTATGTATATCTATAGCCGTGTCGATAATGAGGGTAGGTTTTTTATTTTATAAAAATAAACCAAAAAATAACGAACCGTACCGAATAAATTTACATGTGAAAAATATATGTATATATTAAGTTTAAAATAATAAAATATTAAATTTTCCTTGTGTCTTAGAATTACTAAAAAATTTACAAGCCAAAAAGTAACAAAATCAAAATCATAATTTCCAAACCTATTATGCTACTCCCATTGAAACTAAATTACTTTCAACATATTCACTAGCAGACATAAGATATTTGTAGCGATTATGAGTAGCAAACTGCAATGTATTAATTATGTTTTCTTTCGTATGATTTAGATTTATCTTTTTGAATATTTAATCTTTTATAGACTTTATTCTTGAGTCTCGGTTTTATATTTTCTTTATATTAATTTGTTTAATTTCTTTTATATCATTGTAGAGTAGTTGATGGATCTATACTCTAGTCATCTTTCATATTTTCTTAATTCATCACTATTTAAAATGTAAAAATATCTAGCAAGTTTTACTAAGTCCTATAAAAGTACGTATGTTATTCCATTCTACTTCTACTAGTGACTTTTACATACATATAAAAAATACCAAAAATTAATCAAACCGTACCGATACCGAAGAGAAACCGATATGATTGGGACGATTTCGAAAAATCTTATTTTGATTATATATAATAGAATAACCGAAAAATTAGTATGGTATAAAATTTACAAAATAACTGTCCGAATGGAACCAATGACACTACTATTTGTTACCCAACAAAAAATAACATGATAGAATCATGACCTGGAGCTTTAGGTTCGTACATATGTGGAACCGCAAATGCGGCTCAGTGACCGTAGATGTGACCCTAGCCCGGATAAGTTATTTTTGTACATGTGATACTTTTTATGCAGGTGCAGGAACGCATATACGACCGCATGACTACAGATGCGGTAATTTAGGAAGAAATAGAAAAATTTGAGGGTTTTGAAGTTCATAACATCAAATTCAATTTTGAGCTCGGGGAAGGCGATTTTTGTGAGGTTTTTGAAGAGGAAATCAGTGGGTAACAATTCCTAACCCTATTTCGTTTATAATTCATCAATCTATTGTTGTTTTACTCATCTAATCAAAGAATTTAAGTGAAAGAATGGAAAAGTCGGGGGAAAAGTTTCCCCAATCGAGTTTTTGGGTTTTGACCGGGTTTTAAGTGTCAGAATTGAGTAATTTTTGGACGAATGATCTCATGAGTGAATGGGTGTTCTAAATTAGTAACTTTTACCCGATTATGAGACGTGGGCCCGAGGAGGATTTTTTTGGGCGTTTTTCTATTTTATCGCTTTAGGTTTGAATTAATTAGTTAAATTGGTTGCTTGTAGTTTTATTTTCATTACGTAGTTGATTTGATTAGATGTGGGTCACTCGGAGTTAGATACTCGTGGCAAAAGTGTGTTATCGGATTAATTTTGAGCTTGGTTTGAGGTAAGTGACTTGCCTAATGTTGTGGCGGAGGGGCAGGAGGGGAGGGAGGATTCCCTTTAGGATTTTGGTACTGTAGTTATATGAATGTCGTGTACGTGAGGTGATGAGTGCGTACATGTGTTAATTGTTGAGAAATCCCGCTTCATTAAGTGAATATCTATGTTTTTCCTTTAATTGAGCAATACTAGTATATGAAGCCTCCTCTTAAGCTTAGGAAAACATGCTTATGTGATTTCACTATCTTATCTGCTTTAACTGCTTACTTGGATTTTGTATAGCATGTTTAGCTTAGGAATTACCTATTTTCTTGATACGAACTTGAATAGAATTGTCAATTTCTTGTTGAGACTATTGTGTATTTACTTTGAGACTACGGAACGGTATTCCGGAAGATCCCCTTTGTGAGCACCCAATTTTTGCTCTACATAAAAATAACTCCTAAAAATAAATCAAAAATAATTTGTTAACGGATTTTAGAAGTTTTTCTTTATTTAGTTGCATTTCATGCATTTTTAATATTTTAAAATCACAAAAAAAATCATAAAAAATATCACATTTTAATTCATGCATTCTTAGGTTTAGTTTGCATTTAGGAATTTAATTTTATAGTTTAATTGCATTCATTAAACAAAAATCACAAAACAGTTACTACAATAATCATGTCCACATTTTAGCTTTTAGTTTTAAATTAGTGAAAATGAGTAAGATTACCTTTACGAAATAGTTTAAAGTAGAGCCTAATTTATGAATTTATTTAGCTTGTTTAGTTAATTCAATTAGATTTTTTTTAAATCAAAAGAACAACAAAGGAAAAGAAGTAGATTTGGTTTCAATTTCGTGTAGGCGAGCTTAATTTGAAGCCCCAAAAATATCAAATTACCCAAACGCTTACAATCCCAGCTCACTACCCAAATACCCATTACCCTTTACTAAAACCCTACATCTTATATATAAAAACTGTTAAGAATAGAATTCTATATAGAGTGAATGTCTATCTTGTAGAGAGTTTTACTTTGAGGTTAATTTATTTTTCTTCCTATAAATAGAGGGGTCTTACCCCATTGTAAATCACCCCAAAATTCAATAAGAATTTTCTTTCTCTCTTTCTCTGCAATATTGCTCTACCTTTTTTTATTGTTTTATAATACGTTATCATCACGAAACTCTAACCAATTAAGTAGAAGCTTTGCAATTTATCATAATGATTGTTATTGTTCTCTGAACTTCCTTCAAGATTAAATTCTGGATTTAAGGTAAGCATTTTACTTTTCTCTTTCAAATTCTTGTAATTCTATAATTTGATTTTAAATACAAGCAAAGACGGTAAATTTTGATTGCAACTCTAATGGAGCTTGAAAGATATTATAACCACCCAACATGGTAAATTTTTCATGTCTTGCCATGATCAAATTCATGTATGATTGTGGGCAAAGAATTAAAAATTCGTCCCATTGAATTTGCTCCATTCAAATTTCATATAGAGAATCTGATAGCAATATGTGATAAGTCTGAAAGAAGACAAAATTATTACCGTGAAGGTATCAATGGATGTGGACATGGCAATAGACGAAATTATAATCGTCATCATTGTTGTAATGAGAATAATAAGAATTCTCAAAATAATCCTTCACTCTGTGAAAGTAATATTTGTCATCAATTTGACAATATGAGATTTTATAAAGCACATATAGATGATTATGTTCTATTCATGATGTGAGGTGTGACAACATCTAATTTATGAATACATATTCTTTCTTGAAAGAATATGAACGTGCTAGTGGTAGTGAATATACCACACTCGTCTCTAGAAGAAGGTTTGAGATGATATAAGAAAATAATGTCATTATTATGACATGAATGGTCATTGGTCACGTACCTATTGTACGCCAAAATATTTTGGCAATGTGATTATAAAAGGACAACAATAATGCAAGAAACATATATTGCATATAATTTTCACCATGACCATGATGGTATAACTTTCTCTTTAAAAGAGATGTTCACCATATGGATGTTCATGAATATGTGATAGTACCAAATTAATTGAGAACTCTGCAAGAGTCAAATATACTATTTTGGAGAACACAATTGATTACCAATCAGATATTGTGTTGTAGTAAGTCTCAAAGAAACTTATTCAATTTCCAACGTATACGCGAAAGCGATTGATTATATTGAGACTATAGATACAAAAAGATTTGATATCTTCTATTACTACAACTTGTAGCGGAATAATACGTATGTGAAAAGCTACCCGCATTATTCTCCAGTTTGTACTACACAAACAAAAGAATGCCACAATAAAGTGGATGTTTATTGATATAAAAACCTATATCATAATAAACTTGGAGTTTATCGATAATGGCACATGTCATGGTGTAAACCTGAAGTTTATAAATATTGATAATTTATTCAGTTGACATAATCAGTTTAGCCTTATCAATTTAAATGTGATGTGCAAAAATAATAGAGAATTCACATGGGTAAATATTAAAGAACAATTTCTTTATGAATTCTCTAGTATTACTTGTTCTCATTAATTAATAGACCAACTAAAGTTGGGACTGAATCCCATGAATTCTGGAAATATCAAAGATGAGTATGGGCCCATTCACTTGCCATGTATAGCACATAAGATGCATCTATGAGATGGTTACATGTGCGATTATTATTAACCTGCAACCTGGCCGGTGCTAGTTAACTTGCTCAGTAATTTAATTTAGAGCATAATTTCCAGATTTTCTATTCAAGATAGTTCTTCTTGATACGTTGATTTACATCACAACTGGTTTAGTAAAATAATTTATTGAGTGCCTCCACTTAATAGCTAAACTATTTCTTATCAGAACAAAGTTATCTATATCAGTTTTATATACGTTATATACGAGAGTATGTTATAGTCTCCCCTCACAAGTGGTTCAGGGTCAGGAAACAAATAATTCCATCTTATTATTATTGATGTGCAGTGTATATTAACACGATAATGCACAGAGATGGATTCTCAAAGTTGAGGAAACAAGTTAGTTTTTCTAACATGAAGCGGAGACATGATAAACAGTTGAGAAAAAGTTACGTAGAATGAATTATCATTTGTATATCTAGATCCTCGATTACGATAATATGAACTTGAAGTTCATAAAAAGATAATTCGTTTGTAATATATTGCAAAGCATGCCATAAGCATTTGTTGACCCAAAGAAAGTAACTATATTCTCATTACAAATTCTCATTTTAAGTCCTAGAAAGACAAAGTCTGTGGTACGCTTAAACCATATGGAAAAATCGATTTCAAATAAACTTCTTGATAAAGAAGATGAGTAAATGATCAAAGTGATCATAATAAAGGAGGTAAGTGATCTAGAAGGTCACATTACATAACACTTCATAAATATTAATGAGAGATTCAGGTACCCGAATATATGAATGAAGATCTCTATGTTATGTCTTTATGAAAATTTATTTGAACCGATATAACATGTTCGTCGACGACATCTATCATAGAGCTAAGTATTGATGAAGATCTTAAGTCTATCGAATATAGACATAAAAGTATTGGCCAAATGGAAGAGATACAATTCAAGTAGAATTGATTCCATATGAAAGGCATGTGATTTTGGACATGTAGTTCAAATACTTGAAAGTATAAAGTCAATGGTATGTGTAATCAGTTTTCGATATCTTATTTGTCTAGCATGACATGAAAACTTGATATGCATCTAAAGTCTATAATATGGCTTATATGACTTAACTTATATGACAATCCATGAAGGATTTAAGTTGCTTGAAGCATCTACAGTTCTTGATCTTGAGGTACCACTTCCTCAGTGCAATTTATGCACAAATGTATCTTGCTATGACTATAAGCATGATAATGTGATAGCGAGGATACCTCAATGAAGATATTGAAGAGCCATTATAAGATATTTGTGAAGACATTATATATCTATCATGAGTTATAATTTCAAGGTGCAAATATTCATTATAGTTAATATGGCTGATTTATTTATCAAATCTCTACCAACGATCTCTTGAAGATGGTGCACAACATTTGAATGCGAAGGCTCAAGGATGTGAATTGATACTCTCTTCAGGGAGAATTAATGTGTGTTTCACTCTTTTTCCCTTACAAGGTTTTGTCCCACTGGGTTTTCATTGTAAGGTTTTTAACGAGGCAACCAATAGGCACATTTCTAAACGTATGTACTCTTTTTCCTTTTCTAGATTCTTTTTGCATCCAATAGGCACATTTTTAAACGTGTGTACTCTTTTTCCTCTTCTTTTATTATTTTATAATAAAAATGTATTTTTTTAGGCCTAACAATGAGATCACACGGAAGAGAATGAGAATTTCTCCTCTTTAGACTAAAAATGGAAAAACGGCACCTATTCCATGGTTTTCTTCTGGAAAAAAACCATAACAGAAGAGACCCCACCCTTTCCAAGAATACCCTCTTCACTCAAGAATCCCATTCATTTCTTTTCTTTTCTTTTTTTTATAAAAAAAATAAAAAATCTGCTGCTTTTGATTTTTATTTGAGTTCAATCTCAAAAGAAAAATCACTAGAGGCATTTAGTCTATGACGATCTGAGATCATCACTTTAAAGAAGAAGACTAATGTTATTTGTTAATAGCGCACCCTTTATAAATAGAAAAGAGTTAGGTTCTTTAAACTCATAAGTTTAATTATTTTCTTTTTAACCCTTAGGAGGGAGGCTTAGGAAAAGTTTTAGAAGAGGGACACGTGTTGTCTCCTCAATTAGGTTATTATTTTAATAAGTTGTCACTGTCCATCTTAAAAAGGACATTCTCTGCTCATTTGCAGGTGTCGATTGAATGAAATCAGAAAATTTTCTTTAAATTTATTTCTTCTTCTTTAACAGTCGTTACAATTGGTATTCAGAGCCTTGTTCTTGGAATAAACATTTATGGTAGATAAAAAACAAAAATAGGGCGGGTGGCAGTCAGACGCCGGTCGTACTCCCTACTCCAGCAACAGTTGAGGAAGCTAAGCTACGTATGGCTCAGATGGAGGAAAGTCAAGGGTTCCTTGAAACAACAGTAATTGAGCTTTTTGATTAGAGTAAAAGGGTCGAACATTTGCTTATATAGATGATCAAAGAGTAGTTGTTTCTCCGGTGTTGGGGTCCACAGTGGCCATTTCTCAGGGCAGCTCTGTTCATGATTCGGGCTTTTCATTAATAGGAGATAATCTGAGGAATACCACTCACTTTTTCTCCCCATCTATTTCAACCATACCTCAGGGTACATTCCTTCCTTCGACCTCCTTCATATCAACCCCAGCCTTTCAACTTCCACAATTTTCAGAAACCACCTCAACCACCACATAACCATTAAATCTGGCAGCATACTCCCACAAACCCCTAGTGCAAACTTTTACTTTAATCCCCTCTCACTCGAACCTACCACCACCACCTTCTTCCTTCAACTCTACATCTCCTATCCCGTATTCTTTGCCCTCTTTTCCACCTGTATCGGTCCCTTATAACACCACGATGCCTTACTCATACACCTCCACTATGCCTTACTCGTATACCCCGTCCCTTTCTTACCAACCGATGTTGTCAGCAGGATTTGGGGCTTCAGCTTTCTCAGTACCCTTAGGTTCGTTCCAACTCAAACCTTTTGGGGGAAACTTGCAAACATTTAATTGGCTGGACACTTCCAAATCTCGCTACAAAGGGACCAAAGCTAAAATGCCATTTCCTGAGTTTAATGAAAAAAATCCAAGGGCATGGATTAGAAGGTGCAACAGATTTTTTGACCTTTATGGAGTGGACGAGGAAGAGAAAATGACATGTTTCTCCATGAATTTGAAGGATGAAATTGATATGTGGTTTGATAGTTATGTGTTAGACAAAAGAGGAAGTGTGACATGGCCTATGTTTTGCTTAGATATATGCGTATGCTATGGCAATATTAGGCCAACCCAAATTATGAGGGAGTTTAAACAAGTGCAACAATTGGCCGACGTTGAAAGTTATCAAAAGAAGTTGAAGAATTAAGGTTTTTGAAGGGGGGAGGGGGGGTTACAAATCCTAATTTAGACTAGGCATATTTTGTTGAGTGCTTCATTAGTGGCCTTACATTGGACATTCAAGATAATGTATCATTGGATAATCACTGTTCCTTTGTGGTTGCATATGACCTTGCAAAAATTCATGAAAGGAATGTGGAAGCCATGTACAAAACGTTCACAGCAAATAGTGCTCTCAAGGGTAACCAGTCTAACCAAAGGTTTAACTCCACCGGTCAAACACCCAATTTCATGACCCAAAGAAATGCCCATCCCACACAGCCACCAAAAGCCCAAACACCTTTTGTTAATCGAACAACTACTTCCAAAACCTTTCCTATGAGACAATGAGGGCCCAAAACATTTGTTTTACTTGCCATGAGAAATATCAACCAGGCTACCAATGTAAGGCCAAGGCATTAAATACCCTGGAAGGGGATGAGAGAATGGAAGAAGTAACGGTGGAAGAAATATGAGGGATAAGGGAAGAACTGGAATCTCAGGATCAAGAATAGGGTGAAGTTTCAATCAATGCAGTATTGGGCTTGGGATCCAATGTTAAAACAATCAAAAAAAAGGTTGGATCAAGAATTGTATGATCATAAATTTGATGATAGCGGGTCGACCCACAGTTTTTTGGATCCACAAATGGTCAAAAACTTGAAGGCGCAAGCCAATGGCTTCAGAAGCCCATGAAGGTGAAGGTCGCTAGCGGTCACATTTTGGACTTCCACAAATTTAGTCCCAAATTTAAGTGGAAAATGGGCGAAGAAGAGTTTGTCTTTCAAGTGGGGCTGTTGAAAGTAGGAGGCTGTGATATGGTGTTAGGAATGGACTGCCTCAACACAATTTCCCCAAATTTACTACATACTCGTCCCTTGAGCATTAACTTCATTAAGGGAAAAAAAATATTAACGTTACTAGGGGATCAAGAGCCGCAAGCCCTGTCCATAGTTGATGCAAAAACAATAGACAGGTTGTTGCTTACTGGACAATGCAGTTGCTTGGGTCAACTCTTCGAGCTAAGCCAGGAAGATACATCCCATAATAGGGAGACCATTCCTGATGAAGTCCAATACTTATTGACCAAAAATGAGGACATCTTTAATAAGCCACGAGGGCTACCACCACATCGGAGTTGCGACCATCAGATCGAGCTACTACTTGGGACCAAGGCCAGTAAATATCAGGCCCTATAGGTACTCATTTGAATAGAAAACCGCCATTGAGAGGATAGTGGCTGAAATGCTTGATGCCTAAACGATGGCTCCCAGTATATCCCCCTTTGCATCTCCAGTCATTTTGGTAAAGAAAAAGGATTCAAGCTGGCGAATGTGCATGGATTACAAGAAATTAAATGAAGCCACAGTGAAGAAGAAATACCTAATCCTGGCGGTTGAAGATTTATTGGATGACCTTAATGGCACCAAATTGTTCTCCAAATTGGACCTTCGTTCAGGATATCACCAAATCAGGATGAAGGAGGGTGAGGAGTACAAGACAACCTTCAAAACTTATCATGGGCTATGGGAATTTAAAGTTATGCCTTTTGGGATAACTAACGTACCGACCACTTTTCAAGCCTTAATGCACAATATTTTCAGGCCTTATCTCAAACAATTTGTCTTGGTATTTTTTGATGATATTTTAATTTATAGTGCACCACTACAAGATCATATCAAACATCTGGAACTTGTGTTTAGTGTGCTTCGAGAAAATTAACTTGTGGCTAAGATTTCAAAGTGTTCATTTGCACAAACTCAAGTAGAGTATTTGGACCACATCATTTCAAGGGAAGGGGTAAGCACAGACAAAGCAAAGGTGGAAGCTATGCTTAGGTGGCCACAACCCAAGACAATTAAAGAACTTACAGGGTTTATTGGACTGACAGGGTACTACAGGCGGTTTATACGCAATTTTGCTACCATCAGTAAGTCGCTTACAACTCTTCTCGAAAGGGAAATTTTCAATGGAATCAAGCAGTCACTACTGCCTTTGGTGAACTGAAACAAGCAATGAGTCAGGCCCCTGTGCTTTCTTTACCAAATATTACTACTCCTTTTGTAGTAGAAGTGGATGCTAGTGGTAAAGGAGTTGGGGCAGTCTTGACCCAAGGGGGCTGACCCATAGCCTATGTCAATCAAGCCTTAAGTCCTAAACACCTTGGGCTTTCAACTTATGAAAGGGATCTCATTGCCCTATTGATGGCAGTTGAGAAGTGGCGTCATTATCTCCAGTTAAGACCCTTTGTGATCAAAATAAATCATTTTTCCCTCACGTTTTTGAGATACCAAAGAATCACTACATCCTTACAACAAAAAGGCATCACCAAGTTGCTGGGCTTGCACTATGAAATTCAATATAGGAAAGGAGCAGAAAATTTGGCAGCAAATGTTATGTCAAGAAGGTTTGAAACAGAGGTAAAGAGGAATGCTTAGGACTGTCCGTAGCCTAGCCAAAGTGGGTGTCTGGAGCGGTAGAAAGCTATGAGAATGACCAAATAATTCAAGAATTGCTCACCAAGCTCTCGTTGGACCCAAATGCAGTACCTAACATTTTATTACAACAGGGCATCCTCAGGTATCGTGGCAGAGTTTGGGTCGGAGAAAAGGTCAACCTAAGATCAAGGCTAATCAATGATATACATGCTACACCATAGGGAGGACACTCAGGAGTATTAGTTAAATTGCAAAGGTGAAGGCTTTATTTTACTGGCCTAACTTGCCGAGCAAAGTAAAAATACAAGTCTAGAGTTGCGAAGATTGTCAACACAACAAAGAGGAAAATGTTGCATATCCGGGCCTCTTGCAACCAATGCCTATTCCGTCAAGGGCCTGGGAGCATATCGCTATGGATTTTATTAATGGTTTATCCAAGTCGTCGGGTAAAGACTCCATTTTGGTGGTAATTGATCGCTACACCAAATATGCCCATTTCTTCACATTCACACACCTATATTCAGCCAGTTAGATTGTGCAAGTCTTTTTAGACAACATTTGCAATTTACATGGATTACCTAGTTCAATTGTGTCAGATAGGGATCTCATTTTTGTTAGCACACTATGGAAAGAACTGTTCAAAGGGTTGGGGGTGAAATTGCAAATGAGCTCGGCATACCACCCACAAACCGATGGACAACCTGAAAGATTAAATCGTTGCTCGAAAATATACCTAAGATGCATGACGGGTCACCGTCCCTCAAAATGGACCAAATGGGTGGCCTTAGTAGAATTTTGGTGTAATTCTAACTTCCAAACAACAATTGAAATGACTCCTTTTAAAGCCTTATATGGATATGAGCCTCCTCAACCCACCTTTGAGCTAATTGCTCAATCTTCATTGAGCCCGGCAGACCAAATCATTAGGAACTGACATGTAATGGCTTGAATCCTTAAGGATAACCTCGAAAAAGCTCAAGTGAGGATGAAGATAAATGCAGACAAACACATGATTAATGGGAAATTTGAGATTATGGATTGGGTGTTTCTCAAATTGCAGCCTTACAAGCAAGTGTCACTAGTGGTAAGAAAATTTTGAAATTATTAGCTAAGTTCTTTGGCCCCTATGAGGTTATTTAGAAGGTTGGACCAGTGGCGTACATACTCAAGCTGCCTTTGAGTTCTCTATTCACCCAGTTTTTCATGTATCTCAAATGAAGAAAGCCATTGGCAATTAGAATTTTGTAGCACAAAATCCACCTTTGTGCAACCAGGAGGGTCAAATGTTTGCAAAACCAATAGCCATTCTTGATAAAAAAAATGGTAAAAGGGGGGAATAGAGCTTCAACTCAAGTACTGGTCGAGTGGGCAAATTTATCACCAGAAGAGGGAACATGGGAAGAATACTCCTTCTCAAAATCTCAATTTCCGAATTTTGATGAACCTTGAATCACTCAAGGTTCTTGCTGAAGGAGAGTGGAATGTGACGATCTGAGATCATCACTCTGAAGAAGAAGACTAATGTTATTTGTTAATAGAAGACCTTTTGTAAATAGAAAAGAGTTGGGTTCTTTAAACCCATAACTTTAATTATTTTTTTAACCCTTTGGAGGGAGGCTTAGGAAAAGTTATAGAAGAAGGACATGTGTTGTCTTCTCAATTAGGTTTTTATTTTAATAAGCTGTCACTGTCCATCTTAAAAGGACATTCTCTGCTCATTTGCAGCTGTCAATTGAATGAAATCAGAAAATTTTCTTTAAATTTCATTCTTCTTCGGTCGTTACATAGTCTCATGGATCTTGTTTTAGCTTAATTCTAAAAATTAGATTTTTTTTCTTCTGACTCCAAATTTTTGTTAGTCCAAATTCAGAAATAGCATCCAAAACTATCTTGAGTTCTTTTTTTGATTCAAAATTTTTCTAAGAAGAAAAATGGAGTTGGGATGAGATGCTTTGTTTGTGATTTCTAGTCCGGGTCGTTGGTTTGAAGCTAGTTGTGATCATCTCGCTTTGCTGTTGTTTTTTGCTATTATGGTGAACATTTGTAAACTCGAACAGAAGTCAATATGAAGGAAGGCTCTGTTTGACGTATTTTAAACCATCTGGAGTTTTCTTGTTGATATATTCACAAAGCTTCAAAGAAGGTTCACTACTTCCACTTTGATTTCATTTTATTACCATGTTTATGGATGTATATTGTTGTCTTGTGAAATCTACGTCATGGAAATGTGCCATCCTTCTGTTTTTTTCTTGTTGTTCTTTTTTTTTGTTGGTATAATTAAAGAATTAATGTCGTGTGTTTATATCATTCCCTCTTTAAAGTTACATGTTTAAAATATTAGTTTAAGTTTAGTACATAATCTGTTTAAGTTGCTTTATGTCTGGGATGATGATTTAGATGAATTAGTTTCTATTTTGTTTGAATATTCTCCGACTTTTCTTGCTTTCAAGAAGTTTTTTTTTTTAATTTTCCCTTATGCTACATAACATTGCTCAATTAAGAAGTTGCAATATGGAGAAAATTACGTTCAGCCATTGATGAATTTTGTGGTCTCTTTGTCTTATGATGAAAAGGTTATTTTGGTAGGTCATAGTTATGGTAGCCTTTGCATTTCTCTTGCCATGGAAGCTTTCCCTGAGAAAATCTCGGCAGCAGTTTTCATCACTGCTTCAGAACAAGTTTGTGGGCCTATGTCGATATTTTCGGCTATTAGTTTAATAATTAAGTCACATCTTTCCTTCGCAATAAATTTCATAATTCGGACCTTCACAATAATCTCAAAATTTAGGAAGAACATCCGTAGTTCATTTTAGTTGAGTACAAATTTTCTTAAATTAATCGAGGTGTGCCAGAAACAAATAAAAATCCATAAGCTATGGCCCTCACATTAATATTAACTTAGTATAGAAAATACCCTTGAACATTCGTAGCTTGCTTTAGGCTCTTGTTATAACAAATCATCGTGGCTTTGGATATGGTTCTTGTGGCATAGTCTTGATACCTAATTCTCAAAATCGGGTGTGCATTTCATGCAACCCAATCATAACAACTTCGAACGATAATAAAATAAATATATTGCGAATCGCAGATGTAACAACTCGAATGGTCGTTTTTCTTTTAGAACTCCACCCCCTTAAATAAAATTTCTTACGTTTGTTTTAACTAATTTGCGACCTGCGGGAATGGTTGTTTCGAGATCTGGAAGAGTTCGGGATGAAACATACTCATTTGATTCCTTAGGATTCTCTTAAAAGGCTAAGTTTGACTTTGGTCAATATTTTGGGCAAACAGACACAGATTCATGTTTTGACAGTCCTGGAGGGTCCCGTAGGAAAATATGGGACCTGGGCGTATGCTTGAAATCGAATTTCGAGATCTCCAGCCCGAGTAATGAATTTTTATTAGAAATTATTAATCTAAAATATTAAGGATTTAAAGAAACTAAATAATGATTGATTCTATGGGTATCAGGCTTGTATATTAGTCCCGGATCTCGATACAAGTCCGGTATGACATTTACACATTTGCTCGCAAAATTTGGTTTCAATCCGAGTAGTTTAAGTGTGTTTCGGCTCGTTAGAGTGAAATTTTGAAAAAGATTTCCCTTATCTACAGGTGGGCGCCTGATTACAAAAACTTGGAATTTTGAAAAATATTCCCATGTTCTAAGGTGGGCGCCTGATTACCAAAACCTAAACTTTTGAAAAATATTCCCTTGTTCTACATGTGGACGCCTACTTGCGAAAACTTAAAATTTTGAAAAATATTCCCTTGTTCTACAGGTGGGCGCCTGATTGCAAAAACTTAAAATTTTAAAAATATTCCCTTGTTCTATAGGTGGGCGCCTGATTGCAAAAACTTAAACTTTTGAAAAATATTCCCTTGTTCTACAGGTGGGTGCCTGATTACCAAAACTTAAAATTTTGAAAAATATTCCCTTGTTCGATAGGTGGACGCCTGGTTACAAAAACTTAAACTTTTGAAAAATATTACCTTGTTCTAATGGTAGATGCATGATTGCAAAAATTTAAAATTTTGAAAAATATTCCCTTGTTCTACAGGTGGGCGCCTGATTGCAAAAACTTAAAATTTTGAAAAATATTCCCTTGTTCCACAGGTGGGCGCCTGATTGCAAAAACTTATGAAAAATATTCCCTTGTTCTATAGGTGGGCGCCTCATTGCAAAAACTTAAAATTTTGAAGAATATTCCCTTGTTCTATAGGTAGGCGCCTGATTGCAAAAACTTAAATTTTGAAGAATATTCCCTTGTTTTACAGGTGGGCGCCTGATTACAAAAACTTAAAATTTTGAAAAATATTTCGGTGTTCTACAGGTGGGCGTCAGATTACAAGACTTAACAAACAAGAAACAAGAAATTCTTCCCGCCCCAGTTTGGTGCTGGGCGGATCCAAATCTCTTTACCGAATATCTCTAAAGCTAAGTCCCATTATCCAGGAGGGTCCTGACAATTCTTAACTGCTGACAACTTCAAGACTATGTTATGTTTCTGAAAAGGTATTATTTTCCACTATGTATTGCTATGAGTTATATCTGCTGGGGATCTGCCAGTGACCAATGATTAAGACTACCTCCCATTATCCAGGCGGGTCCTGAAAACTCTTAATTTGATGACAAAAAGGTGACATCTGCGGGTAGTATTTAGGGCTACATCCCACTATCCAGGGGGTCCTGACAACTCTTGTTGACTCTTGCTAGGGAAGTATCTAATCTAAGTCCCATTTTTCAGGAGGGTCCTGATGACTCTTGCTGACTCAGTTGGGGAAATTTGAAATTCCCTCTAAATCCTATTTTTTCAGGAGGGTCCTGATGACTTTTCTTGACTCTTATTGACTCTAGCTGGGGGAATATTTGTTCTAAGTCCCACTTTTCAGGAGGGTCCTGATGCTTCTTATCGACTCTTGCTGACTTTGGCTGGGGAGATTATTTTTTTTTTGCTCTAAGTCCCATTTTTCCATAGGGTCTTGATGACTCTTATCGACTCTGGTTGGGAAATATTTTGGGTTTGCCCATGCCACTCGACTGTTTGTGTCCTAAGCTAAGTCCCATTTCCTAGGAGGGTTCTGATGACTCTTATTGAATCCTACCTTCACATACAAGTCGTTTCTGTGCCATTTGTTATCTGTGATTACTCTTGAAATGAGTCCCATTCTCCAGGAGGGTCCTGAGGGTTCCAACCTAAATGCCAGCTCTAATTTTTGGTTGTTTCTGCGACTCTTACTGGGGAGGTATTGACGCTTCTCTATGTTACTCACACCTGCTTGAGTTTTAAACTGTGTTCCATCTCAACTTTCATGCCTATTTTAACCCTTGGTTGTTTCTACTAGATTTATCTAATTAAACCTTGTCCCATTGTGCTCTTTATTGGGGAGGGTGTTATGGCAGACTATGTCCCTTTTGAATTTTAACCAAGTCCCATTTCCAGGTGGGTTCTGAGATTTTGATCATACATGCTGCGCGCCTGCCTTCTCCTGTGGACGGCCTCCCTTAGGCTCTTCTGAAAATTTCTGCCCTGTGCCAATCAAAGAAAACTTGTCAGTTTAAAAAGCGATTGGGCTTAACCTTGACCCAGATGAGGCAGCTTGCTCCAAACTAGGTTCAATGTGTTTTGTTCTTGTTTTCTTTCACTTTTTGGGCTCACTTTTGAGCCCTTGTTATATTCGGCAATCTTAATTCATTAAGTTTTTCTGTTTGGTATGGTAAAAATGATTTTTCTAATACTGGAGGTTTGACCATGGAAAGATAGGCCCAGCATTGGCCCAATCGTTACTACCTGATCAAACTAGGCCGTTTACCCTCTTACTTGTATCATTAGGCTCAATTTCGAGCCCACTTCCATCAGCATTGTTTGCTCTTTAAAGATTGCTCAGTTAATGTGTTGGATCTGTTGATGGCCCATCTCCTCTCAAATAATTAAGACCTTAATGTATTATCCGACGCATGTTTAGAATCAGTAGATTTAGATTGAATTTTTGACTTAGATTAAACATGAACCTTTATAGTTTGCTTTAGGCGTACTATAATAATATTATCATAGTTATAGGTACGGTTTCTGTGATATAGTTATAATACGTACTTTCCAAATCCAGGTGTATATTTATTTGACCCGTCCATAACCACGGATAATGTTAATAATTTAAATATGTTGCAAATCGTGGATATAGCTTTCGTGACACGATTCACAATGTGTACGAAATAAACAAGTGTATCACAACTGTAAATTGTTCTTGAATAATTCCATAAATATTTTAAAAGTAGTCAAAAGCAAAAAATGCACAATAGGTATAAAATATATAATTAATCAGAAGTTATGCCAATAATAATAGTTGAGTGATCATGATAAAACCACGGAACCCGAGAATGCCTAATACCTTTTTCTAGGTTAAGAAAATTCCTTACCCAGATTTCTGTGTTTGTAGACCATAAATAAGAGTCAAACTTCATCTACTCTGGATTTTAAACCGATGACTTGGGACACCTTAAAATATCTCAAGTGGTGACTCTGAACTTAAATAAAAAATCCCGTTTCTATTATTACCACTTTAATTGGAAAAAACTCCTTTATACTCTTTGGAGGTAGTAAAAAAGAGGTGTGACACTGAGGACCTCGGGTTGATTTCGAGTGAATGACGGAACAACTTTAAAGTTTAAATGAGTGTTGAAGTTGGTCTGGTGCTGGTGTAATCGCACATGCGAGGATATTGCCGCAGGTGCGGTGAGGGCGCACAGATGCGAAGTTTGTATTGTCTTAGGGAAATCACATGTAGGGAATATGGTGCGCATCTGGGGGCCTACATATGTGGAGATGGAGGATTTGGACAATTCAGCTGAAACGGACCAAAGGCAGCAGAAGCGACTCCGCAGGTGCAAGACCTGGAGCGTAGATGTGAGCCTAGTTTTTAAGTGGCTTCCGTAGAAGCGAAAGTTTTGTCGCTGAAGCAAAGCCTCTGGTGTGGATTTCGGGTTGTATGTGTGAAAGTCCTTGGCATAATGTTTAAAAGCAAGGGTTTGCGATTTTAGTCTTATTTCAACATTTTGGGATCGAACTTAAGCGATTTTGGAGAGGATTTTTTAGGGGATTTCTGGGGTAAACTCTTGTACTCATTTTTATAATAAATCTCGTTTCTCCGTTGTTTTTCCCACCTAGATTGTGTGGTTTTGAGGTGAAATTCGGGAGATTAGGGCTTGAGAGTTTGAAGGTGAATTTTGGGGATTTCGAGGAGCAAATGATGTCGGATTTTGATGAATTTTGCATGGTTACACTCGTAAGTGAATAGGCTTACGGGTTTTGTGACGTTTGTTGGATTTCGAGACGTGGGCCCGGAAGACGGGTTTGAGCAGATTTTGGATTTTGGTTATGAAATAGAAACAAAAATGACACCTTGAACCAGCTTGAAAATTCATATGTATAATACTACAGGGAAAGAGAAGTATAGTAAATGATGATTAAGAAGGTACAATTGTTGGAACACACTTTCAAAGATGTTAAACTAAAGTCGTGTTCGTTTTTGTAGGTTTTGATGAATGACAAACCGACGTGGATGCAAAGTTGACAAATGCCAAATCGTGACAAATCGACGTGGATGCAAAGCTGACAAAGGCCAAATCGTCGTGAATACGAAGATATCATTGAACAAACAAGGCGAGAATTATGGCTAATTGACCAAGGAAGAGTCCAAGTAAAGAAGAGTCAAGAACAAGACCAAAAGATGCATTGAAGACATTATTGAGTTGTTTGCATTGTGATCTTGATCCGACAATGGATTCAAGTCTTGGATTCTCTCTCAAATCATTTTATCAAATCATGCATATCATAAATATTTTTGTTGACCAAAGTTTTGTGACCATGCCCAAACCAAAAATCTGACTGTCGGCTTCCGTCGACTAAACGTTGGCTAGACGTCAGCTAGACATCGTCATGTTTTTTGACATTTTCATTTTAGCCAAAATGGTTTTTAAAATATTATCATTGGTTTTCACTTCTGGGCATATTTAAACATATTCCAAATCATTATTTCATAAAAACCACACTTGATTTATGGTCGTCGTCTAAACACATGGAAAACGTCTTTGACAAAATGACGCGACGTTTATGACCTTGGAAACTTGGTTTTTAAGAACTAAGTCTTGGTTTTCACTCTTTATACCATAAACAAACTTTTCCAACACTTGATTTTTGATTTGAAACACTTTGATCTTTGGGTTGGTTTTCAAGGTTAAATAATCGATTATCATGTTCCAATAATCGATTATCTTGCTAATGTAGCAAAACCCCAACTTACCGAAGGTTCTGATAATCGATTATCACCTTCAGATAATCGATTATCACCTCAGATTATCGATTATCATTATCTGATAATCGATTATTCTGTGGTTCCATCCAAAACTTGAAATTACAGAGAGGTTAAATAATCGATTATCCTTTGGAGAATAATCGATTATCTAGTTACCGTTGCCATCCAACGACTAGTTTTTTGAACGTTGAAGTAAGATAATCGATTATTCTGTCTTTAATTCAAAATTCTTGTCCAACTATTGAGAAACGGTAACTTGATCCTTGAGGGCTATAAATAGACCCCAAAACCTCTCATTTCCACAACAATTCTTCAACAATCTAATATACTTTCATTGCATTCAATTCATTCATATTTCATAGCTTTTGAGAGCCAAAATCTTGGAGAAATTGTTGTGTTCTTTAGCGTTCTTAAGTCTACTCATATCTACTCTATAAGAGAGTCCTGTTCTTGAGTGCTAAGTGTTTGTATACACTTGAAGGGAAGTATAATCCCTTGTTGTTGTAAGAAGGAAGGTTTCATTCCTTTTGTTGAAGTCTTGGAGTGCGGTATCTCCGAGCAAACGTTGTTGAGGCTCGTGTGACTCGAGTTCTCAA
Source organism: Nicotiana benthamiana (assembly GCA_034376525.1). Classification (NCBI taxonomy): domain Eukaryota; kingdom Viridiplantae; phylum Streptophyta; class Magnoliopsida; order Solanales; family Solanaceae; genus Nicotiana; species Nicotiana benthamiana. The sequence continues at coordinate 98,444,237 of CM067338.1, forward strand.
GTTGTATTGGTTTGTTGAGCACCTTTAAGCTTAACGGAGTTAGTTGCAGCTCGAGAGAGTCTCTCGGGAGACTGGACGTAACTACACGTTTTGGCGAACCAGTATAAATTTGGTGTGCTCCCTCCTTACTCTTTATTTCCGCATTTACTTCGATTTTATTCCTGCGATTTTTGTCAAACACTATTCACCCCTCCCCCCCCGCTAGCGTTGGGCACTTATTCTAACATTTGGTATCAGAGCCATACTCTTTGAAAGACGTAACAGTTTGAGAGAAACGATCTATGGTTTCTACTCGCAATCTTTATGCAGGAATTGGTGAGGACAATCGACCACGAGGCCACCACTCTTCGATGGCACAAATTACACCTATTGGAAGGAGCGGATGAGAATCTTCATCCAATCCAACAACTTTCTATTGTGGAAAATCATCAAAAATGGTGAACAATTGCCCACTAAGGAAGTTGAGGATAAAGTCGTCCTAAAGACGGAGAACGAATGTGATGCGGAGGACATCAAAAAGGTGAAAAACAATGCTAAGGCCATCAACATGCTGTACTGTGCAGTAAACCCTGATGATTATCGGAAGATTTCATGTTGCACCACGGCCAAGCAAATGTGGGAGAAGCTAGAGGTCACCTACGAAGGTACGGACCAAGTCCGAGAGGCTAAAATTGATTTTCTAACCCATGAATATGAAATATTTCGTATGAAGGAGAACGAGAAAATAGACGACATATTTGAATGATTTTCAAAAATCGTCAACGACCTCCACGCACTCAAGAAGACGTACACAGACAAGGAGCTTGTATGAAAAATCCTGCGGAGCCTCACTCCGGAGTGGCGTTCCAAAGCCGATGCCATTCAAGAGTCAATTGGCATCACCAACGTCACTATAGACGGACTCCGGGGGAATCTAAAGACGTACGAGTCCACCGTTCTTAACCCTCCTTTGGAAGATCAAAGGAAAAGAAGCATTGCACTCAAAGACTCCACATCACAACCTCAAGTCATTGAGGATTCAAGCGATGAAGATAATGAGTTTGGACTCGTTATTAAAAAGTTCCACAAGTTCATGCGTAAAGAGTATGAACGGAAGGGAAAGAGGCAAGGAGGACCACCCAAATGCTATGGGTGTGGAGAAGTTGGGCACATCAAACCTAAATGCCCAAACACAAAGACGGAAAAGAAGACCGTCAAGAAACAAAGAGCCTACATCTCATGGGGAGGCGACTCCGGGGATGAGTCAAGCGACGAAGATGAAGATGAGACCGCCAACTTATGTCTCATGGCACATGAGGAAGCACAAGAAGAGGTATGTGAAACTTCTTCTAAAGATTCTTATACTTATGAAGATATGCAAGACGCCTTTGATGAGTTATATGGCGGATTTGTTAGCGCTTCTAAAACCATTAAGGATTTAAAGAAACAACTCTCTTCAAAGGAGAAGGTTTTGGAAAAATTAAGCCAAGATAATGAAAAATTAAGAGAAGAAAATAAATTTGTTGGCAAAAGAAGCGCCGACAAACCCGAAGGCTCAAACGAAAGTTGCAAGTCTTGCAAATCTCTCAAAGACCAAGTTGAAAATCTTAAGGGTACTTTGAACAAATTTAATACTTCTCATAAAAACCTCAATGAGTACATGGCAATTTGAAATCTACTAAACATGGCTTAGGTTTTGAAAATGATATTAATATGAATGAAAAAGTTGAGCCAAAACCTAAACAACCTAAGGGTCAACCTAGGAAAGATAAAATTAATGTTATTAGACAACCTAGAAATGATAATTCTAGGAACACTAGACAACCTAGAACAAACACTAGGAGAAATGTTGAGCACTTTATAACACCTAGAAATGGCTTTCAAAAAGTGCATCAAAACTACGCTTCTCAAAATAGGGTAAATGAATTTAGACCACCTAGAAGCTATTATCAACCTAGGAGAATGCATAATCCGAATGTCATTTGCCATTATTGTAATAGGATAGGTCATATAGCTCCGGTTTGCTTTACTAGGCATAGGCGTCTAACGATTAAACAATCACACTACCACTTTGCACCTAACACCCAAGGACCCAAAATGGCTTAGGTACCTAAATCTCATTGAGTTGATATGTAGGTGTGCTTGAAGACATCAAGTGTACTTTGTTACCTTGATAGCGGATGCTCCAAGCACATGACCGGAGATGCATCCAAATTTTTACAAATAAGACCCGCCAAAGGAGGAAACGTAGTCCTTGGAGACAATAGCAAAGGAAAAATAATCGGCATTGGTTCGGTTGGTAAGGATGAATCCTCCTCTATTGATAATGTTTTATTAGTTAAGGGGCTTAAGCACAATCTCTTGAGCATAAGTCAATTGTGTGACAAGGGAAATCGTGTGATTTTCAACTCTAAATCATGTACGGTTGAACGCCTTAGTGATAATAAGGTTATTTTACATGGTGATAGAATTGATAATATTTATATGGTTAACCTTGAAAATTCTTCATCAAACTTTGCTAAATGCCTCCTAAGTAAAGAGGACGATATGTGGTTATGGCATCGAAGAGTAGCTCATGTTAACATGAACCTTTTGAATAAATTGGTTTCAGAAGACTTAGTAGTTGGTCTCCCAAAACTCAAGTTTGAGAGGGACACCATTTGTGATTCATGTCAAAGAGGGAAGCAAGTAAAGGCCTCTTTTAAATCGAAAAATGTTGTCTCAACAACAAGGCCTTTACAACTTTTGCATATGGATCTCTTTGGACCATCAAGAACAAAAAGTTTTGGTGGGAATTACTTTGCCTTTGTCATTGTTGATGACTACTCTAGGTATACATGGACATTATTTCTAACTCATAAAAGTGAGGCGTTTCTAGTTTTCAAAAGTTTCCTTAAACGTGTTCAGAATGAAAAGAGCACAACAATTACATCCATAAGAAGTGATCATGGTGGTGAGTTCGAACGAAATCTCTTTGCGGATTTTTGTGACAAACTCGGAATTGAGCATAACTTCTCCGCTCCACATACACCACAACAAAATGGAGTGGTGGAACGTAAAAATCGATGTCTCGAGGAGATGGCTAGAACTATGCTCGATGAGGCAAAAATTCCTAAGTATATTTGGGCGGATGCAGTGAGTACCGCAAGCTACGTGTTAAACCGAGCCGTCATAAGACCGATACTCATAGAAATGCCATATGAACTTTACAAGGGAAGAAAGCCAAACCTCTCCCATCTTCGAGTTTTTGGTTGTAAATGTTTTGTTCATAATAATGGAAAGGACAACTTGGGGAAATTTGATGCAAAATCCGATGAAGGCATCTTTCTCGGTTATTCATTGCGTAGTAAAGCCTATAGAGTCTTTAATAAACGCACTTTAACTATTGAGGAGTCCCCTCATATTGTATTTTCCGAGAATGATACTCGCTTGGCGAGAAAGGATATTTGTGATGATCTTGCAGATTCATTGGAGAAGATTAATCTTCAAGGCGATGTGGAAAAAGAGAGCCCAAAAGAAGTCCAAGACGAAGTCATGGAACAACCTTTTAAAGAGAAACAACCACAAGAGGAAGAGATGGTGATGCCTAGAGCTTGGAAGACGTCTAGAAATCATCCTCTCGATAAGGTAATTGGTGACATCGAACAAGGGGTATGTACTCGAAACTCTCTTAAGGACACCGTAGGACACATGGCTTTTGTATCACAAATTGAACCTACAACCATTTCCGAAGCAATTGAGGATGAGCATTGGACCTTGGCAATGCAAGAGGAGCTTAACCAATTCAAACGTAATGACGTTTGGGAATTGGTGCCAAGACCCAATGATCATACCGTAATTGGTACGAAATGGGTGTTCCGTAACAAACTTGATGAAAATGGTATTATAATTAGAAACAAAGCTAGGCTCGTAGCTAAAGGCTACAATCAAGAAGAAGGCATTTATTTTGAAGAAACTTATGCACCGGTAGCACGTTTAGAAGCTATTCGTTTATTATTTGCTTTTGCTTCATCTATGGATTTTAAACTATACCAAATGGATGTCAAGAGTGCCTTCCTCAATAGGTTTATTCAAGAGGAAGTGTATGTTGAACAACCCCAGGGTTTCGAAGACCTTGAGTCCCCCGATCATGTCTTCAAACTCAAGAAAGCACTCTACGGTCTTAAACAAGCTCCCCGAGCTTGGTACGAACATTTGAGTAAATTTCTTTTGGATAATGAGTTCAAAAGGGGGAAAGTTGATACAACACTTTTTAACAAAAGTAAAAACAAAGACATCCTCTTGGTTCAAGTTTACGTAGATGACATTATTTTCGGTGCTACTAACGAATTTTTGTGCAAGGAATTTTCGAAAATGATGACAACTGAGTTCGAGATGTCAATGATGGGTGAGCTCATTTTTTTCTTGGGATTGCAAGTGAAACAAATGAAAGAAGGGACTTTCATTTGTCAATCTAAGTATTGCAAGGAGTTGCTCAAACGTTTTGAGATGAACAACGCCAAAGCAATGGCTACTCCCATGAGCACATCCGATCACCTTGACAAAGACGAAAAAGGTAAGGAAGTAGATGTAAAGAAGTATCGAGGTATGATCGGATCCCTTCTTTATCTTACCGCAAGTAGGCCAGACATTATGTTTAGCGTTTGTTTATGCGCTCGGTATCAATCTTGTCCGAAGGAATCGCACTTAACTGCGGTAAAACGGATAATAAAATACCTTGTTGGCACTATGAATGTAGGACTTTGGTATCCCAAAGGTTCTTCATGCCAACTCATTGGCTATTCCGACTCTGATTTTGCGGGCTGCAAATTGGACCGCAAAAGCACGAGTGGAACATGCCACTTACTTGGTAGTTCCTTAGTATCATGGTTTAGTAAGAAGCAAGTAAGTGTTGCGTTATCCACCACCGAGGCCGAATATGTGGCCGTGGGGAGTTATTGTGCTCAAATCCTTTGGATGAAGCAACAACTCTTGGATTATGGCCTTAGTATTGATCATATCCCTCTTCGGTGTGATAATACTAGCGCCATAAGCTTGACGAAGAACCCCGTTCTTCATTCAAGGACGAAACACATTGAAATTAGGCATCATTTCATTAGAGATCATGTTCTCAAAAGTGATGTCGAGATTGAGCTTGTGGAAACAAAATATCAATTAGCCGACATTTTCACAAAACCTTTAGAGAAAGAGTCATTTTTCCACATTCGTAGCGAACTCGGAATACTTGATTCCACGATGATCTAATGCGTGCATTTGTAAAATGTTTTATTTGAACTATCACTAACTTGAGTGTCGGAGACGTCTAACTCTTTTTTGCAGGTCTCAAAATGGCCACAAAGTCAGGGGGAACAAATTCAAACCATTTTGAGTTGCATTGGAAATTTTCTGGAATTTCAGACTACCATAATCGAAGATTTTGACGAGGTGCCGAAAACTGATGATGACGGTGATGATGATGATGATGATGATGAAGCAACGACGAGTGACAGAGATGGCAACAGCTCCTAGAAGCTTTTAGAGCTCAAGCTCGACTCTCTTTCTCTTTAGTTTATGTTATGAATAATTTTTTTATGCTTCCATTATGTACTCCATCTTTATTCCCTTATTCAATAAAGATTTTGCTAATGTCAAAAGGGGGAAGAAAAGGGCTATGCATAAATTGAGGGGGAACTCATTACGTATTTGGCACAAACGTTAAACACCTATGCATATCCCCATCTCGGTTTGCCATTATCAAAAAGGGGAAAATTGTTGGAACACACTTTCAAAGACGTTAAACTAAAGTCGTGTTCGTTTTTGTAGGTTTTGATGAATGACAAACCGACGTGGATGCAAAGTTGACAAATGCCAAATCGTGACAAACCGACGTGGATACAAAGCTGAAAAAGTCCAAATCGTCGTGAATACAAAGATATCATTGAACAAACAAGGCGAGAATTATGGCTAACGGACCAAGGAAGAGTCCAAGTAAAGAAGAGTCAAGAACAAGACCAAGAGATGCATTGAAGACATTATTGAGTTGTTTGCATTATGATCTTGATCCGACAATGGATTCAAGTCTTGGCTTTTCTCTCAAATCATTTTATCAAATCATGCATATCATAAATATTTTTGTTGACCAAAGTTTTGTGACCATGCCCAAACCAAAAATCTGACCGTCGGCTTCCGTCGACTAGACGTTTGCTAGACGTCGGCTAGACGTTAGCTAGACATCGTCATGTTTCTTGACATTTTCATTTTAGCCAAAATGATTTTTAAAATATTATCATTGGTTTTCACTTCTGGGCATATTTAAACATATTCTAAATCATTATTTCATAAAAACCACACTTGATTTATGGTCGTCGTCTAAACACATGGAAAACGTCTTTGACAAAGTGACGCGATGTTTATGACCTTGGAAACTTTGTTTTTAAGAACTAAGTCTTGGTTTTCACTTTTTATACCATAAACAAGCTTTTCCAACACTTGGTTTTTGATTTGGAACACTTTGATCTTCGGGTTGGTTTTCAAGGTTAAATAATCGATTATCATGTTCCAATAATCGATTATCTTGCTAATGTAGCAAACCCCCAACTTACCAAAGGTTCTGATAATCGATTATCACCTTCAGATAATCGATTATCACCTCAGATAATCGATTATCATTATCTGATAATCGATTATTCTGTGTTTCCAGCCCAAACTTGAAATTACAGAGAGGTTAAATAATCGATTATCCTTTGGAGAATAATCGATTATCTAGTTACCGTTGCCATCCAACGACTAGTTTTTTGAACGTTGAAGTAAGATAATCGATTATGCACTTAAGATAATCGATTATTCTATCTTTAATTCAAAATTCTTGTCCAACTATTGAGCAACGGTCACTTGATCCTTGAGGGCTATAAATAGACCCCAAAACCTCTCATTTCCACAACAATTCTTCAACAATCTAATATACTTTCATTGCATTCAATTCATTCATATTTCATAGCTTTTGAGAGCCAAAATCTTGGAGAAATTGTTGTGTTCTTGAGCGTTCTTAAGTCTACTCATATCTACTCTATAAGAGAGTCATGTTCTTGAGTGCTAAGTGTTTGTATACACTTGAAGGGAAGTCTAATCCCTTGTTGTTGTAAGAAGGAAGGTTTCATTCCTTCGGTTGAAGTCTTGGAGTGCGGTATCTCCGAGCAAACGTTGTTGAGGCTCGTGTGACTCGAGTTCTCAAGTTGTATTGGTTTGTTGAGCACCTTTAACCTTAACGGAGTTAGTTGCAGCTCGAGAGAGTCTCCTCGGGAGACTGGACGTAACCACGCGTTGTGGCGAACCAGTATAAATTTGGTGTGCTCCCTCCTTACTCTTTTTATTTCCGCATTTACTTCGATTTTATTCCTTCGATTTCTGTCAAACGCTATTCACCCCCCCCCCCCTCTAGCGTTGGGCACTTATTCTAACAACAATTACGTCAATTAAGGAAAAATTGCTGCGAGTCATGCAAATATTGAAAGGTCTAACATTTTTGTAAAGAGAAACAATGATTAATAAGTAGTAACTAAAGAATGGAAGGCATTTAGAGCACATAATAGTTAATGAAGGGAAGGGTGATTATGGAAACAAGTAAAATCAGTTAAAGAAGTAATTTGACGACGCATAAGAAGTCGTCACCTCGTATATACACCAACACATGGAATTCACATAGCACTTAGTCTGAGGGTTCCTAATATCCTCAAATCATGGTTAAACTCAACACTTACATTACTCTGTAGTCAGCTCATATCTCTACCTCGGCCTTTCCCTTAGAATCCGCCTCCAAACCGTATATCATCACAATTCTCAATAATATCCAATATTGAAAAAGAAATCAATTACAATGCATAAATTTAAAATTCCCACACTTTTCCCAAAAAGTAAATCTACGCCGAGCCTGCTTGATCCAAACTTAAAATTCGGATAAAAACCTGATTACACATTCATCCTCGAGCCCGCTTATGCAATTAGTTTCGAAATTCTACCTGAAATTGAGGTATAAATCCCTAATATTCAAAAGCCCTCAATTATTCCAAAATCCCTAATTTTTAAAATTAAATCCTAGATTTTAGGTATAAATCTAATGAGATGTAATGGGTAAATAAAAGAATGAACAAAATCTCGTTTTTCCTTCTTTTACCAAGCTGCAATTTTCGCAATTGCGTTCAACTCTTTGCAAATGCGAAAAATGTCTGAGCCTGCTATCTTCGCAAATACGACATAGTTGTTGAAAATGCGAGCCAAGGCTTTTGCAAAAGTGATAAAATGCAAGTCTGCCTTGGTCTGCTTCAAGTCACAAATGCGACCATTTGCCTGCAAATGCGAACACTACACCCATCGCATTTGCGGACTTCTCTTGCAAAAGCGAAACTGACCCAGCCCTCTCCCTTTTTCGCAAAAACGAGTCTGACTTCGCATTTCCGAGGCTCGCATTTACGATCAAGTCCTCGCAAATGTGATATCTGCTAACCTGATGCACTAGCATTCTATTTAAGTTCAAAAATCACTCTGTAGCATATCTGAAACTCACCCGAGCCCATGAGGTTCCAAAAAAAACATGCACAAAAGTCCAAAAATATCATACAAACTCGCTCGCACGATCAAATTGCCAAAATAACACCTAGAACTACAAATTAAACACCAGATCAAATGAAATTTTCAAAACACTTTAGAACTTCTATTTTAGCAATCGGACGTCCGAATCACGTCTAATCAACTCCGTTTCTCGCCAAATTTAGCAGACGTTTCATATATATATTAGTGGACCTATGCCAGGTTTCTAAACCAGAATACGGACCCGGTGTCAATAAATCCAAACATTGATCAACTCTTTAAAGTCATTAAACCTTTAAACTTTTAATTTTTAACAAAAAGTGATAACTCGAGCTAGGGACCTTTTAAATCGATCTCTGGCATACGCACAGGTCCCAAATCACCATATGGACCCGTCAGGACCGTCAAAACATATGTTCGAGCCCGTTTACCCAAAATATTGACTGAAGTCAACTCAAATGGATCTTTTAGGAAAAACTTCATATTTTATCAATTTTTAAAGAAGCTCTTGGAGGCTTCGAAACATATAATTAGGGTTTAAAACTCTAGATGACCTATAGGGTCATCACAGATGAAGTTAAGCAAGAATTGAGAGCAAATTCGCAAGGCATTTTGCATGCAATTCCTTTGTATTTTAAGTGTGCAAAACTGAAGCTATGTTAACGAGATAGAATAACCAGATCCAAGTGTATATCTTTTATTCTTTTTCAACTTTATTCTTGCTTTTGATCTTATACCTTTCAACTTTCTCTAGAAGCATTTGTACTAGGCACTCTAAGTTGTATTGTTCAAGTTAGAGTTAACTTGAAGTTGTTCCAACAGCCTGAGGCTGGTTGCCACAAAGGGTTAGAGGTAATTCTTAGGTTTACAAGAGTTTGTAAATATTGTTTTTTGTTCAGTGATTTAGTGAAGTGTTGCGAAAATTCTACAGGGAAGTAGGTTGTGATTTTTTCTCTTTTTGAACAGGTGTTTTCATATAAAAAATACTTGTATTCTTTACTTTCTGCATCCATTATTTTGCAACCGTAGCGTAGGGAACACAGAAAAATTAGATCCTCCTATAATCAGTGCACACGACAAATTAAATACCACACATATACTCCCTTCGTATGTGATATTGAAATATAAAATATCTCAATCCTTGTTTGCCTGTCACAGCTTTTATTGTACCGGTTGATTAACATTTGGCCGAGGTTTCAGTAAAATATTATAACGACTTTGACACCAATAAATCTAAAATATAAGTGACTAGATAGAATCCCAATGTCAAAACATCCCATACTTGTTAATAAATATAAAATACAGAATAAAAGCATCTAAGGCATAATATCTTGTAAATAGTTCCGAGTAAATCTTTGGATTGACATATAATTATTTTGATTAAAATAAAATAAAGGGTAATATCTAGTTATTACCAAATAGAGTAAATATAATTTATTTGTCACTATATTTTGGAATAATTTCAAATGAGATCACAAAGTAAGATTAGATAAAATCTAATAATGGTTTCAAATTCTCAAGAGAAATTTTTAAAAAATACTTTTCTTTTCTTTTTTTTCCTTCTTCGAAATCTAATCCATATTCGTTATGGCTTCCTCTGTGATTTTGACATGCATTCCCGATAATATCAACCAATTATAGTTGACGTTTAATGTTCGTCACCATTAAATTCCATATAGGATAGAGGTAACAATGTACCCGTTCTTTCAAAATCTTTGCTATTAGCCCGGATTACGATATTATTGTAAAAATGGCACATAATAGTCACTAACTAAGGAAGTTTTGTTATAAATACACTTTTATTTAAGGTGAATGTCTTTAATTAGAGAGATTCTAGAGTTCTATTCTTGGTAGCTAAATCATCCTCCTCCCTATAAATAGAGGTGCCCTCTACCATTGTAAATAACTCCTAACATTCTCTAAGTATCAATAAGAAGAACTCTATCTACTCTTCTCTCTATTTGCTCTTGTTCTTGAGTTATTGTTCTTGTCTTTTATATTATTTCATAACACGTTATCAGCACGAGACTCTACCGTATCAAGAACCATTCTCGAAAAATCTAAGGTATTTCCCTCTTCCTAATTTAATTTTCGATTATGTCTAACAATACGAAAAGAAAGTTCGTTGCCCTTGAAATTTCGGGCAAGAACTATATGACATGGGTGTTGGATGCTGAAATCCACTTAGATGCTATGGGTCTCGGAGACACCATCAAAGATAGAGAAAAAGCATCCACCCAAGAATGTGCGAAGGCCTTGATTTTCTTGCACCATCACCTTGATGAAGGTTTGAAGATTGAATATCTCACCGTCAAGGATCCACTCATCTTGTGGAACGGCTTAAAGGAGAGATATGACAACCTGAAGTTGGTCACTCTGCCACAAGCACGATATGATTGGGCTCATCTGAGGCTCCAGGACTTTAAGTCCGTTTCTGAATATAATTCTGCAATGTTCAGAATTACTTCTAAATTGAAGCTATGCGGGGATAATATCTCCGATTATGATATGCTTGAGAAAACGTTTACAACGTTTCATGCCTCCAATATAGTACTGCAACAACAGTACAGAGAGAAAGGCTTTACAAAGTACTCTGAACTGATTTCTCTTCTACTAGTGGCTGAGGGAAATAATGACCTGCTCATGAGAAATCATTAAAATCGACCCACTGGGTCTACACCACTGCCTGAAGCAGATAAGGTGCACTCTCATTATGCCAAACATGAAAAGGGCCATGGTCATGGTCGCAAACGGGGTCATAGCCAGGGACGTAGACAAGGAAGAAATTCCAATGAAGTCCGTCAACCCCCAAGGAGAGATAACCGCCGAAAGCAGAAACGGGGTCATGAAGATCCTAAGGCAAATGGTTCAGAAACCGTATGTTATCGTTGCGGTGGGAAAGGGCACTGGTCAAAGACTTGCCGTATACCAAGACACTTGGTTGACCTTTATCAAGCATCTCGAAAGAGAAAAGGCCCTGAAACAAATTTTGTCTATGACGACGATGAGGACATCACCCACCTGGATGTGGCAGACTTCTTTGAGCAACCCGAGGGGAAAATAGACCACCTAATCGGCGATGGATCCGTGATGAAAGAAGATGGAGTTATTTGATTTCATTCTACTTATTTGTATTAGTTAGTGAATAAACTAATAGTCATTAGTATTAGCTCGTATTAGTTAGTTCATGATGCAATGTTAGCAGTAGTTCTTTAGAATATCTTCAATATGCTCAAATATCAGTAAAATTTTTATTTTCCAGTAGGGGTAATCGACTAGCCTGAAAAACTAGTCGATTATCTACTATTTTCGCATTAAAACTGAAAAATAATTGATCAACAATCGATTGTCTTTGTCTAACAATCGATTGTCGTTGAGGCAGTGTAATCTAGAATTTTTCAAAAATCATCCACAATCGATTGTCTTTGTCTAACAATCGATTGTCGTTAAGACAGTGTAATCTGGAATTTTTCAAAATAGCCAACAATCGATTGTCTATGCATAACAATCGATTGTCTTAAAACAGTGTGTTCTGGAATTTTTCAAAATAGCCAACAATCGATTGTCTATACTTAACAATCAATTGTCTTAAAACAGTGTGCTCTGGAATTTTTCAAAATAGCCAACAATCGATTGTCTATACTTAACAATCGATTGTCTTAAAACAGTGTGCTCTGGAATTTTTCAAAATAGCCAACAATCGATTGTCTATGCATAACAATCGATTGTCTTAAGACAGTATGATCTGAAGTTTTTCAAAATAGTAAATAATCGATTGTGTGTGTTTAACAATCGATTGTCAATGTTCAACAATCGATTGTTTGTGTTTAACAATCGATTGTTTGAAGAAAACGTTTAAACTGAAATTTTCAAACTGCAAAGTAATGGATAACATATCTGATTTTGTTAGTCAACTGTTAGCAGCAGATTTTGAAAATATTATGTGACACAAACGAATTGAACTTGTTTATTCTTATGTTCGTGTATCTCTTTTGTATGTCAAACTATGGGATAGCAAATATGGATATCTCACAAAGCGAACTTGGATCAACGTCAAACTGTAAAAGTATTTGCCTAGTTGATTCATGTACTACACATACAATACTCAAAGAAAGGAAGTATTTCTCTCAACTAAATATGTGTAAGGCAAACGTTACTACAATATCTGGAAGTAGTAAATTGATTGAAGGCTCCGGAAGAGCAATTGTAACTCTGCCCAAAGGCACGACGTTAATCATAGAGAATGCAATGTTCTCCTCCAAGTCTAAGAGAAACTTGTTGAGTTTTAAAGATGTACGCCGGAATGGCTATCATATTGAGACAATGGATGAAGATAATCTTGAATATCTCGTCATCACAAAGAATGTCTCCGGCCAAAAGAGGGTTATTGAGAAATTCCCGTCTTTATCTTGTGGCATGTATTGGACAAGAATTAGTGCAATTGAGGCACATTCAACAGTAAACCAAAGGGTTACTGATTCCAATACCTTTGTACTTTGGCATGATCGATTGGGACACCCAGGATCGGTCATGATGAGACGGATTATAGAAAGCTCATATGGGCATCCGTTAAAGAATTTCAAAATTCTTTCGAATAATGAATATCCTTGCACTTCGTGTTATCAAGGCAAGTTGATTATCAGGCCATCACCAACAAAGGTTGGGACTGAGTCACCCACGTTTCTGGAACGTATACAAGGGGACATTTGTGGACCTATTCACCCACCTAGTGGGTCGTTTAGGTATTTCATGGTCTTGATAGACGCATCCTGTAGATGGTCTCATGTGTGCATGTTGTCATCACGCAACCTTGCGTTTGCGAAATTAATGGCATAAATAATTCGACTACGAGCACAATTTCCAGATAATCCAATCAAGTCCATTAGACTGGATAATGCTGCTGAGTTTACATCCCAAGCATTTAATGATTATTGCTTATCAATCGGGATAAAAGTTGAACATTCTGTAGCTCATGTTCACACTCAAAACGGTCTTGCAGAATCGTTAATTAAACACCTGCAGTTGATTCCAAGGCCATTACATATGAGAACGAGGCTGCCGACTTCGGTATGGGGTCACGCCATCTTACACGCAGCAATGCTAATTCGTCTCAGACCGACGAATTACCACAAGTATTCCCCGTTGCAATTGGTTTTGGGTCATGAACCCAATATATCCCATTTAAGAATTTTTGGATGCGCAGTATATGTGCCTATAGCACCGCCATCCCGCACCAAAATGGGTCCGCAAAGAAGGTTAGGAATATATGTTGGGTTTGAATCGCCCTCCATCATTCGCTACCTCGAAACATTGACAGGCGACTTGTTTACTGCACGATTTGCAGACTGTCGATTTGATGAGACACTTTTCCCAAAATTAGGGGGAGAAGTTGGTGAAACCAAACGGGAAATTTTGTGGAAAAATGCATCATTATCTCATCTTGATCCACATACCTCTATTTGTGAAAGAGAGGTACAAAAGATTATCCATTTGCAAAGAATAGCAAATCAAATGCCTGACGCATTTACGGACTTGAAGAGGATAACGAAATCCCACATTCCCGCGGAAAATGTTCCAATCTGTATTGATGTCCCTGTTGGACAATCATCTAGTGTCATAACCAATGAGTCGAATGCACGCCTGAAGCGTGGCAGACCATTAGGCTCCAAAGATCGAAATCCTAGAAAGAGGAAAAAGAACGATCAAAATGACACCACGAAAGAATCTCATGATTTAACAAATTCTGAGATTCATGAAGAATCCATTGAGCCCGAGACTCTGGAAAATACGGAACTATCCCTAAATCCAATTAATATTGAAGCAAATATTAATCGAGTGGATATTGTGGTGGATAATGCCTTTGCTTATAATGTAGCATCTAGCATTATGCAAGAATGTGAGGATCTCGAACCTCAATCTGTTGAAGAATGTCGAAAAAGACATGATTGGCCAAAGTGGCAAGAAGCAATTCAATCAGAATTGAATTCGCTGGCAAAACGTGAAGTTTTTGGCCCTATAGTTGAAACACCTAATGGTGTTAAGCCTGTCGGCTATAAATGGACTTTGTACGCAAAAGAAATGAGAAAAACGAGGTACAAAGATATAAGGCACGCCTTGTTGCACAAGGTTTTTCTCAAAGGCCTGGTGTCGATTATGAAGAGACATATTTGCCTGTAATGGATGCGATAACCTTTCGTTATCTCATAAGTTTTGCTGTCCATGAAAAGCTTGACATGCACTTAATGGATGTAGTTACTGCCTATCTTTATGGCTCACTTGATAATGAGATATACATGAAAATTCCCGATGGACTCAAGGTGCCAAACGCGCACAATTCAAAATCTCGGGAAATGTTCTCAATTAAATTGCAAAGATCCTTGTATGGTCTAAAGCAATCTGGACGAATGTGGTATAATCGTCTTAGTGAGTACTTGTTAAAAGAAGGCTATATAAATGACGCCATTTGCCCGTGTGTTTTTATAAAGAAAACAACATCGGAATTTGTTGTACTTGCCGTATATGTTGATGACATAAACCTTATTGGAACCCCTATAGAACTCCAAAAGGCAATTGATTATCTAAAGGATGAATTCGAGATGAAAGATCTCGGAAAGACTAAACTATGTATTGGTTTGCAAATTGAATATTTGGCAAACGGAATTTTTGTTCATCAATCTACCTATACAGAAAAGGTACTGAAACGGTTTTACATGGATGAAGCACATCCTTTAAGTACACCGATGGTTGTTCAATCACTTGATGTGAACAAAGATCCATTCCGACCACAAGAACGGAATGAAGAGCTACTTGGTCCTGAAGTACCATATCTTAGCGCAATTGGCGCACTAATGTATCTTGCAAATACTACAAGACCTGACATACCCTTTTCAGTTAATGTCTTAGCAAGATTTAGCTCGGCTCCTACGAGGAGACATTGGAATGGGATCAAACACATATTGCGGTACCTAAAGGGAACTACCGATATGGGCTTATTTTATGGCAAGAATTGCAGCCCGGATCTTGTTGGTTATGCTGATGCTGGATATTTGTCCGACCCACACAAGGCTCGATCTCAAACGGGTTATGTGTTTACCTGTGGAGAAACCGCCATATCTTGGCGATCGACTAAGCAATCAATTGGGGCTACTTCATCTAATCATGCCGAGATAATTGCAATTCATGAAGCAAGTCGGGAGTGTGTGTGGTTAAGGTCGATAATACATCATATACAAGACAAATGTGGTTTGAAGTGTGATAAACTACCCACAACTTTGTATGAAGACAATGCAGCATGTATAGCTCAATTGAAGGGAGGATTCATAAAAGGAGATAGAACGAAGCATATTTCACCAAAGTTATTCTTCACACATGATCTTCAAAAGAATGGTGATATCAATGTTCAACAGATTCGTTCAAGCGACAATATGGCTGATTTGTTCACAAAATCTCTACCAAAGTCAACCTTCAAGAAGCTAGTTCACAAGATCGGGATGCGAAGACTTAAGGACATAAATTGATGTTCTTATCAGGGGGAGCTTAAGGCGCGTTGCACTCTTTTTCCCTTACAAGGTTTTGTCCCACCGGGTTTTCCTTGCAAGGTTTTTAACGAGGCAACCAATAGGCGCATATTCAAACATGTGTACTCTTTTTCCTTACTCTAATTTTTCCCATTGGGTTTTGTTTTAAGGTTTTAACGAGGCACATCATTGAATAGACATTCAAGGGGGAGTGTTATAAATACACTTCTATTTAAGGTGAATGTCTTTAATTAGAGAGATTCTAGAGTTCTATTCTTGGTAGCTAAATCATCCTCCTCCCTATAAATAGAGGTGCCCTCTACCATTGTAAATAACTCCTAACATTCTCTAAGTATCAATAAGAAGAACTCTATCTACTCTTCTCTCTATTTGCTCTTGTTCTTGAGTTATTGTTCTTGTCTTTTATATTATTTCATAACAAGTTTTATATTTTTATCCATTAATTATAATGTTCAGCAAAAATAGCCACTATTAATAGAAAAAAGATAGTTTTACCCTTTTTTCTATTCTTATATTCCTAAACCCTTGTTTTATTATTCTGAAGAAAAAAAATTTGAGAGCGAATATTTCAGGGCTTTCGTGTGTTCTCAGCATCTGTATCATCCTTGCATGTAAATGAGCTATAGTTAATCTTTGTCCTTCTTCATCTTCGTCGTCAATCTTCTCTGCATCACGCGATTTACAGGTAAATTCTTTTTCTTTTATGCATTTTTGTTTTTGTATATGTATAATCACGATCAATATTGTGTCAAGTATGTGCGAAATTGTAAAAATAATTATTATACGTTGATTCAGCATCTGTGTTGAAACGTGAAATGTGTTTGTTGTTATCGCGTATTTTTGTGATGCTATTTTTCAGAATTTTTTGGTATTTAATGTGAAAGTGTTTGATTATGTAAGGACATTTCGTAAAAATGGTCATAGGAATTCATAAGCTAACTGCGTTTATGAATTTTCAGTTAACTGTGTCCATAAAAGATAAGGACCAAATGACATTAACTTTTAAACTTGGAACTCAAAGTTAAGGACTGAGTGTCCTTAACTTTTGAACTTGAAACATGAAGTTGTGGACCAAGTGTCCTTAACTTTGGAATTTAAAAGTTAAAGTTCAGCACCAAGTGTCTTTAACTTTTCAACTAGAAACTATATAAGTTAAGGACGTCGTGTTCTTATTTTTTTAACTTGTAACTCTAAGTTTATGGACCAAGTGTCCTTGGCTTTTGAACTTGAAAGTATAAGTTAAGGACTACCTATTCTTACCTCTTTAACTTGTAACTCTAAGTTAAGGGCTAAGTGTTCTTAACTTTTGAACTTGTAAGTCAAAGTTCAAGATTAAGTGTCCTTAACTTTTGAACTTGAAATTCAAAGTTAAGGACCATGTGTCCATTAGTTTTGAACTTGAAACTTAATGTTTAGGACCAAGTATCCTTAACTTTTCAACATGAAACTATAAGTTAAGGACTGCCTGTCCTTATCTTTTTAACTTGAAACTTCAAGTTAAGGACCAAGTATCCTTAACTTTTGAAGTCCAAATTTGAAGTTCAGGACCTATTGTCCTTAACTTTTAAACCTATAATTTTAAGTAAAGGACTGCTTGTCCTTAACTTTTTACCTGAAACTTGAAGTTAAGGACCAAGTCCCTCCAATTAAATTTAAGTCCTAATATTTATTTTCTTTTTCCTTCTTTGTAGTGTGATAATATAAAGAGATCATGTGTTTGCATTTGATGTTTGGCGTAATTTTCTGGTGTATTGGAAATGAGATATACAGTACAAGGAAACAATCAAAAGTTTTTTGTCAAACAGGCAGTGGAAGAAGTTGAGGGATGGTATTTTCGAAAACGTTTTCCGATTACAAAGTGTGAAGTTTTGTGGTAAACTTATTCAATGTGTATTGCTTTCAGAAATTGTAAATAATGACCCTGATTCGATGACATTCAAGGTTTTTCACCGTGAAATTAAGTTTACACGTGACACATTTCATATAATTACTGGTTTGAAGTGTTATTCTTCATCGACGTCAAAGGTTTACATGAAAAAGAAAATAGGCTTTCGAAAGTTTATTTCCTCGAGAAGCATAGAATTGAGTTGGGTGATTTGTTTAATTTTATCACTAGTCACCACATGGTACAATTGCATCATTTGTAGACAGAGATGATGATGCTGCGAAGTTGGCAACAATTTATTTTGTTAAATCTATTTTGATGGGTAAGCAGAAGAATTGGAATGTGTTCGAGCAGATAATGAAAATTGTATAAGATGATAAACTTTGCTCTTCTTTCAACCATACTCTTTTTCTTATAAAACTTTACTAAAATCATTGAAGAGTTGTTTGAATCTGAACGAGAATGAAAATGAGAAAGAGAAAGACAAAGATAAAGACAAGGATAGCTACACTATACATGGCTTTCCTTTTGCCTTTTGTATTTGAATTATGGAAGTAATTCCTATTTTCCAGGAAAAATAATTTGTGAATTTTCAAGATTCTTGTTATCCCCGGATATTGTGTTATTTGGAAACGAAATTTCCACAGCATGATTCTCTGTGTAAGAAATACTTCCATAATAAAAATGTTAGTTAATCTAATTACTAGCTATTTTTTATTTATTTGTTATACTATAGTTGTATAAGTTGGTCGAGGTGTCACCATTTATTCGTGTTCAAGAAGATACAGAGCCTATTAGTGTGGAAGAGCCAATTTCTCAAGATCAAAGCTCAATGCCTTCTTTCACACAATTTGATGAAGTCATGCTTAAAAAATTGGTAAAGTAGTTTTTATGCCTTTGAATAGCATTAGAATTTTATTTGATTATTTTTTGCATACGAGACTTTTTTATTTTTATGTTTCTTGATTCAGAGATTATCAAAGAGTTTTAAGAAGGAACTGCAAGTTGAAGTTACTAGAATAAATTAGAAAATATTTGTACCAGAAAAAAAGATTGAGAATGAAATCATGGTAAGTTAAGGACTACATGCCCTTAACTTTTTAAGTAATAACTGTAATTTAAGGAACAATTGTCCTTAAATATTGAACATGTAATTCAAAGTTCCGGACCAAGTGTACTGAACTTTTCAACATGAAACTCAAATTTCAGGACCAAGTGTCCTTAACTTCTTCAAAACAATGCAAAACTAAAAGAGTATGTGCTTAACATACAGAAGATGGTGTCGATCGCCGCTTGGGTGGTTTGAGCTGGGGAAGGGTCGGTTCGATACATATTTAGTACGTGATACCTTTGATAAGGTTAAGATCATTCAAGATAGATTTCGTACAGCTCTGTCTAGGCAAAAGAGTTATGTCGACCGTACCGTTTGTGACGTAGCATTCATGGTTGGAGAGAGAGCGTTGCTTTAGGTGTCACCCATGAACAGTGTGATGGGATTTGGGAAGAAGAGCAAGTTAATCTCTAGGTTCATCGGGCTTTTGGGATCCTTGATCGAGTGGGAGAGGTGGCTTGCAGACTTGCATTGCCATCAGGTTTATCATCAGTGCATCCAGTATGTGTTCGTGCTTTGGAAGTGTCATAATGATTCATCCCACATGTTGCATTTTAGCACTGTCTAGTTGGACAAAGATTTGACCTACGAGGAGGAGCGGGTAGCTATTCTAGATCGGTAGGTTTGTCAGTTGAGATCGAAGAGTTATCCTTCGGTTCGTGTGCAATGGAGAGATCAGCTTGCTAAGGCAGCTACCTGGGAGTCTGAGCCCGATATGCGGAGCAGATATCCCCATCTTTTTACCTACTCGGGTACTTTTCGATGTCCGCTCGAAGATGAATAATTGTTTAGAGGCGGAGAATTTGATGAACCAAAAGGTCGTCTTCTATTTTAGAACTCGAATATCTATTCTGAGGCCTTAAAAGCCTCATTTTTATATCTCTCCGATTTACGTGCGCAGTCCGAGCGCAATTTCGGAAAGCCTTTATTTGGAAAATTTATGAAATAATAAATTTTGCCTTAAAAGTTGATTTTTATTTTCTTCGATCAATGTTTTGGGTAAACGGATTCGGACCCCTGATATGACGGTCTTGATAGGTCCATGGTAAAATATGGGACCTAGGCTTATGCTCGGAATCGAATTTTGAGGTCCCAAACCCGAGAAATAAATTTTTGATGAAAATTGTGAGACTGAAAATCTAAGGAATTAAAAAAATCGATTAATGTTTGATCTCGTGGGTATCGGGTTCGTGTTTCAGTTCCGGAGCCCGGTATAAGTTTAATATAATATATAAGTCTTGTCTGTGAAATTTGGTGTAAACGGAATTTCATTGACGGAATTTGGACTGTTGGTTAAGAAAATAGAAATTTTGTAACTTTCTTGAAGATTTCATACAATTTGGTGCTAAATTCATAATTCTAGGTGTTATTTTGGCGATTTGATCGCACGAGCATTCTTATGATATTTTAAGACTTGTGTTCATGTTTAGTTTGGAGCCCCAAGGACTCAGGTGAGTTTCGGATAGGCTATAGAGTGATCTGGAACTTAGAAAAATAGCTGGTGTGCTTCAGCTGTGTTGGAGGCCTCAGTCCTCGCAAATGCAAGGTCAGGGTTGGCATTTGCGATCACTGATGAGGTCATTTGCGAATTTCTCATTACAAATACGAAGAGAAGATGGGCCAGCCTGTGTTCGCAATTACGAACTTTCCTTCGCATTTGAGAAGGGAGTCTGGGAGGGGTATGGATCACAAATGTGATATTTTATTCGCATTTGCGAGGTTAGTGATTGCAATTGCGACACTTTCCTCGTATTTTCCAAGGCAGCATGATTTTGAAGGCTTCGCAATTGTGATAGACCCTTTGCAATTGCGAACTTCCAATTTGCGAAGCTCAGGTTACAAATGCAACATCTGCAGCTGATAACTTTTGAGACGACATTTTTCATTCATTCTCCCATTTTTCCAAACTTGAACCTCAAGAAGATTTTTCCAAAGGCTAGTTCTTCCCCAAATCATAGTTAAATGATTCCTAACTCATTTATTTCAATGTTTTACTTCTTTTCACAAGATTCCATCCCAGAATCTAGAATTTTTATAGTGGAATTGGAGATTTTTGGGTACAAAATTTTGGGATTTGGACCTTAAATTGAGGTCGGATTCCAAAACAAATTTAATCTCCAGGCTTGGGGGCGAATGATAATTGGATTTTTATCAGAACTTTGAGTTTTGACCAAGCGGGACCGAGGTCAATTTTTGGCTTTTTGGGGATAATGTTGGGAAACTTATAACTTGCATTAGAATTGATTTCTTTAGTGATAATTGATTTTAAGTTACTTATGACTAGATTCGAGTGGATTGGAGGTGGAATCAAGAGGTAAAGCGGTAATTGATCTTTGAATTGGCCGTTGAATTGAGGTAAGTATTTGGTCTAACTTTGACTCGAGGGATTAGGGATCCCCAACTTGATTGCTATGTAAAATTCCATGTGTGTGGCATATAGGGTGGGTTGTACTGATACTGCATTACACACTTTCTCTACAGATTTTGTAGTTTGTAGTGGCTGATCGAGAGACCGGTTCCTGATACTTCATTCAGGAGACCTAAGGTAGTCATGATGGTGTCTATAGGCCCTAGCATCCCCTCCTTTGTTTTTCCTCATTCTGTTTGTTTTCTTTCGAGACAGATGTATTTTCTTTCAAACCAATACTTGTAGTTATTCAATAAATGTTTGTGGGTTGTAACACCAATTTCTGGGTGATAACAGTTTTCGATATTTGGTAATAGCACATGGATAACTAGTAAATTATGTGCTTCCGCATTCATTTCAATTTGGTTTAGTTTTATTTATTGTAAGCTATAGAAATGCAAAGGAAAAAGGTAAATAGTTCTCTAACGTTGGCTTGTCTAGCGAGTGCGATATTAGGCGCTATCACGATCTTAACGGTGGAAAATTCGGGTCATGAAAAATATATATATTTTTTATGTTATTTTGAGAATAAATATACAGTCATTTTCCCAAAGACTTTCCGATTCCAATAAAAATAGACTTTTTCAAAAGGAAAAAGAAAAAAGGAAAAATTAAAATTATAATGTAATCTCACTCATATTTGTGGAATCTGTGAGGAAAGGAAAGAAAAAAAAAGAAAAATTGACTTTTTTGAATTCATGCTAATCTGCATTCAATTGAGAAGTCTCTAGCGAAATATAAATACCCATTCTTGCTTTTGCATTTCCTACCCCTCTTTAGTGAAATCAAGCTTTGAAAAAGTTAAGGTAAACTTTCCTTTTCTTCTTCCTCTTCCTTTGTGTTTTTGGGTATGATTGTTTGGTTGTTGGGTTCTAAGAATTTAATCTTGATTATTTATTTGATTTTTTTTGCTCATTTACATGAAACATCTGCAACATGAACATTCAATCATGTGATATTATTTCTAAAGTGTGGCAAGTCTGATTCTACTCTTCTTTTGTTTTTTTTAAATTGTCACTTTTCAATATTTCCTTAATAAAAAGCATTAATAGATATATGATAAATTTCAGACTATAAATTTCAAAAGTTTTACGGTCACATAAATAATGGCTTATCTAACATCATATATCTCAAAAGACTTTTTTTCTTTATTAAAATTTGTGTCAAATCAAATTAATATAATTTTTTTGAAACGAAGGGAGTAACTCTTTTTAACCATTTTGCCTTCATTCAATCGAATCAAATATATTTGTCTACATCTTTAAATAATTTCTTTTTATTATTTTAATTCAATACTTCAATGCTAATTTAATCTCTCTCTCTTTGTGGTTACAGTATAGTCTCAATAAAAGAAATGGCGTCAATGACCAAGGGATTGTTGCAGAGTCATGAATTGCGTAAGGTACTCATTGTTCTTCTGTGCATTTTCACTTTATTTCCTTTTTTTGGGCTATTACTATAAATCATTCATTTTTCTGTAATGATGCTAAGTATCTTCTGGAGACTACTGTGTATCCACGTGAACCAGAGCTTCTCAAAGAGTTGAGGGCTATAACTGCAAATCATCCACGGTAGTTTGCCTTTTACCTTTACATGCTTCTACTTTTTAATCTTCAGTGTAATTTTATAAGTAGAATCTAGGTAGAGTAGCATAATACAATCCAAGGAGAATCACATCCGAAACGCTAGTTTAAATCTCATATCAGTACTTTGTAGTACCGAGTGGAACTCAAGTCGTATTCCTTGCAATAAACTATAAAAAACCACCACATTGTTCATCTGTCGTCCTCGACAGCTGTGCAATAGAGGACACATAGGGTGGTAGGTGGCTCTGACACAATTGATACGACATAAGAAAAACCATACTATAAAGGCTAGATATTGAGGCGGGAGAGCCCAAGGGTATATAAATCTTATATCAGCACTTTGTAGTACCAATGTGGGAATAAAATAGCATTCCTTGTAATAGACCATAACATAGTATGCAAGCAGACATTAGATAGAAATGTTGTTTTCGGTAAAATCTCAGTTTAGAAAAAATAAAAGAAAAAAGCAACAACAACCAAATCGATCAAAAATTCAAAACGCAAAACATAGGACTAACACTAGGTAGCGCAATCAGAAATCATAGTAAAGAAACAACAAGTACTAATAGCCAAAGAATAAGAAAATGCAAGACTAATTCTGACTAATGCACTAGAGCAACTAGAACACACAAGGAACGTAACACTCGGCTATCTAACTGAAGGATTGCGTATAGGTGTTCGTAACATGCAGCGGAAGACAATAACAATCCTAGGTAGATTTTTTCATGTTTAAAATTCATTTACGTGTCAAAGATCGGATCTAAGACGTACCTGGTGAAGAGAGTTTCTTTTTCAGAATTTCTTCGATAGTGCGAAGACTCTATGCGTATCCACACCGAGACTGATCCTTGCTATCAACTCTTTGATCAATGAAACCCGCGAACAAATTGAACGAAGAATATTGTGTTGAAATTTTTCTCAAAAATCTCAACTCAAATTAGAAGAACAAGAAACACTTTTCTTGTAATTGTATTTTCTCTCTTGGCTTTGTATTGTACTCTCAATTCACAAAGTGGATTTTCTTCTCAAGAAAAATTAAAACCTAAAAACTTTACGAATTTTCTCCATCACCCTTTATATAGCATCACCTACAAACCCTTTTTCCTATTTGGTTGAGTTAATAATTACTTAGGGTACAAGTTTATTCCAAAAATAAACTTTACTGGAAATTTTCGACGGAAACTTGAATTCCCATTCGAAACTGCCAAGTCTTTCCATAAATTCCTATTTCAATTGAATAAGTACTATAAAGGTTTTCTAATGGAAAACTTATATCCCATTCCCAATGGGATTTTCTTATATGTCGTAGTCTTTGTAGACTTTACACGTGAATCAAAAGCTGAATTGGATTTCACTTTCCAACAACACGTTGTTGTTTAATTAATATTGTATATAATATATCTAATATAAAATAATATATGTTTCAACCAAGAGATATAATTTAATTTCTATTTCAAATAGAAACTTCAATTTATTCACAATATTAATTATAATCTTTGTGCTAGCAAAGAATATATAATAATATTTCATTTGGACTAATAACTAAATTTATTTGACTAATTAAATTCTTTAATTTAATTATCAAATAATAAGTTAATTAATCCTTTAGCAAAGATCAGAACACTCGTTAGTGTGCGACCCCATAGGTTCAATACTAAACCGGTAGTAAATTAATCATATCAATATACTAATCAAGGGTGGCGTCTAGCAACACTCCTTAACGACCGGATATCATGAAGTATACAATTTACTCTTAAGAACCAGTAGAAGAATAATATAGTAATTCCTTCTGTCGTTATAGCTCTGGATCACCCTAGGATATGGTTCAACTGTCAAATCCTAATAGGCGATCAACTATGTGTTCACGTCAAATATAATCGACCATTGAATGACCTAAGAAACTCATTTCTTCTTTCATTCAATTGCCCTGGCCAAGGTCTTAGTTTGGTCGTTTATAATTCATGACAACATGGAGCTTAAACTCATTATCAAGAGTTGACAGCTTCCGTCTTGATCAATCACTAACTCTACAAGTATTTAATCGTACCCAATATCCTTTCAACTATCGCCCTAGGGCCATAGGTGTCTAGTATCAAAGCACAATAAATAACTTGTCAATTACTATGACGATCTCAAGTCAAAGGAAACGCTTACATCACATTCTTCAAGAAAATATCATATTGACAGTTTATGGTAATTCTAACCATTAGGAATTATCCAATGAGTCGGTTCAATGATCAAATCTCTATATGCATCATCTATCTATGTGATTTAGTTAATGAGATCAACTAATCTTTATCCGATAAAAACGATCACATAAATATTGATCTAACCGGATTACTAATGTCCAAATTAATAATCCTACGATCAAGAACAAATTTAGATTAAATTGTAAAAGACTTTGCTCTCATTATCATGATCTCTGTCACGATGACAAATCTCAAAATTTAATCAAGGACCTTATCAAATTAATCAAACAATTAATAATAATGATAAAAGAATATCGAATTCCATATATTTTATATCAAGTGACATTCACAAAAATACGTTCAAGTTATCAAATATGATATTGGATCTAGGGCATATCTACTATATCCCTAACAATCTCCCACTTGCACTAGAGCCAATCGCTCTTGCACTTCATCCCCAATTTCCACTTGCGCTTGTCAAAATCCTTTGTTCCAAGCGCTTTAGTGAATGGGTCTGCAGTATTTTCCTTTCCATCAACCTTTTGAATCTCGACCTCTCCACGTTCAATGATTTCTCTTATCAAGTGACACCTTCGCAGAACGTGTTTGGACTTTTGGTGTGATCTTGGTTCTTTTGCTTGAGCAATGGCTCCAGTATTGTAACACAACAATGGAACCGCACCTTCCATTGAAGGAACCACACCAAGTTCAGTTAAGAACTTTTTCATCCATACAGCTTCCTTAGCAGTTTCACTAGCTGCTATATATTTTGCTTCAGTCACTGAATCAGCACTGTAGCTTGTCTGGAACTTTTCCAACTCACTGCACCACCATTTAAGATGAATACATAACCAAAAATAGATTTGCTATCATCCCTATCTGAAGAGAAACTTGCATCAGTATAACCTTCAAGTTTCAACTCAGAATCTCCATATATGAGGAACTGGTCTTTAGTCCCTCTTAAGTACTTAAGAATGGTCTTCACCACTTTCCAATGTTCCTCACCAGGATTTGCCTGATATCAGCTAGTCACTCCAAGTGCATAAGCCACATCAGGACGTGTACATGTCATGGTATACATGATAGATCCCACTGCACTAGCGTATGGGATCCTACTCATGCGTTCTCTCTCTTCAGGTGTTTTAGGACAATCCTCCCTACTGAGAGAAATTCCAGTGCCTATCGGTAGATAGCTCTTTTGGAATTATCCATGTTATACCTCTTTAAGATAGTATCAATGTACAAAGACTGGAAAAGTCCAAGCAGCTTCCTAGATCTATCTCTATAGATCTTTATTCCTAACATATAAGCTGCTTCTCCCAAGTCTATCATGGAAAATTGTTTAGATAGCCAAATCTTGGTATTTTGCAATGCCGGTACGTCATTCCCTATGATCAATATATCATCAACATACAACACTAAAAATATAATTGTGCTCCCACTAACATTTTTGTACACACAAGGTTTTTCTTCGCATCTAACAAAATTGAACTTTTCAATTGTTTTGTTAAATCGAATATTCCAACTTCGAGAAGCTTGCTTTAATCCATAAATAGATCTTTGTAGCTTACAAATTTTGTTATGATCAGACGAAGATTTGAAACCTTCAGGTTGTGTCATGTACACATCCTCTTCTAGCTCACCATTAAGGAAAGTTGTTTTCACATCCATTTGCCATATTTCATAATCATAGTATGCTGCTATAGCAAGCAAAATCCGAATAGATTTGAGCATTGCCACGGGAGAGAAAGTCTCGTCATAGTCGACTCCTTCTTTCTGACGATATCCCTTGGCAACAAGACGTGCTTTGTAGGTCTCAACCTTTCCGCCTGCTCCAATCTTTTTCTTAAAACCCCATTTACAACCTATAGGCTTTATATCCTTTGAAGGTTCAACTAAAGTCCATACTTTATTTTCCTTCATGGATTCCATTTCGGATTCAATGGCGTTTTCCCACTTCTCATAATCAGAACTTTGTATAGCCTCTTCATAGGTCTTAGGGTCATCATCATTATGATCAACCTCATTTGATAAATCATCTTGTACCAATAAAATTAATCTAGTTGGTACATGACGTTCTCGTGTAGACCTTCGAAGAGGTACTTGTACAACTTGTTCACCTTGTATTGGATTTCGTTGTTGCTTAATTTGGTTTGGAACTGGTTCATTAACCTTTTCTTGAACTTCAACCGTTGAAGATGGCAATTTCCTTGGCAACTTCAAAACATCCAATAAAGGTTCTTCAACTTGGGTCTTATGATCTTTATATTGTGTTGATTCATTAGTTTCTTGATCTTCATCAAGTTCTATTTCTCCATTATAATTTCCTTCAAAAAGAAATTCCCTTTCCAAAAGGTTGCTCCTCTGGCCACAAACACTTTATGGTCAGAAGGGTGATAGAAATAATATCCTCTTGTTTCCTTGGGATACCCAATGAACCTACACTTATCAGATCTTGAGTCAAGTTTATCAGACTGTAGTCTCTTAACGTAAGCTGGACAACCCAAACTTTAATATGTTTAAGGTTAGGCTTACATCCTTTCCATATCTCATATGGTGTTGTAGAGACCGACTTAGTGGGAACTTTATTAAGTAAGTATGTTGCTGCTTCCAAAGCATATCCCCATAAATTTATTGGAAGATTAGTGAACCCCAACATAGATCTCACCATATCTAATAAGGTTCTATTTCTCCTTTCAGACACACCATTGTGTTGTGGTGTTCTTGGAGGTGTCCACTGTGAGAGAATCTCATTCTCTTTGAGATATCTCGTAAAATCTTCACTAAGATATTCTCCACCTCTATCAGACCTAAGTACTTTGATACTTTTACCAGTCTGCTTCTCAACTTCACTACGGAATCTTTTGAACATTTCAAAAGATTCAGACTTTTGTTTCATAAGATATACAAATTCATATCTTGACATATCATCAGTGAAGGTAATGAAGTAAGAATATCCACCTCTAGCTTGAATTTTCATGGGCCCACAAACATCTGTATGAATTAGTCCCAATAATTCAAAAGCTCTTTCTCCACTTCCAGTAAATGGAGATTTGGTCATTTTTCCTTTGAGACAAGATTCACAAGTTGGATATGATTCAAAATCATACTCGTTAAGGTACCCTTCCTTGTACAACTTGTTGATTCTTTTCTCTCCAATATGACCAAGCCTACAATGCCAAAGGTATGTGTGATTTGCATGATCATCTCTTTTCCTCTTAAGACTTGAAACATGCATAATCGAATTAGCATTCACACTAGGTAAGACATAAACATCATGTTGGAGATAGCCATTCACATATAAATTATCACTATAATAAATAGAGCAAATACCATTTCCTATATTAATGTGAAAATCACGTTTGTCTAACATAGAAGCTGAAATTATGTTCGAAACAAATTTAGGAACATAATAACAATCATCCAACATAAGTACTTTGCCCGTAGGTATTATTAAAGAAATTGATCCTACAGCTACGGCCGCAACTTTTGCACCATTTCCAACTTGTAGATTAATTTCTCCTTTCTTTAGCCTCCTACTTATCTTGAACCCTTGCAACATATTGCAGATGTTATAACCACTGCCAGTATCTAATACCCACAGTGAAGAATTAGTGGTAGCTGAAGAAACCTTGAAAACATTTTTCATTAATGTCTCACCTTGTTTCTTGTCCTTTAGAGTTGCAAGACACTCCTTGAAGTTTTTCTTCCAATTATTTATGATAAACCTTGTTGCCTTGTACATCATTCTCTGGAGGGATTATCTTTGCAGACTTATCGATCACATCCATAAGCTTTTCATGCATGAGAACAATTCTCAAATTTCTATACCAGTCATCAAAGTTTGGTCCTACCAATTTGTTGGTCTCAAGTATTTCATACAGTGATATAACAGATATATTGAGAAATCTAAAATATAGAAAAGAAAAAGCAGTAATATAAGAACATATTTGCATATATCATAAAGACATGGACTTTTATCTAAATGATATTTCCACTAATTATTTTAAACTATTTACCCACATTATAGTTTACGAAATCTTTATTTCTTTTACTGGAATAAAGGAATCCTTTAACAATATGTATGAGCCCCTTGGTAATCAAGTCGTTTCTCACTTATATTTTAAAGGTAGGTACTCTTACCAATTGTATCCCCATACAATTTCCTTAAATAGCTCTATGTCAAATAGTCCTCTGGTAGTCAGGTCGTTCCTATTGGCATAGTTGAGTTCAACCATCATGATTGCAAAGAACTTATTAAATTTATACTCCCCCGGGTAGTCCAGGCGTTTAGTGCAAAATTGAATAATTCTTTCAATCCATACATCTAATGCAATAAATAATTTTAACATATTCTCGAACTATAAGTCTCCTGGTAGTCAGGCCGCTCCTTATAAACAAGAAGTAAGTAAAATTAATTACCTTGATGGATAGCTCTATAATAAAATATCTTATATTTTATTGTTTAAGAACTCAAATTTTTTAATAAGAGGGAATTGTCACAAAAACTATTTTTAATAACACGAAGATCAAATCTTTTATAGCATGTGAATTTAGTACAATTGTCTACATGCTTAGCCCTAAATTATTTTACATCATATGTAATAAATAATTCAAAATTATGTAATGGACAAGCACATGGCATAAAACACAATTCAACATCCTCTAACATATTTATCTTATATATCACATAAAAAGAATTCATGCTAGAATATTATTATTAATTAACATCGCATGAACTAATAACAGTTAAATAACAATAGAATCATGTAACCTATAATAGATTCCCGTTGTATCTAATACAAAATTTCAAATTCAAGTTATGAACTATCTCAATAGTTATATGAATGCATATTTTATCCATAATGAAATAATATCAACATTCAAACGATTTAACTATTGCACAAAGGCGCATCTATTATGGTTTGAACTCTTCAAATATAATATTAAAATATTTCGTAAATAAATTTTAGACACAATAAACCACGGCTCTGATACCACTGAAGGATTGCGTATAGGTGTTCGTAACACGCAGCGGAAGACAATAACAATCCTAGGTAGATTTTTTCATGTTTAAAATTCATTTACGTGTCAAAGATCGGATCTAAGACGTACCTGGTGAAGAGAGTTTCTTTTTCATTATTTCTTCGATAGTGCGAAGACTCTATGCGTATCCACACCGAGACTGATCCTTGCTATCAACTCTTTGATCAATGAAACCCGCGAACAAATTGAACGAAGAATATTGTGTTGAAATTTTTCTCAAAAATCTCAACTCAAATTAGAAGAACAAGAAACACTTTTATTGTAATTGTATTTTCTCTCTTGGCTTTGTATTGTACTCTCAATTCACAAAGTGGGTTTTCTTCTCAAGAAAAATTAAAACCTAAAAACTTTACGAATTTTCTCCATCACCCTTTATATAACATCACCTACAAACACTTTTTCCTATTTGATTGAGGTAATAATTATTTAGGGTACAAGTTTATTCCAAAAATAAACTTTACTGGAAATTTTCGACGGAAACTTGAATTCCCATTCGAAACTGCCAAGCCTTTCCATAAATTCCTATTTCAATTGAATAAGTACTATAAAGGTTTTCTAATGGAAAACTTATATCCCATTCCCAATGGGATTTTCTTATATGTCGTAGTCTTTGTAGACTTTACACGTGAATCAAAAGCTGAATTGGATTTCACTTAATAAGTTTCCAACAACACGCTGTTGTTTAATTAATATTGTATATAATATATCTAATATAAAATAATATATGTTTCAACCAAGAGATATAATTTAATTTCTATTCCAAATAGAAACTTCAATTTATTCACAATATTAATTATAATCTGTGTGCTAGCAAAGAATATAATAATATTTCATTTGGACTAATAACTAAATTTATTTGACTAATTAAATTCTTTAATTTAATTATCAAATAATAAGTTAATTAATCCTTTAGCAAAGATCAGAACACTCGTTAGTGTGCGACCCCATAGGTTCAATACTAAACCGGTAGTAAATTAATCATATCAATATACTAATCAAGGGTGGCGTCTAGCAACACTCCTTAACGACCGGATAGCATGAAGTATACAATTTACTCTTAAGAACCAGTAGAAGAATAATATAGTAATTCCTTCTGTCCTTATAGCTCTGGATCACCCTAGGATATGGTTCAACTGTCAAATCCTAATAGGCGATCAACTATGTGTTCACGTCAAATATAATCGACCATTGAATGACCTAAGAAACTCATTTCTTCTTTCATTCAATTGCCCTGGCCAAGGTCTTAGTTTGGTCGTTTATAATTCATGACAACATGGAGCTTAAACTCATTACCAAGAGTTGACAGATTCCGTCTTGATCAATCACTAATTCTACAAGTATTTAATCATACCCAATATCCTTTCAACTATCACCCTAGGGCCATAGATGTCTAGTATCAAAGCACAATAAATAACTTGTCAATTACTATGACAATCTCAAGTCAAAGGAAACGGTTACATCACATTCTTCAAGAAAATATCTTATTGACAGTTTATGGTAATTCTAACCATTAGGAATTATCCAATGAGTCGGTTCAATGATCAAATTTCTATATGCATCATCTATCTATGTGATTTAGTTAATGAGATCAACTAATCTTTATCCGATAAAAACGATCACATAAATATTGATCTAACCGGATTACTAATGTCCAAATTAATAATCCTACGATCAAGAACAAATTTAGATTAAATTGTAAAAGACTTTGCTCTCATTATCATGATCTCTGTCACGATGACAAATCTCAAAATTTAATCAAGGACCTTATCAAATTAATCAAACAATTAATAATAATGATAAAAGAATATCGAATGCCATATATTTTATATCAAGTGACATTCACAAAAATACGTTCAAGTTATCAAATATGATATTGGATCTAGGACATATCTACTATATCCCTAACACTAACCCACTGCCTTAATTTGTTGACGTGACAAAGAACTATGATGGGCTCAAGCAGCAAATTTATTAGATTTAACCTATCATCCTTAAAAAACATGTATTGTGCATTAATTGCCAAAGAACTATTAATTTTTCAAGTAATGTGTTAAATTAACAAATTATTAATTTTGATTTTGATTATGCATCAGGTGCAATATGGCAACTGCACCAGAAGCTGGCCAATTGATAGCCCTGCTTTTGAAAGTGGGAAATGCTAAGAAGACTATTGAAATTGGAGTCTTCACTGGATACTCTTTGCTCCTTACTGCGCTTACAATTCCTGATGATGGAAAGGCTAGTATCATTGATTAATTTTTTATTTGATTTTTTGTAGGCAAGCTAGTATTTTGTTAAACATTGGGTTATAGAACTAAATCTAAGTTGCTCCGACACGGCAGTTTAGGTATTATACTCGTATCGATACAATACTTTATGGATCCGTATCAGATCTGGTAAAAAATATTTGGGTTCTTTGACCTCGACGAACGGAAAAATTCGATATGAGATACAATTTAATTCTCGAAATTAGAACAAAACGAGGGTATATTTGAAGAAATAACATATCTTGTCTAGGAAATCAATCATTACTTATCTACAACTTGAGAATTGAAAAAAATTCACATTTTACAAGTTATATGTATGTATTCCACAAAAGTTTTTATAATTAAAGATTATTTTTGGAATTATTTTTAGTCGAATCGTTTGGATATAGGACCCTTTAGATCCACATCCGTATCGGACATCCGACTCGCATATGAGCAACTTAGGACTAAATATCTTCACAAATGCGCATGACATTTAAATTCTTTAGAGTTGTTTTAGTGCAGATTACAGCTATAGACTTGAATCGGGATGCATACGAGATGGGATTGCCAATTATCAAAAAAGCTGGAGTTGAGCACAAAATCAATTTCATTCAGTCGCCTGCTTTATCAGCCCTTGATGAACTTTTGGAAAACGTAAGAAAAATAAACATTAAATCTTTTGGTATTGCAAGTTGTTAGTTACTTTTTAGTTCATAATAAGTGATTAATTTATTTTTATTTTTGTTTAAAATAAGTGTTTATTTATATAATTAAGAAAATATTTAATTTATTTTTTAAAAATTATCCTTACGTACGTACTCCTAAAAAGTCATTTACTCCTCATATTTAAAAAGAGAAGTAAGTGTTACTATAACTATGTTGCAACATTTAATGAATGGTAGTTTAATCACACTAACTATTTTCATCTAAAATTTAGTATTTTTTTAATGGATGTGCCCAAAGCTAATTGATCACTTATTGGGAACCGAAGACATAATTCTTAAGAGTTGTTTGGCCATAAAATTTATTCATTTTTTTCCAGAAGAATTTTATTTCTTTCAAAATTAATATTTTGTCATAAAAATTTTCAAATCCAACTTGGAGTTGGATTTCAAAATTGAAAAAGTGCTCCAAACCTGTTTTTCAACTCCTTTTTTATGAATTCCAAATAAAGTATTCTCTTCTCTCCTTACAAAAAAATTATAATCTAACGCAACTCCATTTTCAACTTCAACTTTATAAATTTCATAAAAAGTAATTAATATGTGGAATCTATAGCCAAACACCAACTTTTCTCACATCCCATCATATTTCAGCAGATTAAGTACTAAACTAAATTAAAGAAAACTAAATACTGCAATCCTTCTTTTATAAGGTGGTATGGTAGACCGCCTTGACCGGTGTGCACCTCAATTATTTTATATTCATTTTTAAATTTGATAGTATTCGGCATTTAAAATTTTAAATGCTGATTGAAAATTTTAAATTTATGCATTCGGTATATAATATTATGTTATTTTCTCCGTTCTTGTTTATGTAAATTTATTTTCTTTTTACTCATTTAAGAAAGACAGATCTTTCTCTACATGTTGAAATAACTTAAATTAAACTTCTCATCTTATTCTTAATGAGAAGCTTTTAGAGCCACAAATACTAAAGGGTGTTTTAAAACCACAAATTTCAAAGAATTATATCCATACGTATGTTATGGCTTATCCAAGACAGAAAAATTACAAAAATCTTAATTTAATTCTTAAATTCCATGTTCACTTAAATAGATTTATATAAATTAGAAGAAAAATAGTATTTTAGTAATCTATCGCTCTCACTCACACAATAACAACAACAAAAAATCCGTATAATCTCAAGAATGGGATTTAGGGAAAGTAGTGTATATACAAACATTATACATTGATGGGAGAGACCCCCCACCTCCTCCCTGCCCCCCATCCCCCACCCCCCACGGGCTGCTTCACACAAGAACAAGTAGCAAATACCTTAATATAGATCCATCCCCAGATTTTGTGCATAGCAAGAGCTCTGCCTTGATGTATCTTTTAAATATATTGTGTTATTTGCAGCAAAGCAACAGAGGAAGTTTCGACTTTGCTTTTGTCGATGCAGACAAATGTAGTTATCAAAAATACCATGAGAGACTGTTGCAGCTGGTGAAGGTTGGTGGAATAATAGTATATGATAACACACTCTGGTTTGGAACAGTCGCTATGCCAGAGGAATCTGTTCCAGAAGCTCGAAAACCAGACAGGCATCACATTATCGAACTTAACAAGTTTTTAGCAGCTGATTCTCGCATTCAAATTTCTCAAGTCCCTTTGGGCGATGGAATTACCATTTGTAGGGTGCTGTGAAGTTTCTGTCATGTGAAGTTAATGGCGATTGATGAGAAGAAGACAATCTGTTAGGGAGATTTTTCTCCTTTGTTTCTTCTTAGAACTATTTGTAGTGGGCGTTTGATCATAAGAATTGGAAAATTCTGAAAAACAATGAACTTTTTTTATAATGAAAACGGTATTTGAATAATTACTTTAATGGCGGCCTATTTGAATGTTTTGTGGCGACTACCGTCATTATTTAATGCCAGCATTTATCGACATGTAAGCACTATAGTGAAAATAAAAAAAATTATTTTGTGTCTCATACAATTTACAACGGAAATTATAATAACAACTTTCGAAGCTAACAGAATTTTCCAAAATTCAGAATCTCACAAATGACAAGCTAAGGGATACATAAGAGGTTCTGACTCAAGAATATCTATACAACGTAAAAATATTAGAAGAGCTATACTTATTACCAAAAGCTAGAAAGGGACTCCTCGGTCTGCGGACATAGCAGATATACCTCAAAGTCTCTACCGATACGCCTCCTTCCAAGGCTGACGGAACTGGGTGGAAGTACCTTGTATCTGCACAACAAAAATGTGCAGAAGAGTAGCATGAGCACACCACGACGGAGCCCAGTAAGTATCAAGACTAACCTCGGTGGAGTAGTGACGAGGAACAGTCAAGACACCTAGCGGTCATATAAACAGTATAATCATATGAATAATGGAAACGATGTATATACATGTAAAGACTACAAGAATGACCAAAAATGCTACAATTCACAGTAAAGGAAAAGGGACATCAAGTAAAAACACGAATGTAACAATGATCGTACGAAATGACGGCAAAAGCATAATCCAAATCCTAAGGTCACAACACAGCAAGGGGAAAACAAGTCAATAACTTATATCCTACAATGATGATCACATAGGGTCTTATTCAACTCTTTCCACAAATTTTCAAAAATCTCGGACAACCACAGCTCATGAAAACCCAGCATCTAAAATCTAACACTTGGGATCCTGTGCCCCATCAATCTCACGGCCATACTGACAACTAACTGGCTAACTAGGATCACTCTCACATACATAATGGGTAGCGAAGGCGCATCTCCACCCTTAGCAAAATCGAAAATAATTCACCTCTAATAGGGTATCCAACTACGTGTATGCTTGTGCAAGTGGTTTTTAACAAGAATTCTATCATCTAGTAAACAAAGAAAAGAGAACGGACCGCACGTATGAAGTTTTACTCACAACTTCCAAGCGGTAAAGCTCATACAGGTAAGCAGCCCACAATCACAATATTAAACAAAAAGGAATGCCTTCATAGGCCATCACAACCCTTTACAATCAACCCCTGACATAGCCCATCTTATTTCGCCACGTGTGCAATTAATAACATAGTAAGTACTGCCTTATTTCACCATACGTACATCATAGTATTTTCCACCTTATCTCGCCACATGCGCAACTCACATATAAGTATTTGAACATATCGCGCCTTATTATGCCGCATGTGCAATACATCAATAACAACAGTGGCACGGCAAAGACCTCGTGCAAACCCTCAACAACAATTGCATGACAGAAACCTCGTGCATCACAATATCAACAACCGTACGACAGAAACCTAGTGCACCATAATATCAACAGTAGCACGGCAGAAACTTCATGCATCACAATATCAACAGTAGCATAACAGAAACTTCGTGCATCACAATATCAACAGTAGCACGGGAGAAACCTCGTGCATCACAATATTAAGTACAACAATAATTACAATATATATATATATATATATATATATATACATATATGAACCAGCAAGAGAATCAACTCAGGTATTCGTTTACCAAAAGGCGGTATAACTAACTGACAAGAAATAACTGTAACAGAGAAATACTAAGCACAACAAGGACAACTCAACAAGGAATAAATGATAGGAAACAACGATTCCATAATACTCAGTTTAACAACAAGGAAGTTATATGAATCAAAAAATTATAATGAAGGAAATATTTTCTTAGTATTACAGCAAGAAGTCTAGGTCAACCCAAATCAAATTAAGTCCATTTATTGGACACCAGAACATTTAACCATTAAGAATCAAGTCCTGAGACTAACTGGTTGAATTGCCCCATCCAGATTCATCTCGCAGTAATCTGATAGGTGTTTGGAGGTTTTTAACGTACTCAAAAAGGAAAAGTCCTTGAGTGGATGCTTCAATGCATACAAGTATTGAGGGAACTTTAGGAATACTTATCGTCGCCACTTTTACTCTCAAAGCCCTAGCTCAAGGAGCGTCTCCTCATTTACCTTGCCATTTCAGAAGTAGCAGTAAGTGTAGTCTTAGTTCGAGAAGACAAAGGTATGTAATCTCTAATTTATTATATCAGTAAAACACTTATCGACAGTAAGACGATGTATCCTCACCTTGAGAAACTGGACCTGGACGTTTTCATAACTTCACGAAAACTTAGGTCATACTTCCAATGCCATCCAATCTCGGTTGTCACCACTTTCACTTTAAGGAGCATACTTCACAAACCAGAGCTCTCGGGGAGGATGGCAAAGTGGGCAATGGAATTAAGTGAACACGACATCACTTATCATCCTCGTACAGAATAAAACCACAAGTACTCAAGACCTAAGTGGGCCAATGTGGTAATGGTAAACACGAATAATAGAAAGTGGAGGATGAGTATGTATTTCACCGACTTGAACAAAGCATAACCAAGGGATTTATTTCGCTGCCACACATCGACTAACTCATCGACACAATGGTAGGACATAATCGACTAAATTTTCTTGAGTCCTACTCAGGCTACAATCAAATACTCATGAAAAAAGATGACCAAAAGAGGAGTATGTTCATCAACCCCAAGGGAATATATTGTTTTAGATTCATTCCATTTAGGTTGAGAACGTAAGGGATACTTATTAAAGGTTGGTCACGAAAATGTTCAAAAATTAACTCAACAAAATCATGGAGGTATACATCGACGACATATTGGTCAAATATGTGAGGGCCAAGGATCATGTTGACCAATTGAAGGAAGTATTTGATATATCGAAAAAACACAGAATGAAACTAAACCCCTAGAAATACGCGTTTAATGTACATCCAATGCCTTTGGGTCCCTATTGGTACTCATACTCGAGGTTCCCACCAATGAAGTAGTTCTCCAATCAATAAGATACCCAAATATTACTAACAACAAGGTCGTAATTGCAGGACTAAGACTGACACTCAAATATGGGGCAAGGCGATTAAAGTTACGCTACGACTCTCAGCTTGTCATCAACCAAGTCACTAGGACAATCCAAATCAGGGAACATAGATTGCAGAAGTACTAGACCGAGATATGCAAGTTGAAACTATAAGAGTGGGGGTGAATTATGGTCCATTAAAATAAGTTGACTAAGAATGAGATTAGTATACTAGATATTATGTAGAGTGCAAATACAAATAAACAGACAAAATAGTAAACTAAGCAACACACAGAAACTTTTATGCTGGTTCAATACCGTTGTGGTACTTAGATCCAGTTTCCCTTGAGTCACAAGGGTTGTCTTAGATCTTGAAAAATAGTTACCGCAATGATAATTTTAACTCGTTCACCACCAATGGAGTGCATCATCTATATATTTTGAATGTTAACATAACTCTCTTTTGTGTTCTAACTCTTTCTATCTTTTATGACACTGGTGAACTAGAGAATACAGCGTTTATGCTAAGAAGTAGAGAGACATAGAAGACAGTATTTTTAGTTGTGCTAATATTCTTTATAAATTGAGAAGACTTCTTATAGGAGAGTTTGAGATCCGTTGCACCTTTATTTGAATAGAGGCACTGAATCATTTAAGAGATTTGACCCAAGGGATGCCTCACAAATCTTGCACTAGAGATGGGATGGATTCATTCATTACTTTCCTTGTCACGTCCTTATTTTATGGAGATATTTAAGCCTTCGACTTTGCTGATTGAAGATGCTGGATATTCTTAGATCTCCACTTGATATCTTTCCTTGTTTGATAATCTTGATATCCTTCAATTTAGACTGATAGGGCATAGTAAATTTGGTTTCTTTTTTTATAGCTTCTTGTCCTTAGTCAGCGCCATCTCCTTTTTGTTTAGACTCCCTCAACTCCTTTGATTTAGCATCATCTCCTTTGGTTTAGACATTATCAGCTTTCCTTTTGACAGCTTTCTTTCGTTTTGTTGATACCCTAATTTTTGCAGTCAATGTAAATAGGCTGTCATCATTGAAACTTACAATAAGATCTATCAATCACTCCCTTTTTATGATGACAATAAAGAGAGAGTAGTAAATGAGCATTCATGTATACTTCCCTTTCATTATGTTTGCACCCCTTGAGTTGATGTTTGTTTCCCTTTCATTATACATCCTCCCTTTGAGTTGATTCTTGCTTCCCTTTCATTATGCATGCTCCCCATGAGTTGATGCTTTACTTCTTTATTGTACCTATTTTCCCCCTTTTACATCAATCATAAAGGAAAACAAAACAAGCTAAGTAATATCGGAATTAATAATATTAAGAACATACTAGTTAGAATAGTAAAAGTAATACCTACAACAGAGGCATAGAGGATGGTTCATACAGACCTAAGAAAAAATAAGTTTAAGGACATAAAACCAGTAAGTAAAATCAACAAAATATTGGTCTTAACAACATCATCACAAAACCACGCATTAGAATCTTCCTAGGAATTACTTGAGGGTATTGATCACTTTGGTGCAGAACGAGTCATAGGAATTTTTGACATCTTTGACAAGCTTGCCCATCTTTTCTGTCATGGAGTTGACTTCCTTGGTTCCTTGCCTCCGTGTGGCTCCCATGTCCATCCTAATCTTGGCCACATTTGTACCTGTCTCTTTAGTGAGTTCCCTGATCTTTTTCACCCATTCCTTCATCTTAACGATTTGTAGTTTTACCTAATCTAGATAAAGTTGAATCTGCTGAAGATTTTGAGAGGTGGTAAACTG
Source organism: Nicotiana benthamiana (assembly GCA_034376525.1). Taxonomy (NCBI): domain Eukaryota; kingdom Viridiplantae; phylum Streptophyta; class Magnoliopsida; order Solanales; family Solanaceae; genus Nicotiana; species Nicotiana benthamiana. The sequence goes on from CM067338.1 coordinate 98,484,145, forward strand.
AGATTCTTGGTGTGCAGTATGAGCTTCAACTAGAACTGGAACGTTTTCAACTTTGGTAGACTTAACCCATCCATCATCACCCAATGTGTAACTCGTCATTGAAAACTTATCTTATTATAGTGCTGCCGATATGCTCGGGTGAGAAAAGTGTTGGAAACACGTTCTCAATGCAATATACTAAAACGTGTGTTCTTTTGTATAGGTTTTGATGAATGACAAACGAAGCGAAAATTGATATATGACGAAGTTCAAGAAACAAGCGCACAATTGATATACAACGAGATTCAAGCTCAAGACAAAGTTTTATAAGTTTAATTGAGTCATTCTTATTTGTGATCTTGATCCTACAACTTGACTCGTAACATGGCTTCTCTCATAAAACAATTTTCCAAAATCATGCATATTTAATTTAATGTCAAAAGATTTTAAATCATGCATATTTACAGTAGTCAAAATAATTTTTAGACATGCCTTAAAAATCTGGACTAAGATAATCGATTATGTACTTATGATAATCGATTGTTTTAAGCCAAGACTGCATGACAATCGATTGTGAACTAATGACAATCGATTATGAGTAAGACAGTGAGCATCAGGTTTTTCAAACCTGCATGACAATCGATTGTGAACTAATGACAATCGATTGTGACTGAGGCAGTGTCCATCAAAGTTTTTCAAAACTCAGAATAATCGATTATGAACTAATGGTAATCGATTATGTTGAGACAATGTCTTCCAGTGATTTTAAAATTTATTAAATAATCGATTGTTGTATTGGACAATCGATTGTCAAAGAGACAGTGTCTAAAATGTTTTTCAAAAACTGATAAGTAATCAATTGTTGACTTTGTGCAATCGATTGTGAAGCTGACCGTTGTCGTAAAGTTTTCAAATACGGTCAGGTAATCGATTATTGATTCTGTATAATCGATTGTTTTGATTAAAATCCGGAAAAGATTTTTCGAATGTTATTGGGTAATCAATTATTGATTTTGTATAATCGATTGTTTTGATTAAAATCCGGAAAAGATTTTTTGAACGTTGCTGAGTAATCGATTGTTGATTCTGGACAATCGATTGTTTGTGGTAAAATCTGGAAAGGATTTTTTGAACGTTGCCAGTAATCGATTATGGATTGAAAGTAATCGATTATCAAGCGTAAAATCTGGGATTGAATTTTGATCTGACTGGCAGACAATCGATTGTTGGGGTTTGACAATCGATTGTCAGTGAGTAAAATCAGCAACTCTTAATTGGCAATTAGGCAACGGTAATGCCAAGTTTTTCAACTATAAATACAGCTTCATTTCAGTGTTTTAAACACAACAACATACTACAACTGATCATTACATTGCTATAAGCTTGCATACTTTTGTTTATCATTTTATATTCAATTTCATAAAGCTTTTGAGAGCCATATTCTTGTCCAAAGTTGTTGTGATCTAGAGCTTACTTCTTTTACTCGTATCTACTCATTAAGGAGTATTTTGTTTGAGTGTTTAGTGTTTTATACACTTGTAAGAGAATTGTAATTCTCTTGTTGTAAGGAACTTGTGTTTCCTTGGTTGAAGTCTTGGAGTGTTGTATCTCCGAGCAAAGGTGTTAAGGCTTGTGTCCTTAAGTTGTAAAGGTTTGTTGAGCACCCGTAAGCTTAACAAGTTAGTGGAAAATCTCGAGAGAGTCTCTCGGGGACTGGACTAGCCACGTGTTGTGGTGAACCAGAATATATCGGTGCGTTCTTTTCTTTTTTATTTAACGCACTTATTTATTTCCTGCAAATTTTAATTTCCGCAAGTTTACACTAACTTTATTATAACGCTATTCACCCCCGCCCCCTCTAGCGTTAAGCGTATTTTCTAAAAATTGGTATCAGAGCCCAACTCTCTGAAAACTTAACAGTTTGAGAGAACCATCCATGGCTTCTACTCGTGATTCTTTTGCAGGAATTGATGAAGGGCAGTGATCCACACGACCACCTCTATTCAACGGTACAAATTACACGTACTGGAAGGAGAGGATGAAGATCTTCGTTCAGTCCAACAGCTTTCATCTTTGGAAGGTGATAATGAAGGGAAACCAAATTCCAACAAAGAAGGTGGAAAACGAATAGGTTCCCAAGTCCGAGGATGAGTATGACGCGGATGACATCCGAAAGGTTCAAAATAATACTAAAGCAATTAATTTATTATATTGTGCTGTTAATGCTGACGATTACAGGAAAATATCGTGTTGCACAACGGCAAAGGAGATGTGGGACAAGCTAGAAGTTACGTACGAAGGTACGGACCAGGTAAGGGAAGCAAAAATTGATTTCCTAACCCATTCTTATGAATTATTTCACATGAAGGAAGGTGAAAAGGTGGACGAAATGTTTGAGCGATTTTCAATAATCGTAAATGACCTACATGCTCTCAAGAAAACATTCACGGATAGAGAGCTCGTGCGAAAAATTCTTAGAAGTCTCACACCGGCATGGAGATCAAAGGCCGATGCAATTCAAGAATCCATTGGCGTTTCAAACGTCACCATCGACGCACTAAGAGGTAACCTTAAGACCTATGAATCTACTATTCTTAACCCTTTTGTTGATGATCAAAGGAGGCAAAGAATAGCTCTAAAGGCGAGCACAAGCCAACCGCAAAGTGATGAGGAAGGAGACAACGAGTTTGGACTCGTTATAAAAGGATTTCAAAAGTTCATGCGCGAGGAGTATGAACGCAAGGGCAAAAAGCAAGGCGAACAAATCAAGTGCTATGAATGTGGTGAAACCGGGCACATCAAATCAAATTGCCCAAACATCAAAAAGGAGAAGAAACCTTTTAAAAAGCAACGTGCATACATTTCTTGGGGAGGCGACTCCGGAGATGAGTCAAGCGAAGGAGAAGAAGACGAAGCAGCAAATCTTTGCCTTATGGCACATGAAGACAACAAAGATGAGGTATGTCAAATTTCGTCTAAAAACTTCTTTACTATTGAAGAAATGCGAACTGCTTTTGATGAATTATATGCTGAGTTTATTAAAGCTTCAAAAACTGTTAAGGGCATAAAAGAAAATGCTTCATTAAAAGAAAAGGATTTTCAAAAACAGCTTTCTTTGAAAGAAAAGGATTTAGAAAAACTGGTTTTAGAAAATGAAAAGCTGAAAGAGGAAAACAAGTTTTTTGGAAAAAGAAGCGCCGATAAGCCCGAAAGTTCCACTAAAAATTGTTCTTCTTGCTTGCATCTCAATAATGAGGTAGATAGACTCAAAGGTACCTTAGATAAGTTTAATTCTTCCCACAAGAATTTGAATGAGGTCCTTGTTAATTTGAAATCAACCAAGCATGGCATAGGATTTAAGAATGAGGTTAAAGAAAAGGTTGAAGCCAAACCCCAACCACCTAAGGCTCAACCTAGGACTAATAAAACAAATGCTTATCCTAGAAATAGCAATCCTAGAACCAATATGCATGCTAGTCAAAATGTTGAACATTTTAGGAGACCTAGAAATGACTTACCACCTAGAAATAGTTACTCTAGAAATGATGCATATTTTAGGCCAAATGTTGAACCTTTGAGAAGACCTAGAAATGGCCTTCAACCGAGAAACAATCACTCTAGAAATGCTGCCCATCCTAGAGCTCATAGTAGGAGAAATAATTCTCATGAAATGCGAAATAGTCATAGTGTAAGAAATTTTCATCCGTCTAGTTACTATGAACCTAGAAGGATGCATAACCCAAATGTGACTTGTCATTATTGTAGACGTATTGGTCATATTGCTCCTGCATGCTTTACACGTCATAGACATATTACTCAATCGCATCATTATAACATGCCTAACCCCCAAGGACCCAAAATGGCATGGGTACCTAAAGAACATTAATTTGTTTTGTAGGTGTGCTTGAAGGGATCAAGTGTACTATGGTACCTTGATAGTGGATGCTCCAAGCATATGACGGGAGATGAATCCAAATTCCTTCAATTAGAGCACAAAGAAGGAGGAAGTGTTATCTTCGGTGATAACAATAAAGGAAAGATCATCGGCATCAGCTCGGTCGGTAAGGATGAAAATTCCTCTATTAAGCATATATTACTTGTTAAAGGATTAAAGCATAATCTCTTGAGCATAAGCCAATTGTGTGACAAGGGAAATCTTGCTTTATTTGATTCGGATAAATGCTTAGTGTTCAGACGTAGTGATTTCAAAATTATCCTCCGTGGTTTTAGAGTGGACAATATTTATATGGTTGATCTTGCTAATTCCTCACCCGATTATGTTGATTGTCTAATGAGTAAAGAGGATGATACTTGGCTATGACATCGTAGAGTAGCACATATCAATATGCATCTTTTGAACAAATTGATCTCTCAAAACTTAGTTGTTGGTCTTCCCAATTTAAAATTTGAAAATGACTCTATTTGTGACTCGTGTCAAAAGGGGAAGCAAACAAAAGCATCTTTCAAATCTAAAAACATTGTTTCAACTTCTAGACCATTGCAATTGCTTCATATGGATTTATTTGGTCCCACTCGCATTGAAAGTCTAGGAAGAAATAAATATGCTTTTGTGATTGTTGATGATTACTCGAGATTTACTTGGACTTTATTTCTTGCCAATAAAAGTGATGCTTTTCAAAATTTTAAATATTTTCTTAAGCGTGTTCAAAATGAGAAAGAAACAACCGTCACTTCAATTAGAAGTGATCATGGGGGAGAGTTTGATCACAATCTCTTTGCGGACTTTTGTGACGAACTCGGAATCGAGCATACCTTTTCCGCTCCACGTACACCATAACAAAATGGGGTGGTGGAAAGGAAAAATAGGTGTCTCGAAGAGATGGCTAGAACCATGCTCGACGAAGCTAAGATACCCAAACATTTTTGGGCGGACGCCGTGAGTACCGCTTGCTATGTTCTAAATAGAGTAGTAATTCGGCCGATACTCATGAAAACCCCCTATGAACTTTATAAAGGTAGAAAACCAAATATTTCCCATTTTTGAGTTTTTGGTTGCAAATGTTTTGTTCATAACAATGGCAAAGACCAATTGGGTAAATTTGATGCTAAGTCGAATGAAGGTATTTTCATTGGATATTCCTCACGTAGTAAAGCATATAGGGTCTTTAATAAAAGAACCCAAATTGTGGAGGAATCCCCTCATGTTGTATTTTCCGAAAATAATGCTCGCTTGGCGAGAAAGGATTCCGGTTTTGATCTTGCAGGTAACTTAGATAGCTTGAAAGACAAAATACAAGAGGAACCATCCAAGGAAAATAAAGATGAAACTGAGGAACAACCAACGGAAGAAGCGCCACAATTGGAAAAAGAAATGAATATGCCTAACAAGTGGAGGACAATCAAAGATCACCCTCTCGAACAGGTAATTGGCAACGTTGGAGACAAGGTAAGTACCCGAAACTCTCTCAAAAATACCTTAGAACATACTGCTTTCGTTTCTCAAATTGAACCCAAAACCATCTCAGAAGCAATTGGGGATGAATTTTGGACCTTGGCAATGCAAGAGGAGCTTAACCAATTCGAACGCAATGACGTTTGGAATTTGGTGCCAAGACCCGAAGGTCATACCATAATTGGTACGAAATGGGTTTTTCGCAATAAACTAGATGAAAATGTTATAATCACTAGAAACAAAGCTAGGCTTGTAGCAAAAGGCTATAATCAAGAAGAAGGTATTGATTATGAGGAAACATATGCTCCCGTAGCTAGATTAGAAGCTATTCGCTTATTGCATGCATTTGCCTCTTCTATGAATTTCAATTTATATCAAATGGATGTGAAAAGTGCTTTTCTAAACGGTTTTATTCAAGAAGAAGTTTATGTTGAACAACCCCCCTGTTTTGAAGATTTTAAATCTCCCGATCATGTTTTCAAACTCAAAAAGGCTCTTTATGATTTAAAACAAGCTCCCCAAGCTTGGTATGAAAGATTGAGTAAGTTTCTTTTGGAAAATGATTTCATTAGGGGGAAAGTTGACACAACTCTCTTTGTTAAGCATAAAAACAATGATATTTTGTTAGTTCAAATATATGTAGATGATATTATATTTGGTGCTACTAACAATGTTTTATGCAAGGAATTTTCCGATTTAATGACAAGCGAATTTGAGATGTCTATGATGGGTGAGTTAACATTCTTTTTGGGATTACAAGTAAAGCAAATGAAAGAAGGTACATTCATTTGTCAAACCAAATATTGCAAAGAATTGCTGAAACGATTTGAGATGAACAATGCAAAAGAAATGGCAACTCCCATGAGCACATCCGATCATCTAGACAAAGATGAGAAAGGTAAGGAAGTCGACACCAAAAAGTATCGAGGTATGATTGGATCTCTTCTTTATCTTACTGCTAGTCGTCTGGACATCATGTTTAGCGTGTGCTTATGCACTCGTTATCAATCGTGTCCGAAGGAGTCTCACCTTACTGCGGTAAAACGGATTTTAAAGTATCTTGTTGGTACTACAAATGTGGGTCTATGGTACCCCAAAGGCTCTTCATGCCAACTTGTTGGCTACTCCGATTCCGATTTTGCTGGATGCAAATTGGACCGCAAGAGCACTAGTGGCACTTGCCATTTGCTCGGTAGCTCTCTCGTTTCTTGGTTTAGCAAGAAACAAGTAAGTGTTGCGTTGTCCACAACCGAGGCTGAATATGTAGCCGCGGGGAGTTGTTGCGCTCAAATCCTATGGATGAAACAACAACTCTTGGATGATGGCCTAAGTCTTGATCATATCCCTCTTAGATGTGATAATACTAGTGCCATATGCTTGACGAAGAACCCCGTTCTTCATTCGCGAACGAAACACATTGAAATTAGACATTATTTTATTAGAGATCACGTTCTCAAAGGCGATGTCGAAATTGAATTTGTTGAAACCAAAAACCAATTGGCAGACATCTTTACAAAGCCTTTAGAGAAAGAGTCCTTCTTCCGAATTCGCAGTGAACTCGGGATCCTTGACTCCACGTTGATCTAAGTCATGCATTGCATTTTTTTTATTACATGATTTCTAACTTGAGCGTCGGAGACGTCTAATGATTTTTGCAGGTATCGCCCCAAAGGAAAGGGGAATTATAAAGCTTGACGTGCAACAATCGGTTTCCGTCATTTAAAAATCGATTATTTCGTATCAATAATCGATTATGTTGCTATTATTCGGGTTGATGTTGATGTTTTTTTTTCCAATAAATAAACAAGGTTTATTTCATTTTTGGCATCTTATTATTATTTTTTGCTAATGGCAAAAGGGGGAAGATACCGGGTATGCTATGCACTCTCAATATTCATAAGCTTAAATTGAGGGGGAATTCAAAAATTGAGGGGGAACAAATTGCATACTTGTTACATGTACATACTTGTCTTGAATCGTCAATATAAATTGCTTGTCTTGCATATCCCGCTTAATATTTGCCATTATCAAAAAGGGGGAAATTGTTGGAAGCACGTTCTCAATGCAATATACTAAAACGTGTGTTCTTTTGTGTAGGTTTTGATGAATGACAAACGAAGCGAAAATTGATATATGACGAAGTTCAAGAAACAAGCGCACAATTGATATACAACGAGATTCAAGCTCAAGACAAAGTTTTATAAGTTTAATTGAGTCATTCTTATTTGTGATCTTGATCCTACAACTTGACTCATAACATGGCTTCTCTCATAAAACTATTTTCCAAAATCATGCATATTTAATTTAATGTCAAAAGATTTTAAATCATGCATATTTACAGTAGTCAAAATAATTTTTAGACATTCCTTAAAAATCTGGACTAAGATAATCGATTATGTACTTATGATAATCGATTGTTTTAAGCCAAGACTGCATGACAATCGATTGCGAACTAATGACAATCGATTGTGAGTAAGACAGTGAGCATCAGGTTTTTCAAACCTGCATGACAATCGATTGTGAACTAATGACAATCGATTGTGACTGAGGCAGTGTCCATCAAAGTTTTTCAAAACTCAGAATAATCGATTATGAACTAATGGTAATCGATTATGTTGAGACAGTGTCTTCCAGTGATTTTCAAATTTATTAAATAATCGATTGTTGCATTGGACAATCGATTGTCAAAGAGACAGTGTCTAAAATGTTTTTCAAAAACTGATAAGTAATCGATTGTTGACTTTGTGCAATCGATTGTGAAGCTGACCGTTGTCGTAAAGTTTTCAAATACGGTCAGGTAATCGATTATTGATTATGTATAATCGATTGTTTTGATTAAAATCCGGAAAAGATTTTTTGAACGTTATTGGGTAATCGATTATTGATTTTGTATAATCGATTGTTTTGATTAAAATCCGGAAAAGATTTTTTGAACGTTGCTGAGTAATCGATTGTTGATTCTGGACAATCGATTGTTTGTGGTAAAATCTGGAAAGGATTTTTTGAACGTTGCCAGTAATCGATTATGGATTGAAAGTAATCGATTATCAAGCGTAAAATCTGGGATTGAATTTTGATCTGACTGGCAGACAATCGATTGTTGGGGTTTGACAATCGATTGTCAGTGAGTAAAATCAGCAACTCTTAATTGGCAATTAGGCAACGGTAATGCCAAGTTTTTCAACTATAAATACAGCTTCATTTCAGTGTTTTAAACACAACAACATACTACAACTGATCATTACATTGCTATAAGCTTGCATACTTTTGTTTATCATTTTATATTCAATTTCATAAAGCTTTTGAGAGCCATATTCTTGTCCAAAGTTGTTGTGATCTAGAGCTTACTTCTTTTACTCATATCTACTCATTAAGGAGTATTTTGTTTGAGTGTTTAGTGTTTTATATACTTGTTAGAGAATTGTAATTCTCTTGTTGTAAGGAACTTGTGTTTCCTTGGTTGAAGTCTTGGAGTGTTGTATCTCCGAGCAAAGGTGTTAAGGCTTGTGTCCTTAAGTTGTAAAGGTTTGTTGAGCACCCGTAAGCTTAACAAGTTAGTGGAAAATCTCGAGAGAGTCTCTCGGGGACTGGACTAGCCACGTGTTGTGGTGAACCAGAATATATCGGTGCGTTCTTTCCTTTTTTATTTAACGCACTTATTTATTTCCTGCAAATTTTAATTTCCGCAAGTTTACACTAAATTTTATTATAACGCTATTCACCCCCCCCCCCTCTAGCGTTAAGCGTATTTTCTAACAAAAAGAATCAAGTCTACATTCATAACTTCAAGAATGTGTGAGATAAAGAGACCATATGGTAAATAAGCAGCAGAAGAACATATGTCGTGGGGGATCGATAAAGAAGATGATGAGAAAACAGCTTTCATTATGTCATGGGGGATTTATTGCTACAAGATGATGTTGTTTGGGTTAAAGAATATAGGGGCCACCTACATGTGGGTCATGACAATCATTTTCCATGACATGATACACAAGGAGATTGAATCAAGTCCAAGAAAGCCGCTGATCACATGGAAGATTTGAGGAAATTCTTTAATAGACTAAGGAAGGTACAACCTGAAATTGAATCCCACAAAATGTGCATTCGGGGTTCCAGCTGGAAAATTTCTTGGGTTCATCATGAGTCGTCGAGGGATAGAATTGGATCCATAAAAGGTCAACGCTATTCAAGAATTTTCACCGCCAAAGAATAAAAAAGAAGTAATGAGTTTCTTGGGGAGACTTAACTACATCAACCGGTTCATAGCACAATCTACTGTCATCTGTGAGCCAATCTTTGAGATATTGAAGCAGGTCGTCGCTACCAAATGGACCGATGACTGCCAAAAGGCCTTCGACGGAATCAAGAAGTACTTGTCAACACTGCCAATTTTGGTCCCTTCCGAGCCAGGTAGACCCCTAATACTCTACCTTGTAGTATTGGATGGAGCATTGGGATATGTTCTGGGGCAGCATTATGAAACGAGGAGGAAGAGTAGACCATCTATTATCTCAGTAAGAATTTCACCCCACACGAGGCCTGTTATTCTTTGTGGAATGCACCTGTTGTGCTCTGACTTGGGTAGCTCAGAAGTTGAGGCACTATTTCTGTGCTTATACTACATATCTTATATCAAGGATGGATCTTTTGAAGTACATCTTCTAGCAGCCCATGCCCACTGGAAAGCTAGCCAAGTGGCAAATCCTGTTGAGTAAATTTTACATTATCTACATAACTCAGAAGGCAATCAAGGGACAAGCACTAGTAGATCACCTTGCGAAAAATCTTGTGGATGGAGAATACGAACCCCTGAAGACGTATTTTCCTAATGAGGAGGCATCATTTGTAGGAGAAGACATTTTAGAATCCTATGATGGTTGGAGGATGTTTTTCGATGGAGCAGCAAATGTCAAAGGAGTTGGCATAAGAGCATTCCTAGTGTCAGAAACCAGCCAGTATTATTCGGTATCTGCCAAGCTCAGGTTCCCCTACACTAACAATATGGCCGAGTATGAAGCCTGCATCTTAGGGCTCAAGATGGCCATTGACATGAACATCCAAGAGTTGCTAGTGATTCGAGATTCGGACTTACTTATACATCAGGTCCGAGAAGAATGGGCAACAAAGAACTCTAAGATACTCCTGTACCGGCATCATATGTAGGATTTGAGGAAGAGATTCACAAAGACGGAGTTCTAACATCTTCCTAGAATCCAAAATGAGTTCGTTGATGCATTAGCCACCCTATCATCTATGATACATCATCCAGATACGAACTTCATCGATCTAATTTCCGTGAATATCTATAATTAGCCGGCTTACTATGCTCACGTCGAAGAAGAAGCAGACGGAAAGCCTTGGTTTCATGACATCAAGGAATATTTGGCAAAAGGAGAATACCCAGAGCTTGCAAATACTCCTGAGAAATATTCTGCAATAATTTCTTCACAGTAGAGGAATCACGTATATGAGGTCTCCAGATTTGGGATTACTAAGGCGTGTCAACATGAAGGGAGCATCTAAAATGCTAGAGGAAATTTATGTTGGGACGTGTGGACCACATATGAACGGTTTTGTCTTAGCCAAGAAGATACTCCGGGCAGGATATTTTTGGATGAAAATAGAGACGAACTGCATCCAGTATGTCCGCAAATACCAACGCTGTCAAATACATGCCGACATGATAAAGGTGCCTCCAAATGAGCTTAATGCAACAAGCTCACCATGTCCATTTTCCGCATGGGGATGGATGTTATCGGACCAATTGAACCTGCCGCATCAAACAAGCACAGGTTTATCCTAGTAGCAATTGACTATTTCACCAAATGGGTTGAAGCTGCATCTAATAGAACAGTGACCAAGAAAGTCGTGACAGACTTTGTCTGCAACCGTATCGTTTGTCGATTCAGAATTCCAAAGTCAATCATTACTGATAATAGCTCCAACCTCAATAGTGATTTGATGAAATCTATGTGTGAAACCTTTAATATCAAACACAAGAATTCTACAGCCTATGAACCTCATATGAAAAGAGCTGTAGAAGCTTCCAATAAGAATAGCAAGGGGATACTGAGGAAAATGATAGAGAAGCATAAGCAGTGGCATGAGAAGTTATCATTTGATTTATTAAGGTACCTCACCACAGTCCGCACATCAATCGGGGAAACTCCTTATATGTTGGTTTACGCTACAGAAGCGGTCATTCCCGTCGAGGTAGAAATTCCCTCGCTAAGGATTATACAAGAAGCAGAACTCGACAACGCATAGTGGGTGGGAAGAGAATGAATGTAGTTTGTCGTGGTCAGCTTTATCAGAACAGAATGTCCAGAGCTTTCAACGAGAGAGTCAAACCAAGACGGTTCACATCGAGGCAGCTGGTATTAAAGAAGATTTTTCCACACCAAGATCAAGCCAAAAGGAAGTTCTCTCCCAACTGGCAAGGCCCATCTATGGTCACCGGGTTCTAATAAGAGGAGCCCTTATACTTGCAGAAATGGACAGAGAAGTTTGGCCAAAACCAATCAATTTAGATGCAGTCAAGCGATAATATGGGTAACCATTTATGATTTCCTTAAGTAGTTTGAACTACGTCTGACCTAATTCCCGTTTGATAGGGGATACAGAAACAGCCTTATGGGTTCGGTCACAATTTAATAAAATTTTCATTTCCCCCTGCAATTGGAAACTGGGTAGAATTTTGAGGAGGACCCTCAAAATTCCAAAGTAATTTCATCTGATCATCGCAAGCAGCCGTCAGAAGTGTTGATCCAACAAACTGTGGCAGAATTTTGAGGGGGACCCTTAAAATTCCGAAGCAAGAGAGGTTTCAGTTTCTTGGACCGTGTCTCAGTCGTTGGTTCATCTAAAGAAAACTATTATTAATTATGTATTTATGCTATATTTCTACTAAATCATGCATGTCTGTCACCAAAATTGTTCTGTTTAGCAACATTACCCCAGGGATACCCACAGTATTACCAAATCAGATCTGAGTTGGTCAAGAAAAGTCAGCGAGGATACAGAACTAACCTTTCCCCTTTACAAAACTCACGATTTCCTTTGGATGCATCACCCAAGTCGAAAATTTATATACTCATACTGTTCAGGAATACAACTCTCGAAATTATCGCTTCACGACCACTATCCGCATACAATATCCCCAACCTAATGATTATAATGCATTAGTACACTTTAAGAAAGGTTTGAGTTGAAGAAACCAGAGTTTGGGTAAGGGTTGGAAATTATCTCGAGGGGAATATGTTAGGCACCCCTCAAGATCCACTAGTATGGTCCCGACTATGTTAAAATTGTGAATTTACAAATAAACAATCAAGGCTCAAATAAGAACGTGCAATTAAATTGAAACTTGTGAAAGTAAGTAGAGAGGGAGTAGAAATTTTAAAGGTCCAAACAATTCTAAAGAAAGCAAACAAAGACAAACAAAGGAAAAGGGGTCCTAGGTTTATGATTAATATAGATCACTTCAATGCAATACCCAGCAATCACTCCTCAAATAAGGGCCACCCGTGATATTAGTGCATCGGTCATAATCTCCATATTCTACCCTTCCCACCCCGTAAAGGTTATTTAAGTGTTTGGACTGGTCGCGAATGCTTATTGCGTGCTATACCCGTCCCATTCTATAAGTCCAGGAGGGTATTTAGGACCACTATTCCTACAAGGTAAGGACTATGTTGAACCCTTAGGTTTAAAGGTCAAAATGCTAAGAGCCATACATAACAAGTAGGACTACACAAAAGGAAACATGCAAAGGCAAATAAGAGGCTCACAAATCCCTCCATAAGTAAACATGTAATTAGCATGTCTCAAACACATTTAAGTTCTTAAAAAAAGAGTTTAAAAGCAGGAATGTCGGAAAAGATAAGTTTCAAGCAGAAGGTTTAAAATTGAGTGCCTTAAAGAACGTCCGATTTTCATAAAACAAAAGATGTCAGTAAGTTATAGCAGTTCAGGAATTAATAAAAGTATAGATAAACTTGTTTAAAACGCACTTTGAAAATGTAGTAGGGGTATTGCAGTAACCTGCCAAGGCGTACGATAAATAGCAAATAGCACGATTCTGGACAAACAAACAACCTAGTAGAAAACGTGATAAAACAGAGGTACGATTCCGAGATTATCTCAAAAATGGTACTGGCGTTTTAAAGAGAGACAGAGTAAAACTTTATAAAGGCAAACAGGGAACGGAGTTCAGGAATTGGAAAGGAGGCGAGTGGCCCAAAACATGATTAATCGATTTGTATTAGGCCTAAAGCTTGCCTAGGCATCATATACATTGCCTAACTACCCTAACGGTAAACATGCATATTAATCCAAATTTAAAAGAGAAGACGCAGTTAACCAAACTTGTGTCATTAAATGAAGCAACTGGTGAGGCATTCAATAATTGCAACTTAAATGAAATAAAAATCCTAAGTGACATGATATCTAATGCACATAAAGCTCCTAAAACATGGTCTCTAAGTGCAGCAGTAATTTTATAGCAGTTGTTTGTTGATTACTAGCTGACTACAATGTGAGTATAATAATATGAAAATAAAAATCCTGAATAGGATATCTATAAGTAAGATGCATGTCCTAACACATGGTTTTCTATTGCACAAATAGGTAAGTAAAGCCCTATAGACATGTTTTCCACCCATTAATTAAACTAGGCATGCATAATCCCACCACATCTCACAATAGACCCCATCAGTTGTTTATAAGTTATTACAAACCATGATAGCTGAATTACATAATGAAAAATAAAATAAGAAGTTACTTAATAGGGAGCCTTCAACCAGGCCCAATTCTTCCCTAAGGGCCCATTGGGGTCCTTGGCCAATACCAGCACCCAAACACTACCAAAATATTGAACATGTGAAGTGTGAAATTACTAGCCTTGTGCATCAAAGTTCAATGGGTACTAAAAGGCACCCAAGGCAATGCTTACAAAAAGGGTAAAACCTAAACTCTAGGAGTAGTGAGAGTGTGGCAGAGTTTTAAAGAAATTGAGTTGAAAAACAGTTTAGGAGAATGATCTATACAGAAACAATTTTTGAAAGAGAACAATTTGACAATTCTGATAATCTTAGAACCAAAATACCACATATAGTTCAAGGAAGTAAACATAAACAGGGAAAAAGGGAATGGGGACAAGTAGTTCACATGTAAGGACACAGACAGCATTTCAAGACTTAGACAGTCACACCAGGTATCAAACAAAAGGGGCTCAGGATTACATGCTGATAACGTACTAGGGCTAGGAGAAGGGGAGCAAATAAATAGTCTTGCTAGATTAAGAGAAGGATGAACTAATACAGGGCATATTAGTTGCAATAAGAACAGCAGAACCATAAGAATAAAAAAAATAAAGTACGGAATGTATAAAAACATGTTGTTTTGGAAGCTTTAAATCAAATAGAGGGCATACCAGTCAAGGATGAGATAATATAGAGCAATAGTGTGCAAGGAAGTAGTATGCAGAGAAGTGAGCAGTAGTATGAAGACCAAAGCAAGCAACAATGTATAGAGTAGTAGAAGGTTAGAGCAGCCCAAAATCACTCATTTTTGGCTTTCAGCCGACTGAGTAATCAGTAGTCAACAGGGAAAGTGAGAGAGGTTGTGTAGAAACAAGAGAGAACACTAAGTATGTTTTGTGTGTAAGAGAGACTTCAGAACAATGAATTTTTTTTGGTCTTTTGTTATACCTTGTTCCTCCCTGTGCTAAAGAGAGGGCAAGGTACTTATAGTTCAGAAATAAGTGAAAATATGGTAATACATATAGGCTAATTAAAACTATAGAAAGAGTACCTATTAGAATCAATCAAAGACTCGGACTCCCTTTAATTAGGAAGTCATAGCTTAACGGTACATATTGCATCAAAATAAGGAAAATAATAGTATGCAAGGCTGATATTCCATAATAGGAGTAGTAAAAGGTATGATGCATGTGATAGGGACCAAGTACAAAAATAATTACAAGTAAGGAAAGTAGAAGAAGAATAAATATATATTGCATATAAACAGACGGTTGACAGGCTGATTTTGAAAATAATTGGTTCAGAAAATCACCGGCGAGATGGAAAATCACAGGGAAGCAGCATTAAGTAAGGAAAACATCTCACAAAAAAAGAAGCAATTCAAATCAATGGAGAACCTTTAGAGAAATCATATACAAAGAATCATGAATTCAAAGAGATACTAAAGAATCGGCAGAATATTAGTAAATAGAAACATTAGACCTATTTAAACACAATAGGCACAAAACCAAAGAACCTTAAGTAAGAAATCACAGAATCAGTGAAACATCATAACAAAGTTAGAGCATAAAAATTGGAGAATAACCCATAAAATCACATAAAAAAGCAGAAGTACAAACACAAACATATAGTACTAGAAAAATCAAAAGATATAGTGATTTCGAAAGAGGTTCAGAAACCTAGTTTTGAAAAGAAGAACAAAAACGTTAAAAACATGAGCAATCGAAGAAATCGAATAGAGAATAGTGTAAAACACAAAAGAATAAGTTAAAAAACATTTTAAAACGATAGTTATTAAGAGGTCTAGGCAGAAGTTAGGGTTTCGTAATAAATCACTGAGGGGTAAGGAACCTGGCTGTGAAACTCGTTAATAATGATGTTTGTAGCACCATCGGACCATAAACCATCGAAGAAAGACCGGAGACAAACAAGGCAAATCTTCCGGTGACCATCTTGTATGGTGGGGGTTTCTGGAGTCTCGAAGCTAGAGGGAATCAACAAGATAAAGTTTCATGGCGGCTGGTGATCGGAAGAACTGGGGATGGAGGTGGCTAGAGAGGCGATGGCTTCATCGGAGATGAGAGAGAGAACCAGAAGGTTCTAGAAAGAAGGGAGAGCAAACGTTAACTTAGAGAGAGAGAGAGAGAGACCGTATCTGAAGTGAAGGGTTTGGGGGGGTCATTTAGGTTTTAATTTAGGAAAATAAATCTGGATCATTAATCTTATTTGATCAACGGTCAGATCAGATCAGAACTGGACTGGGTATTCGACTTGGGTGTGGGTCGGGTGATTTAGGAAATAGGTTGGGGGAATTTGGGGTTGAAATTGGGATCCTGTTTGGGCTATGATTGTAATAAAATATGGTTAGCATTTAAATAGCCATTTTTGTCCTTTTTTTTTATAAAAATAGTGAAAAGATTTTAAAAATAAATTAAAAATTTTGAACTAATTAATAATGTACAAATAATAATCTAAAAATATTGGAAATAATTTTATAATTATAAAAATGCAATTAAATGTAAAATAGGATATAGATGCAATTATATACAATTTAGCTTTAAGAATACCAAAAAAATGTGTAAAAATATGAAAAATTTATTTGAACTATATTTTAGTATAAATATAAGATTGAAATGAATTATTCACCAAAATTATAATTTTGGGAATAATTATTGAATTTTATAGTATTAAAATAGACAATAAATTGGTTTTATAAAATTTTTAAAATTTTGGAAAAATACCAAAACACTTGGGTATGCTCATACATGCATATATATTTTATTTTGAAAGTATTTTGAGAATAAAAATATCTGGGGGAAATTGGGTATCAACACTGACCAAGTTCGTGCACTTCATTTCTACTTGTACTACTTACTCTTCAGAGCGGCTGGCAGAGTTATATATTCGGGAGATTATTAGGTTGCATGGTGTACCAATTTTAATCATATCAGATTGGGGCACTCATTTTACCTCTCAATTTTGGTAGACAGTTCAGCGAGAGTTGGGTACTCAAGTACAGTTAAGCACAACCTTTCACCCTCGGACGGACGGACATTCCGAGTGTACCATTCAGATATTAAAGGATATGCTACGTGCTTGTATTATTGATTTTGGAGTGTCATGGTATCGGTTTCTACCATTTGCAGAGTTTGCCTACAACAACAGCTATCAGTCTATCATTTAGATGGCACCGTATGAGGCCTATATGAGAGAAGGTACAGATCTCCAGTTGGTTGGTTTGAGCCCGGTGAGGCTAGATTGTTGGGGACAGATTTGATTTAGGATGCATTGGAGAAGGTGAAGAGATTCATGAGAGACTCTATCGCAATCGAGGCAGAAGAGCTCTGCGGACCGGAAGGTTCGAGATGTATCCTACATGGTCAGTGAGAAGGTCCTATTGAAGGTATGACCCACGAAGGGTGTAATGATATTCAGAAAGAAAGGAAAGTTGAGTTTGCAGTTTATTGGGCCCTTTGAGGTACTTAGGAGGATTAGGAAAGTGGATTATGAGCTTGCCTTGCCACCCAGCTTGTCGAGCGTGCATCCAGTTTTCCATATTTCTATGCTCCGGAAGTATATTAAGGACCCTTCCCATGTTCTAGATTTCAACATGGTTCATTTGGAGGGTGATTTGACTTATGATATAGAGCCAGCAGCCATTTTGGATCGTCAGGTTTGGAAGTTGAGGTCAAAGGATATTGCTTCGGTGAAAGTGCAGTGGAGAGGTCGGCCCGTGGAGGAGGCTACTAGGGAGACTGAGCGGGAGATGCAGAGTAGATACCCTCACCTATTTGAGGCTTCAGGTATGTTTCTTGACTCGCTCGAGGACGAGCGTTTGTTTAAGGTTCGGAGGATGTGATGAACCGACCCGTCGTCACGTGAGTTACCACCCCGTTTCCCCCATTTTCTGTTTCCTTATGCTTCATTATCAGTTTCGTGTGTGATCGAGTTGGTTTGGATGGATTTTTGAAGGAAATGAGACACTTAGTCTCTTTAAGGAAAGCTTAGTTTGGAAAAGTCAGCCGGATGTTGACCTATGAGTTAGAGGGCTCGGATGTAAATTTCGATAATTCAGTTAGCTTCGGGGGATAAATTGTGACTTAGGAGTGTGATCGGAAGTGATTTTGGAGGTCCGGTGTAGAACTAGGCTTTAATTGATGAAAGTATTTTGGCGAATTCTGGTGGATAGGCGAGATTTTGATCCGAGGGTCGGAATGAAATTATGAGAGTTGTTGTAGATTCATTAGGTGATTTGGGATGTGTGTGTAAAATTCCAGGTCATTCGGAGGTGTTTTGGTTGGGTTTTTGGTCAAATGTGTGTTTCGGAAGTTTTAGAAGAATCCAGGCTTGAATCCGATGTAATTTGATGGTTTTAGCATTTTTTGATGTGTTTTGATGATTAGAACAAATTTGAATGATGTTTTAGGATGCGTTGGTGCTCTTGGTTGAGGTCTCGGGGGCCTTCGGGTGATTTCGGATGGCTAACGGGGAGATTTGGACTATGGAAAGTTGCTGAAAAAGGCATCAGCTATTGCAGAGCATTTTGCTCTATGCAATCGCAAAGGAGGATTTTGAAGGGTTGTTTGGTTGTAAAATCTGATCGCATAGCTAGGGCTGTGATCTCATAGTGTTAAGTGAACCTGGCTTGAATGGAAATTTGTTCAATGCGAACGCGGGTATAAGTGTGCGATCGCATAGGGTTCAGGGACTGATGAATTGCGATTGCAGGGGTCTGTATGCGATCGCATATTGTTAAATTTAGAGCTGGAATTTTTGTGCATTGCAATCGCAAGCATGGGGCTACAATCACATAGAGGAAAAAGGGACTTGGGCAGAAGGGTTTAAAAACAATTTTCCTTCATTGTTGAGCATCCTTTAGAGCTTTTGGACGGGAATTGAAGAGGGTTTCGACTGGGATTGATGGGAGATGAGTTCCATAAACTAAAAACATGATTTAATAGTAAAATCAACCTAAAAATTCATGAACTTAGCAAAAAGGGGAAGAACAAGGGCTTGAAATTTGATATTTCAAATTGGGTTTGGAAGGGCCATTTCCGCTCGAATTTGAGAGTTCTTGATATGTATAGACTCGTGGTGAGATAAGGAATCTATTGATGTAAAATTTTTTGGAATTTGAGAGGCTCGGGGCTCAGGTTTGCTAATTTTGAGATTTTTTCTATTTTTCGATTGTTTTCGATTAGGTATTGTTCCATTGGAATATTGTGACGTATTCGTTGTGGTTTTGATTAGATTCGACATGTGAAGAGGTCGATTTGAGAGGCAAAGGCATAGAGAGCTAGGATTTTTGCCGGCTTAAGGTGAGTAATAGATGTAAATGATGTCCTGAGGGTTTGAAACTCTGGAATTGCACATTGTTGTGCTATATTGAGGTTGAGCATTGTTGGGGATTGTGACTTGGTCTGTCCCGATAGATGAATTTAGTGCGTATTTGACTGAATATCACCTTTTATCATTATGATTTGAGCTGATTGTCACATTTAGGCTTCATGCCAATTGATTGAATCCTTCAAGGATTGCTATTAATGGGTTATTACCATTTTTACGTATTATTGGACTCAGTCCTTGTATTTAATACTATATTTGAAACTCAGCCATTTTCTCAAACTTGAAACCTAAATAATTTTTCTAATGAAGTTTGGGTTGAATATTTATATATTATTATGTACGGGGGGGCTTATGTGATTCTGGACTGAGTATGGGATCGGGTTGCGCACCGCAGCGGTATTATATCGATACTGATATGGGTCTGATGGCCTAGTTG
This sequence comes from Nicotiana benthamiana, assembly GCA_034376525.1. Taxonomy (NCBI): domain Eukaryota; kingdom Viridiplantae; phylum Streptophyta; class Magnoliopsida; order Solanales; family Solanaceae; genus Nicotiana; species Nicotiana benthamiana. The sequence goes on from CM067338.1 coordinate 98,504,081, forward strand.
ATGCCATGAGATGGCTTATATTGCACTTGGGCCGTAAGGGCCCCTCTCGGAGTCTGCACACCCCCAGTGAGCGTCGTCGACGATAAATAAATGGAGCGGGATGCACGCCGCAGCAGGTACTAGAGAGTACCAGACTATGTGTTACTTTTCATATTTGACTGTCATTTACTTACTTATCTGTTGCAGTATTTTCCTTAATTGTTTTCATTGGCTCATAGACTTAATACTGCTTGGTTTACATTGCTGCATTTATAGAATTACTTTGTGCCTATTCAGGATTTCTTAATCTCAGCCTCTATTTATGTTTATTACTCACGGGGTCATAGTACTCACATTACTCCATGCACCTTGTGCAGATCCAGGTGCGTCTGAGGCTGAGTGAGGACTTCTCTATCGAGCAGCTCAATCGGTAGTATCAAGGTAGTTGTATGACGTCCGCAATCCTAATTTTCCGTTCTATCTTATTAATTCATTTCCGCATTTCTTTAGACCGATATGTAGTAGGTTGATACTCATGTATTAGAGGCCCAGACTTGTGACACCGGATTCTTCGGGCTGTGTAATAGTATTGGTATTTTGGGATTTTTTGCAAGTTTTAACTCTATTTCATAATTTAAGTATGATGACTTAGTAATTTATCCGTGTTAATTAATTCATGAAATGTATAAAAATGGTTGAAGTTATTAAAATGGTCAAGCTTTCCTGGCAGTGTATCGAGTACCATCATGACCGTGGTTGGGGTCGGAATAGTACTTCCCGCAGAACTCCTGGTATGTAGCCTTCAGCTTCTAGTAGATCTCTTTCTGCTTCTTCTCCCTCTACACACTTTTAATCTTTAAAATGATAGTATTCAAACCAAAGAAAGGTAAGAATTAAGACTTGGAATCAAGTCAAAGCAAACAAAAAAGAATGAAAAGAGACTACACTTACCCTGAGAGAGAGGTCGGCAATGCTCTTTGACATGGTGTTATCCCTAGTTCTTAAAGAATCACATGCTCAGCTTCGGAGCAAAAGGGTTTGAGGGCATTTAAATACATCCTCGATGTTCTTTAGCAAATCATGATTCATTAGATTCGTGATAGTTCTTGATCCTCCCTCTATCCTAACCTCGATGAGTAGTCTTATTATCGATCATCTTAAGCTCTTCGGGGTCGAAGTCAGAGCCGGAATCATCCCCTCTTTGATGTGACTCTTACCATTTTCCTCGTCAGTATTAGAAGTGCCCCCAGTCATCCTAGAAAAAAAAGGCCTCCTCGCCCATGAGGCGTAGAGCTATTTCCAGAGCCCCCTCTACTACCGTCTCCTCTTCGAGGCATGAAGGTACGACTGCATTGATCTCTTTTAATTGAGACATCTCACAGGTCAGCCCAGCATCCTTCCCAATAAATATCGTTGTAGTCTCCTGCACCATGATCTCATTATCTGACAAGTCGGCGGCCACAGGCACACCTTCTCCTACGTCTATGGCCTTCCTCTTATGCTGCCTCAAGCATGTTTCATGCAGAGATATTTCCTCATCCTTAATGTGGGATGAGACCAAATAGGGAATGAGCGCGGTAGCTGAGGCATAGGTGGGGACAAAAGACGTAGCATTTCTTCTCCTCCTAAAAGAGAGTGTAGGCCCATTATTCCTTCTCGAAGCTCTCCTGACAAAACCTAGAAAAAGCATAAAATGATGAGCAGGATAATATCAGCGAGTAAGCGCACAACGACAACCAGAAGAATAAAGTACCTGTTGAGGGAAGGGACGGTTTGAACTTTTGCCAGAAGCTTGGCCAGTTACGGATCCCTACAGTGCAATGGAGGATCTTCCTGACCCATTCAACAAGATACGCCGCCCACTGAAGAGGTAGATCAGTAGCTGCAAAAACAAGAAGGATTATTCTATAAACTCGGAATGAACAATTGTTAAAGATGACAAACAAGAATATTAACGGGTTCAATTCCACACCGAAGGGAAGTCCGCGATGTTGGCCATGACGACCACGGTCTTCACAAAGAAGAACTCTATCCAAAATTGTTGACTACCTTTGTCGTCCATTTTTACTACTAAGCATTTGCCTCCACGATATCGAAGATTCAGCATTGTGCCTCGGTAAAAGCCAGGCGCAAATAGATGTATTAAATGGTGCACTATGACCTAAATTCCAGCCAACTCGGTGAACTTCAACATTATTTTAGTCACCGTGTATACATAGGGGTTGAGATGGGTCATGCAAACCCGGTAGTAGTATAAATATTCCTCCACTAGAGACAGGAGAGGAAGAGAGTAACCAATGGTGAAAGGATAGGCCTAGAGAGAATAATATCATGGACGATAGGTATCCACTCCGTCCTTGCATGTAGGTATGAGCTTTAATTGACTAGGGATTCCATGCTTAACTTTAAATTCTTCTAAGCGGTCAACCATAAAGAGGATAAAAAATCTCGGTCACTAACTCCAACGGTTGCTGCAAATCGGCTTTTACATTAGGATTGCGGGGGATAATTTCCTCCATTGAAGGGAGAGCCTCCTCTTCAACGATAGAAGTGGTGTCTCCCCCACGAGCAGTAACCACAACAACCAATAGGACAAGTTGAATCTCCTCATTACCATCAGAAGCTAAACTTGACATGGCTATGGAGTTTAAAGAAGATTGGTAGAAAAAAGGCTGAAAACTGAGAAGAAAACTCAAGGATGTTGAGCAAGAGAAAAGCAAAAGCAATTTTAAGGGAGGTAAAACTCGAATAATGGTGAAACAATCCTTACTTATAGTGGAGAGGCACTGAATCCAAAATAGCCCATCATGATTGCAGCTAGAATCGAAATGGTAGAACCAATCAAGTCGCGCATGTATCAATGCACTACATCGGAAACATGCGTCATCATGGCGAATGATGTCATGACGTCATATCTTCTCCTTGACATAATAGTTCCATTAAATCACTTGGGAAGATCAATATTTTGAAATATATGATCCTCGAAGTGCCATGTCGCCCGCTTTTCACAAGGACCACGACCATTATTATCTACTCATTGAAGAGGACAACCTCATTAAGTGGTCTAACTGTATGGGTAAAAAAAGTCATGTTACATGTTAACTAGGTCAATAAGAATGAAGCCTTTGGAGGTTGCCACGTGTCATTAATAAGAGATGATGACCCGACTTCAAAGGGTCAATGTCACGATAAGATAACAGGTCATCGACAAGGTCAAAGTGAATCGATAGAAGACGAGGACGAGGAAGAGCATCTCCTCTTCAAAGAGTAGTAATGGCTGGTTCTAGAATTGCTATTCCCTAGAGAATATTCCAATGAATATTTCTTCCGATTGTACTATCTAGGATTTTTTAGCTCGTGTACCCTTATAAATAGAAAGATATGCAATTATAGAAGGAGAATGGGAACTGATTTGTAAAGAAGAACATATTAGCACTCCTTGAAGATTCTCTCTTTATCATATATATACAAAGTTCGCTTTACATCTTTATCTATCTTTTCTTCCTGATCCATGAAGGACCAGAATATTCAAAGGCTTATTGTTATCCACCATTATCGGAAGAATCACTAGGGAATCTCACCTTTGTCGGATGACCTCTATTCATTTATTTACTTAAATGTCATTTATTGTTATTTATTGCCCTCATTCATCTTGAGTCATTCATTACTCTATTATTGTTATTGTTTATTTCTATTCAGCGGCACACGTGGGATATTTTTGTAAATACACTTGGTCTATCATTTGAATATTAATAATGGCTTAGATTAACCCTTTTTCGCTACAAATATAATAGTATAAACATTGGTCGAAATTTTGGATCATACAATTACAAGCAACTGCTTTAATAAGGGTCCCTAAAAATGAAATTTGCCTACGATTTGGAAACTAAAATATAAATAATTCACTGAAGTATTTAAACATAAATACTAGATTAGGAGACTTATGGGTTTCTCCTATGCGGAAGCGGATCTGCAATAACAACAATGTGTGTTACCGATGGTCAGAAGTTCTCATAAGACAGATGAATTCCCTTGTTTACAACCTACTACCTCTTTCTAAGATACAGAGGATGTAATCTAGCCATTACATAAGAAGTACTAGGAAAAATCTCTTCTCTCTGCACTCATAACGTTGTATTTATAAGTTATAAATAGGGCTAAGAGGAGGACTATTTAATGAGCTTATGAATCATTAGTACCCTTGTGGAGTTATCGAACCCAATAATATTTTTCAATACACGTAGACATCATATGTTCGAAAGGAGTTGTCTTTGTCAATTTTCATCAACATACATAGGTGCTCAATTTCCTAACTTGAACCTACAATTGTAGTTAAAGCTGTCAAACAGGCCAGCCCAAGCATTGCGGGCTTTTAAATTTGTTGGCTAGGTGGACTGGCCCGCCATCTAAATAGCCTTATAATGATAAGCTCAACCCAGTCCTAAGAGGGTTGAAGGATAGAAGGGGCCGGCCCTTCATTAGAAAATAAATTCTTCAAATCTTAAAATATTTATTCATGATATAGTCTCTTAATCATATGAACAACTTCTATTTCTTTAGAGCGTACAAGAAGCTTGAAATTTGAAAAGGAATCTCGTACTAAAATGCAAATTCTCTACATCTCTAGCTCTTCTTTTTTAACGTTACATGAGTATTTAATACTTTTCTTACACTTTCTTCAAGTTTAGGAATTGCTTCAATAAGTTTATATATTAATATTTTTAAATTTAGGTTTAATATCATTTGCTGGTTTTATCATTATAGTCTATAAAAATTTTAAATTACGAAATTTGGTAGTGTTGTCAATTTTCTTTGAATATTAAAACTTTACCTTTTCTATACTGAAAAATAGTTTAATTGTTAATAATATATTAAATTAACAAAACTGATCATTGGCCGCTTAAAATTTTTTCTAGTTCGTTGTCAGTTAAGAAAAAGAGAAACTAATCTTTTCATACCACATGAATATCAAAAATCTAAATTCTAGTTGATATGAAAGAGAAAATGAAGAATTTAATGTTGGGGAATGGGATTATAGTTAATAGTTTTTTTAGTTTTTACCTTTTTAAAATATTAAAATGAATTTAATTAATTTTTGGCATACAGACCAGCTTAGGCCTGGTCTTGGTCAAGCCTCAAAGACCAGTGGGCTGACTTAAGCCGGACGTATAAGCCTCAGTTTTAAATAGAGAAAACTACCCTCTATAGCCCCTCAAAATTTAATAGCCCATATTTTGTACGACTTACATAAAATGACCCTTCGGTCCAAACATATTGCATATAGTAGCCGCAAGAAATGAGTATGACAACACAAGCGCTTGTAGCTCAATGGATAGGGCGTTTATTTCCTAAGTTGAAGGTCACAGATTCGACCCCTACCTGGCACGATAGAGCAACCTTTTTTTCCTTCGGCCCAAACATATTGCATATAGTAGCCGAAAGGAATGAGCATGACAACACAAGCGCCTGTAGCTCAGTAAATAGGGCATCTATTTTCTAAGCTGAAGATCGCAAGTTCGACGCCCTACTTGGCGCGATGGAGCAACCTTTTTTTGCCTTTTTAAATTATATTTTGTACTTTATAATGTTAGCTAAGAATTGAGTGATAGATTATTTTGTATATTTTTGGTATAGTAACAGTCTATTTTATATAGTGGCACTCTATTTTGTATATTTTTGTATAGTGACAGTCTATTTTAATATTTTTGTATAGTAACATCCTATTTTGTATAGTGATGGTCTATTTTGTATATTTGTTGTATAGTAACAATCTATTTTATATATTTTTATATAGTGACTATCTATTTTTATATTTTTTGTATAGTAACAGTCTGTTTTGTATATTTTTGTATAGTGACTATCTATTTTATATATATTTTGTATATTGACAGTTTATTTTTGTATATAAATTAAATAGTGACAGTCTATTTGTATATAAATTATGTAGTGACGGTCTATTTTGTATATATAATGTGTACCCACTATATATTTAGAGTGTATCATGTATTTTAAGATGTATTCCCAACGTATCATTAATGTATTCGAGTGCTTTTATGTATTCAAAATGTATAGACTATTCTACGATATATAAAATGATGTGTAAAAAATGTATATATATTTTTATGATTTTTGACTTGTTCGATAAACTTTTATATTTTTTGTATAAGTAATATTATATGTTATATAATTTTTTTTATAGTAAGATTGTAGTTATATAAATATATATTTTTATGTATAGTAATCGTGTATAATTTGGATATAATTTAGTCATTTTAATTTCGACACGTAATCGGAGAATGGGTGATCATACAAATTCTCTCAACAATAGTGGTTTTCTGAAATTTTAATTATCCATCGATCACTTATAGCATGGCCACATCTTGGACTCGTATAGAAGAATACACAAATCAATTTTTTGACATTATCTTTTTTCAGACTATGAATTTAAATGATATACTAATGAGTATAAAAAGAATGTGATGACCCAAATAGGTATAATTATCGTGTACACGACACATGTCCTTTCCTTTCATCAGCAGATAAAAATTAACATTTATGACAAAAGTTTTATTTTTATATTCCTCACAAATATGTATAAGATATCAATATCTAAATAGCATAAAAGCCAAAAAGAATCAAATGATGAATGTTTGGCTATGTAGAAATTAAGAGCCACCTCAATGCTTTACTTTTCAATTCTTGTTCCCCTATTTCCCCTTGTATTCCGTGTCATTTTGATTTTACCGATTTCAATGGCTAGTCACTAAAATAAGTTTTGACTTATAAAATATGTATTATAATATATGACTAGCGGCTGATATAAGTTCTCATTGGAGGGCAGGTAATGATATTCTCTCTTTTAAATAAGCTAAAAATCACAACCCAACCCTACTCTAATTGTAGTGATAACAAAGAAAATATTATAATTTATTGTCTAGAATGTCCTCCAAGAATCGTTGGCTCAAGTCTAAAATCAATATGTTATCTAGTTAACAGAAAACTAACATTAACTTGATTTTCTTTTCCGAGAAAAGAAAGTATGCATTAAAGCCTTGTTGACAATCCAAACAGGTTGTCAAACTAAGAAAGAAAATTTTTCTAGCTTATGGTTATAAGTATTGAATCCTCTACTTAGATACTTAAAAGATATATCACTCGGATGTTGCTGACGTGCCCAAATATCTTCGCAAACACTATTAACCTCCCATGAAAGACCTTTGCCTCTATTAAGCATTTGAACCATTTTTAAAGAATCAAACAAAATATATATATTCTGCCATCCATACTTTACGGCCAGTTGAATTGCTTTCCTTATTGCCAACGCCTCTGTTATTATGGCTTTTCCAACAAAATGAATTGGACTACCATAGGCATAAATCACGTCACTATTAGCCTTTAAGACTATCATTGCAATACTCATTTTGCGAGTCTTTGGATCCAGATCTGCATCTGCATAAAGCAATATTTTTCTGAATAAAGAGTTAGTAATTGTGGGTTAGTAGAAGCATCTCTTTTAGTGTTGACATGTTCCTTTGCAACTGTAAATTTATTAAAATCAAATAATGCTTTAGATAAATATCATTTTCACTCCATAACCCTGAATTATAAATATAATCGTTCCTAGTCTTTCAAATTATCCATAAAATAGACACTGCTAGTTACAATAAGGTATTAACTTCGAAAAATCTTTTAGTGTCTAACACTAATTTATACCACTATGTAGCAAAATCAGTGATCAGATGCAAATTCGGCCAACGAATCGGACTCATTTTCACACATTAATCGATCTAAGACATTTAAAGAACATGTGCTCTCAAGTTTCAGGTTCCATCCCACAAATAGGATAGACGATATTCATAGAGTGAATTCTTTTTTTAATAATATTCTTAACAAACATTAAGACACAGTTCCTTAAGAACTGTTTGAGCTTGTTTCTAATATATAAAGACCATAAATGGTTTCAAAAGGATTTCAGGAACACATGAGAATTATTTTCCACACGATTAGCAAAACTTCTATCATTTGTGAGGAACAATTTCGCCAAATAATAACCAGAATTCACTTTGTATTTACCTGAATTAGTAAAATGTCAAATCAGTCGGTCATTCTCCCCCCCCCCCCCCCCCCACGGAAGAAATTAGAATAGTTAAAGTAGATTCGACATCATCTTCGCTAAATAAAGTATTCAAAATCCGAACATTTCATGTGTTAGTATTGTCATCAATCAGTTATAATACTTTCATGTTTGTTGCAGTACCACTCATCATACTTAAGGGTTAAAAGAAACTATCTCGTGGCAATCATGGATCTCTCCATACTTTTACAGATTTACCATTTGAAATATTCCATGTAACACCTTTACTTAATATACCTTGCTCTAATAAAATACTTTTTCATACCCAAAATGTAGATCTATTGGTGTAAGTATTCCTTAGGAAAATATTTATCTTTAAAGACTTGAGAAACTAACAAATCTTGTTCAACCAGAATTTGCCCCGCTAGTTTAGCAGAAAGAACCATATTAAAAGCCTTTAAATCTCGAAAGTCTGAACCCCCCCCCCCCCCCCCTCACGAAAAAAAAAATTGGTTCACATAGTTTTTCTCACTTTTCAAAATGCATCTTTCTCTTATCATCATTTGTACCCCACTAAAAATTTAAATATAAATTAGTGATTTCCTTACATAGCTTATCAGGTATCTGAAAACAAGATATAGCATATGAGCGAATAGCAGCTAAAACATACTTTAATAAAACCACATTCCATGCTTGAATTAGAAACTTTCTTTTTCAACCCTTTATTTTAGATAAAATTCTATCCTTTATGAAAGCCGGTATTTCTTTTTAGATCTTTCCACAATAGCAGGCAACCCTAAATATATCACCCTTTAACGCATTTGTATATTATTCAACGAAGAGCATATTATAACTTTTTCTCCTCCATATTATTCCTACTAAAAAAATTATAGATTTCTCAAAATTAATTATCTGTCCAAAGCATATTGCATGTATGTTCAAAATTTTACTAATCGTAGCAATACTATTCATATCATCTCTACAAATAATAAATGAGTCGTCTGCAAAAAATAAATGAGAAACAAAAGGACTACTTCTCCCTATAGTGAACCCTTCTAACTTTTCTTGTTGTTCGGCAGATAATCCTTCAGCACATATTCGAAATAAATAAGGTGATAGAGGATCACCCCGCCTTAATCTTCTAGATGGATTTACACAGCCCTTAACTTCTCGATTGAAGATAAACCAAAACGAAGCAGTCATAACACAAATCATAACCCAATTTTTAAAAAAATGGTAAAAACCCATTTGTAACATCATTTGTTGGATATAAGGTCACTCCACACGGTCATATGCTTTAGACATATCTAACTTTAAAGCATTAACTTATCTTTTCCTTTTCGTTTATCTTTCAACACCCCCATAAATTCATGTGCTAACACAACATTATCCATCATTTATTTTTTCCAACGACGGCAGCTTGATTCATAGAGATAAGTAAAAGAATCAAAGATTTCATGTGTTTTACTAGAATTTTTGTAATGGTCTCATACAAAGTAGAGCATAAGCTGATAGGTCTAAAGTGATTTACTGTAGCAGGTATTTTTATTTTTGGTACCAATATAATAAAAATTTCAAACTGGTAAAAGCTTACATAGCTCAAAAAAATACCTTACTGCCAAACATACATCATGAGAAATTAACGACCAAAACTGCTGGAAAAATAGTGGAGTCATTCCATCAACGCCAAGGGATTTATTAGGATGCATAGAGAAAACATTTTCTTTTATTTCATCATTAGTAACTTCACTAATCAGGCCCAAATTCACATTTTCATCGATATAAGTTGGAATAGACCGGAGAACATGAGATAAGAAGGAAAGATTAGAAGTAGTAAATAGTTCTCTATAGAAATCCTCAATTTCATTTACCATATTGTTTTTGTCACTAATCCACTTTCTTGATCTATTCTCAATTCCTTTAATTAGATTCTTACTTCTTATTTGAATAATAGGCATATGAAAAAAAGTATTTTATCTCCTTCATTTAACCATTTTTCTTCTTCCTTTACCTAACTCATTTTTCAGCTTTAATATGACAGTTAGATCAAGTCCTTTTGGATTAATTTGTGCGAACTTAATACAATTTTTCAGTTACATAATCTTTATCATAAAGTTTGATTCACCCTTATTTCTCTATAAGATTAAAAAAAGTTGACATTTTCTTATTTTTGATAACCTCTCGAAATTATTCCGAGGCCATTGGACCTCAACCAAAAATACGAACAAGTCACATACCACTATTCAAACTTGTACCAACCCCGAAGCGTTGAAAACAATGCTGGAACACCAAATCACCCTCGGGTTCAAGCCTATGAATTCTAAAACTTCCAAATTTCGCTTTCGATCTAATAGTCTATTAAACCTCGTCTGAATGAACTAAAAGTTTGCACACATGTCACAAATGATACAGCGAACCTACTCAAATTTTGCAAATTTCATTCTGAACCCGATATCAAAATTTTCACTACCAACCTAGTAAGTCCAAAATTCTAATTTTGTCAATTCAAGCCTAAATCTACCCAGGGCCTTCAAAATACATTCCGATCACGCTCTTGAGTCCCAAATCACCTCACGAATCCATCCAAATCATAAAAATTGAATTTTGAGATCGATACAATAAAGTCAAATCTTGGTCAAACCTTTCAAATTTTAAGTTTGAAGCTGAGAATTATTCTTCCGTTTAACCTGAAAACCAAAACCGATGAATAACATAAGTCATAATATATCATATAGGGCTAGCCATGACCGAGGATTCAACCATCTCTTTGTCTACTTGAATCGGATATTTTGAATACTAACTAAGATTTAGAATACTAATAAATCACATAATATCCCCAGCTATTTTTATCTCTTTTTTGAAATTCAGAAATAGTAAGCGATTCCATAAGGGATTTCTGAAGTAAGTTATTTATCTTATTATGTTATTATTAATCAAGGATTTCATTTGCGAGCTAACTGAAAAATTTTAAAACGACCAGTCAAGTCATTACAAGTCTAAGGTTTCCTTCTATAACCAAGGTCTACCACTTCTAGAATATAAATAAAGTTATTAAAATACTTAAAATTCCAAGGAGCCCGCGTAGTATTCATAGATTTTTCAAAATTATCTAATATCATTAAAATCCCCTAGCAACATTCAATGATTTCCCCAAGATATTGATCTAGTAATAAGTTCAGCCCATTATTTCTTTCTGATTTCTCTATATGTGCTAGCATATACAAAAATACAACAAAAACTAATCCTCTTTTCATTATCATAAATGGAGAAATTAATAAAATAGGATGAAGAGTAAATACTACTTATCTGATTATCTTCATTCCAGAGTAAGGCGAGTCCACCAGAGAGTCCGACAGGTCCACAATGTATGAATATTGCATCCCAACCTTTTGTCATAGCCACTACGTCGTGATTGTTGATTCTTCTTATCACATAGAAGAATACAATCTGGGGAGTGGAGATACACTTTCTCCTTCAAACAGGGAACTGTTAAGCAACCCCTCCCCTCCCCCTCCCCCCAACCCTCGACAATTTCATGCCAACAACTTTATTTCATCAAGGGAGACCATTCCAGGCTGGCCTCTCGCACCACCTCTTTCTTTTGATGCTTTGCAATAGTTATTGGTGTAACTATCTCCTTATATTTCTGTTTTACCCCCATTAAACTGAACTTTTCCATAATCGAAATATCAATTAGCATATTAGGCTCTTCTAAATTGACTGTGTCATTCCCAGAAATAACATCACTCGCCTTTACTGCATTATGTTCATCACTAGTAGCTTTGTCATAGTTCTATAACATCGTCTTCTCAATACCATCCTGCTTTTTATCTTCTTTCCCAAACTCATGTATACAAACATCAGCAACTAGCTCGTTACCAGGTATAATCGCAACATCATGAAGGTTCCTTGAAATATCTCCTTGTCCTTTCAAAAGTGAGTGCAAATATGAATATACTGGAAGTTTAGTTTTTTGCAAAGTGTTCTTTTGGAGCTGGCCAGTATCTTTATTTTGTGAATCAGCAAGTGGCATACTATTGTTATACATTTGGATTGTTTCTTCCTCCAGAGAATGTACCCGGTTCAATTCCTCTTTGTCATTCAAATTATCATCGCCATTGGCTTGCAAATCCATAACTTCCTTCCCATGTGATCCATTTTGCTCCACATGGACATTCTTTTTCTCTATACCATCATGTGTATCCATCGAGTCCTTGTCGTCTTTCATATGTTGCAAATATTCCCTGGTTCCTGTAGCTCTTTTCTCCTCAACCAATTTATAGTTACGATTTCTCATCATTGTTATGCCCCGCTCTATCATTATTAAAAATTTGACGCTTTTGACTTTTCGAGAAAGATGTATTGTTCTCCGCTCGTAACCATGTCCCGAACTGGTTGTTTTTAAGATTTCCTGATCGTAAATCTTGTTCCCTCTGGATACAGGTTTTATCATTATGTCCTAGCATACCACAATAGTAACAAACATATGGTAGATTTTCATATCTTAATTCAACCCATAGTTTCAAACCTAACTTGATTCATTTTCCTCTAAGCAGTGGCTTACTAATATTTATCTTGACTTTAAGCCTCGTATATTGACCCTCTTTACTTCCATTTTCAGGAATGAGAATATCAATGATACCTCCTAATGCATGCCTACTTTTCGACCAACATCCTTTGACATCCAGTGTAAAGGAATGTTCGAAACTTGAACCCACATGTTACTCTCGTTAAAAATTGGAGAGTTACTCTCCAATCCTAGTTCCCAAGGATGAATATTGAGGAGGTATGTATCATATAACCATGGAGTATTAAGTTTAACTTTATCTAAACTTTCCTTGTCTTTAAAGATAAATTGGAAAAAATTCCATTTGTTTTCTTTAATCAGTAGTCCTATACGGTTTCCCTAAGCTAGAGTCATCGCGTTCCTAATTCCATGAAAATTCATCTTTTGTCGGAGACTACCTTATCAAGAAGACTTACTTCACATTTTTTCATGCTTGCTTGAATATTTGGAAACTCTATTGCCACCACCTCCTTTTTTCCCTCCGTTAAAATAAATTTATGAAGGCGTTCTTCCGCCATCTTCGCACCGTAAAATTCCTGATACTTATGATTTAGAGTTTGGTACAGAGAACGAAAGTTTGCCAAAAGAAAGAGTTTCTCTGATTCAAAGGCTTTAGCTCAGACATTGCAAATATAGTTTCTTTTATCTTTTTGGTTCCAAAAAGCTTTATCTTTACATGAAGTTAGTGGTGGAGCAAGTGTAAAGAAGGTCGTTCAATTGGATTCGTTTTCAGAAAATTATACAATGCAGACCTCAATCAAGCCTCACGGGCCACAGGCTTATTCGGGCCGGGCTTAAAAGCCTCGTTTTTAAACGGGCTTCAAAAATTATAGCCCTGACCTGTTAAATCACGGGCTGGGCTGGCCCAACGGGCCAAGCCCATATTGACACCTCCACATTTATTTAAGTCTTATCTTGTATTGAGTAGACAGTATTGGACAGTATCTTAGTGGCAAATTGGAGTAAACTTTAATTTCTTTTGTACGCTTATAAATTTTTGAATCCTCTCTACATAAGCTATATATTTAGTACAGTTACAACGATAATTTAAAATCTTCTTTGGTTTGCAGTTTCTAATCTCAAGTGTGATATTCCTACATTATACTTTTAAGATTTCCCTGTTAAACTTCATAACTTTGCGCAAAAGTAGTCCTAACTAGGAGTGGCAAACGGCATTTGGATTCAACTTTGGCGGAATAAGATGGGCTAAATTAATCAATTGGTCATCACCCGACACACTCCAAGATCACTTGGACTAAAATTGGTTGGATCAAGATTGACTAAATAACCCAACTCGCTCAATTTGACATAACTTTTGCAATATTTATTAGTGTCAAAAAACAAACGAAGTTAGAAATATAAAGAGTTGAAAATCGCTAATTGATATTTAAATACTATTCATAGAGTACTGAAGATATGAAAAGCCATATGAATGTAAATTTTTTTGTTTATCAAGTACGAATGTTGAGAACTTGAAATATATCGAGCATTGAAAATTTCAAAATAAATAAAGTGTGATATAAGTTGTACTTATGGAGTACTAAATTAAAAATAATTTAATTGGTGGACAATATGACTTGATTGATAATAAGAAACGAAGATCAAAATTTACTGCACCAGAACGATATCCTTAGAAGTTTAATTCGCTGAACAAATAATTGATCAATTGTAAAGACTATAGCCGCAATATTCAGTTATATAATTCGGAAAAGGGTCATGTATGTCCCTCTACTAATCAAAATAAACTATATTTGTTCTCCGTTATACTATTTGACCATATATGTCCCTACCGTTCACATCTCTGGTCATTATGTCCCTCTGACGTTAACTATTTTTAAAAAAAATAAAAAGCCACGTGTCAGAGTCCTATTGGTTAAACTAAACTCACTCCCCTTTTTCTTTATATTAAAATAAAAATATTTGTAAAAAATATAAAAAAAATTTGTAAAAAATGGGGGAAAAATTGTAAAAGCTGGGAATTTTTTTTATTATTTCAGAATTTAAAAAACGAAAATATTATATTAAATTTTTTTCTGTTTTTACAAATTTGTGTTTTCACTTTTTACAAAACAAAGTTCTTTTAAAAATGCAAAAAAAAAAATTAAAACAAAAAACACATTTTGGAAATATTTTCAAATTTGAAAATAAACTGATTTTCTTTTTGTAAAAACAGAAATAAAAATTCTTTAACAAAATATTTTTAATTTGACAAGATTGTTTAACAAAATTGTTTCGTGTAACAAAAAAGAAGAAGAATGTATTCCTTATCATTCCGATTAGAGATGCTCTGTTCATATTTTTAAAATATTTTAAAAAACTAAAAATTAGTTTAAACAATTTTTATTTCTTTTTCATTAAAAAATCATTTTAAATTTTCTTTTGTTTTTAATATAATATTTTCATTTTTTTTAAAATATAAAATTAAAAAGTTCCAGTTTTTACATATTTTTCCCCATTTTTTACAAGTTTTTTTACATTTTTTACAAATATTTTAGTTTTAATATAAAGAAAAAGGGGAGTGGGTTTAGTTTAACCAATAGGACTCTGACACATGGCTTTTTAATTTTTTTTTAAAAAAAGTTAACATCAGAGAGACATATATGACCAGAGATGTAAACGGTAGGGACATATATGGTCAAATAGTATAACGGAGAACAAATATAGTTTATTTTGACTAGTAAAGAGACATATAGGACCCTTTTCCGTATATAATTTGATTGAATATTATGCCCATGAAGTATAAAAATTTGGAAACATATTTTATTTATTTTCCGGTGGTCATTTTGTAAAACTAAGCACAGTTTCCCTTCTTAGAATGGGTAATACCAAAATAGAGGTATATTCATGGATTCAGAGAATGCTAACTGCAAACTGAAGTTTTGAGTCTGGCATGGGTTGATTTTGAGTTGCATTAGGGCTAATTTTATGTGGGAAATTTTCATAAAGTACTATTTTTTTGTTGTAATTAGTTATATGTAGATATTATTTGTTACAATACGGAATATAAATATATATTTTTTTTGTTATAAGATGTATTTGATGTATTTAAGCTATTGTATTCATGAATACAATACAAAAATAGGCGTGAATCAGGGAAGTCCGGCTAATCAGTTGTTGTATTCGAGTGTATTCGACTTTATACATGGTATGAAACGTGGGATTACAGCTGAACAGATTATTGTATTCAACTATATTGGACTGTATTCATGTCGTGAAATAGAGGATTACCCTCTGTTTTTAAAACGGAAAGTGAATCAATTAACATAATAGACTCCTAATATAACTCAACAAACTCAATTATAACACATAAATTTTATATTTTCAGTCATAAAAAAGATTCTCACCCGAAAAATACAAAAAAAAACATAGCAATCTTTAGAGAAATTATATAATATATATGAATACATAAATCATGTTAATTAAAAAAACATATAAATATATTAATGGCGTATAGCAAGACAATAAATATATAGAATACAGCAGAATACATTGAAATACAATGAAAAAAACAGTGAATACAATCAAATACATGGAATACAACAAAATATATTAAATCATAATAAAAAAAAAGACAATAAAATACATGAAAATAAAGTATATTAACAAAAAATTAAATTGTTCAGTCCCAAACTCCGTTATCTTTGTTCAAGAACAAACTCTAACTTCAATGGAGAGCGTTAGAGCGTTGTGCTCAGAATTTTAATGGTAGAATAAGACATACGACTAATTGATCATGGTGTCAACAGCCAATCAGGACAGGCCTATTTGCTCAAATGTAGATAGCAGTGTCTGGGTGACTTCTACTAATTCAGCTTTCCATTATTTTTCCTCTTGAAATTGATTTTTTCTCTTTTGATTTCTTATTTCCACTTTGACGTAGGCGGCCCGAATTGACATTAAGTTGATGAAGAATCAAGTTTAACCCTAATTGTAAGTAGGTTTTCAATGTCAGGCATCAAACATTTTGTGATGCACAAAAAAAAAAGAATCTTCCTCTTTAAGCATTATTACAATGGAGGATATCGATGGAGGAGAAAATTACAAGCGAATTAGACGGGAAGAGGAAAAGAATTTAAAATTTTAATAGGATGGAAGAAAAGAATATATGTATGAAAGTAGAGAGAGAAAGTAAATATTATAACTAATTAACGTATTTAGTGCCTTAAGGATAGGAGGTAATTAAAATTAAATATTTTGTAATAACTCTTAAAAGATATCCATAGAATATAAATTTTTAAAATAATATTTATTTAAAATAAATAAAATATTAACCTTTATTATATGAGATAAAAATTCTATTTAATTTTACAGCTCAGTTGGGTTTTGCCCAAAAGAGCCCATCAGGAAAATCTTTCATATTCAACTCATTAAATATTAGATGGGTTGGGCGGTTAATTGGGCTTGGGTCAGTTCTGCCTAACATGCATTATTGCCGACTTCAAATGTCAATAAGAAGCCAATGCATCAACTTAGCTATTAGCCAAAAATATTTGTTTCAAAGTTAAGTTGCATAGTCAAATTTTTAGAGTTTGTTATAAACTAAAGCAAAAGACAAGAACAATAGAACAAGAACAATAGCAATAGAGAGAAGAGTAGAGAGAGTTCTTCTTATTGAGTTGAGAGGGGTGAATTACAATGGTAGAGAGCACCTCTATTTATAGGGAGGAGGAAGATCTTGCTACCAATAATAGGACTCTAAAATCTCTCTAATTAAATACATTAAAGACATTCACCTTAAATAGAAGTGTAAGAATCTTCTATTTCATAACACTCCCCCTTGAATGTCTATTCAATGATGTGCCTCGTTAAAACCTTAAAACAAAACCCAATGGGAAAAATTAAAGTAAGGAAAGAGTACACATGTTTGAATATGCGCCTATTGGTTGCCTCGTTAAAAACCTTGCAAGGAAAACCCAGTGGGACAAAACCTTGTAAGGGAAAAAGAGTGCAACGCGCATTAACTCCCCCTGATAAGAACATCAATTTATGTCCTTAAGTCTTCGCATTCCGATCTTGTGAACTAGCTTCTTGAAGGTTGACTTTGGTAGAGATTTTGTAAACAAATCAGCCATATTGTCGCTTGAACGAATCTGTTGAACATTGATATCACCATTCTTTTGAAGATCATGTGTGAAGAATAACTTTGGTGAAATATGCTTCGTTCTATCTCCCTTGATGAATCCTCCCTTCAATTGAGCTATACATGCTGCATTATCTTCATATAAAGTTGTGGGTAGTTTATCACATTTCAAACCACATTTGTCTTGGATATGATGTATTATCGACCTTTGCCACACACACTCCCGACTTGCTTCATGAATAGCAATTATCTCGGCATGATTAGATGAAGTAGCCACAATTGATTGCTTAGTCGATCGCCAAGATATGGCGGTTTCTCCACAGGTAAACACATAACCCGTTTGAGATCGAGCCTTGTGTGGGTCGGACAAATATCCAGCATCAGCATAACCAACAAGATCCGGGCTGCAATTCTTTCCATAAAACAGGCCCAAATCGGTAGTCCCTTTTAGGTACCTCAATATGTGTTTGATCCCATTCCAATGTCTCCTCGTAGGAGCCGAGCTAAATCTTGCTAAGACATTAACTGAAAAAGAAATGTCCGGCCTTGTAGTATTTGCAAGATACATTAATGCGCCAATTGCGCTAAGATATGGTACTTCAGGACCAAGTATCTCTTCATTCCGTTCTTTAGGTCGGAATGGATCTTTGTTCACTTCAAGTGAACGAACAACCATCGGTGTACTTAACGGATGTGCGTCATCCATGTAAAACCGTTTCAGTACCTTTTCTGTATAGGTAGATTGATGAACAAAAATTCCATTTGCCAAATATTCAATTTGCAAACCAAGACATAGTTTAGTCTTACCGAGATCTTTCATCTCGAATTCATCCTTTAGATAATCAATTGCCTTTTGGAGTTCTTCAGGGGTTCCAATAAGGTTTATGTCATCAACATATACGGCAAGTACAACAAATCCCGATGTTGTTTTCTTTATAAACACACATGGGCAAATGGCATCATTTATATAGCCTTCTTTCAACAAGTACTCACTTAGACGATTATACCACATTCGTCCTGATTGCTTTAGACCATACAAGGACCTTTGCAATTTGATTGAAAACATTTCCCGAGATTTGGAATTGTGCGCATTTGGCACCTTGAGTCCATCGGGAATTCTCATGTATATGTCGTTATCAAGTGAGCCATAAAGATAGGCAGTAACGACATCCATTAAGTGCATGTCCAGCTTCTCATGGACAGCAAAACTTATGAGATAACGAAAGGTTATCGCATCCATTACAGGCGAATATGTCTCTTCATAATCGACACCAGGCCTTTGGGAAAAACCTTGTGCAACAAGGCGTGCTTTATATCTTTGTACTTCGTTTTTCTCATTTCGTTTGCGTACAAAGACCCACTTGTAGCCAACGGGCTTAACACCATTAGGTGTTTCAACTATAGGGCCAAAAACTTCACGTTTTGCCAGCGAATTCAATTCAGATTGAATTGCTACTTGCCATTTTGGCCAATCATGTCTTTCTCGACATTCTTTCACAGATTGAGGTTCGAGATCCTCACATTCTTTCATAATGTTAGATGCTACATTATAAGCAAAGACATTATCTACCACAACATCCACTCGATTAATATTTGCCTCAATATTAATTGGATTTGGGAGTAGTTCCATATTTTCAAGAGCTTCAGGCTCAATTGATTCTTCGTGAATCTCGGAATTAATCAAATCATGAGCGTCCTCATGTGATTCTTTCTTAGTGTCATTTAGATCGTTCTTTTTCCTCTTTCTAGGATTTCGGTCTTTGGAAGCTAATGGTCTGCCACGCTTCTGGCGTGCATTTGACTCATTGGATATGACACTAGATAATTGTCCAATAGGGACTTCAATACGGATTGGAACATTTTCCGCAGGAATGTGGGATTTCGTTATCCTCTTCAAGTCCGTAAATGCGTCAGGCATTTGATTTGCTATTCTTTGCAAATGGATAATCTTTTGTACCTCTTTCTCACAAGTAGAGGTATGTGGATCAAGATGAGATAATGATTCATTTTTCCACAAAATTTCCCGTTTGGTTTCACCAACTTCTCCCCCTAATTTTGGGAAAAGTGTTTCATCAAATCGACAGTCTGCAAATCGTGCAGTAAACAGGTCGCCTGTCAATGTTTCAAGGTAGCGAATGATGGAGGGCGAATCAAACCCAACATATATTCCTAACCTTCTTTGCGCACCCATTTTGGTGCGGGATGGCGGTGCTACAGGCACATATACGGCACATCCAAATATCCTTAAATGGGATATATCGGGTTCATGACCCAAAACCAATTGCAACGGAGAATACTTGTGGTAATTCGTCGGCCTGAGACGAATTAGCATTGCTGCATGCAATATGGCATGACCCCACACTGAAATGGGCAGCCTCGTTCTCATCAGTAATGGCCTTGCAATCAACTGCAAGCGCTTAATTAACGATTCTGCAAGACCGTTCTGAGTGTGAACATGGGCTACAGAATGTTCAACTTTTATCCCGATTGATAAGCAATAATCATTAAATGCTTGGGATGTAAACTCAGCAGCATTATCCAGTCTAATGGACTTGATTGGATTATCTGGAAAGTGTGCTCTAGCCGAATTATTTGTGCCATTAACTTCGCAAACGCCAGGTTGCGAGATGACAACAGGCACACATGAGACCATCTACAGGATGCGTCTATCAAGACCATGAAATACCTAAACGACCCACTACGTGGGTGAATAGGTCCACAAATGTCCCCTTGTATACGTTCCAGAAACTGGGGTGACTCAGTTCCAACCTTTGTTGGGGATGGTCTGATAATCAGCTTGCCTTGATAACACGAAGTGCAAGGATATTCATTACTTGAGAGAATTTTGAAATTCTTTAACGGATGCCCATATGAGCTTTCTATAATCCGTCTCATCATGGTTGATCCTGGGTGACCCAGTCGATCATGCCAAAGTACAAATGTATTGGACTCAGTATTCTTTAGATTTACTGTTGAATGTGCCTCAATTGCACTAATTCTTGTCCAATACAGGCCACAAGATAAAGACGGGAATTTCTCAATAACCCTCTTTTGGCCGGAGACATTCTTTGAAGTGAGGACGAGATATTCAAGATTATCTTCATCCATTGTCTCAATATTGTAGCCATTCCGGCGTACATCTTTAAAGCTCAACAAGTTTCTCATAGACTTGGAGGAGAACATTGCATTCTCTATGATTAACATCGTGCCCTTGGGCAGAGTTACTATAGCTCTTCCGGAGCCTTCAATCAATTTACTACTTCCAGAGATTGTAGTAATGTTTGCCTTACACATATTCAGTTGAGAGAAATACTTCCTTTCTTTGAGTATTGTATGTGTAGTACATGAATCAACTAGGCAAATACTTTTACAGTTGGATGTTGATCCAAGTTCGCTTTGTGAGATATCCATTTTGCTTTCCCATAGTTTGACATACAAAAAAAAATACATAAATATAAGTATAAACAACTTCAATTCTTTTGTTTCGCGTTTAAACAGCGTTTTGGGAAGCAGTTATTTAGGATATTCGAATATTGTATTCTAATATTCGAATATAATGCCTTGCGGAAAAAATAATACTTTAATGCGAAAAATATTAGATATTCGAATATTTAAGCACATATTCTAATATCTTGCCAGATATTCGAATATAGGAACTCTGATATTCGAATATCTGGCCCAGATATTCGAATATCAGACTCTGATATTCGAATATCTGGCCTGGCGGAAAAAAGTTCGTTTTATTGCTAAATATTAGACGATCGACTAGTTTTTAGGTTAGTCGATTACCTCTACTGTACAATAAAAATATTTGAGCATATTGAAACATTCTAAAGGGCTAATACTAACATCATATCATGAATTAACTAATACGAGCTAATGCTAATGAATATTAATTTATTCATTGACTAATACAAGTAGAATCAAACAGCTCCATCTTCTTTCATCATGGTTCCATCACCGATTAGGTGGTCTATCTTTCCCTCGGGTTGCTCAAAGAAGTCTGCCACATCCAGGTGGGTGATATCCTCATTGTCGTCATAGACAAATTTGTTTCAGGGCCTTTTCTCTTTCGAGATGCTTGATAAAGGTCAACCAAGTGTCTTGGTATACGGCAAGTCCGAGACCAGTGCCCATTTCCACCGCAACGATAACATATAGTTTCTGAACTATTTGCCTTAGGATCTTCTGGACCCCGTTTCTGCTTTCGGTGGTTATCTCTCTTTGGGGGGTGACGGACTTCTTTGGAATTTCTTCCTTGTCCACGTCCTTGGCTTTGACCCCGTTTATGACCGTGATCATGGTCCCTTTTATGTTTGGCATAATGCGAGTGCACCATATCTGCTTCAGGCAGTGGTGTAGACCCAGTTGGTCTATTTTCGTGATTTCTCATGAGCAGATCATTATTTCGCTCAGCCACTAGTAAGAGAGAAATCAGTTCAGAGTACTTCGTAAAGCCTTTCTCTCGGTACTGTTGCTGCAGTACCATATTGGAGGCATGAAACGTTGTAAACGTTTTCTCAAGCATATCGTAATCGGAGATGTTATCTCCACATAGCTTCAGTTTAGAAGTAATTCTGAACATAGCAGAATTATATTCAGAAACGGACTTAAAGTCCTGTAGCCTCAGATGGGCCCAATCATATCGTGCTTGTGGCAGAGTGACCAACTTCAGGTTGTCATATCTCTCCTTTAAGCTGTTCCACAAAACGAGTGGATCCTTGACGGTGAGATATTCAATCTTCAAACCTTCATCAAGGTGGTGGCGCAAGAAAATCAAGGCCTTCGCACAATCTTGGGTGGATGCTTTTTCTTTATCTTTGAGGGTGTCTCCGAGACCCATAGCATCTAGGTGGATTTCAGCATCCAACACCCATGTCATATAGTTCTTGCCCGAAATTTCAAGGGCAACGAACTTTCTTTTCATAATGTCAGACATACTCGAAAATTAAATTAGGAAGAGGGAAAATACCTTGGATTTTCGAGAATGATACTTGAGACGGTAGAGTCTCGTGCTGATAACGTGTTATAAACTAAAGCAAAAGACAAGAACAATAGAACAAGAACAATACCAATAGAGAGAAGAGTAGAGAGAGTTCTTCTTATTGAGTTGAGAGGGGTGAATTACAATGGTAGAGAGCACCTCTATTTATAGGGAGGAGGAAGATCTTGCTACCAATAATAGGACTCTAAAATCTCTCTAATTAAATACATTAAAGACATTCACCTTAAATAGAAGTGTAAGAATCTTCTATTTCATAACAGAGTTCAATTATTTTTGACTAAAAACAGGAGCAATTTTTGAGATAAAAAAAAGATTGTTTCTTTCCAAAAATATTTTTTAGTGAAAATTACTTTTTAGAAAATACATTTATAGCCTATATGACCAAGCTTCATTTTGCGCAAAAGTCATGATTCTTTTTTAAAGTTAAGTCGTTTAGCCGAGCTCCTAGAAGGAAAAAAGTACTTTCGAATAGTAGCAGAACTAGTTTTTGAGAAGCAGAAAAAGTATATTCTTTCCAAATGTACTTTTTTAAAGCATTTTGTAAAAAAATACACTTAGAAGTACTTATTAAAACTTGGTGAAATATTAATTGTTGTTCCAAAAAAATCAAAATGAAGTAAACAAACACAAACTATTTTTCACTAAAATAATCACTTTTGAGAAAAACTTCCAAAATAAGTTGATTTTAAAAGTTTGATCAAATTTGTTATTAAAAGCACTTTTAAAAGTTTAATCAAACATTAATTTCTATTTGATAGTATTTTTTAAATTAATTAGTCAAATATAAACTATTTTATTAAAAATATTCTTTTATAAATAATTTAATTTTAGAAGCATGGCCAAACATATTATTAGCAGAGCAGAGCATTCAGAAACTGACAGCTATTTACACATCTGACGGTCAAGGCTAAGATAATTTGCAATGTCAAGCATCCTGCAATCTGGCTCTGCTAAAGTCCGTACTCCCACAAACTTTCCTGTGCCTGTGCGACTGTGTCTAGGCATGCTAAGTCCCAAGAATCTATAGGTGGGGGTCCCAACTCTCTCACAATAAAGTCCACTCTGCTATTGTTCTTCTTGCTGGCATTGTTGCGTTTAGGGGTGTATAAATCAAATTAAAAAATTATACCAAATTCAAAAGTTAAACTAAATTGATTAGAAAATCGATTTGATTTGGTTTGGTTTGATTTGGTATTGAATAAAAAATTTGAATCAATCTGACGTATAAATATATAATTTTTATATATATTATTTAAGATTTATATAAATTTTTCTTTAAAAATATCTAGAAATATTTGGGATTCTCTTGCGGGATATAAATTTTAATAGAATATGAAGTGCTCCATATTTATTGATTTTAAATAATAGATTGTATGATCGGTTTCTTATCAAGTGTTACTAAAATACGTCTATCTTTTTGTTCTTACATATTCATATCATATGTTAAGATGTATTAAATTCTTATGTCTTTTTCGAATGTGAAGTGGTTATTAATATTAAGGTATCATATTGATTTTTATGTTTAATTACTAAATTCGGATAACTTGAAATGTTTATCAACGAAATTATAGTCAGACAACTAAAAAAATTATTATGTATTAACTAATGGAATTCTCGCATAAGAATATTTTAATTGATAATATATTTGTCATATTTTTAGTAAATAGATGTATACGTATCAAATATTTAAGAAAGTAAGATTGAAATAATATGTAAGTAACAAAAAACCCAAAAACCTGACAAAGTCAAATCAATACAAATCGATATAATTGATTTAATTTGATTTTAATAAAAATAGAACCAACTCGATTTATATACACTCCTAATTGCATTTTCCAATTATTCTTCTTCTTTCTTCATCAATCATATTCCATCCGAGCTCAATTTATATGGCAAATCGTTGACTGAGTATCAAAGGGAAAGTGTCATTTAAAATGAAATAGAACTAGTAGTTACTCCCTTTATTTTGGTTTATATAATAATAGTAGTAAAAAAAATTTATTCGTCCGTTTAAAAAACTACTATTTCTATTTAACTTTGATAAAAAAAATTTATAAACACATAAATGTTATGATATATTTAAGGTGCTGATTTTTCAATATCACAAATTCAAAAAGCTTTAGTTTGCGCGAATTTATATTGTCAGTGGGGGCTAATGGTGAGAGACGGTGCATTCCTGAGTAATGGTATTGTTGGAAAGTGATGCATACAAAGTGTTGGGACCAATGTTTTGTTCTTAATTTGTCTGCCCACCGCTCAACATTCAAAATTCCTACTTTCAATTTTATATCTCTTTGCTTTTCGTATTTGATTAAACATAAAACAGTTTCAAAATTGGACTTGCCACAGCTTGCTATACCTGTCGAAAGGGGAAACACTTGCCACGTCTCATATTTACATCAAAATTATGCTATCAATTAACTATAATTAAATCGTATCGTTGCTACTATTTCTTGTCATCGCCTCTTTTTATTTTTTCTTTAATTGAGGGTATATTTCTACTTATGGTGTAAGGGTTATCGGCCCTCGGTAACTTCTTTGAAAAAAGGTATATATGTGTGTATTTCTTATAACATGTATATATTTGATTGGCATCCTAAGGTTCAAATCTTCGACAGCTGTACTAGCCAAATTACGGGGACACAACTTGACTCTTAGTGCACTATCTGAAGGTTGCTGCCTATTTTGATTTTAACTTTAGTATTTGTTCAATTTTTTATTCGACAATAATGTCCTCACCACTTTCAAATACTAGGTCCGCCTTTGATCAAAAACTGCATATATACTATTATCCCTAGACTCCATTTGTAAGATTTCATTAAATTTATTGTTGCTTAATAATAAAATTGAAACGAGATTAGTCTATGATTAATTGCAAATATTCTTTAGTTATATGGTTGTTTTTACAAGAGATCGACAATAAAAGGGATTTTTTTTGTTCATATATATTATTTGAAACCTTATTACGAAAAAACTTCAAATTTTTTTGTGTTTACCCTACCTAAACGCGTTTTAACTATAAAATATATATAATATACCTTTAAATGCTCACAACTCATTATTATTGCCTTCTCAAGAGATTTAGTTATACTCTTTTCCTTTTTTCTCTCCTCTTTCCGCTCTTCTCTCCATATCTAACTTAAACTTTAGGATTTCTATTTGCTAGTTGTTTCGATTTCTTTTTTAAATCCTTAAGCTAATATTTGTAAGAACAGAAAAAAATATCAAAAGTCAGGACGGGGCATAAGCTTCATTTTTAATTTTTTAGTAGTTTATAAATTAATATGTTAAAATATAAATATGTATATGTATTATCTATATCTGTATATATCTTAGAAGAACCCAATATAATTTAAGCTTTCAAGAATTATAGAAACAACAAAAGCAGTCTACAGTTTGTTAAGATAGGTATGCATACTATCGAAGCTGCACTCAAAAATGAGAAGTTTTAACCAATTAATAGTAATAAGCATTGACAACAATTACATCTCTTTATGGAAATCTGCGAAAAAAATTGACAACAGTTACAACTTTTCATTACTTTGTTTAATTGCATATTAAAGAAACAATAACTTGAAAGATAACACAAACTCATCATAAATCGGATTAATAAGAAAGAAACAGAATGAGAAAGATAATAGATGGAAAATATACACTTACTATAATATACAAATTCTATACAACATGTTTTTTTAATATTTTGTATCTTATTTATATATAGTAAAAATAAATTTATACAACTAATTATATATTATATAATTTATCTACAATTTTCATATATTATTTTTATCCAGTTATATACAACTATATTATCATACAATTTAAATATATATTTTTATACAATATGTCTTTGTCTATATCTTGTATCTTATTTGTATAAATGTTATCTGTGGTGTGTGTTTCTTCCTCCCTAAAACTCCAATCAAAACTTACTCTCTTAATACAATTTTGATACATACCAATAACTTTATGTAAAAAGGTTGTATTGATAACTTTAATACAAATTTTATACAATATGTCTTTTGTATATTTTGTATTTTATTTATATATAGTAAAAATAAATTTATACAACTAATTATATATTATATAATTTATATACAACTTTCATACATTATTTCTACCCAGTTATATACAACTACAATATCATACAACTTAAATATATATTTTTAAATATGTTTTTGTATATATTTTGTATCTTATTTGTATATATTTTATATGTGGTGTGTGTTTCTTCCTCCCTAAATTTCCAATAAAAACTTATTTTTTTTAATACAATGTTGATACTACCAATAAATTTATATAAAAAGGTTGTATTGATAACTTAAATACATATTTTATAGAATGAGTGAAATACTATACAACTATTGTTTAACTTCATACAATTCAAATAAAAATATTCAACACAATACAACTTACATATAATTATACTATAACTTTCCTACAATTTCATAAGTATATTGTATTTCATGTCTTATTCTTCTTGTTCGAGTATCAATCTGAAATTCAGTCAAAATCAAGTCTAATCTTCACCAAACACCCTCAAAATTGAGATATAAACTTCAAACAGTATTTTCAATTGTTCGCAACAATACCCAATCCAAACAAATAATGATTTTTGAACATTTTTATATTCGAATTCAAAGCTTCAAAGCTTTTTAATGGCTTTCAATTATGGAGAGTCAAATACCTTAAAATTTATTGATTGACAATTTCAGTTTGAACACCAGTTGTGCAACATGAAATCCATTGATAAATTCATTTAAACTCCATACAACAAGAAAGCATAAAAAATAGAGAACATCAAGTAAAGAAAAATTGGAGAGAACAAACAGAGAATGAGAGTAGAAAGACGAAGACAGAGACAGAGAGATGAAGAGAGAAAGAGTGGCATGTATAAAGGTATAAAGAAATAATTGATATTTCTTATTCAATTTTTATTATAAAGGGATACTCAATTAAAATTTATTTGTATATAATTAGTAGGCGAAATGGTTTTCGTGGCCACTTAAACTTGCATCAGTTTGCCGATATATGAACTCTTAGGTTTTCCATTTGAACACCTTTATCTGAAAAAATAGCTACTAATAAATACATGTAGTAGTGAGTGTTATTCAACTGCTGTTGGCATGGATTTAATTCAATATTTGTATATATCCACATCATCCATTCATCCATATCATTCGTTCACACTTGTATCACCTGCAAGTATAGCAAAGACAAACCATATACAACTACTGACATTTGTATTTTTCGAGTAAAAACTATCTCAATGTCCCGTCGCCGGCAACTGACCAAAAGAGAAACTACTAATAGGGAAGATGAACACAGATGTAACAGCATCGGTGATAATAGGAGAAATTTATGTGATTTAGCTATTGTTTATGCTTTCACTTGATTATCTTCCAATGTAATAATATGGTTAATTGATAAAAAAAAATAGGCTCTAATTGTGATTTGTATACATTGCATGATGAGGAGCTTATATGATGCTTTCAAGAGGCTATTGGAATGATTTATGAGCAAGAATGACCCCTCGGAGATGAGTGCGGGCAAGAACAAGACAGAATGGAAGAAAGCATGGCCCAGATGCGCGAGCAGATAATGTAATTGTGACAAATTTTGCTTGTGAAGTCTGAGTAACCGCAATAAGTCACAAGATGTTTGTGGGGCTGAGCTAATGTATTCACGTTTTACAGGTATCATGGCACCATTGCGAAAGCGCCAAGCCACAGGTCCATCATCAAGCCGCCAAGCTGGCACATCTCGGACACAGAGGGCCGCCCCTGCACGTCCCTATGACAGCAACAAATTTGTTTCACCTAAGGCTCAGACCCGCTTTAAGGAGAAGGCCGCAAAAAAGCCAATTCTGGAGAAGGGCATCGACCTCCGTTCGATCAAGTAACGCTGCCCACACATGTGTTCGGAGTTGATGAAGTGGGGTCCGCAGTCCTTCATTGATGAGCCAGGGTAGGCTAATGTACTGGTCGTGCGAGAATTCTATGCTAATCTACCAGAGCATGTAGACAATGTGGTCACGGTGCACCGCAAGGCGGTAGATGCCTCCATTGAGGCGATACGCACAGCATATCACTTGCCCGATCCTCTACCTGATAATACAAACTTTTATGAGTATGGCAAAAATCCAACATATGCCAAGTGGGAGTGCTTCTTTGATGCGATTTGTGCACTCGGAAAAATGGTGGAGTGGCTGGAACACGGAGAGAAGTTCCACTCTCCGGAGTAGAAGAGATGGTTGTATGTGATTAACAGTTGCCTTATTCCCTCCAAAAATACTACGGAGGTGAATGGACCCTGAGCTACATTGATTTGATGTTTCATCAAGGGTCTTCTCTTCGACATGGCCAAAGTGATCCACAACGAAATATTTATCCGGTGTATGGGTTCTTTTTCCCCTCTTTGGTGAATAAGCTTTGCAAGCAAGTGCAGGTGCCCGAAAATACTCATGTGGATGGGCTAGTAAAAAAAAGCCACAAGATCCGACCTAGCAAGAACACCATGTGGCCAGCCCCAGAAACAGCGAGAGGATGAGAGTGACTCTGATGCATCGGAGGAGGAAGATGATGAACAAAATGGACGTGGAGCCAGCCCCAGCAGCACCGTCAAGAGAAACGTCCTCTTCAGGAACTGCCAGAGTGTCCCGGTACACCTCATTGGAGCAGGAAATGGCTAGTCTAGGCACCTCCATGACTGAGTTGGGCACACGTGTGGACGTGATAGCTGACCGACAAGTAAAGTCGAAAAAGAAGTTCATGGGTTGGCTGCGAGGTTTGGGGCGTTCATGCAACATGAACCCCGAAATCGTTTACGACCAGGAGTGAAGCTTCAGGGAAGTCCCTTTACCTTACTGTTCTTTTAAATTTTACACCATGTGGACATGTTTTCATTTTTAAGTGTGGGGTGGGGATTCCTTCATTGTATGTTGTATGTAGTTGTATAAATTAACTGTTTGTTTTGTTTGTTTCATGTTGACTTGATAGTTTGTGTTGAGTAAGAATCGTTGGTTAATTTAGATAAATGGCTCGGCCCGACGACGGATCCCTTTTGACAGGGTTCTTGAGGGATTGAATCGGAAAAAAAAACTAAGTAGGCTCTTCCTGATGATGGATCTTTTAGACGATTTTCTTGAAGGAGTTTAGTCTAGAGAAAACACCAAAAAGATTTTTCTTGTATTTTTTATCTTAGGTAGTGTAGCAACTCTCCCTTGGTTTTTCTTTAGGCCGCGGTTCTTTTCCAAGGGTTTAGCTTGAACTAGGCATAGGTAGTTTTTATTTTGTTTTCTTTTTTTTATTTGTATATTAGGGTAATGGGCTATGAACTATAAAATTGAAAGAGAACCCATAGCGTTGACACACGTGAACACAATAGACCCTCGAGTGTAACGCTTAGTCCTAATTGTTGTATCTCATTAAAAGTGCCTTAAAATTTGTATGTTTGTTACTGAATTGAATGCTCGTAATGCAGTGTCGGGTATAGCTGATCTGAATGAGTCATATGCCATGTGTGGTGAGTGTTTGGTGTAGTCCATGTATGGTACCAGTATCTAGAACTTACCGGTATGTAAATTGAAGCAAAATTTTAGTTGATGCAACCATTTGAAAAATGATTTTAGGCTTTCTTCGCCTTTTGAGCTTAATTGCTTATCACAAATAAAATTTGTTCCTAGTTAACCCTTTTGAGACTCTAGACTTTTGTTTGGCACCCACATTACAAGCCTATACCCTTTCGTTCTTAATTGACATTATTTTGATCCTTTTATCTCTTAAAGCACTTTAATTGTGAGGGGAGTGCTAAAAGAAGTAAGAATGAAATAAGTGTGGGTGGCTTTTGAGTGGAATCATAAAAGGTGCACTTATTTTGTAAACGAATACACCACAGCAGAAATTGAGTGACAAGAAGAATAAACTGAAGAAAAAAAAAAGATGAATGCATTGTGTCCTGTTCCGGCTAGTGGGTATGAATTATTAAAGTGCTTAAAAAAGAAGGGAGTATTTGTGTGATAACATTGTTTGTGAACGAGAAGTGGGTTGAAAATTTTGCACTAAAACAAAAATTACTCATATGATGCATTAAAGTGCTTAGGAAGTTGAGTCACTATTCCTAAATATATCCTACCCGTCCCTTAGACCACATTACAACCACGAAAATGTTAGAAACTACGCTTTACGCTAGAGGGGGGGTGAATAGCGTATTAATAGAATTTAGCGTTTTCTTGCGGAATTTAAACTTTGCAGGAAGTAAAATAAATGCAGAAAAATAAACTTACACAAAGATGTATACTGGTTGGCCACCAACGTGGTTAGTCCAGTCCCCGAGAGACTCTCTCGAGATTTTTCACTATCTTGTTAAGCTTAAGGGTGCTCAACAAACCGTTACACACTTGAGGACACAAGCCTCAAAGTTGCTCGGAGATCGCAATCTCAAAGACTTCACCCAAGGAAACGCAAGTTCCTTGAAACAAGAGAATCGCAATTCTCTTACAAGTATATCAAATACTTGGACATTCACTTAACTAAAGTACTCCTTATTGAGTAGATATGAGTAAAAGAATATGTTCAAGATCACAACAACTTTAAGCAATAATATGGCTCTCAAAAGCTTTATGAAATGAGTAGAAAATGAAGAACAATTGAATGAAAGCTTATAGCAATGTAATGATCAGTTTTGTGTATGTTGTTGTTTTTAAAACACTGAAATGAAGCTGTATTTATAGTTGAAAAAGTTGGTTCAACCGTTGTCTAATTGCCAATTAAGAGTTGCTGAAATTACTCAGTGATAATCGATTATTAAGACCAAACAATCGATTATCTGCCAGTCAGTTTAAAAATCAATGCCAGATTTAACGCTTCACAATCGATTATACATAATCTATAATCGATTACTGGCAATATTCAAAATAAGATAATTGATTACACTAAGTTCATAATTGATTACTTTACCAACGTTCTAAAAATCATTTCCAGATTCTAAGCAAAACATCGATTATATAAAATCAATAATCGATTACTTCAGCAACGTTCTAAAAATCATTTCCAGATTTTAAGCAGAACATCGATTATATAAAATCAATAATCGATTCTTCAGCAACGTTCTAAAAATCATTTCCAGATTTTAAGCAGAACATCGATTATCTAGAATCAATAATCGATTACCTTATGGTATTTGAAAATCATTTGACAACGGCCAGCTTCAACAATCGATTGTCCTTTGCAACAATCAATTACTTGTTATTTTCTGAAAATCATAAAACTTACTGTCTCAGTGATAATCGATTATCTAAAGAAAATAGTTTTATGAGAGAGGCCATACTATGAGTCAAGTTATAGGATCGAGATTACAATTTAGAACAACTCAATAACAATTAAAAGCTATATCTTGAACTTCAATCTTATTCGCAACCATTGTGCGCTTGTACTTGAATTCCGTCATATATCAATTTTTGCTTCGTTTGTCATTCATTAAAACCTACAAAAGAGTACACGTTTAGTATATTGCACTGAGAACGTGTTTCTAACAATTTCCCCCTTTTTGATGATGGCAAACATTAAGCGGGATATGCAATTTAGGCAAAAGATATTGACAATTCAAGACAAGTAACAATTATGCAATTTTGTTCTTGTTCCCCCTCAATTTTAGCTTATAAGCAATCAATGAATTAAAAGGTGGTGCATACCCGATATCCCATTTTCTTCCCCCTTTTGCCATTAGCAAAAAAATAGTAAGGAAAGATGCAAAAAGATGAAATAAACAAGGTTTATTTATTGGAAAAAAAAGAGGGTACATCAATGGGAACCAAAGAGAACAACAGCAAAAACCACACAAAACACAAAAAAAATTTATTCATTTCCGTCGTTGTCCGCCTCGTTATCCGGCGCTACTTCAAAAGGAACGAGAGCTGCATATGGATAATTGACATGATCAAAGTATCCATGGATCTCATGAGTGAGTTGAGCAAGCTGGTCGGATATGGTTTGGAGAGTAGGCTCTTGAGACGAACGAGCACGACGGGGTGGACGACTTGAAGAAGGAGCTGGAGCATGATCACCATCATGATGGAAAGAAGACTCCGAGATTTCCCAAATTTTGGTACTCCTTTTGAGAGGACCATTTTCCGTGACAAATCCGGATGCTTCAAGGAAGTTCATAATGAGGAGGGCATAAGGAAGAGGCATGTCATCACCGATGGCATCGAGCATATGAATTTTGATGAGCCGACACCAATTTATTTTGGCTCCGGTGACAATGGCATGCAGAAGTTTGGTATCCTCCTGGGAGATGGTGGTGTGATTGTGCCGTCTAGGCTTGAGTACTCGGGTGATGAAGTAAAGAATCAACCGGTAGTTTGGATCTATTCCCGTTATGGTAGGACGACGGGTAGAGATAGATGGATCATAGGAGGTTATACCGGCTTGGTGGAGAAGGATGGTTTCATCAAAGAGAGCCCCGGCCTTATCAATATACCGGTAAAGGTCTTCACCTTCATTTGGAAGGCGGACAATGGTGTGGAGATTCTCTTCAGAGAGAAGAATTTGAACCCCATTAATGGAGGTGACAAGTTCGCCATCTTCATCTTTATGGAGGTTTGAGTAAAAAGCTTGAACGAGAGTTGTGTTTATGTGAGGATGAGTGAGAAGCAAGAAGTCATATAGTTGACACTCCTTTAACATATTTGCGGCAGGGGTGAAAGGCTCAAGGAGTTTACTATTGGAGAACCGAGGAGGTAGAATGGTGCGTTTCTCAAATTTTGATAGGAACCTTGTGAGTTCATTTTCAGTTTCAAAGAACAAGACGGAACCGTCTTGGTATGGAAAATTTAAAGGAGGAGGGGCGGTTGAGGCTGATGCGCCATGTTTGGATCGGGAACGTTTTGAAGATCGTCCAGACATGTTAGGAGAAAGACTGCTGGAATTTGGCAAAGAAAATAGAAGAGATTTAGCTTTTGAATACTAGAGATAGTGCTTGAGTGGGTGAATGTGAGCTCTTATGATGCCTATTTATAGAGGAAAGGATTATCAAGCATTGAATGGAGACATTTGCTGAGATTTTGGTTTAGGAGCAGTCAGAAAACGGCAAGAATTAAAATTACTGACCGTTAGATAATCGATTATTGTATTTACTTTTTGATTGAGATTTTGAATCTGACAAATCAATTCTTGAGTCAAACGGTAAAAAATTTGAATGAAATAATCGATTGTTAAATTTTGGTAATCGATTATGGAGCATTAAGACCTGACAGGAATCGATTGAGGAGCCAAACGGTAACAAAAAATTAATATGAAGTAATTGATTGTCAATTCTTGGTAATCGATTATTTAGGGAACTAATTTGATACAGTGAACTTGGAGAATATCAGAATTTGTCAAATAATCGATTGTTGTAGAAAGCATTGCTGAATGACTGAGGCGGAAATCGATTATGCAATTTAGGAAGTAAAAAATTAAACACAGATGCATAATAGTAATAATCAGTCATAAACAATCGATTATTGATACTGATAATCGATGTACTGCACAGAAAATAATCGATTAGTGGCTTGAAATAGTCGATTATTTTGTGCTAAAACTTCATAATTCCCCCTACCTTTGGGGTGGTACCTGCAAAATAGATTTAAACGTCTCCGACGCTCAAGTTAGTAATTTATAGCGAAATTAATAAATTACACTAGTGTTAACAAGTAATGCCGTGAACTCTTAAGAATTGTGTCCTAGAGTGTTCTTAAGAGAGTTTCGGGTACTTACCTTTTCTCCAACATCGCCAATTACCTGTTCGAGAGGATGATCCTTGATCTTTCTCCACTCGTTAGGCGTATTTATTCCTTTTTCTAATTGTGGCGCTTCTTCCGTTGGTTGTTCCCCAATTTCATTTTTGTTTTCCTTTGAAGGTTCTTCTTGGATTTTATCTTTCAAGCTATCCAAGATACCTGCAAGATCAAAACCGGATTCCTTTCTTGCCAAGCGAGTATTATCTTCGGAAAACACAACATGAGGGGATTCCTCCACAATTTGGGTTCTTTTGTTAAAGATCCTATATGCTTTGCTACGTGAGGAATAACCAATGAAAATACCTTCATCCGATTTAGCATCAAACTTACCCAATTGGTCCTTCCCATTATTATGAACAAAACATTTACAACCAAAAACACGTAAATGAGAAATGTTGGGTTTTCTACCCTTATAAAGTTCATATGGGATTTTCATGAGTATCGGCCGAATTGTTGCTCTATTTAAAACATAGCAAGCGGTACTCACGGCGTCCGCCCAAAAATATTTAGGAATCTTAGCTTCGTCGAGCATGGTTCTTGCCATCTCTTCGAGACACCTATTTTTCCTTTCCACCACCCCATTTTGTTGTGGTGTCCGTGGAGCGGAAAAGGTGTGTTCGATTCCGAGTTTGTCACAAAAATCCGCAAAGAGATTGTGATCAAACTCTCCCCCATGATCACTTCTAATCGAAGTGACGGTCGATTCCTTTTCGTTTTGAACACGCTTAAGGAAATACTTGAAATTTTGAAAAGCATCACTTTTATTTGCAAGAAATAGAGTCCAAGTAAATCTAGAAAAGTCATCAACAATTACAAAAACATATTTATTTTTACCAAGACTTTCAATGCGAGAGGGACCAAATAAATCCATGTGAAGTAATTGCAAAGGTCTAGACGTTGAAACAATATTCTTGGATTTAAAAGATGCTTTGGTTTGCTTCCCTTTTTGACAAGAATCGCAAATAGAATCATTTTCAAACTTTAAACTGGGAAGACCAACTACTAAGTTTTGAGAAAGAAGCTTGTTCAAAAGATGCATGTTCATGTGTGCTACTCTACGATGCCATAGCCAAGAGTTATCCTCTTTGCTTACTAAACAATCAACATATTCGGGTGAGGAGTTTGCAAGATCAACCATATAGATATTATCAATTCTAAAACCACGAAGTATGATCTTGAAATCACTACGTCTAAATACAAGACATTCATCCGAATTAAATAGAGCAAGATTTCCCTTGTCACATAATTGGCTTATGCTCAAGAGATTATGCTTCAAACCTTTCACAAGTAGTATATGTTTAATAGAGGAGTTTTCGTCCTTACCGACCGAACCAATGCCGATGATTTTTCCTTTATTGTTATCACCAAATGTGACACTTCCTCCTTCTTTGTGCTCTAGTTGAAGGAATTTGGATTCATCTCCCGTCATGTGTTTGGAGCATCCACTATCAAGGTACCATAGTACACTTGATCCCTTCAAGCACACCTACAAAACAAATTAATGTTCTTTAGGTACCCATGCCATCTTGGGTCCTTGAGGGTTAGGCATGTTATAATGATGCAATTGATTTATATGTCTATGACGAGTAAAGCAAGCGGGAGCAATATGACCAATACGTCTACAATAATGACAAGTCACGTTGGGATTATGCATTTTCTAGGTACATAGTAACTAGATGAATGAAGGTTGCTTACTCTACTTTGAACACCATTGTTTCTCCTATTATGAGCTCTAGGAGGTTCACAAGTTTGTCTAAAATATGCATCATTTCTAGAATATCTATTTCTAGGTGGAGGGTCATTTCTTGGTCTTCTAAATTGTTCAAGGTTTGGCCTAAAATATGCATCATTTCTAGGTCTTCTAGCATTTTCACTATTTGGTCTAACATGCAAGTTATTTCTAGGATTTCTACTTCTAGGATAAGCATTTTGGTTATTAGTCCTAGGTTGAGCTCTAGGTTGTTGTGGTTTAGCACCAACCTTTTCTTCATTCTTGAATCCTATTCCATGTTTAGTTGATTTTAGATTAACAAGCACATCATTCAAGTTTTTATGCGAAGAATTAAACTTATCTAATGTGCCTTTAAGTCTAGCTACTTCATTCTTAAGAAGCACACAAGAAGAACAGTTTCTAGTAGAACCTTCAGGTTTATCAGCACTTCTTTTTCCATAAAACTTGTTTTCCTCTTTTAGCTTCTCATTTTCGAAAACCAGTTTTTCCAATTCTTTTTCTTTTAATGAAAGCTGTGTTTGAAAATCTTTTTCTTTTAGAGAAGCGCTTTCTTTAACACTTTTGACAGTTTTTGAAGCTTTGATAAATTCAGCATATAGTTCATCAAAAGCATTTCTCATTTCATCAAGAGTAAAGAAATTTTGAGAAGAGATTTGACTTACCTCGTCTTTGCCGTCTTCTTGAGCCATGAGACATAAATTTGCTGCTTCATCGTCTTCTTCTTCGCTTGCTTCATCTCCGGAATCTCCTCCCCAAGAGATGTATGCACGTTGCTTTTTGAAGGGTTTCTTCTCCTTTTTGATGTTAGGGCAATTTGATTTTATGTGCCCGGTTTCTCCGCATTCATAGCATTTTAGTTGATCGCCTTGCTTTTTGTTCTTGCGTTCATACTCTTTGCGCATGAATTTTTGAAACCTTTTGATAACGAGTCCAAACTCGTTGTCACCTTCCTCATCAATTTGTGGTTGGCTAGCCTTTAGAGCAATCCTTTGCCTTCTTTGATCATCAACAAACGGGTTAAGTATAGTTGATTCATAGGTTTTGAGATTACCTCTTAATGCGTCAATTGTGACATTTGTGATGCCAATGGATTCTTGGATTGCATCGGCCTTTGATCGCCATGCCGGAGTGAGACTTCTGAGGATCTTCCGGACAAGTTCTCTATCCGTAAACGTCTTTTTGAGGGCGTGTAGATCATTCACGATCATTGAGAATCGCTCAAACATTTCGTCTACTTTCTCTCCTTCCTTCATGTGGAATAGTTCATAAGAGTGAGTTAAGAAATCAATTTTAGCTTCTCGTACCTGGTCGGTTCCTTCGTATGTCACTTCAAGCTTATCCCACATTTCTTTTGCTGTTTTGCAACATGATATCTTCCTGTAGTCGTTAGCATTAACAGCACAATATAATAAATTTATAGCTTTGGCATTATTTTGAACCTTAAGAATATCCTCCGCGGTATATTCCTCTTCGGTCTTTGGAACCCATTCGTCTTCCACCTTCTTGGTTGGAATTTGGTTTCCATTGGTGAATACTTTCCACAAATGAGAGCTATTTGATTGCACAAAGATTTGCATCCTCTCCTTCCAGTATGAGTAGTTTGTGCCGTTGAATAGAGCAGGTCGTGTAGAGCATTGTCCTTCTTCAATTCCTGCAAAAGAGTCAAGAGTAGAAGCCATGGATGGTTCTCTCAAACGGTTAAGTTTTCAGAGAGTTGGGCTCTGATACCAATTGTTAGAAACTACGCTTTACGCTAGAGGGGGGTGAATAGCGTATTAATAGAATTTAGCGTTTTCTTGCGGAATTTAAACTTTGCAGGAAGTAAAATAAATGCAGAAAAATAAACTTACACAAAGATGTATACTGGTTGGCCACCAACGTGGTTAGTCCAGTCCCCGAGAGACTCTCTCGAGATTTTTCACTATCTTGTTAAGCTTAAGGGTGCTCAACAAACCGTTACACACTTGAGGACACAAGCCTCAAAGTTGCTCGGAGATCGCAATCTCAAAGACTTCACCCAAGGAAACGCAAGTTCCTTGAAACAAGAGAATCGCAATTCTCTTACAAGTATATCAAATACTTGGACACTCACTTAACTAAAGTACTCCTTATTGAGTAGATATGAGTAAAAGAATATGTTCAAGATCACAACAACTTTAAGCAATAATATGGCTCTCAAAAGCTTTATGAAATGAGTAGAAAATGAAGAACAATTGAATGAAAGCTTATAGCAATGTAATGATCAGTTTTGTGTATGTTGTTGTTTTTAAAACACTGAAATGAAGCTGTATTTATAGTTGAAAAAGTTGGTTCAACCGTTGTCTAATTGCCAATTAAGAGTTGCTGAAATTACTCAGTGATAATCGATTATTAAGACCAAACAATCGATTATCTGCCAGTCAGTTTAAAAATCAATGCCAGATTTAGCGCTTCACAATCGATTATACATAATCTATAATCGATTACTGGCAATATTCAAAATCAGATAATTGATTACACTAAGTTCATAATTGATTACTTTACCAACGTTCTAAAAATCATTTCCAGATTTTAAGCAAAACATCGATTATATAAAATCAATAATCGATTACTTCAGCAACGTTCTAAAAATCATTTCCAGATTTTAAGCAGAACATCGATTATATAAAATCAATAATCGATTACTTCAGCAACGTTCTAAAAATCATTTCCAGATTTTAAGCAGAACATCGATTATCTAGAATCAATAATCGATTACCTTATGGTATTTGAAAATCATTTGACAACGGCCAGCTTCAATAATCGATTGTCCTTTGCAACAATCGATTACTTGTTATTTTCTGAAAATCATAAAACTTACTGTCTCAGTGATAATCGATTATCTAAAGACATAATCGATTACTTAATTAAATTTAAAATCACTGGAAGACATCAACTCAACACAATCGATCACCATTAGTTCATAATCGATTATTTTGAGTATTGAAAAACTTTACCTCAACAACAATCGATTGTCATTTGTTCACAATCGATTATCATGCAGATTTGGAAAAACTTGATGTTCACTGTCTTACTCACAATCGATTACCATTAATTCATAATCGATTGTCATGCAGTCTTGGCTCAGAAACAATCGATTATCATAAGTACATAATCGATTATTTTAGCCCAGATTTTTGAGGCATGTTTAGAAAATATTTTGTCTAATGTAAATATGCATGATTTAAAATCTTTTTGACACAGAATTAAATATGCATGATTTTGGAAAATAGTTTTATGAGAGAGGCCATACTATGAGTCAAGTTATAGGATCGAGATTACAATTTAGAACAACTCAATAACAATTAAAAGCTATATCTTGAACTTCAATCTTATTCGCAACCATTGTGCGCTTGTACTTGAATTCCGTCATATATCAATTTTTGCTTCGTTTGTCATTCATCAAAACCTACAAAAGAGTACACGTTTAGTATATTGCATTGAGAACGTGTTTCTAACAGAAAAGTCCTAATTGATTTTAGACTGAGTGAGCCTACATTAGTAGAGATTTACATTAAGGGCAAGCATATGGTACCAAATGCATGCATGTGAGAGTGAGTAATTTCCTTGATATATGTGAGTATATAAATTGAATGTGATCGATTGAACTCAGTTTTTGTTGATGTGATTGTGAGGGCATATGATTCGTAACGGAAAAGCAAGTCTTGACTTCTGTGTAGAGTATTTTGAGGAAATGTGAATATTGCATGGCACTTGAGAGTCGGCTTTGAGGATAGGATTGTTCATTGCTAGGCGTAATGTATGTACATTGTTCTAGGTGTAATGCGTTAGGGGAAGTGGTTGAGTGAAGGATTCTCTAGAAAGTATAGTTTGATTGCTCGAGGACTAGCAATGAATTAAGTGTAGGGCGTTGATAATAGGTGAAATCTAGGTGATTTAGCTATTGTTTATGCGTCCGCTTGATTATACTCCAACTGTTATGAAATAATATAAAGATAAGAACAATAATGCAAGAACAAGAGCAATAGAGAGAATAGAGAGAGAGAAGTATTCTTATTGATACTTAGAGATTGTTAGGGATGTATTACAATGGTAGAAGACCCCTTTATTTATAGGGAGTGGGATGATCTAGCTACCAATAATAGGACTCTAGAATCTCTCTAATTAAAGACATTCACCTTAAATAGAAGTGTAAAAATCTCTCTATTTATAACACTCCCCCTTGAATGTCTATTCAATGATGTGCCTCGTTAAAACCTTAAAACAAAACCCAATGGGAAAAATTAAAGTAAGGAAAAAGATTACACATGTTTGAATATGCGCCTATTGGTTGCCTCGTTAAAAACCTCGCAAGGAAAACCCGGTGGGACAAAACCTTGTAAGGGAAAAAGATGCAACGCGCATTAACTCCCCCTGATAAGAACATCAATTTATGTCCTTAAGTCTTCGCATCCCGATCTTGTGAACTAGCTTCTTGAAGGTTGACTTTGGTAGAGATTTTGTGAACAAATCAGCCATATTGTCGCTTGAACGAATCTGTTGAACATTGATATCACCATTCTTTTGAAGATCATGTGTGAAGAATAACTTTGGTGAAATATGCTTCGTTCTATCTCCTTTTATGAATCCTCCCTTCAATTGAGCTATACATGCTGCATTGTCTTCATACAAAGTTGTGGGTAGTTTATCACACTTCAAACCACATTTGTCTTGGATATGATGTATTATAGACCTCAACCACACACACTCCCGACTTGCTTCATGAATAGCAATTATCTCGGCATGATTAGATGAAGTAGCCATAATTGATTACTTAGTCGATCGCCAAGATATGGCGGTTTCTCCACAGGTAAACACATAACCCGTTTGAGATCGAGCCTTGTGTGGGTCGGACAAATATCCAGCATCAGCATAACCAACAAGATCCGGGCTGCAATTCTTGCCATAAAATAAGCCCATATCGGTAGTTCCCTTTAGGTACCGCAATATGTGTTTGATCCCATTCCAATGTCTCCTCGTAGGAGCCGAGCTAAATCTTGCTAAGACATTAACTGAAAAGGATATGTCAGGCCTTGTAGTATTTGCAAGATACATTAGTGCGCCAATTGCGCTAAGATATGGTACTTCAGGACCAAGTAGCTCTTCATTCCTTTCTTGTGGTCGGAATGGATCTTTGTTCACATCAAGTGATCGAACAACCATCGGTGTACTTAAAGGACGTGCTTCATCCATGTAAAATCGTTTCAGTACCTTTTCTGTATAGGTAGATTGATGAACAAAAATTTCGTTTGCCAAATATTCAATTTGCAAACCAAGACATAGTTTAGTCTTTCCGAGATCTTTCATCTCGAATTCATCCTTTAGATAATCAATTGCCTTTTGGAGTTCTATAGGGGTTCCAATAAGGTTTATGTCATCGACATATACGGCAAGTACAACAAATTCCGATGTTGTTTTCTTTATAAAAACACACGGGCAAATGGCGTCATTTATATAGCCTTCTTTTAACAAGTACTCACTAAGACGATTATACCACATTCGTCCAGATTGCTTTAGACCATACAAGGATCTTTGCAATTTAATTGAGAACATTTCCCGAGATTTTGAATTATGCGCGTTTGGCATCTTGAGTCCATCGGAAATTTTCATGTATATCTCATTATCAAGTGAGCCATAAAGATAGGCAGTAACCACATCCATTAAGTGCATGTCAAGCTTTTTATGGACAGCAAAACTTATGAGATAACGAAAGGTTATCGCATCCATTACAGGCGAATATGTCTCTTCATAATCGACACCAGGCCTTTGAGAAAAACCTTGTGCAACAAGGCGTGCCTTATATCTTTGTACCTCGTTTTTCTCATTTCTTTTGCGTACAAAGACCCATTTATAGCCGACAGGCTTAACACCATTAGGTGTTTCAACTATAGGGCCAAAAACTTCACGTTTTGCCAGCGAATTCAATTCTGATTGAATTGCTTCTTGCCACTTTGGCCAATCCTATCTTTTTCGACATTCTTCAACAGATTGAGGTTCGAGATCCTCACATTCTTGCATAATGCTAGATGCGACATTATAAGCAAAAGCATTATCCGCCACAATATCCACTCGATTAATATTTGCCTCAATATTAATTGGATTTAGGGATAGTTCCGTATTTTCCAGAGTCTCGGGCTCAATGGATTCTTCATGAATCTCAGAATTTGTTAAATCATTAGATTCTTTCGTGGTGTCATTTTGATCATTCTTTTTCCTCTTTCTAGGATTTCGATCTTTGGAACCTAATGGTCTGCCACGCTTCAGGCGTGCATTTGACTCATTGGATATGACACTAGATGATTGTCCAACAGGGACATCAATACGGATTGGAACATTTTCCGCCGGAATGTGGGATTTCGTTATCCTCTTCAAGTCCGTAAATGCGTCAGGCATTTGATTTGCTATTCTTTGCAAATGGATAATCTTTTGTACCTCTCTTTCACAAATAGAGGTATGTGGATCAAGATGAGATATTGATGCATTTTTCCACAAAATTTCCCGTTTGGTTTCACCAACTTCTCCCCCTAATTTTTGGAAAAGTGTCTCATCGAATCGACAGTCTGCAAATCGTGCAGTAAACACGTCGTCTGTCAATGTTTCGAGGTAGCGAATGATGGAGGGCGATTCAAACCCAACATATATTCCTAACCTTCTTTGCGAACCCATTTTGGTGCGGGATGGCGGTGCTATAGGCACATATACTGCGCATCCAAAAATTCTTAAATGGGATATATTGGGTTCTTGTCCCAAAACCAATTGCAACGGGGAATACTTGTGGTAATTCGTCGGTCTGAGACGAATTAGCATTGCTGCATGTAAGATGGCGTGACCCCATACCGAAGTGGGCAGCCTCGTTCTCATAAGTAATGGCCTTGCAATCAACTGGAGGCGTTTAATTAACGATTCTGCAAGACCGTTTTGAGTGTGAACATGAGCTACAGAATGTTCAACTTTTATCCCGATTGATAAGCAATAATCATTAAATGCTTGGGATGTAAACTCAGCAGCATTATCCAGTCTAATGGACTTGATTGGATTATCTGGAAATTGTGCTCGTAGTCGAATTATTTGTGCCATTAATTTCGCAAATGCAAGGTTGCGTGATGACAACAGGCACACATGAGACCATCTACAGGATGCGTCTATCAAGACCATGAAATACCTAAACGACCCACTAGGTGGGTGAATAGGTCCACAAATGTCCCCTTGTATACATTCCAGAAACGTGGGTGACTCAGTCCCAACCTTTGTTGGTGATGGCCTGATAATCAACTTGCCTTGATAACACGAAGTGCAAGGATATTCATTATTCGAAAGAATTTTGAAATTCTTTAACGGATGCCCATATGAGCTTTCTATAATCCGTCTCATCATGACCGATCCTGGGTGTCCCAATCGATCATGCCAAAGTACAAAGGTATTGGAATCAGTAACCCTTTGGTTTACTGTTGAATGTGCCCCAATTGCACTAATTCTTGTCCAATACAGGCCACAAGATAAAGACGGAAATTTCTCAATAACCCTCTTTTGGCCGGAGACATTCTTTGTGATGACGAGATATTCAAGATTATCTTCATCCATTGTCTCAATATGATAGCCATTCCGGCGTACATCTTTAAAACTCAACAAGTTTCTCTTAGACTTGGAGGAGAACATTGCATTCTCTATGATTAACGTCGTGCCTTTGGGCAGAGCTACAATTGCTCTTCCGGAGCCTTCAATCAATTTACTACTTCCAGAGATTGTAGTAACGTTTGCCTTACACATATTTAGTTGAGAGAAATATTTCTTTTCTTTGAGTATTGTATGTGTAGTACATGAATCAACTAGGCAAATACTTTTACAGTTGGACGTTGATCCAAGTTCGCTTTGTGAGATATCCATATTTGCTATCCCATAGTTTGACATACAAAAGAGATACACGAACATAAGAATAAACAAGTTCAATTCGTTTGTGTCACATAATATTTTCAAAATCTGCTGCTAACAGTTGACTAACAAAATCAGATATGTTATCCATAATTGATTACTTTGCAGTTTGAAAATTTCAGTTTAAGCATTTTCTTCAAACAATCGATTGTTAAACACAAACAATCGATTGTTGAACATTGACAATCGATTATTAAACACACAATCAATTATTTGCTATTTTGAAAAACTTCAGATCACA
Source organism: Nicotiana benthamiana (assembly GCA_034376525.1). Classification (NCBI taxonomy): domain Eukaryota; kingdom Viridiplantae; phylum Streptophyta; class Magnoliopsida; order Solanales; family Solanaceae; genus Nicotiana; species Nicotiana benthamiana. Next base: position 98,548,485 of record CM067338.1, read on the forward strand.
GTCTTAAGATAATCGATTGTTAAACGTAGACAATCGATTGTCGGCTTATTTCGAAAAATTCCAGAGCACTGTCTTAAGACAATCGATTGTTAAACATAGACAATCGATTGTTGGCTATTTTGAAAAATTCCAGAGCACTGTCTTAAGACAATCGATTGTTAAGCATAGACAATCGATTGTTGACTATTTTGAAAAATTCCAGATCACACTGTTTTAAGATAATCGATTGTTAAACATAGACAATCGATTGTTGACTATTTTGAAAAATTCCAGATCACTGTTTTAAGACAATCGATTGTTAAACATAGACAATCGATTGTTGACTATTTTTGAAAAATTCCAGATTACACTGTCTAACGACAATCGATTGTTAGACATAGACAATCGATTGTGGATGATTTTTGAAAAATTCCAGATTACACTGTCTAACGACAATCGATTGTTAGACATAGACAATCGATTGTCGATCAATTGTTTTTCAGCTTTAATGCGAAAATATTAGATAATCGACTAGTTTTTCAGGCTAGTCGATTACCCCTACTGGAAAATAAAAATATTATTGATATTTGAGCATATTGAAGACATTCTAAAGAACTACTGCTAACATTGCATCATGAACTAACTAATACGAGCTAATACTAATGACTATTAGTTTATTCACTAACTAATACAAATAAGTAGAACAAAATCAAATAACTCCATCTTCTTTCATCACGGACCCATCACCGATTAGGTGGTCTATTTTCCCCTCGGGTTGCTCAAAGAAGTCTGCCACATCCAGGTGGGTGATGTCCAAGTTGTCGTCATAGACAAAATTTGTTTAAGGGCCTTTACTCTTTCGAGATGCTTGATAAAGGTCAACCAAGTGTCTTGGTATACGGCAAGTCTTTGACAAGTGCCCTTTCCCACCGCAACGATAACATATAGTTTCTGAACCATTTGCCTTAAGATCTTCATGACCCCGTTTCTGCTTTCGGCGGTTATCTCTCCTTGGGGGTTGACGGACTTCATTGGAATTTCTTCCTTGTCTACGTCCCTGGCTATGACCCCGTTTACGACCATGACCATGGCCCTTTTCATGTTTGGCATAATGAGAGTGCACCTTATCTGCTTCAGGCAGTGGTGTAGACCCAGTGGGTCAATTTTCGTAATTTCTCATGAGCAGGTCATTATTTCGCTCAGCCACTAGTAGAAGAGAAATCAGTTCAGAGTACTTTGTAAAGCCTTTCTCTCTGTACTGTTGTTGCAGTACCATATTGGAGGCATGAAACGTTGTAAACGTTTTCTCAAGCATATCATAATCGGAGATTTTATCTCCGCATAGCTTCAATTTAGAAGTAATTCTGAACATTGCAGAATTATATTCAGAAACGGACTTAAAGTCCTGGAGCCTCAGATGAGCCCAATCATATCGTGCTTGTGAAAGAGTGACCAACTTCAGGTTGTCATATCTCTTCTTTAAGCCGTTCCACAAGATGAGTGGATCCTTGACGGTGAGATATTCAATCTTCAAACCTTCATCAAGGTGATGGCGCAAGAAAATCAAGGCCTTCGCACAGTCTTGGGTGGATGCTTTTTCTCTATCTTTAATGGTGTCTCCGAGACCCATAGCATCTAAGTGGATTTCAGCATCCAACACCCATGTCATATAGTTCTTGCCAGAAATTTCAAGGGCAACGAACTTTCTTTTTGTAATGTCAGACATAATCGAAAATTAAATTAGGAAGAGGGAAATACCTTAGATTTTTCGAGAATGGTTCTTGAGACGGTAGAGTCTCGTGCTGATAACGTGTTATGAAATAATATAAAGATAAGAACAATAATGCAAGAACAAGACCAATAGAGAGAATAGAGAGAGAGAAGTATTCTTATTGATACTTAGAGATTGTTAGGGATGTATTACAATGGTAGAAGACCCCTTTATTTATAGGGAGTGGGATGATCTAGCTACCAATAATAGGACTCTAGAATCTCTCTAATTAAAGACATTCACCTTAAATAGAAGTGTAAAATCTCTCTATTTATAACACCAACGTAATAATATGGTTAATTAATGAAAAATAGGCTCTAATTGTGATTTGTATATATTGCAGGATGAGGAGCTTATATGATACTTTCAAGAGGCTATTGGAATGATTTATGAGCAAGAACGACCCCTCGGAGATGAGTGCGCGCAAGAACAAGACAAAGAATGGAAGAAAGCATGGCCCAGATGCGCGAGTTAGCGCAGTAGTTCGCGCGCGTTAAGTGCTGAGGCAGAATGATGCGCGAAGTTATGTGTGAAGTGACGCGCGAGCTCGCGCGAGGCCGGTCCAAAAGAAAGTTATTTAGGGGTAGAATTGGAAGCCTGGAGAGAAACTCATTTAACCTATATATAGTCAAGCTCGCCCAAGGTTAAATTATAAAGGTTTTCATAGGGTAAAACTTACTTTTGAGAGTACTTTGGCAAGAGAAACAAGTGTGAGAGATCACCCAAAACATCATTATTTTTATTCTCTTTTATTTTTCTTGCAATCTTTGATTATGAATCTTTTAGTAGTTTATTCCTCCATTGTTCTGAGTAGCTAAATACCTTAATCTAAGATTTTGGTGGAACCCGTTGGGGATGACTTGGTTGTTTTATTAATATAGTTGGATGTGGTTGTTAATCTCTATTTGTTCATCTACGTTTTGATTGTGGTTAGTTGAAAGGATACTCAATTACCCATTCCTATTTATTATGTATCTGCTTGAGAGAGGGTGCATATTTAGGTAGTTATTTGAACAACATCACTCCCGGAGTATAGACGAGAGTCATAACTGAGGGTTTAGAGGTTACATTAGAGATAAAGATACCTCGAGTGCAATCTAAGTGAACTATATTGTGAATCTAGCTAGCGTAGCTTGAGAGAGTGCATTTAGTATCATAATTGCTTGAGAGAAATTTATGGTAGCTAGAGAGTTCATGATTGATAGAGGCAACTAAGTCACAGCTATAAGAAATATAAAACCAAGGAAATCAACAACGGAGGAAACCGTTATCTTAGACCTTTATTTCAATTATTTACAATTCAAGCATAATAAGTTTTCAGCTGTTAATTACTTTCGGTCTTTAGTTGTTAGAGAAATCAACCCTTGTGAATCAAAAAGTTTGGGAAAATAGATTGTGTAAATTTAGTAAATCTGAAAATAGTAATTGATAGGTTAATTCTCTGCGGTTCTACTCTGGGCATAAATACTCAGATTATATTTTCAACCCGCGTAGTCTTTTGCGAGACTCGATTGAGCGTGATCAATCGGCAAAGTCAGAATACCAGTTATAGATCGAAACCCGCCTTTTACTAAGATCGTACCCAATTTCATCACCATTAATTACCTCGGTCTCTCCACCATCTCGGCATCTTAGTTACTGTAGGTTACCTCTCCGGTAAACTTATTTCTCTACTTTAATTTTTATCAGCCAAATCTTATTAATCAACTCTTAAATCATTGATCCAGATCAAATATCTGGGATCCACGTCTGATCCATCAAACAACCGAAACTTAACTTCTAGCAAGTCCTCTTCCAGCATTTGCAATCACCCACCACCTTCTTTCTTCTTTACTTTCTTCACCTCTCAAACCTAAATAAAAAGTATATAGAGAGAGAAAATGTTATAGAAATTTAAAGTATTATTCAGTTTGATTGCATTGCATTGAAGCTGGACCAAAACGAATTAATGTGAGAAAGCTAAAATAAAGAGATAGAAATTCGAGAACCATAGAGTGAATGTGAAAGAAAAGAGAGTAAGTGTTTGAAGTTGATCAACAGTATGAGGATATCTTAAGGCAAAATATATAATTGGACCCTTAAACTTAGCCTTTTTTGTCACTTGGACACTTAAACATAGAGTTGTTCCTATCAGGCTCTTCAACTAAACCACATATGTGCCAATTAGACACTTTGTAGAGTATCTGAGAAAAATTATTTTAAGCCCTATTTTCCCTCCTCCTTTGTCTTCTTCTTTTTTCTTCTTCTTATTTTTCTTCTTCTTCTTCTTCTTCTTCTTCTTCTTCTTTCTTCTGCTGTTGTTGGTAAAATTCAGTTCATGGGATGATTGTCATTAACATGTTTATCATATTATTTAAAAATAAATTATAAATAATTACGTAAGTTAGTGGATAATAATTTGTGAATATTTTCACGTACGTAAGTTAGTAGACAATAATAATTCTGTTCTTTTCACGTTTATTGTTTCCAACATTTATGATTTATATACTGTTGGCAATTTGATTATTTATCTAGTATCTTAAAAAACTTTTTCAAAAACTTCAGCTTATATAGTGCTGAAGTTTTTACAAATGAACTAAATAACTGTAGCATCTTCTGCTGTAGTTTTTGAAAAAGCTTAATGACAAAATTAATGAATCCAGGGCAAAAAAAATTTCAGCTTATTTAGTGCAATTACAAACAAAAACTTCAGCAAAAAGGACAAGAAAACTTTAACTATATGCTTAAGTTCAACAATTACAATAAAAAACTTAAGCAAACAGAGAACAAAATTTCAGGTACTATGCTTAAGTTCAACAATTACAAACAAAAACTTCAGCAAATAAAGAAAAAAAATTCAGTTATTATGCTTAAGTTCAACTATTACAAATAAAAACTTCAGGCATGTCTACTAAAATGATGAAGTTTGTGTGATTGTCTTTACTACTTCAACTCGTAGGCTGAAGTTATGCGAAAAAACAGGTACTCTTGCAATTTTTTTTTGCAAAATGGGCACAAGTAAAAAATGTGACCCAAAAAACGGGTATAGATACAAATGCCCCAAATATCAACTAAGGAAAATGAGCAAAATTACCAAGCAGCTAACAATTGAAAATAAAATAATTATACTCCCTAATGGGCCGGGTCTGTCAGAGCTATTAATGGGTCAGATTTGGCCCAATTCGCAGATATAAGCTCAAAAGACGTGTCTCTTTAGGGTCACTGTTGATTAAAAGCATTGTTGATTGTAGCCCTTCACAGACTTCAGAATTCTGAGACACTGCTTTCTTTCTTCAGTAGCTCAACTCAGTAAAGACTTTAAAAATTGTAAAAAGAAAGATTTGAATAGTAAGTCGGAGAAGGCGAACGAAGATCGTTGCTGACAACTTTCAATTGCTCCATCCCACATATCATTCCTAAGGTAATAAAATACTAGTGAATTGACAATACTTATCCCATATTTACGTGGGTCGAAAGAAGAGTTACGGTCTAAGTAGAGTTAAAGTCAGAATATCAAAGTTATAAGTTCACAATTCTAATCTTTTTAGTAATTGAGTTCTTAATTAATAATTTATACAATTAAGTAAAATTTTAAGATAAATATATGATTTGAATCAAAGTGACTGAGTTCAGCCGAATGCATAACCTACACTATGGCTCTACCTCTAACTTTAAGAGACGTGGCGTAGATAGTGTAATCTAATATATAACATTATTATAAATTTATTTAATTTTGTTAATTTAAAAAGTTTATACTATTGTATTCCAAGGAAAAAATTAACAGTTTGTATTAAGAAGAAGAAGAAAGAGAGCTGTTAGAAATTTGTGTCGCTCGCACAAGACCCAAGCCGACAAAATCCCATGGACACTGGAAGTGACATTTCTATCTTCTGATTTCATTGGTTTTTTGTTTCATACTATCCGAAAATTTTATTTTGTTTATCGTATAACTGATATTAATTGTATGAGGTAGTTTTTTATTTTATAATTTTATAGATTTAAATTTTTATAAATTCAAAAATATAAGATTGTAGTTTATAAATATATAAAACAAAAAAGAACCTCATACAACTAGTGTCAGTTGTATCATGTATGAGACACAAAATAAAACTTCTCCATACCATTTGTTTTTTTTTACTACTTTCTGATACTCCCTTAGTTCGTTTTTATATGGCGAAATTCGAATTTCAATAGTCAAACGAATTGTTTTTTAATTATGATCTTTTTGTATTTTTTTAAATATTTTAAGTTGTTAATTGTTCTGACTTTTAGTACCCTTTAAGTAATTTAAATATATAAAAAATTTATATAAATAAAATTAAAAATTTTATATTTAAATTTATGATCAAAATTAAGAAGTTTAACTCTCAAAATTCAAGCTCCACTATATAAATTGGGATCGAGGAGCAGTGTGTTTGAATATCTTCTAAAATTTATAGTTTGAAAAATGATTTTTAACATATGTGCTTTTTGAAGAGTAGCAGTTTGGATTTTACTGATCAATAAAAAGAAATCTTTTTTCAATATTAAAGCAGTTATTTGTGCTTAGTCAAATTCCAAAAGTGTTTTAGGATAAAGATTATTTTTATTTAACTTCTGAAAATAACTTCTGCTATTATCCAAAATCACAATTTCCTTAAAAGCTTGGTCGAATATCGCGATTATCTAAAATAAATATTATTAAAGAAAGGTAAAATTGTCACGATCCAAATCAAAGGGTTGCGACGGGCATTAAGTGTCTTACTCAACTGAGTACCAACATAGCATATCTTTCTTATCATACTATCATGAGCAAATGACCCAAAAAACCCATCATGAGATAACAAGAATATACATAAGGAAATACTCAACATATGATGACCCAACATGATATACAAACATATACATATGACATACGGCCCTGTAAGGCCAACATGACCATTTATTTGTAAACTCAAAGCTTAGGCTGACAAGGCCATACACGTATCCATACACATGACATCTATCTACAAGCCTCTAAGAGTACATAAAATCATAAAGGTCGAGACCGGGCCTCGCCATACCAATCAATATATATCCAAAGCATACTGACCAAATAGGCAACTCCGGAGCAAGTGGAGTGCACCACCACCTTCCGCTGAGCTGATAGCCTACTAAGAGGACTCTCGGCCTGTCTATCATAACCTGCGGGCATGAAACGCAGCGTCCCCAGGCAAAGGGTACGTCAGTATTAATAATGTACCAAGTATGTAAGGCAGGAAACCATAAAAAGGAACAGTAATGTAAAGAGTGATAGAGAAGATACAACTTGTAACATTTGAGTGCCTCTGGGGGGATACTGACATGAAATACGTAATACACATATATACATAAACTTTTGAAAACATACGCCTCTGTAGATATCATCATCATCATCATATCATACTGGCCTCAAAGAGGACTTAGTAAAAATTTACGCGGTCATCATAAGGCTCAATAAAATCGTACCCAATCATGTGGAGCTCGATTTATCAGTGGTTCCACAATAGGTGTCGTCCCCGTCCGACTATAGCGGTGCTCGGTAGAATAAAGTAGATACATATATATAATGCATGCTCGACTCATGGAATCAAGTTCTAACCCTTTCAGAGCGATGTAAGGCCATTGCACCTTCAATTAATATTATGGACATTCCTACCATTAATATGAACCTTAGTAGGATTTAAGGATCATACACACTTCTTTAGAATAACTTTATAAGGAAAGAATAACGTGGACAACCTTAGTTACTAGGAGTAGATTCGTTATAAAATAGCAAATCGTTTGACGTTCATTTCACATTAGATCATGCCAAAAGAAAGAAGGAAGTGCCTTAACATACCCTGTATATTCTTTCCAACCTCAAGGCGATGCAATTTCATGGTTCCTTAGTCTACAATAAAAAAATGACACTCTCGTCTCGTTTAAGCGTCATAACTATTGTATCCACCACAACATATATTACAATGAAACAGACCGCACGTCCCCTGTATAAATGACTTCACACAAGTCAAAATAATCACAACAAGCCCAACATACCTCTATCACTTCATACACAACACGACAACCATAATAGTGTCAAACAATTCGAAAATGTTACGACGAATGGCCAGCATACAACCTTACTATTATGTGGTGTTTCTCCACACCTTTCTTCCTCTCAACTCCATAAAAACAATAGTGGAAGAGACAACCGCATACAAAAACGAAACAGCCTAAAACCGTCCCACAAGTTCATCAACTAAAAAGTAATTTTTCAGTTTGCTTAACCACATTTCGACTTGTCTTTTCTTTCAAATTGAGAAATACGACCAAAAGTACATCATTATACCTCTTATCCAATAAACTAGCAATGAATTCAACTTAAAAATAAGTTCACAACTAACCAACCATTACACAAGAACAAATAATATACCATTCTTTTGAAACTAGCTAGGTCTATTTTTTACGATCGAGTTACAACTCGCAAACGTATAGATAATGGAAGGAGAAACACAAACTTACCTTATATTGAGTATAACCCACGAAACTTGGTCTTTTTTCATCAAAAATAATTTCCTACAATAAGGCAAAAGAGAAACTAGCAATCTGTCCGGATTTTTCAGCACTAGAATCGCGTCGTAACACATGGAATACCCTAGGGTTTGTGCGGGATTTTTATGGGGAGGAGTTGCACGGGTTAAATTTGGTTTTCTTTGTATGTAAGATAAGTGAAAGAAACGAGTTTAGTATCACTTAAAAGAACCCTCTTGGCCGACTTTGGGGCTTCTAATTGAGGCCTCTCCTTTTTGCAAGTAAGTGATGCACCTACTTATCACCTACTAGCTGTGCGGTCTCGCGAAAATGAGAATATCTCTATACTTCGAGATTGTATTGACAAACAGTTTAATGAATTAGAAACTAGACTTATAGATCTTCAATTCGATATGCAATCATCCCATAATTCAAAGAATGTTTGGAGAAAAGCTCAGCTATATTTAACTTAAGTTTCAACTCATTTTTGAATGTAACTTGTGATGACCTTTTCCAACTTTTGTTCCACAACTTTCTTGACTTAAAAACATAACACGCGACTATTATACAACTAAAATAACTCATAATATGACCTCCTCATCAAGTTAATCACCATTGTCTCACCCCAAAAGTATATGCTATAACATTCCAAACTTGTCGACATTCGACGAAATTTATTTTCTTTAATTTGTTTAGCTTCTAAGCCTTCAGACCCTCTTGCTACTTGGTATCAATGATCCTAAATATTTGTAACCTCCATGTTAACATGATGAACTAACTTTGTAAACTTTTCAAAGATGATTCCATTTCTGAGCTTACATTAATTGTCTTATGACGTACTCTTACTTACGAAAATATGGGGTGTAACAAAAATGACTTCCTAGCTACTTAAACTTGTACCGGATATTAAAGCCGATATACGAACTTACATTGTTCCTATTTCAACACTCAAACTCATGTATCCGGTAATTAATAAATATATTTGACCGTTAACCATGCACATGTAGAAGTGACAGAGGTGATGTGGACAAAGTGTGTGCGAGTCATGAAAATTACACTCGTGACTGCAATAGTTTTTATTTAAAAAATCTAAAACCGGAAAAAAATTAAAAAGAAAAAAAATAAATCAGACCCACTTCCCCATCCCCGCAAAGTTTCCTTCGCCCCTGCGTCCTTTCCAATCCTACACCCTTTCCAATTCCAAGTATTAATTTTCAGAGCTTCATTCATCTCCTCAACATCCCTGTATCCCATCTTCTCACATTTTCTTACCGCCGTCTTTTCAAATGCCGCCGCCACATTCATCGTCGTTTTAGCCGAAGCTTCAATAAACAAACATCTATTACTCTTCGCGAATTCCTTGCCTTCCTCTGCATTAACAGTCCTATTTTTTTTTCCGGCGTCACACTCTCTTATTTCCCACCACTATTACTGTCGTATCGTGTTGTTACAGTATATCTTCAAGCTAACTCGACAGCCGCCCGAAAGTGTGCATTTTAGTCACGTCGTAAACAAGCAAAGCTCATGCGACATCTCTGTAATATGCCCTCGTAATCAAAAGGTGCAGAAGGAAAGCAATTTCAAATTAGCGAAACTACTGCGGCGTCTCTGTAAACAAGAGAAGCTCCTTCTAAAAGGTGTAGGAATAATAAAAGAAATAAAATAAGAAAAATATTTTGATAAATTAATTATAAAAATAGGACCTCTAATGACATATGTAAAATAATAAATGGCTTTAGTATTTGACGTGTTCTTTTTGTCAAGCATTGAACTACACGCTCTGAAGAAAGGGTTTATTTATAATTAACTGGTTGAGTTGAGGTGCTAAAATGGAAAAGACAAAATTTTATATATCGATTTTAAAATTCAATAAAAATTTAAGTGGTCAGGAAGCCATTTCGTCTTTAGAAAAAGCTTATTTAACTTCTCGGAAATTTTGCCAAACATATTAGTATAAGTTTTTCTCGGAGAAAAAAAAAACACGACTTTACCTTTTAGCACACTTATGGTGAGGCATTACAATGTGTTAAATTGCATGACTAATGTCAAAAATTCGAAACTGTTAATGTATATAAGTTAATTTACTGATTTTGGTGATGATAAGACTCTAGATACATTGTCTGTAACCATCGGACGGTGAGATTGGTCATTTTTTGAAAATCCGTTATAGTTAAACAAATATTGTATGTTAAGTTTTTCTGGCACGTTAATTTCAAATAATCATTTTTTCTGTACATTATATTAATACTTAGTTTATATTGATGAAATTCGCAATGACATGAATACGGTATGTAAAGATTTTGATACAGTAACCTAGAAAACTACTCATAATTAATTAACTTGCTTAAATAGGTCAAAGTGAATGCTCGCGTCTTTGTCCCTATAGACCAGCACTATATAGATATTTTATAGTGGACAAAATATCATTTCTACCTTTTTCTAATTATATTGTTATTATATTTTTTTTAGTTGATAATCTATTGAAAATAGTCCATTTACATTTCGAAAATAGAGATAAAGTCTCGTACACATTATTTTTTTTGTATTCTATTTATAGGATTACGTTGAATCTGTTGTTATTATTGTTGTACAAAATATCATTTGATTCCTTCTTTCCGTTATTATAATTGATCAAAAATTATTTAGCTTTAGAATTTTGATGGTTTATATCTTCTATAAGGTAGGGGTGTGCATTCGATTTGACCCTTATCGATAATTACTTATCGATTATCGATTTGTACATATGCTTACCGTTATCGTTTCAATAAGGTTTCGATTTTTTCGATTTTGATTTATCGATTTTTTTGGGCTTATCGATTCGGTTATCGATTACACCAATAAGAAAATTTGCGAGATTCCATGGAAAGTATATTGCCATAAACACGCCTAACTAATATGGACAAAAAGAAGCTAATATAAGACGAACGGCATTTATAACATAAAAATTGTGTCAACAGACATATGCAACGAAACCGAAGTAAGGGAACAAATGTATGACACCAACACTCCAACGGTATTAGAAAAATAAAAATATATCATCACTGCTAATTCTATTTTCCATTAATTTGAACTTCATTCCCTTGAGCTTTAATTATAATCATTCCTTAAATGTTGTAGATGAAATAATTAGGGGTGTGCATTCGATTTTCGATTCGATTTTGACCCTTATCGATAATTACTTATCGATTATCGATTTGCACATATGCTTATCGTTATCGTTTCAATAAGATTTTGATTTATTCGATTCGATTTATTGATGAACCGATAACAAATAATCGATTCAATTTATCGATAAACCGATTCGAACGCACACCCCTACTATAAGGTTTGGAATGCTATGTAGATGAACTGCACTAGTTCACAATTCTTTGATTAGAGAAAGGCTATATAACCTCAAAATGGAGTAGATTAACACCCAAAAAATCTTAACAAACATTCCACGTTGCTACAATGAACTTATCCCAATGGTTAACAAAGAATTTCGCAATATTCAACATTAGGTTAGGAAGCTCAAGCATAGTTACTTGTGTAGCATTTTTTTTGTGGGGGCATTTTTTTTTGTAGGGGGGGGGGGGTAATTATAAGCTTTTCATTAGTAACCAAAATATTAGGTACAATTAGCCAGACTTTATAATAGGGAAAATGCATAAGTAGCCACATGAACTATACACTAAATTTTGTTATACGCTTTTTGAGGATCAATATCACCTTACATATATAACCTTTCAAAATTATATTTAATACACACTACTTTTTTCTTGACCAGTTTTTTGTTTGAAGATGGCACCCACGTGCCAATCAAAATGTGACATGTGTCATAGCTCATCTATAATAAATATTACTCCATATATTTAAAATAAACTTTAATTGATTAAATAAAATAAAAATATGATGTCATCTTCCCCAAGAAATCCCCCCTACCCCCTCTTTCAAACAGTTTCCTCCTCGGCCATGGAGTTCAGAAGAGGAGTACAATATCATCCGTCATCTATTGAGAATAATATATGGAGCTAAGAAGAGTAGAGCAAAATCAAGCGCAACAAATGAAGAAGTCAAAAATGCCATCATTATTATCAGATGTATAACATTTTCAGATCCGAATTTATGTAATGGTGTTCAAGTTTTGAGAATCAAAATGAATTATATTTTGATTGTAATTTTGTCACATGCTTTTTAAATATTTTGAATTATTAATTATTGTAAATTATAATACTTTTTATATAGTTTTTAAATATATAAATTTTATTCAAAAATTTAAAAATTTAATGTCCAAATAATGCATGATCAGAATAAAAAAGTTTAAATCTTGAAAATAAAAAAGCATCAGATAAATCGGATTACATGGAGCACTTGTTACCACCAGATATAATATGATAGTTTTATTTTTTTCCTCTTTAAGTGGAGATTCATGGTTTAAGCCTTAAATGATTTTTCTTTCAATAGAGAGTGTTCTACCTCCTTAGATGGCCTACTCGATGAAAATTAGAATTACTGGGCCAATAAATATTGGATTTTTTTTAAAGGACTCTTGATGGTAAATTATCTCTATATAATCTATAGATAGGGGAGAATTTAAGTTTAATTTATAAGGCAAGTAAACTTATAACTTCTTCATCAAACTAGATATTTTATTTACATATTTTTTAAAATTGATCTAATATTATATGCGGGCACATATGTTCTAAAGAGAGTTAACGGTATATTTAGTTGAATTGTTGAGTTATTCACCCAAACCAAAAAAAGCAAGGATCAATTTTTACTTACTATTTACTATGTAGTTTTTCCTTTCTTTTCTTTAATGATGTATTCATATTATAAAAAATTTAATACCTTTGCCCATAAGTTATAAGTTTAAGCCTTGAAATCATCTATTTACTTCGTACAGCGGGCTACCTACTTGAATAAATATTTTTGGTTATTTGGCCAAAATTCTATTGTTTATTCATGATTTGACTGGTACTCTATAGAAAACGCCAAAACCTATTCTTTCGAAACGCTTCCATTACTTCCATAATCCAAAACCCTCAGTCCTTTTCCTCCTCTTTCAGTAATAAAACCAAAAGCGTCATAGCCATAGTTCTGCTTTTTGCATTAATTACCTCTTTCTCCCTTTGCCCTATATTTTCTCTGCTCTTTCAATTTTTATTGTGAATGACATGCTTGGTATTTTCTCGCCAATTCAATTTTCTTATCCGTATTTTCTTTTGAATTTTCTCGAGAAAATTAGCATTTGAAATTCTAGTACTTCTAGAATCTTCATTGCTTCTCAAATGGATAATGCAGCGATTCTAAAACTCGGCAGTCTCAAATGCGTGGGGAAAGTTTTACGCATTGTTGAGTTGTGCTTTGTGCTTCTTCTGTTGTTATGGACTTCAACTCGCTTGCCTTTCGCGGTGAAAATCTCCAGCGAGTATTTCCGTCAACTCGTTAGTGTAATACTTAGTCCTTGCTTCATCTTCATCCTGTGCAACTTTATCGTCCTCACTCTCCTCTTGAAGTCCGGCGGCCTCTTCTACGGCGACTACTCTTCCACATTCTGCAATGTCGATGAAACTGAACTCTACGACTCGTTTCTCGAAAATCCGACTAATTTTTCATCCGAAAAGGAAGATGTAGAGATTGTTTACGAAGATAAACGGATGATATTTGAGGAGAGCTCAGTGAAAAATGAGGATTCACATGGTTCCGACGAAGAAATCGAAACGGTTAAGGCAATGGAATGTAAAGTTCCGATGTGGAGAACGCAATCGGAGAAGCTCGATAAGGAAAGCGTGGAGGAAATTTGCGTGAAGCTCCGTCGATCGGAAACGGAGAAGTGCCGGAAAGTTGAAAATTCCGTCGAGGTATCGCCGTCGACGGAGACTTATGGAGTTGACGGATTAAGTAATGAGGAGTTTCAGAAGGCTATAGAAAAGTTCATTGCTAAGCAAGTCAAATTTCATCAACAAGAGAAGTTGGCTATTGTCCTTCATAGCCAAGCTTAAGGCATTTGAAATGCCCAAAAAAACAAAAACAGAGAATTAGTGAGAAATATTAGTTATATTCATAAATAATAGGAGCCGTAGATTTGGTATTGAAGCAGGGGGTACTAATTGATCCGAGCCGTTGATAATTTCAGAGAAAATGAAGTTTCCAGAAATCTCCAATTTATTACAGGCATGCATGCAGTGATCGCTATTTTTAGAAATACAGAGCTGGTTTTTAGCTTCAGAGAGATTAGAAAGTGTGTGTTTTTTCGTTTTCTAGGTTAGCATTTAAATGAAGAGAGGGAAATAGGGAATGTATTCTCAAATTCCCACTAGCTATTGTCCGCCAATTTCAAGGCATCTTACTATCCTATTTTCTCAAAAGTTTCATGTTTTTGTTCTGGATAAAGTATAGCACTAACATATAAAAGAATATTTCGAACTTTATGTGTATATGAAGTATCACGTATTTATGTAATATTTTGAAAAGGGTCACACTTTAAGAGATGTGACATCGACAACCTATTCTAATAAAGTATTAATGACTAATTATACAACTTGAACCCATAATCTATGATATACTGAAATAACTTTACCGGAAATAACTTTACCGTTGCTTAAAAGCTCCCCTCCTAAACATATACCATGTCAAATATGATCTCTATGGAGATAGTCCCTTCGATCCAAAATAAGTTAACAAATTAATTTGGTTCAAAATAAATATCTTTTGGAGTTTGATCTAAACAGCCTTGTAATAATGTGAATATTTATTAACTCAACTAAAAACCCATTACGGAGTATATTTTATTAATAATACTACGGTCTGGTGATTGGCATTTGAGACAAGATAGGACAAATTTTCTAGTATTAAACTTGAGTTAATAGAATGTTGTATTGCTGCACCAAGGAAAGATTTGTTTAAACTAAACCTGTAAATGTTACATATATTATTTTTTCAATATATAACGTACTGTATATGTAGTGATATATTTGGTCGAGATAATCTTTCATACAATGGGATAAAGAAGCAATTTTCTTAGAACTTGCCTTCCTTTTAACTTTTCCAATTTGGTTGATAGAGATGACTTTTGATTACATCACATGAAAATTTGGCATGCCAAATTATTTGGATAGCACAAGTTGTCAGCTCTCCAAGAACAATTACTAAAGATATTTGAAACTTTGAAAAGAATAATGAAATTATGAGGTTTTGGCTCATAAAGTAAGCTTGGGCAGTTGAGTGTCATTATTTAGATTAAGTCTACTCCTGCTACCTTTGCTTGATGAAGTAATAACAAACTTATAATTTGTTATTACTATTAATAGAATTATAATAGTATGATGAAGTAATAACAAATTCAAGGCTCAATCCTTCCTTTTGTGAGTCATTTATTTAGGTAATCGATCCTAAGCAGAGTGTCCCACTTGAAGACACTGTGCTTTTAACTGTTTTTCGAAAAGAGAGTTCCACAACATATAGGAAAAAGAAAAGAGAGAAAAAAAAGACAATGGAATTTCTATTGGATAAAAAGATATAACCGAAATGATAATAGTAGTCCGCACGTAATTTTACTCAATGTACTATCTAATCTCCAAATAAGTTTTAATTTTAAAAGTTACGGATTAAAGTTTCAGTCTAATGGTTGTATTAAAGATACACTCTAAGGGATCGTTTGGTACAAAGGTGACATAAACCAAGATATCTTATAGGATGAGATTTACCATGTGATTTCTCACCTCCTATATGAGATCATTAATCTCACCATTTTAGTGTAAAACTTATTCCAAATTAGCTAATACTTATAATCAAACATGAGATAAATATAATCTCAAGTTATATTTTGAGATTATTATCATTATCTCTTGTACCAAACGACCCTTAATAGTTACCTATAATTTCTACTATTACGTATGTATTTCAAGTGATGCAGGAAGCCGATCCTAAAAAAAAAACAGTCTCCTTTTTCTATTCCCAATCAGTCTAGCTCAATCCAAAAATGATAAAGAAAAAAAAAATTTGAATTTAGATTTTGCTTCCAATTTTTAACTCTAGCGATAAAAGTGCGCAACACATTATGTGTGAGTTAAGCAAACGTTACGATTCCGAATTTTTCCACATACAAAATCTTAATATATAAGTGTGAATTGAACCCAATATCCATCGAATTTCGAACCATACACAATTGACTCTTAAATTTCTCGATGATAAGAAGAAGAAAAAAAGAAATTTCCCTCAACATTTCATTGGTCTTTCTTTTCTTTTCTTCTTCATTTCCTGCTTTTCATTTTGTCTTCCCCCTCTTTGTTTTGGAGGGGAAACACCATCATTGTATTCCACCAACAAGGTTGTTATTTTGATAAAGAGGTAAACCCAAAAATAAAGAAGATAAAGAACATCATATTTTAATGTGAAAATCCTTCAAATCGAAGGTAAAAATCACGGGATTACAGATCCAAAAAGCTCAACAATAGCAATAAGAGGGTTACAAAAGTTCTCCAAATTGGCTATACAACAAGGGCCAAACACGGAGCAACAATAGCAACAAGAGCAACAACTAATCAATTGAAGAAAGAGTATAATCCACAAAATAAAGCTGCTTTTCGAGGCTCGAAATCATATGCTACAAGCCCCCAAAACCGATCTCCACCATTCAAATCTAAGATCAAGAGGTTATAAACATTCATTCAGAATTTCGGCCCGATCTAACGATTAACGAATCGAAAAACGTGATTTGAAATTGACTGGTCGGAATAAAAATCTGCAACAAAAACAAATACTTTTCTTCTCTCTTCTCTCTTGGTGAAAGCTTTCTCAAAAACCACTCTTATGAGCTTAAGTTTTTCAAAGACTTGTATCAATGAGCATAGAATAATTCTCCAAGGTTATCCTATTTATAGATCATGAGTGGTGCTTTCTCTTAAAGCCAAACCCTACTCAAAATAGAATAAACCGAATCCAATTCCAAATAGGATTGGAAACCAAAAGAGAAAAGATTAGGCCATTGGGCCTTTGGCTGGACAATATGGACATGTGCCCAACAAAATCCCCCTCCAGCCAAGGGGCCAAATATGTCTTCAAGTAGAGGAACTATTGACAGGCTTCATGCCTGCCAATTTTCTACAAAATTCATGTTTATCTCGCCTTTGTCAGCATATCCGAAGGATTTTCATCAGTGTGTATCTTCTCAACCTCAAATAATTTCTCTTCCACGGTCTTCTGTAACCAAGATATCTGCTTGTGAGGACGGAACCTGAGATTTTCTTCTTACTTCCTCGTTTAACACACCACTCTTGACATATTTCATGGTCACCTTACCTCCAGGAGCTTAATTTGTCAAAGAAACACGAAGAGTTTCCTAAGAGTCTGGCAGAGTATTAAGAACCCAAAGTCCTTGTATCTCATCATCAAAATTAACCCCCATTTCAAATAGCTGATCAAGGACACCCTGAAAATCATTTATGTGATCAACGATAAGGCTGCCTTCCTTATATTTAAAGGTCATCAATTGCTTTAGCATTTATAATTTGTTGTTCCCGATTTTTAAAGCATAAAGAGTCTCTAGCTTTTCCCACAATGATCTCACATGTATCTCATTCACAATATGGTTGCGAAGATTATCTTCAACTCATTACCGTATATATCCACATACTTGTTGGTGCTCGAAATCCCAATTTTCATCAGATATACTCTAGGGTTTATGAGCTGAAAAAACGGGCAGATGCATCGTCTTCACGAACAACAAGCCTTTCATCTTGCTTCTCCAAACATTATAATTTCTCCCAATTAAACATAACATCTTGCTCATATTCGCCTTCATTCCGTAATACCCGGATAAATATCCAAGCTCTGATAGCACTTGTTAGGACTGAAAAAATCAGGTGTCATGCGAAAGCTAGTAACGCAAACCTTGAGCGACGATAAATCCAACAACAAAAGAGAAAAATACCAAAAGAGACACAAATATTTAACGTAGTTCGGTCAACTAACATACGTCCACAGGGGAGATGAGCAATCCACTATATAAAAGGAGAGTACAAAACATCAAGACAACAACCTCACGAAGAGGCAAACACAAGTGACACACTAACACTTGTCCAGTAAGGTTCTCCCCCTAAACACTACTCGCAGGCCCTCTATGGCTACATTGTGGATGCTACTGAATGCGAAGAATGATCCTCAATTTATAGAAGTCTAAATCTTTTCCTACAAGAAAAAGGACTATCCAAATATGAGAGATTTATAATTTCCTTCTACAAGTAGGAAAACACAATTAAGGAAATTATATTGCCCTTTTCCTTTAACAATAGAAAAATTAAATATGGTAAGAAAATTATGGCAAACACCTAACAATTCTCCCCCTTGGCCTGAATTTCTGACAAAATAAACTTGACCCACCTTCTTTATATCGTCTCCAATAGGTTGCATCTCCAAATTTCCACCAAAAAGTTTGTCATAGAACTAAACCTGTCAAGATGAATCTGTATTGAACCTCGCTCTTATACCATTTGTTATGTTGAGTAAGAGGCAAACCCGAAAATAAAGAAGATAAAGAACACCAAATTTTAACGTGAAAATCCTTCATATCGAAGGTAAAAACCACGTGATCACAGATCCAAAAAGCTCCACTATAACAATAAGAGGGTTACAAAAGTTCTTCAAATTGGCTACACAATAAGGGCCAAACACGGAGCAACAATAGCAACAAGAGCAACAACTAATCAATTGAAGAAAGAGTATAATCCACAAAATAAAACTGTTGTTCGAGGTTCAAAATAAGATGCTACGAGCCTTTAAATCTGATCTCCACCGTTCAAATCCAAGATAAAGATGTTACAAACACTCAGTAAAAAGTTTAGACCGATCCAACGATTAACAAATCGAAAAACATAATTTGAACTTATCTTGTCGGAATAAAATTTGCACTAAAACTAATACTTTTCTTCTCTCTTCTCTCTTCTCTCTTGATGAAAGATTTCTAAAAACCCATTCTTTTGTGCATAAGTCTTTCAAAGACTTGTATCAATAAGTATAGAATAATTATTCAAGGTTGTTATATTTATAGATTACGAGTGGTGCTTTCTCTTAAAATCAAAACCCATTCAAAATAGGAATAAACTGAATCCAATTCCGAAAATAATTGGAAATCAAAAGAGAAAGGATTAGGCCATTGGGCCTTTGGCTGGACAATATGGACATGTGCCCAACAAACTCCCCCTCCAGCTAAGGGGCCAAATATGTCTTCAAGTAAAGGAACTATTGACAGGCTTCATGCCAGCTAATTTTCTACAAAATTCATGTTTATCTGCAACCATCGCCTTTGTCAGCATATCCGAAGGATTTTCATCAGTGTGTATCTTCTCAACCTCAAATAATTTCTCTTCCACGGTCTTCTGTAACCAAGATATCTACTTGTGAGGACGGACCCTGAGATTTTCTTCTTAACTTCCTCGTTTAACACACCACTCTTGGCATATTTCATGGTCACCTTACCTCCAGGAGCTGGATTTTTCAAAGAAATACGAAGAGTTTCACAAGAGTATGACAGAGTATTAAGAAGCCAAAGTCCTTATACCTCATCATCAAAATTACATCCCATTCCAGATAGCTGATCAAGGACGCCCTGAAAATCATTTATGTGATCAAGGATATGGCTGCCTTCCTTGTATTTAAAGGTCATCAATTGCTTTAACAGAAACAATTTGTTGTTCCCAGTTTTTGAAGCAGAAAGAGTCTCTAGCTTTTCCCACAATGATCTCGCATGTATCTCGTTCACGATATGGTTGCAAACATTATCTTCAACACATTACCGTATATATCCACATACTTGTTGGTGCTCGAAATTCCAATCTTCGTCGGATATACTCTTGGGTTTATGAGCTGAAAAAATGGGTAGATGCATCTTCTTCACGAACAACAAGTCTTTCATCTTGCTTCTCCAAACATTATAATTTCTCCCATTTAAACATACCATCCTGTTCATATTCGCCTTCATTCCGTAACAACTCAGATAAATAACAAAGCCTCTGATACCACTTGTTAGGACCGAAAAAATCAGGTGTCATGCGGAAGCTAGTAATATAAACTTTGAGCTATGATAAATCCAACAATAAAAGAGAAATATACCAAAAAAGACACAAACATTTAACGTGATTTGGTCACTGACCTACGTCCACGGCGGAGATAAGCAATCCACTATATAAAAGGAGAGTACAAAACATCGAGAACAACCTCGCGAAGAGGCAAACACAAGTGACACACTAACATTTGTCCCGTAAAGTTCTCCCCCTAACCATGGCTACATTGTGGTTGCTACTGAATGCGAAGGAAGGATTCTCAATTTATAGAAGTCTAAATCTTTTCCTACAAGAAAATGGACTAGCCAAATATGAGATATTTATAATTTCTTTCTACAAGAAGGAAAACCCAATTAAGGAAATTATATTGCCCTTTTCCTTCAACAATAGGAATCAAATATTGTAAGAAAATTATGGAAACACCTAACAATTCTCCCCCTTGGCCTGAATTTTCTGACAAAATAAACTTGATCCACCTTCTTTATATAGCCTCCAGCAGGTTGCATCTCCAAGTCTACACCATAAAGTTTGTCTCAACGTGCGTAGCACATCGGTCAAATTTCTTTGGCAAATATCACGATTATCGTTAAATATGTTGCGGCTAAAACTAAACCCGCCAAGATGAATCTGTCTTGAACCTCGCTCTGATACCATTTATTATGTTGAGGAAGAGGCAAACCTGAAAATAAAGAAGATAAAGAAGACCAAATTCTAACGTGAAAACTCTTCAAACAAAGGTAAAAACTACGGGATCACATATCCAAAAAGCTCCAATATAACAATAAGAGGGTTATAAAAGTTCTCCATATTAGCTACACAACAAGCGCCAAATACGGAGCAACAATAGCAACAACTAATCGATTGAAGAAAGAGTATAATCCACAAAATCAAGTTGTTGTTCAAGGCTCAAAATCAGATGCTAAGAGCCTATAAATCCGATCTCCACCGTTCAAATCTAAGATCAAGATATTGTGAATACTCAGTCAAAATTTCAGCCCAATCCCACGGTTAACGAATCAGAAAACTTGATTTGAAATTGCATGGTCGGAATAAAAATCTGCAACAAAACAAATACTTTTCTTCTCTCTCTTGATGAAAGCTCTCTCAAAACCCACTCTTATGTGCTTAAGTCTTTCAAGGACTTGTATCAACGAGCATAGAATAATTCTTCAATATTGTCCTATTTATAGATCATGAGTAGTGCTTTCTCTTAAAGCCAAATTCCACTCAAAATAGAAATAAATCAAATCAAATTCCAAATAAAATTGAAAACTAAAAGAGAATAGAATTAAGTCATTGCGGCTTTGGCAGGACAATATGGGCACGTGCCCAACAAAGATAACAATCGAGATTGAGTTTGCCTTTTTATGCATTTAAAATAGCAATTATCCTTCACAACTAAAGGGGTATACTTGTCTTCCGGTTTGCATATTTGCAATCATATTGTTTTAGTGGCCGTGCCAAACATTTTATCTTCTTTCTTTACCGTGTATATTTTTCCCTCTCTTTCTCTTTTATATTTTTATTTTATTTTCAGAGAAAAAATGGGAAGTATGACGAAAGCGAAGTCGGGATTTCAAGCTTATGAGTTCAGAATTTTAATCATTTTAAAGTAATGGTATTAGTTCCGCCCTTGAAGTATGATATTTAAGTCGAATCGACCGAACCCTTGAAGTATTTTATTAGTTGATGGTACCCCATGGGGCCGATCTATACTACTATCCTGTTGCAATTCCCTTTTATTTTCTTCTTTTATTTTCTTCTTTTTTCCTGCTAGAATTTGGCTGGTAATCGTCCATCACCTTCATGGTATGAAGTTACACATCAACTTCAATGCTTGTCCACCCCCTTTGAACACTTCTCTTCCTCAATTAAAAACTTATCGAACTAAAGACTGTTTAAATTGCACATTTATACACCAAATTTCTCTTGCTTTATTTCCAGTCAGCATTTTTATAAAACAATATAGAACAGCATTCTATAAAACAATATAAAACATTTGTTTTTGTTTTACTGCTGTTTTTCCTTTTATCCTATGAGCCGGGGGTCGATTGGAAACAGCCTCTCTGCCCTTTCGGGTAGGGGTAGGGCTTGTCTACATATTACCCTCCCCAGACCCCACCTGGTGGGGGTATACTGGGTAGTTGTTGTTGTTGTTAATATAGAACAGCATTCACTATTGACAGCCTAATTAGTAATCTTCTAGCAAGAAGGCCAACATACTATAAACAGACTGACCTGATATTGTTCGCGAAAGCAGAATGGCCCTGCATTATCCAATACCTTTGGGACAAAGTTCAATATTGCTGGCATGAGAAAGTAATAACAACCGCAGTACATATATCAAGCAGAAATCTTTAAGCAGAAAGTATGAAAGATGACAATATACGCTCTGTACCCTGTCGATAATTATACTACAAATTAAGGAAGATGATTGAAAATGTAACACATATAAAAAAGAGGAAAAGGAAAGTTTTCTCCTATGATTAAGTATGCCAATCTATGAACGGGGTTGGAAATGTAGGTACAAACAGAAAGAGCAAAAGAGAAGTTCTATCCTATGGTTAACTATACCAATCAAGGAAGAGGATTGAAAATGTAAGCACAAATAGAAAGAGCAAAAGAAAAGTTCTGCTACTGCTGTTCCGTTGAATGGCTTGTGACAATTCTTTATTACCAAGTTCTACATTCTTGGTTGCTTCAACTGCCTGAAACAAAAAAAACCATAAATTCACACAAACTTATAGACCAATGAAAGATCCGTAGATCGTGACGTTTGTTAGTTCTACAAGTAAATGGTTACGCATGGGAAAGTTAATATTGAAAATGAAGAGATTATCAGACTTATTTAAACAAAAGAGAGAAAATGACTTTCTTGTTATGTTAACAAGATAGAAGTTCTATCCAACTGGAAACTAAAATAGCTACAATATTGCTAACCTGCTCATATAATAGCTCTATCTGTTGGGCCTGTTGCAGAACATGAGTCGACATAAGATGATTCAACGCAGACATTTCCACCATCTTTGTTTCTGTTTCTTGAACAGAATCCAGGAGACTGTTCAGCTCTACCTGCATCATGTGAGTAAAGGTAAGAGTACAGGAACGTACATTGTGATTTTAGCCTCCACATGTTGCTTGTTTTCCGGAACTAAATCCTCTAGCAGCAAACTTCCCACTTACCTGGAGGGCACGTGTTTCATCATCTAAAAGTTGTTCTTGGACTCTAACAGGTGCTGCTTGTGAAAGACCAGAGTCACTGATCTCTGAGTCCCTTTTCATGTCGGGGTCCAAACTACTAGATACAGAGGTCTCTGCAGCATTTGATTTGGTAGAGTTCTTCCGTTTCCTTCTTGGTGTTACTCGGTTAATAGCATCTTGAAAGCGTATTGCCCGCAACTGGTCAAACTGTGACGTGACAGAGTGAAGCTTTTCACTTAAAATTAAAACCTACAGCATAAAAGCAAACAAAGATCATAGGAATATGCATCAAGACTCCTTTCAAATTCCTCAGCACTCTATTATATTCTCTAAAAGATCTGCTTAGAAAACATCTCCCACTTCATCTTAGTGGGCAGCAAGTGGTGGCACTGGAAAACGGGTACAGGAAAGTAGAATCAGCTTTAGAACTGTTTTCAACTGAACACATACTGTAGCAACAACAACAACTACCTAGTATAATCCGACAAAATGGGGTCTGGGGAGGGTAATATATAGACGGGCCTTACCCCAACCCGAAAGGGCAGAGAGGCTGTTTCCAATCGGCCCTCGGCTCAGTGAAGGAAAGGAAAAACAAAAACAAAAACAAAAGAGCATTAGTACCTCCAGCAGAAATAACGTAAATAATTATCTAAACATAAAAACCATAAATAAAATAGCATGCAATAATATCAGACAGTAACTACCATAAATAACTACCATAAGGGAGACACAATCCAATACACAAATCATCTATGGATAGCCCTGCCAAGCCTCACCCAACCC
This sequence comes from Nicotiana benthamiana, assembly GCA_034376525.1. Lineage (NCBI taxonomy): Eukaryota > Viridiplantae > Streptophyta > Magnoliopsida > Solanales > Solanaceae > Nicotiana > Nicotiana benthamiana. The sequence continues at coordinate 98,572,749 of CM067338.1, forward strand.
CGGGTGAGGAGTACGAAAATCTCTAGGAGCCCCTATCCTACAACCCTGATACTAGACCTCCAGACTTTCCTATCAAGGGTCATATCCTCAGAAACCCGCATTCTAGCCATGTCATGCCTGATCACCTCTCCCCAATACCTCTTAGGCCTCCCTCTGCCTTTCCGTACGCCGACCATCGCCAGCCGCTCACAACTCCTCACCGGGGCATCAGGACTTCTCCTCCGCACATGCCCGAACCACCTCAGCCTCGCTTCTCGCATCTTCTCATCCACCGGGGCCACCCCCACCTTCTCTCGAATAACTTCATTCTTAATCTTATCTAACCTGGTGATCCCGCACATCCACCTGAGCACCCTCATCTCCGCAACCTTCATTCTCTGAACATGAGAGTTCTTCACTTGCCAACACTCCGCCCCATAGAACATGGCAGGTCTAACCACAACTCTATAAAATTTCCCCTTGAGTTTCTGTGGAACTTTCTTGTCACACAGGACTCCTAATGCAAGCCTCCACTTTGACCACCCCGCTCCTATACGATGAGTGACGTACCCGTCAATCTCTCCGTCACCCTGAATCTCCGACCCAAGATATCTGACACTGTCCCTCTTGGCGATGACCTGAGATCCAATCGTCACGTCCCTGCCTACTTCGCTCGGCTCGGCGCTAAACTTGCACTCCAGGTATTCTTATTTTGAAACCCTTAGACTCGAGAGTCTGTCTCCATACCTCTAACCTATAAAGAACACCGACCATCGTCTCGTCTATCAAGAGTATGTCATCAGCAAATAGCATACACCAAGGCACATCCCCTTGAATATGTCGGGTTAGAGCATCCATCACCAAGGCAAACAAGAGAGGGCTAAGCGCCGATCCTTGATAGAGCCCCATAACCACTGGAAAATGGTCTGAGTCGCCACCTACCGTCCTAACCCTAGTTTAGCTCCATCGTACATGTCCTTGATTACTCTGATGTAGGCTTCCGGCACGCTCTCCGCCTCCAAGCACCTCCATAGCACCTCCCTTGGGACCTTATCATATCCTTCTCCAAGTCGATAAGCACCATGTGCAGGTCTTTTCTTCTTATCCCTGAACTGCTCCACCAGCCTCCTGACAAGGTGGATAGCTTCTGTAGTGGAGCGACCCGGCATGAAACCGAACTGGTTCACAGATATAAATGTCATCTCCCTCACCCTCGCCTCGATCACCCGCTTCCAAACCTTCATGGTGTGACTTATTAATTTGATACCCCAATATGACCATTGAACACGTACTGTAGCATAGGTTGAAAAAGTATATTTTCAGTGTCAAAAGGTAAGTTAATAATCAGCACAATCTAGCGAGTTTAATTACACTATCTCAGTGATATTGTTGTGCAGATCGCAGACAGCACATAAAACATCCCTTTCCATGAAGAAAAATTTCGTGGAGAACAATCTCAGATAGTAGAGATCCACAATGTTAAGATAGGATGGTGGATACTCTCCCAGTGGAGTCACACTAAAGACAACCATGTGAAGTAGTTCCCCCAACATCAGAGGTCATTTCAATAATTTCTCAACATTAAACAGGCTATTTATAGAAAGTATGAAACACCTGCAGAGAATTGAGGAGAAAGTATTGTGAAATGGCAACTACGATACCGTTGTTCCAATTGCAGAACAACCACAACAAACATCAACTTTCCACATAGCAAAATGAAAATAAATCTTTAATTCGAATAATCCAAAATAAGCACACAGATGCAAGAGTTTTTTAAAAAGTCACATCAAAGACATCAATTTTAAAAAATTCCTCTAACATCACAGGCCATCCAATAGTTTCTTTGATTCAAAGAGTATCCGTGAAGTTACTTCATAATTTCCTAATACCAGCAGAAAATGGGGAGAAGATACTTCATAAAGCAATCTGCAATCATAATCAATTATAAGGATATTTGATGACTATATTGTATGTAGCGACCATACCACTCCATGCTTGTGTGCTATAGTATCAGCGTTCAGATTGTCACCCTTGAATCCAAGCCATCCCTTTGTATGTGCATCTTCCTCATTTATACTATTCTTGAGAACATCTATCTGCTCTTTGCATGATTTTACAAAAACAGTAACCTGCAGAAGTTGTGTTAGTAAAAATCCTTCTAATCCTTTTTCTTTTTTCCAATTTCTAACTTCATAATCTCGACTAAGTGCATTTGCAATCACAAACAAAGCTGCAGAAGGAGCATTAAACACAAAGGTGCACAAGGAGCACTTTCTCGAGACTCAAAAGTTAATCAAAACATCAAACTTGACAAAGCACGAAAAGAAGACAAAATTTTACCTTGTAAATAAAGATGTAGCTTTCATCACAAGTTGACTATATAAGCAGTGTTGTCAAAGGCGCGCTTAAGCCCTGAAGCGAGACTCAAAACAGGTTGAGCGCTTCGCCTCGCTTTGTGGGCGCTTTAGTATCGCATCAAGGCTCTTAGGCACACTTTTACTTGCCAATGAGTGTAATCCTAAAAGGCATCATTAAACAATTGATATTCACTTTATTGTAAATTTTTTTCAATTTCTTTCACCGTATATTTGTTATTCATGCTTATAATTATTAGTCTTAGACTACATATACATTTTTTTACTTTTTCCCCGGCTGCGCCTTTTTTCATTAAAGCCCGCGCTTTATTTGCGCTTTGCGCTTAAAGCCCCAACAAACCTTAAAGCTTTTTTGCGCTTTTCGTCTTTGATAACACTATATATAAGAAAGATAGGAAATCAAAGAACAACGATCTTCATTGCAATAGCGTCAATTCTGTAGGTCATAGTTTATGGTCTAACTTGGAGTTAGAAGTACTGTGAGACCAATTCAATTTCTATTGGCTTCATCCTTCAATTCTCTTAGTCATTTTTCAAGATTTTATATTACTGACTGCAACAGCAGCAGCAGCAACAACAACAACAACCACCCATTAAAAATCCTATATGTGGGGTTTGGGGAGGGTAGAGTGTACGCACCCCTTACCCCTACCCAGTTGGACAGAGAGACTGCTTCCGAGAGACCCTCGGCTCAAGATTTTATATAACTGACTGCACTGCGCTTAATATTGTTTGTAGGATATTACAGAAAGTTTAAGCAATATACAAAAGCTAACAAGTTCGTTACAACATACAAGATCAAACTTTAGAAAAATGTTCAACGTGTGTCACCACCAACTCATTCCATCACAAGCCTGGTTTTACACATCATAAATGTGGGCGAACCCAAAAGCACTTAGTAGTTCGGTAAGCTACTCAACAATTATTCAAGGTCCAGGAGGAGTAGTTTGGAATTCTAATTCCATGAATTGCGAATTGAGGTTTACAACTCTCTACCCCAACTCTCTACCCCAACTCTCTACCCATCCACTACTACCCCTAGTCGTCCATGCCACTCAAACCAAGGATAAGATAAATCTTTTTTGGAGAGGTATTTTGCTATATTTACTTTTTTTACTAGATTTGTACTCGAAGCGAAGTAAAGTATGGTCTCTTTTCATAAGATTATGGCTATTATACCAATTGATTTTATTCTAAATATTTGTTAGAAAAACTATGTACTGCAAGATTAGCGCCTATAAGAAGAACGAATGGAAAGTGAGATTGGAAGAGATAGTGGTGCCCAAATGCAGACAATTTAGATATATAGACTGAGTTTTCCAAAAGAATGACATGAGAGATAAACATGTACCACATAAAAGTAGTATAGGTGGTTGAAATAGAAGAGTGCTACAAGAGATTTATGTACTAAATGATATTTAACAAAGTGAAAGGCTAATTTTCTGGAATGATTCTTAGACCAAAAATATTATATTGAAGTAAATGTTGAGCCTCAAACGCTAACATGTCCACAAGATGACCGTCGTAAATATGCGTAAATTAAGATGAATGTGCATCATACAGAATTGGACAAGATCATCAATTATCACGTCGGGATGCAAGTAGCATACATAGAAGGATAAAATAAGAGAATGTCATCTGATATGATTTGATCAAGCCTACATAAACCTCCGAAAGCACCAGTCCATAGAAGCGATAATATGGAAAATTGAAAGGTCTAAAAGGTATGCGGTAGACAAGAATCATGTGGTAAAAATATAACATAATGAAAGGAAACGATTCATACAGGCGATACCAGCTGATTACAATTAAGGCTCGTTGTTCTAAGACTTATATTTGGACAGGTCGGGATATGTGTGAGAGTTAGAGAATAATTAACTTCAGATAACTCCTAATTTGCATTAGAAGACACATTATTTACAAGTATTTGATAAAATGGGTCCGGATACAGCAAATTAGATTAAGAAATTCCTATTGCTATTCAAACTAGTTAGGAATTGAAGAATGATTGATATGTTATTAAATTAAAAGGGAGCAAATCACCGCCGATTAACGGATAAACTGTATGATTTTCTCAAACATGAAAACATGTAACGGATAATCCTAAATCCAATCTCACCCTGAAGCCTGTTAACCTAGAGATAGAGACGACCATAACAATCACATTATTAGTTCCTTTATTATTTTCATCTTTAACATACTAGCTCATAATGCCTGCAATTGGACAAACTTATGAATTGGACTTATCCTATTTGCAAACTGAAATAACTGTTTGTTCTCATCAGTATATATTTTATAATGAATCATCGCACAACAAGAATAAATATATTCAGGAGTCCAACATCGCAGCAAGTAGAATATAATTTAGCTAACTGACATGTTTTGAAATAACAGAGAGAGCACAAAGAAAAAAGGGAAGAAACAGACATCAAGTATGTACTCTTACTTCATGCTCAATGCTATCCCTCTCTTGTTCTGTTGTACGATGCAAATCAACATAATCCTTTTTGTGTTTCATCAAAAATTGCTCCAGAGCCCCAATACTCTCCAGCTGACAAATGAGATTTTTTTTTTAAAAAAATTTTGCACTGATTTACTTGTCAATGAATTATCCAAGCACAAGCAACATAAGAAAAGAAGATAAGCATTAGGTGTAAACAACATACTGTTTTAAGCGCAGCTCTAGTGAATCCTGACCTTTGCCGAGGTTTATGCATGATAAAAGATGCTAATAACGCAGCTGTTTTGGACTGTCAGCAAAGATCTAAGTTCAGATGATATATAAGCTAAGAACTGATGGAGCATGCCACAGGCTAAAAAATAACACACAGCAAAATTTATATTCTTTTTTTTCCAACGTGGAAGATAGGGTTGAAGTTCAATAATATAGAATACTAGCTCGCATACAAACAAGAGAAGAGTCGCAAATTCTTTGTCAGATTAAATATAAAAACAGAGAGTCTGATCCACGGACAGCATAACAATTGATTCATGAGGAGGTTATGAAGCTATATGCACGACCAGAGCCTACACCAGAGGCAAAGGACAATAGGGATCACATAAGCATGAAGATTCTTCAAGACAATTCATAATACGCAACATAATATTTTCGGACTAAGAAAAGAGAAAAGCAATGAACTGAATAAATTAAATGTACCTCATCATATCCCAAAGACAATGCTGAACGACGTGCAGCATCTTTAAAATCTTCTGTCCTGTCTCTAATTTTTGACATTCCTTCAAATTGCAGGAGAAGATGCAGAAGACTTCTCCCAATCAAATGATGCAGTTCCAAGGGTATATAGTGATTAGGTCCAGCAAAAATCCGAAGATATTATTCCTCCCGCATTAATCTCTACAAGAAAATGAAATCAGCAAGCTCCAATTCATCAACTACAATCTCATGTCTAACAACTTATAATCAGAAAACAGAAACGATACAAGTAGGTGGAGATATTAGTTGTCAAGTTCTCTAATAAATCAATCCTGATAAAAACAATTATACTAACCTTACTCATGGCCAGTGTGGATGGACTGATTTAAATTTAAATGATATTACAACTTAATTGATTTCAAATGCTTAGATCCTGGAGGAATTTAATTGAATGGGGACTGGATGAAATTGATCAGTTATTACACTCTTTGGAACCTGTAAGGAGTCTCAGATCTGGTTAGCAGGTACTGATAGCAAAAAATATCAGTTAAAAGTTGATCAATTATTACATTCACATTCTTTTATATTGTGGCCTGTTTTGCTTTGCACTGACCGAAAATTATTGTAACTGGCTGGAAATGGAACTGAAAAAGTAATAAATATGAAATAAGAAAAATAAAGCAAAAGGAACAATTTCATTGCATAAACCCTATTACAATCATGTATATAAGCTCACTGAGCTCGTGAACATTATATAACAAACTGATAACAATTTTCAAAATTGATTACAACTATACTCACAAAAGTCATTGTAAACCTTAAAATCGAAGCAACATCAACTACCCAGTATAGTCCAACAAAGCGGGTCTGGGAGGGTAATATGTAAGAATGCATGTCTCATAAAAAACGCACATAAAATTAGAAATTGAAGCTCAGGTTGTTTTATACAGTGAGAGCAGAATTAAAGCATTGTAATCCAATATAGATGGTATATTACGACTACAAAACCCGGGAAAAGCGCCTCAAGAGCAAAGGGCGGAGATCGCAATTGACAAAGAGGTAACTTACAACTTGAATTTGAATGCCGAAAGAGCAAACTCACCACTACCGGCGACGACTATCTACTTGGCCGAACTGGAGTAGTTCGAAATTGTCAGATTGGCAGTCTGCTCCTTCGTTCGCGATCCAACCCGCAAGAAGGGATTTTGAAATAAAGCTCCCTAAAAATATCTATTTCTCTTTTGTTAAGAAATTATTAATTAATCAGCTTAGATTTTAGACTATTTTACCCTTATTTATATCTTAAGTTATAATTTCTATTTATTGAATATTTACTCTATTTATATATTATTTTAATTTTTAAAAATAATTATTATTAAGAATAAAATAAAAAATATAATTTATTTTATCTTGAACTTCTTTTTTTCTTGATGAAGTAATTAATAAAATGATAGAATATCTTAAATTTCTAAAATGATAGATAATATGAAACAATTACTTTTAAAAATCACAACAGATAATTTGAGACGGATGAAGCAAGAGAACGAATAAAAAGAGGAAATAGCTTCTCACTTTTATCAAAAAAGTATTTTAATTTTGTAATGCTGATAAGTTACATTTTTTTAAAAAGAATTAACATAAATAGTGTCACGCTTTCTTGTTCTCGAGGAGATAGGGAATTTTTCTATTTAAAGTGACACTATTCGAAATGGGATTATTTATTTAATTTAGAGTCGCCACTTGGAATAATTTATGGTGTTCCAAGTCACTATTTTTTTTTAAATTCTAAATCGAAGAAATTGACACTTATTTAAGGTCTGCAAATACAGATTGATAGAAGACCGAGTAAGTATTTTGTTAACCCGAAAGAAGGTGTACGGCACTACCAAGTTTCGTGGTTTTAGCATGGTCACTCACCTATTGATAATTTGCCTAATTATTTGACTTAGTACATACTTAGAACTTATTATGCATTTTTTACTTTTTAACTGCTTTTATTATTTATGAAATTTGTTTGAACAAGTCGTGGTATCGCGCACTCATTAGTTTTGTACATATTGCGAATCGCGCCAGGTGAAATGCACCTGCGATTACAATATTTTATTTTTATAATTATTTGAAGTTATGGTCGATTCACGTGAAACATACACTCAAATTGTGAATTTATGTATCATGACCATGCCACGGAAATCGTACTCTTAATCACAATATTTTATTATTAGTCGCGCTTAAAGCAAGCTACGATGTTTAAAATTGTTCATTTCCTATGTTTGAGATTGTTATGAGGCTATTGATTATGGAGATTATTGTGGAAGGGTATAAAATTTGATTATTAAACTTATGGAATAAATAGGGACATTAGGCTAGCATGGTATTCATGTCTATTATTAAGCCCAAAATTAGAATAACCATCAACTTGAAACATTAACCAAACCAAGATCAGATTAGTAGTTACTGCCCCAATCGATTATTTGGTCCAAACTAATTTAAAACAAAACTTAAGCTTTAAAAGCCCCAATCAATATTATAACTTGGAAAATGTTCACTTTCAACAGAACATTTTGTTAGAATTCCCAAATATTCCTCGTTTCCAGGGGGCACACTGATCTGGGAATACAGTGAAACATCAAAACTTCAGAAAAGAAATGTTCCGAAGGAAAATAATCGGCAAGTGCATGGCGATAGAATAGCAATTGTCCTAATCTACCAAATTATCTTGAATAACACATTCAAACATGCTTTATCAAAAAACACATTCAAGCATTCAAGGTTTTTAACTAAAATAAAGCAATTAAATAATTTAGCAGAAGCAAACAAACATGATATTCAACTAATCTATAGTTAAGACAAATTGAGAATGGACCTTAAGTGAAGCAACGATTTTTCTTTTGAACAAAGCTTCCAACAAAATTCATACAACGACCACTCATGAAAGATCCTAGACCCAAAATCGACTTTAGGCCGGAACCTCAAACTCGAGCAGGAACTAGAAACCTTGAAGGGAACCTCGTTGGCAATCGAAAATGGGGCGGCAACTCCTCGATCGGATCTATTATTCTCTATGGCCAATCATGGTCTTTCTATAATGTACTTAGAAATAGAAAAGGGAATTGGACTGGAAATGGAGATTTTATTGAGTAATTTGAATTATACAATCAAATTCTGAAATTGAAACTATTTATTAAGAGCAATAACTTCTAAAAAACTCCATTGAATCCAAGCTTGTACCTGTAGAATAATGGAGGGAAGTTAGAAGAAGATTGAAGAGAAAAAAGGACGTTAGGGAGAAAAGAGAATAGAGAGAGAATAATAGAATGTACCAGATCATAACTGTCCAATTGGTTAGGCCCAATTTGGTTATAAGCTGCTTCAGCTGATGGCCCAATTCTATTAGCTAAAATCAAATCTAGGCCCTCTAATTCTAGAATACATCTCTGCCGTTTATTCACCCGTGTGCCACTCACGTGCTAATTTTTTTTATTAATCCTATCTAACTTTCTTACTTCACTTCTTTATTTCCAAACTTAGCCGACATATAACGATACCCCTTCGATGAAAACAATGACCTTGTCCTTAAGGTTAGAGATTAGCTAAAAAATCTGGAAACCTACTTTTGATGTATCCCCAATATTTCCAAGTTACATCCTCAACTCTCAAATTCGCCCATTGAACCAATACTTTGACTCCAACCCCATTGCTTACCTTCACCATCTTCCTTGCAAGATTGCCACTGGTTGAACTAAGACACAACCATTCTCAATATAAATTGGAGGTTGTGGCTGTGGAATCATGTCAGGACCTACGCATTTCTTCAACTGGGACACATGGAACACATGATGGATCTGATAATCCAGAGGCATCTCCAATCAGTAAGCTATTGAGCCTATCCTTTGTAGAATCTTGTAGGGGCCATAAAATCTCGTGTTTACTTTAAGATTCTTTCTTACTGCAACTGAAGCCTGCCTGTCAGGCTAAAGCTTTAGGTAGACCCAGTCCCTTACATTTAGAACCCTATCTGATCTATTTCTATCCGCATAAAATTTCATTCTTGTTTGGTCTTGGGAGAGGTTGTCCTTAAGAATCTGCAACATCTGTTGTCTTTGGGCTATGCATGCTCCAACTTGTGTCTGTGTTGGTAGGGGTAAGGAACCCGATGGAATTTGTGGTGGTGCAAAACCATACAGTCCCTATAAAGGAATAGTCTTCAGGGTGCTGTGATGATTTGTGTTATACTGCCATTCAGCCAATGGTAACCACTTCACCCATTTCTTGGGGTTGGTAAACACCATAGCTCGTAGATAAGCTTCCAAACACCTGTTTAACCTTTCCGTTGACCATCTATTTGGGGATGGTAGGAGGTTGACTTATTCAGTTTGACTCCCATATATTTGAATAATCTCTGTCAAAACTGGCTTGTGAATACACTATCTCTATTAGAAACAATAGTCTTAGGAAACCTAATTTGTAGATATCTTTCAAGAACAAATCATCCACATCTTGTGCTGAGAATGGGTGTTTGAGATCTAAGAAATGGTCATATTTGGTGAGCCTATCCACCACCACTAGTATAGCATTTCTGTGGCCAGAAGATGGTAATCCTTCCACAAAAATCCATAGCTATGTCCTACCATAGTAAGTCAGGGATTGGTAGAGGTTGTAATAGGCCAGGTGTATGTATATTCTCAGTCTTCACCCTCTGACAGATGTCACACTCGGAAACCCATTTGTAGACATCACTCTTCATATTAGGCCAATAGAAAATCATCCTCATCCTTTTGTAAGTACCCTGCTGACCGGAGTGCCCTCCTAAAGGAGATTGGTGAAGTGCTTCAAAAATCTTAGCTCTTAAGTCTTTTCTCTTGCCAATGTAGATCTTTTACTCATATCTCAAGATACCCTACGATAGAGTATATTTGGGGCTGCTGCTGGTATCAGTTATCAGCTCAATGATCAATTTATGAGTTGCAGGATCATGCTCATAATTCTGCTCCACCTCACTCATCCAAGTAGGCTAAGTAGAAGTTAAGGCAAAGAAGGACGAGTCTTCTTCTCTTTTCCCGGATAGTGTATCAACCACCCTATTCTTAGCTCCTTTTTGTACTGGACCTCATAGTCAAGTCCAAGTAATTTGGTAAGACCTTTCTGTTGTAGTGCAGTGGTAACTCTTTGTTCCAAGAGATACTTCAAGCTGTGATGGTCTGTTTTTATTATGAAATGGTATATTTGAAGGTAATGTCTTCATTTTTCCACGACTCATAATACAACCATAAATTCCTTCTCGTAAGTAGATAGTCCCAAGTGGCAGGGTGCCAGGGCTTTGTTGAAAAAAGCAATAGGTCTGCCCTCTTGCATGAGTACTGCCCCCATCCCTTTAGAACAAGCATCCGTCTCTATTATAAAGGTTTTGTTGAAATCTGCTAATGCTAGCACATGAGCATTGGACATGGCCTATTTGAGGATCTGAAATGAATGCTCAGACTCATCATCCCAGTGAAATCCATTTTTCTTCAACAAGTTGGTTAAGGGTCTTCTTATAACCCCATATGACTTGATAAATCTCCTATAGTAACTTGTCAATCCCAGAAATCCCCTAAGGGCCTTGGTGGTTTTAGGAGTAGGCCAGGAAGCCATGGATTCAATGTTTGAAGGATCAGTGGAAGCTCCTTCTCCTATAATTATGTGCCCCAAATACTCTACCTTTGTCTGACCAAAAGAACATTTGGACAGCTTGGCAAATAACTGTTCTTTCCTCAACACTCCCATTACTTTGTTCAGATGTATAACATGTTCCTCCACGGTAGAACTATATACTAAAATATCATCAAAGAACACTAACACAAACCTTCTAAGATAATCCTTAAAGACATCGTTCATAAGTGACTGGAATGTGGCAGGTGCATTAGTCAATCCAAAAGGCATTACCCTGAATTCATAATGTCCCAAATATGTTCTAAATGCAGTCTTGTATATGTATTTTTCTCCATATTATTTAGTGATAACCTTAAATCTGTTGGAAACACGTTCTCAATTCAATATACTAAAACGTGTGTTCTTTTGTATAGGTTTTGATGAATGACAAACGAAGCGAAAATTGATATATGACGAAGTTCAAGAAACAAGCGCACAATTGATATACAACAAGATTCAAGCTCAAGACAAAGTTTTATTGTTTAATTGAGTCATTCTTAATTGTGATCTTGATCCTACAACTTGACTCGTCACATGGCTTCTCTCATAAAACTATTTTCCAAAATCATGCATATTTAATTTAATGTCAAATGATTTTAAATCATGCATATTTACAGTAGTCAAAATAATTTTTAGACATGCCTTAAAAATCTGGACTAAGATAATCGATTATGTACTTATGATAATCGATTGTTTTAAGCCAAGACTGCATGACAATCGATTGTGAACTAATGACAATCGATTGTGAGTAAGACAGTGAGCATCAGGTTTTTCAAACCTGCATGACAATCGATTGTGAACTAATGACAATCGATTGTAACTGAGGCAGTGTCCATCAAAGTTTTTCAAAACTCAGAATAATCGATTATGAACTAATGGTAATCGATTATGTTGAGACAGTGTCTTCCAGTGATTTTCAAATTTATTAAATAATCGATTGTTACATTGGACAATCGATTGTCAAAGAGACAGTGTCTAAAATGTTTTTCAAAAACTGATAAGTAATCGATTGTTGACTTTGTGCAATCGATTGTGAAGCTGACCGTTGTCGTAAAGTTTTCAAATACCGTCAGGTAATCGATTATTGATTCTGTATAATCGATTGTTTTGATTGAAATCCGGAAAAGATTTTTTGAACGTTATTGGGTAATCGATTATTGATTTTGTATAATCGATTATTTTGATTAAAATCAGGAAAAGATTTTTTGAACGTTGCTGAGTAATCGATTGTTGATTCTGGACAATCGATTGTTTGTGGTAAAATCTGGAAAGGATTTTTTGAACGTTGCCAGTAATCGATTATGGATTGTAAGTAATCGATTATCAAGCGTAAAATCTGGGATTGAATTTTGATCTGACTGGCAGACAATCGATTGTTGGGGTTTGACAATCGATTGTCTGTGAGTAAAATCAGCAACTCTTAATTGGCAATTAGGCAACGGTAATGCCAAGTTTTTCAACTATAAATACAGCTTCATTTCAGTGTTTTAAACACAACAACATACTACAACTGATCATTACATTGCTATAAGCTTGCATACTTTTGTTTATCATTTTATATTCAATTTCATAAAGCTTTTGAGGGCCATATTCTTGTCCAAAGTTGTTGTGATCTAGAGCTTACTTCTTTTACTCATATCTACTCATTAAGGAGTATTTTGTTTGAGTGTTTAGTGTTTTATTCACTTGTAAGAGAATTGTGATTCTCTTGTTGTAAGGAACTTGTGTTTCCTTGGTTGAAGTCTTGGAGTGTTGTATCTCCGAGCAAAGGTGTTAAGGCTTGTGTCCTTAAGTTGTAAAGGTTTGTTGAGCACCCGTAAGCTTAACAAGTTAGTGGAAAATCTCGAGAGAGTCTCTCGGGGACTGGACTAGCCACGTGTTATGGTGAACCAGAATATATCGGTGCGTTCTTTCCTTTTGCTTATTTAACGCACTTATTTTTTTCCTGCAAATTTTAATTTCCGCAAGTTTACGCTAAATTTTATTATAACGCTATTCACCCCCCCTCTACCGTTAAGCGCATTTTCTAACAATTGGTATCAGAGCCCAACTCTCTGAAAACTTAACAGTTTGAGAGAACCATCCATGGCTTCTACTCGTGATTCTTTTGCAGGAATTGATGAAGGACAGTGCTCCACACGACCACCTCTATTCAACGGTACAAATTACACGTACTGGAAGGAGAGGATGAAGATCTTCGTTCAGTCCAACAGCTTTCACCTTTGGAAGGTGATAATGAAGGGAAACCAAATTCCAACAAAGAAGGTGGAAAACGAATGGGTTCCCAAGTCCGAGGATGAGTATGACGCGGATGACATCCGAAAGGTTCAAAATAATGCTAAAGTAATTAATTTATTATATTGTGCTGTTAATGCTGACGATTACAGGAAAATATCGTGTTGCACAACAGCAAAGGAGATGTGGGACAAGCTAGAAGTTACGTACGAAGGTACGGACCAGGTAAGGGAAGCAAAAATTGATTTCCTAACCCATTCTTATGAATTATTTCACATGAAGGAAGGTGAAAAGGTGGACGAAATGTTTGAGCAATTTTCAATAATCGTAAATGACCTACATGCTCTCAAGAAAACATTCACGGATAGAGAGCTCATTCGAAAAATTCTTAGAAGTCTCAAACCGGCATGGAGATCAAAGGCCGATGCAATTCAAGAATCCATTGGCGTTTCAAACGTCACCATCGACGCACTAAGAGGTAACCTTAAGACCTATGAATCTACTATTCTTAACCCTTTTGTTGATGATCAAAGGAGGCAAAGAATAGCTCTAAAGGCGAGCACAAGCCAACCGCAAATTGATGAGGAAGGAGACAACGAGTTTGGACTCGTTATCAAAAGATTTCAAAAGTTCATGCGCAAGGAGTATGAATGCAAGGGCAAAAAGCAAGGCGAACAAATCAAGTGCTATGAATGTGGTGAAACCGGGCACATCAAATCAAATTGCCCAAACATCAAAAAGGAGAAGAAACCTTTTAAAAAGCAACGTGCATACATTTCTTGGGGAGGCGACTCCGGAGATGAGTCAAGCGAAGGAGAAGAAGACGAAGCAGCAAATCTTTGCCTTATGGCACAAGAAGACAACAAAGATGAGATATGTCAAATTTCGTCTAAAAACTTCTTTACTCTTGAAGAAATGCGAACTGCTTTTGATGAATTATATGCTGAGTTTATTAAGGCTTCAAAAACTGTTAAGGGCATAAAAGAAAGTGCTTCATTAAAAGAAAAGGATTTTCAAAAACAGCTTTCTTTGAAAGAAAAGGATTTAGAAAAACTGGTTTTAGAAAATGAAAAGCTGAAAGAGGAAAACAAGTTTTTTGGAAAAAGAAGCGCCGATAAGCCCGAAAGTTCTACAAAAAATTGTTCTTCTTGCTTGCATCTCAAAAATGAGGTAGATAGACTCAAAGGTACCTTAGATAAGTTTAATTCTTCCCACAAGAATTTGAATGAGGTCCTTGTAAATTTGAAATCAACCAAGCATGGCATAGGATTTAAGAATGAGGTTAAAGAAAAGGTTGAAGCCAAACCCCAACCACCTAAGGCTCAACCTAGGACTAATAAAACAAATGCTTATCCTAGAAATAGCAATCCTAGAACCAATATGCATGCTAGACAAAATGTTGAACATTTTAGGAGACCTAGAAATGACTTACCACCTAGAAATAGTTACCCTAGAAATGATGCATATTTTAGGCCAAATGTTGAACCTTTGAGAAGACCTAGAAACGGCCTTCAACCGAGAAACAATCACTCTAGAAATGCTGCCCATCCTAGAGCTCATAGTAGGAGAAATAATTCTCATGAAATGCGAAATAGTCATAGTGTAAGAAATTTTCATCCGTCTAGTTACTATAAACCTAGAAGGATGCATAACCCAAATGTGACTTGTCATTATTGTAGTCGTATTGGTCATATTGCTCCTGCATGCTTTACACGTCATAGACATATTACTCAATCGCATCATTATAATATGCCTAACCCCGAAGGACCCAAGATGGCATGGGTACCTAAAGAACATTAATTTGTTTTGTAGGTGTGCTTGAAAGGATCAAGTGTACTATGGTACCTTGATAGTGGATGCTCCAAGCATATGACGGGAGATGAATCCAAATTCCTTCAATTAGAGCACAAAGAAGGAGGAAGTGTTATCTTCGGTGATAACAATAAAGGAAAGATCATCGGCATCGGCTCGGTCGGTAAGGATGAAAATTCCTCTATTAAGCATATATTACTTGTTAAAGGATTAAAGCATAATCTCTTGAGCATAAGCCAATTGTGTGACAAGGGAAATCTTGCTTTATTTGATTCAGATGAATGCTTAGTGTTCAGACGTAGTGATTTAAAAATTATCCTCCGTGGTTTTAGAGTGGATAATATTTATATGGTTGATCTTGCTAAATCCTCACCCGATTATGTTGATTGTCTAATGAGTAAAGAGGATGATACTTGGCTATGGCATCGTAGAGTAGCACATATCAATATGCATCTTTTGAACTAATTGATTTCTCAAAACTTAGTTGTTGGTCTTCCCAATTTAAATTTTGAAAATGACTCTATTTGTGACTTGTGTCAAAAGGGGAATTAAACAAAAGCATCTTTCAAATCTAAAAACATTGTTTCAACTTCTAGACCATTGCAATTGCTTCATATGGATTTATTTGGTCCCTCTCGCATTGAAAGTCTAGGAAGAAATAAATATGCTTTTGTGATTGTTGATGATTACTCGAGATTTACTTGGACTTTATTTCTTGCCAATAAAAGTGATGCTTTTCAAAATTTTAAATATTTTCTTAAGCGTGTTCAAAATGAGAAAGAAACAACCGTCACTTCAATTAGAAGTGATCATGGGGGAGAGTTTGATCACAATCTCTTTGCGGACTTGTGTGACGAACTCGGAATCGAGCATACCTTTTCCGCTCCACGTACACCACAACAAAATGGGGTGGTGGAAAGGAAAAATAGGTGTCTCAAAGAGATGGCTAGAACCATGCTCGACGAAGCTAAGATACCCAAACATTTTTGGGCGGACGCCGTGAGTACCGCTTGCTATGTTCTAAATGGAGTAGTAATTCGGCCGATACTCATGAAAACCCCCTATGAACATCATCAGGGTAGAAAACCAAATATTTCCCATTTTAGAGTTTTTGGTTGCAAATGTTTTGTTCATAACAATGGCAAAGATCAATTGGGTAAATTTGATGCTAAGTCGGATGAAGGTATTTTCATTGGATATTCCTCACGTAGTAAAGCATATAGGGCCTTTAATAAAAGAACCCAAATTGTGGAGGAATCCCCTCATGTTGTATTTTCCGAAAATAATGCTCGCTTGGCGAGAAAAGATTTCGGTTTTGATCTTGCAGGTATCTTAGATAGCTTGAAAGACAAAATACAAGAGGAACCACCCAAGGAAAATAAAGATGAAACTGAGGAACAACCAACGGAAGAAGCACCACAATTGGAAAAAGAAACAAAAGTGCCAAATGAGTGGAGGACGATCAAAGATCACCCTCTTGAACAGGTAATTGGAGACGTCGGAGGAAAGGTAAGTACCCGAAACTCTCTTAAGAACACTTTAGGACACACTTCTTATGAGCTCACGTTCTCACTTGGAAACACTAGTTTAAGTTATTACTTCTTTACAAATTACTGACTTGAGCGTCGGAGACGTTTAATTCTATTTTGCAGGTATCGCCCTAAAAGATAGGGGGAATTATAAAGTTTTGGCACAGAACAATCGATTGTTCCAAGCAAATAATCGATTATTTTACTGTGCTGAAAATCGATTAGCAGTATCACTAATCGATTGTTTATGGTTTATGTTCATTATGCAACTTTGTTTAATAATTGATTCCTTAAATTGCATAATCGATTTCTGTCTCAGCCATTCAGCAATGCTTGTCCAAACCAATCGATTATTTCACATATATAATCGATTATTTCATGTCAGAAATTTAAACTCTTGTTACCGTTTGGCTCCTCAATCGATTTGTGTCAGTTCCAAGTCAGGTCATAACTCTTCAACAATCGATTATTGCATCTCAACAATCGATTGTCTAACGGTCACTGAATTTATTTTACCGTTTCTGACTGATTTGGCTTTAAATTCTCAGCAGATTTCTTCCATAAATGATAAGACACTCTCCCCTCTATAAATAGGCTTCATATATGTTCATATTCATTCACTCAAGCATCAATTTTAGCTTTCAAAATATCAAATTCTCTCTAATCCTTTGCAAAATCCAGCAGCTTTCATTAAAAATGTCGGGCCGTCACTCAAAACGTTCCCGTTCTGCTAGGCACGGCGCATCCGCCTCTGCTGCCCCTCCTCGTCCGAACTATCCCTATCAAGATGGTTCCGTTCTATATTTTAATTCCGACATCGAGCTTACTCGATTCTTAACCAAATTTGAAAAGCGCGACATTCTTCCACCCCGCTTTTCAACCCACAAGTATCTTGAATCATTTGGGCCAGCTGCAAATATGCTCAAAAATTCCCAACTCCTTGACTTTTTACTCCTTACCCATCCTTACATCAATACTACATTGGTTCAAGCATTTTATTCCAACCTCCATGAGGATGATGATGGTGAGCTTGTCACCAACATTAATGGTGTTCAAATTCTTCTTTCCGATGAAAATCTTCATACCATCGCTCGTCTTCCTCAAAATGGTGAAGACATTTTTCGGTACACCGGAGAGGCCGGAGCCCTTTTTGATGAAACAACCCTCTTACACCAAATCGGTCTTACTTCTTATGATCCAAATCTTTCTTCCCGTCGTCCTACAATTACGGGAATGGATCCCAATTTTCGGTTGATTTTCTATTTCATCACCCGAGTCCTCAAGCCTCGTAAGCATAACCATACCAACATTTCCCAAGAGGACACCAAGCTCATGCATGCCATAATAACCGGACCTAACATCAATTGGTGTCGGCTTATCAAAATTCACATGCGTGACGGTATCGGAGATGATAGGCCTCTTCCTTATGCTCTCCTCATCATGAACTTTCTTGAAGCCACCGGATTCGTCACTGGAAATGGTCCTCTCAAAAAGAGTACCAAAAAGTGGGAAATTTCGGAATCCTCCTTTCATCATGACGGTGATCATGTAGCGCCTGCTCCTCCTCCAACCCGTCGTGCTCCTCCGCCTCAAGAGCCTTCCCTCCAATTCATTTCCGACCAAATTGCTTCATTGACCTCTTCTTTCGGTCAATTAACTCACGAGATCCATGGATATTTTGACCATGTTCATTATCCATATGCGGGTCTTGTTCCATATGAAGCAGCGCCGGATGATGAGGCGAAAAATGATGAATGAATAATTGTAGTTTTTAAGTTTGTTTTTGTCTTCCCTGTTGCTGTAATTCTTTCCAATAAATAAACAAGGTTTATTTCATCTTTGGCATCTTATTATTATTTTGGCTAATGGCAAAAGAGGGAAGATAACGGGTATGATGCACTCTCAAGTTATAAGCTTAAATTGAGGGGGAATTCTCAAATTGAGGGGGAACAAATTGCATACTTGTTGCATGTATATACTTGTCTTGAATCGTCATTATAAATTGCTTGTCTTGCATATCCCGCTTAATGTTTGCCATTATCAAAAAGGGGGAAATTGTTGGAAACACGTTCTCAATGCAATATACTAAAACGTGTGTTCTTTTGTATAGGTTTTGATGAATGACAAACGAAGCGAAAATTGATATATGACGAAGTTCAAGAAACAAGCGCACAATTGATATACAACGAGATTCAAGCTCAAGACAAAGTTTTATTGTTTAATTGAGTCATTCTTAATTTTGATCTTGATCCTACAACTTGACTCGTAACATGGCTTCTCTCATAAAACTATTTTCCAAAATCATGCATAGTTAATTTAATGTCAAATGATTTTAAATCATGCATATTTATAGTAGTCAAAATAATTTTTAGACATGCCTTAAAAATCTGGACTAAGATAATCGATTATGTACTTATGATAATCGATTGTTTTAAGCCAAGACTGCATGATAATCGATTGTGAACTAATGACAATCGATTGTGAGTAAGACAGTGAGCATCAGGTTTTTCAAACCTGCATGACAATCGATTATGAACTAATGACAATCGATTGTAACTGAGGCAGTGTCCATCAAAGTTTTTCAAAACTCAGAATAATCGATTATGAACTAATGGTAATCGATTATGTTGAGACAGTGTCTTCCAGTGATTTTCAAATTTATTAAATAATCGATTGTTACATTGGACAATCGATTGTCAAAGAGACAGTGTCTAAAATGTTTTTCAAAAACTGATAAGTAATCGATTGTTGACTTTGTGCAATCGATTGTGAAGCTGACCGTTGTCGTAAAGTTTTCAAATACCGTCAGGTAATCGATTATTGATTCTGTATAATCGATTGTTTTGATTGAAATCCGGAAAAGATTTTTTGAACGTTATTGGGTAATCGATTATTGATTTTGTATAATCGATTGTTTTGATTAAAATCCGGAAAAGATTTTTTGAACGTTGCTGAGTAATCGATTGTTGATTCTGGACAATCGATTGTTTGTGGTAAAATCTGGAAAGGATTTTTTGAACGTTGCCAGTAATCGATTATGGATTGTAAGTAATCGATTATCAAGCGTAAAATCTGGGATTGAATTTTGATCTGACTGGCAGACAATCAATTGTTGGGGTTTGACAATCGATTGTCTGTGAGTAAAATCAGCAACTCTTAATTGGCAATTAGGCAACGGTAATGCCAAGTTTTTCAACTATAAATACAGCATCATTTCAGTGTTTTAAACACAACAACATACTACAACTGATCATTACATTGCTATAAGCTTGCATACTTTTGTTTATCATTTTATATTCAATTTCATAAAGATTTTGAGGGCCATATTCTTGTCCAAAGTTGTTGTGATCTAGAGCTTACTTCTTTTAGTCATATCTACTCATTAAGGAGTATTTTGTTTGAGTGTTTAGTGTTTTATACACTTGTAAGAGAATTGTGATTCTCTTGTTGTAAGGAACTTGTGTTTCCTTGGTTGAAGTCTTGGAGTGTTGTATCTCCGAGCAAAGGTGTTAAGGCTTGTGTCCTTAAGTTGTAAAGGTTTGTTGAGCACCCGTAAGCTTAACAAGTTAGTGGAAAATCTCAAGAGAGTCTCTCGGGGACTGGACTAGCCACGTGTTATGGTGAACCAGAATATATCGGTGCGTTCTTTCCTTTTGCTTATTTAACGCACTTATTTTTTTCCTGCAAATTTTAATTTCCGCAAGTTTACGCTAAATTTTATTATAACGCTATTCACCCCCCCTCTACCATTAAGCGCATTTTCTAACAATTGGTATCAGAGCCCAACTCTCTGAAAACTTAACAGTTTGAGAGAACCATCCATGGCTTCTACTCGTGATTCTTTTGCAGGAATTGATGAAGGACAGTGCTCCACACGACCACCTCTATTCAACGGTACAAATTACACGTACTGGAAGGAGAGGATGAAGATCTTCGTTCAGTCCAACAGCTTTCACCTTTGGAAGGTGATAATGAAGGGAAACCAAATTCCAACAAAGAAGGTGGAAAACGAATGGGTTCCCAAGTCCGAGGATGAGTATGACGCGGATGACATCCGAAAGGTTCAAAATAATGCTAAAGCAATTAATTTATTATATTGTGCTGTTAATGCTGACGATTACAGGAAAATATCGTGTTGCACAACAGCAAAGGAGATGTGGGACAAGCTAGAAGTTACGTACGAAGGTACGGACCAGGTAAGGGAAGCAAAAATTGATTTCCTAACCCATTCTTATGAATTATTTCACATGAAGGAAGGTGAAAAGGTGGACGAAATGTTTGAGCGATTTTCAATAATCGTAAATGACCTACATGCTCTCAAGAAAACATTCACGGATAGAGAGCTCATTCGAAAAATTCTTAGAAGTCTCACACCGGCATGGAGATCAAAGGCCGATGCAATTCAAGAATCCATTGGCGTTTCAAACGTCACCATCGACGCACTAAGAGGTAACCTTAAGACCTATGAATCTACTATTCTTTACCCTTTTGTTGATGATCAAAGGAGGCAAAGAATAGCTCTAAAGGCGAGCACAAGCCAACCGCAAATTGATGAGGAAGGAGACAACGAGTTTGGACTCGTTATCAAAAGATTTCAAAAGTTCACGCGCAAGGAGTATGAATGCAAGGGCAAAAAGCAAGGCGAACAAATCAAGTGCTATGAATGTGGTGAAACCGGGCACATCAAATCAAATTGCCCAAACATCAAAAAGGAGAAGAAACCTTTTAAAAAGCAACGTGCATACATTTCTTGGGGAGGCGACTCCGGAGATGAGTCAAACGAAGGAGAAGAAGACGAAGCAGCAAATCTTTGCCTTATGGCACAAGAAGACAACAAAGATGAGGTATGTCAAATTTCGTCTAAAAACTTCTTTACTCTTGAAGAAATGCGAACTGCTTTTGATGAATTATATGCTGAGTTTATTAAGGCTTCAAAAACTGTTAAGGGCATAAAAGAAAGTGCTTCATTAAAAGAAAAGGATTTTCAAAAACAGCTTTTTTTGAAAGAAAAGGATTTAGAAAAACTGGTTTTAGAAAATGAAAAGCTGAAAGAGGAAAACAAGTTTTTTGGAAAAAGAAGCGCCGATAAGCCCGAAAGTTCTACAAAAAATTGTTCTTCTTGCTTGCATCTCAAAAATGAGGTAGATAGACTCAAAGGTACCTTAGATAAGTTTAATTCTTCCCACAAGAATTTGAATGAGGTCCTTGTAAATTTGAAATCAACCAAGCATGGCATAGGATTTAAGAATGAGGTTAAAGAAAAGGTTGAAGCCAAACCCCAACCACCTAAGGCTCAACCTAGGACTAATAAAACAAATGCTTATCCTAGAAATAGCAATCCTAGAACCAATATGCATGCTAGACAAAATGTTGAACATTTTAGGAGACCTAGAAATGACTTACCACCTAGAAATAGTTACCCTAGAAATGATGCATATTTTAGGCCAAATGTTGAACCTTTGAGAAGACCTAGAAACGGCCTTCAACCGAGAAACAATCACTCTAGAAATGCTGCCCATCCTAGAGCTCATAGTAGGAGAAATAATTCTCATGAAATGCGAAATAGTCATAGTGTAAGAAATTTTCATCCGTCTAGTTACTATGAACCTAGAAGGATGCATAACCCAAATGTGACTTGTCATTATTGTAGACGTATTGGTCATATTGCTCCTGCATGCTTTACACGTCATAGACATATTACTCAATCGCATCATTACAATATGCCTAACCCCGAAGGACCCAAGATGGCATGGGTACCTAAAGAACATTAATTTGTTTTGTAGGTGTGCTTGAAAGGATCAAGTGTACTATGGTACCTTGATAGTGGATGCTCCAAGCATATGACGGGAGATGAATCCAAATTCCTTCAATTAGAGCACAAAGAAGGAGGAAGTGTTATCTTCGGTGATAACAATAAAGGAAAGATCATCGGCATCGGCTCGGTCGGTAAGGATGAAAATTCCTCTATTAAGCATATATTACTTGTTAAAGGATTAAAGCATAATCTCTTGAGCATAAGCCAATTGTGTGACAAGGGAAATCTTGCTTTATTTGATTCAGATGAATGCTTAGTGTTCAGACGTAGTGATTTAAAAATTATCCTCCGTGGTTTTAGAGTGGATAATATTTATATGGTTGATCTTGCTAAATCCTCACCCGATTATGTTGATTGTCTAATGAGTAAAGAGGATGATACTTGGCTATGGCATCGTAGAGTAGCACATATCAATATGCATCTTTTGAACTAATTGATTTCTCAAAACTTAGTTGTTGGTCTTCCCAATTTAAATTTTGAAAATGAGTCTATTTGTGACTCGTGTCAAAAGGGGAAGCAAACAAAAGCATCTTTCAAATCTAAAAACATTGTTTCAACTTCTAGACCATTGCAATTGCTTCATATGGATTTATTTGGTCCCTCTCGCATTGAAAGTCTAGGAAGAAATAAATATGCTTTTGTGATTGTTGATGATTACTCGAGATTTACTTGGACTTTATTTCTTGCCAATAAAAGTGATGCTTTTCAAAATTTTAAATATTTTCTTAAGCGTGTTCAAAATGAGAAAGAAACAACCGTCACTTCAATTAGAAGTGATCATGGGGGAGAGTTTGATCACAATCTCTTTGCGGACTTGTGTGACGAACTCGGAATCGAGCATACCTTTTCCGCTCCACGTACACCACAACAAAATGGGGTGGTGGAAAGTAAAAATAGGTGTCTCAAAGAGATGGCTAGAACCATGCTCGACGAAGCTAAGATACCCAAACATTTTTGGGCGGACGCCGTGAGTACCGCTTGCTATGTTCTAAATAGAGTAGTAATTCGGCCGATACTCATGAAAACCCCCTATGAACTTCATAAGGGTAGAAAACCAAATATTTCCCATTTTAGAGTTTTTGGTTGCAAATGTTTTGTTCATAACAATGGCAAAGATCAATTGGGTAAATTTGATGCTAAGTCGGATGAAGGTATTTTCATTGGATATTCCTCACGTAGTAAAGCATATAGGGCCTTTAATAAAAGAACCCAAATTGTGGAGGAATCCCCTCATGTTGTATTTTCCGAAAATAATGCTCGCTTGGCGAGAAAAGATTTCGGTTTTGATCTTGCATGTATCTTAGATAGCTTGAAAGACAAAATACAAGAGGAACCACCCAAGGAAAATAAAGATGAAACTGAGGAACAACCAACGGAAGAAGCACCACAATTGGAAAAAGAAACAAAAGTGCCAAATGAGTGGAGGACGATCAAAGATCACCCTCTTGAACAGGTAATTGGAGACGTCGGAGGAAAGGTAAGTACCCGAAACTCTCTTAAGAACACTTTAGGACACACTTCTTATGAGCTCACGTTCTCACTTGGAAACACTAGTTTAAGTTATTACTTCTTTACAAATTACTGACTTGAGCGTCGGAGACGTTTAATTCTATTTTGCAGGTATCGCCCTAAAAGATAGGGGGAATTATAAAGTTTTGGCACAGAACAATCGATTGTTCCAAGCAAATAATCGATTATTTTACTGTGCTGAAAATCGATTAGCAGTATCACTAATCGATTGTTTATGGTTTATGTTCATTATGCAACTTTGTTTAATAATTGATTCCTTAAATTGCATAATCGATTTCTGTCTCAGCCATTCAGCAATGCTTGTCCAAACCAATCGATTATTTCACATATATAATCGATTATTTCATGTCAGAAATTTAAACTCTTGTTACCGTTTGGCTCCTCAATCGATTTGTGTCAGTTCCAAGTCAGGTCATAACTCTTCAACAATCGATTATTGCATCTCAACAATCGATTGTCTAACGGTCACTGAATTTATTTTACCGTTTCTGACTGATTTGGCTTTAAATTCTCAGCAGATTTCTTCCATAAATGATAAGACACTCTCCCCTCTATAAATAGGCTTCATATATGTTCATATTCATTCACTCAAGCATCAATTTTAGCTTTCAAAATATCAAATTCTCTCTAATCCTTTGCAAAATCCAGCAGCTTTCATTAAAAATGTCGGGCCGTCACTCAAAACGTTCCCGTTCTGCTAGGCACGGCGCATCCGCCTCTGCTGCCCCTCCTCGTCCGAACTATCCCTATCAAGATGGTTCCGTTCTATATTTTAATTCCGACATCGAGCTTACTCGATTCTTAACCAAATTTGAAAAGCGCGACATTCTTCCACCCCGCTTTTCAACCCACAAGTATCTTGAATCATTTGGGCCAGCTGCAAATATGCTCAAAAATTCTCAACTCCTTGACTTTTTACTCCGTACCCATCCTTACATCAATACTACATTGGTTCAAGCATTTTATTCCAACCTCCATGAGGATGATGATGGTGAGCTTGTCACCAACATTAATGGTGTTCAAATTCTTCTTTCCGATGAAAATCTTCATACCATCGCCCGTCTTCCTCAAAATGGTGAAGACATTTTTCGGTACACCGGAGAGGCCGGAGCCCTTTTTGATGAAACAACCCTCTTACACCAAATCGGTCTTACTTCTTATGATCCAAATCTTTCTTCCCGTCGTCCTACAATTACGGGAATGGATCCCAATTTTCGGTTGATTTTCTATTTCATCACCCGAGTCCTCAAGCCTCGTAAGCATAACCATACCAACATTTCCCAGGAGGACACCAAGCTCATGCATGCCATAATAACCGGACCTAACATCAATTGGTGTCGGCTTATCAAAATTCACATGCGTGACGGTATCGGAGATGATAGCCCTCTTCCTTATGCTCTCCTCATCATGAACTTTCTTGAAGCCACCGGATTCGTCACTGGAAATGGTCCTCTCAAAAAGAGTACCAAAAAGTGGGAAATTTCGGAATCCTCCTTTCATCATGACGGTGATCATGTAGCGCCTGCTCCTCCTCCAACCCGTCGTGCTCCTCCGCCTCAAGAGCCTTCCCTCCAATTCATTTCCGACCAAATTGCTTCATTGACCTCTTCTTTCGGTCAATTAACTCACGAGATCCATGGATATTTTGACCATGTTCATTATCCATATGCGGGTCTTGTTCCATATGAAGCAGCGCCGGATGATGAGGCGAAAAATGATGAATGAATAATTGTAGTTTTTAAGTTTGTTTTTGTCTTCCCTGTTGCTGTAATTCTTTCCATTAAATAAACAAGGTTTATTTCATCTTTGGCATCTTATTATTATTTTGGCTAATGGCAAAAGAGGGAAGATAACGGGTATGATGCACTCTCAAGTTATAAGCTTAAATTGAGGGGGAATTCTCAAATTGAGGGGGAACAAATTGCATACTTGTTGCATGTATATACTTGTCTTGAATCGTCATTATAAATTGCTTGTCTTGCATATCCCGCTTAATGTTTGCCATTATCAAAAAGGGGGAAATTGTTGGAAACACGTTCTCAATGCAATATACTAAAACGTGTGTTCTTTTGTATAGGTTTTGATGAATGACAAACGAAGCGAAAATTGATATATGACGAAGTTCAAGAAACAAGCGCACAATTGATATACAACGAGATTCAAGCTCAAGACAAAGTTTTATTGTTTAATTGAGTCATTCTTAATTTTGATCTTGATCCTACAACTTGACTCGTAACATGGCTTCTCTCATAAAACTATTTTCCAAAATCATGCATATTTAATTTAATGTCAAATGATTTTAAATCATGCATATTTACAGTAGTCAAAATAATTTTTAGACATGCCTTAAAAATCTGGACTAAGATAATCGATTATGTACTTATGATAATCGATTGTTTTAAGCCAAGACTGCATGATAATCGATTGTGAACTAATGACAATCGATTGTGAGTAAGACAGTGAGCATCAGGTTTTTCAAACCTGCATGACAATCGATTGTGAACTAATGACAATCGATTGTAACTGAGGCAGTGTCCATCAAAGTTTTTCAAAACTCAGAATAATCGATTATGAACTAATGGTAATCGATTATGTTGAGACAGTGTCTTCCAGTGATTTTCAAATTTATTAAATAATCGATTGTTACATTGGACAATCGATTGTCAAAGAGACAGTGTCTAAAATGTTTTTCAAAAACTGATAAGTAATCGATTGTTGACTTTGTGCAATCGATTGTGAAGCTGACCGTTGTCGTAAAGTTTTCAAATACCGTCAGGTAATCGATTATTGATTCTGTATAATCGATTGTTTTGATTGAAATCCGAAAAAGATTTTTTGAACGTTATTGGGTAATCGATTATTGATTTTGTATAATCGATTGTTTTGATTAAAATCCGGAAAAGATTTTTTGAACGTTGCTGAGTAATCGATTGTTGATTCTGGACAATCGATTGTTTGTGGTAAAATCTGGAAAGGATTTTTTGAACGTTGCCAGTAATCGATTATGGATTGTAAGTAATCGATTATCAAGCGTAAAATCTGGGATTGAATTTTGATCTGACTGGCAGACAATCGATTGTTGGGGTTTGACAATCGATTGTCTGTGAGTAAAATCAGCAACTCTTAATTGGCAATTAGGCAACGGTAATGCCAAGTTTTTCAACTATAAATACAGCTTCATTTCAGTGTTTTAAACACAACAACATACTACAACTGATCATTACATTGCTATAAGCTTGCATACTTTTGTTTATCATTTTATATTCAATTTCATAAAGCTTTTGAGAGCCATATTCTTGTCCAAAGTTGTTGTGATATAGAGCTTACTTCTTTTACTCATATCTACTCATTAAGGAGTATTTTGTTTGAGTGTTTAGTGTTTTATACACGTGTAAGAGAATTGTGATTCTCTTGTTGTAAGGAACTTGTGTTTCCTTGGTTGAAGTCTTGGAGTGTTGTATCTCCGAGCAAAGGTGTTAAGGCTTGTGTCCTTAAGTTGTAAAGGTTTGTTGAGCACCCGTAAGCTTAACAAGTTAGTGGAAAATCTCGAGAGAGTCTCTCGGGGACTGGACTAGCCACGTGTTATGGTGAACCAGAATATATCGGTGCGTTCTTTCCTTTTGCTTATTTAACGCACTTATTTATTTCCTGCAAATTTTAATTTCCGCAAGTTTACGCTAAATTTTATTATAACGCTATTCACCCCCCTCTACCGTTAAGCGTATTTTCTAGCAAAATCTATTTTGGAGTAAATGCATGATCTATATTACTTATCCATTAGATCATCAACTAAGGGAATAGGAAACTTGTCCTTAATGATCATGTTGTTTAAGGCTCTATAGTCAATACAAAACCTCCAACTTTCATCTTTTTTCTTGACTAATAAAATGTGAGATGAAAATGGGGAATGGCTTGGTTGTATTATGCCATTATTGAGAATTTCACTCACCTATTTTTCTATCTCATTCTTTTGGAAAAAACTGTATATGTAAGGCCTAATACGTACAGGGTTTGCATCTACCTTCAGGGGAATAAAATGGTCATGGGCCCTTCTTGGAGGCAAGGAGGTTGGCTCCAAGAACATATCAAGATACTGCTTCAGCACTCTGTCAATAACTGCAGGTAATACACTTGCTTCTGCTACTTCTTCTACTGAAATTGTAAATAGGTGAGACCATATGGCTTGTCCCTTCTTAAGTAATTCCCGTACTCCATTTGTTGTTAAGCTCTTAAACTCTGTTTGGTTGTAAATCCCCTTGAGTTCTACCCTTTTTCCTTGTGAGTCGCTTGCACCTTATACTCCACAAAATCAAGTAGGACTGGATTATGCCTCTTCCTCCAATCCCATCCCAGTATCATGTCATTGCCCGCCAACTTAGTGATTCTAAATATAATTCTAAAAATAAATTAATATATAATGTATTAAGAAAATTTAGGGCCCAAAAAATATGAGGCCCAAACAGCTGCTTCTTTACCCTTGGGCCGACCCTGTTGAGGTCATATGCCACTACTGCTGAACATCCAGACACTAAGCCAAGGGGACTGAAAGGAGATTTCTTCCCCGTATATGTAGCGATAGGACTAATAGCAATGTCAGTGGGTTTTGGGGTACACACAGCCATGCATCATCAGCTGAAGCGTTTGCCCAATGTGTATGTGAAGAAATCAAGAAGGGAAACTGTACCAGAGGTGGCTGAACAGGACAATGTGTTGAATGATTCCGACAGTTTTATTAAAAAATCTTTTTTCAGAAAGGCGGGTCATGTTCAGGATTTTGATAATCAATCTGTCATGCCTGATCCTATACGCGGGGATGTTCTAGCTAGGGAGCCTCATCCGAACCCAAATTCTAGCTAGTTATGCTTGGCCATTGTTAAAATAAATGTTCGTCATGCTTAGAATGTTAAGACGCCTTAAAACCCAGCAAATTCTGTCTTTTATCACAGTTAAATGACTTCTTTTATTTGATATTGTATTATTCTAATTCACTTTGATAGAGTAATGGAGGAAGAATATTTAATATATATATTCTTAACGGATTAACGGATTATCCGTTAAAAAAGTTGAATAATCCGCCCCCAAATCGATTAGCCGTTAATAAAAAAATTTTAAAGTGTTCCCCGTCCGTTAAACCGTTAACCTGATACCAAAAAATCATTAAACTTCGATTTCGATTTTGATTTCCGTTCGATCTTGAACACCCTATTGGAGAAGAAGTGTTGGGGTATCGGATTACTTGGCAGCAGGCCCAAAGAGGAAGACTTGAGTATATGGCCTACATTATATCTCTATTTATTATTCCTAAACTCAACTTATTATGAGTATATTCTACCAGTGTCACTTTTGTTTGGTTTAGATTAACAAAGTGACTCGAATATTATATTTAATTATTTTTATTTAGAGAATAAAGAATATTCATATGGCTTGTCGTGTAATATTATAAATATATTTTTAATGATAAAATTCATTTAACGCATGCCTGTACAATTAGACGAGCTTAATGGCTACACGGTATACACAGAAAATGTGAAAATAATTGAGAAGAAGTTGACTGACTTGCAACTTGCACAAACTTGTTAGACGGAACAAAAGGGCACTTCGGCATATCCTGGAGATGATAAATATGAGGACGTAAACTGTAAGTGAGTCACTATAAGAGTACGAACCGGTCTCATGTTCAAAGTCAACATAGTCAATTTAGCTTGTGTAATTTTTGCCCCACATGAATTATTTATATAAAAATTTTAAATTTTAAATTTTTTCTTTTAATTATTTGAGTTTTGGGAATAATTGCATAGTTTTCGTATTTGTTTGCATTTTGTTTGCATTTTTTAGTTTAGATAATTATTAAAAAATACAAAAATATTACATTTAGATTTTGGATTTGATTTTACATATTTTAAAATTAAGTGGTAATTGGAATTTGACAAAAAGTATAAAAACAAAAAAATACATACAAAAAAGGAAAAAAAGAAAAAATCAAACTTTTAATTTATCTTTGCTTTGTTTAATTTGAATTTCGTTAGTTTCTTTAAATTGATTAATTATGTTAATTGGAGTCCAATATAATAAGATAAGTTAATTTAAGTTTATGATTTAATTCAGCTTCATTTTTAATTTTAATTTCAATTTTAGAAAAAGAAAAGAAAAGAAATAAAATTATGTCTAATAAAAATGCCCAATTTGGGCCGAAAATACCCCAGCCCAATCTTTAAACCCCCAAACCCGGCCCAAAAATACGGTCCAGCCTCGGGTCTCCCAAACGACATCGTTTTGGTGGTAATTAATCATGGCCGTCTAGGTTTTCTTGATCTAACGGACGAGAAGTGGGCTCATTTTAGTATATAACTGTCCAAACAACCCCTACCCCCTCAGAACCCCGTACCCTTCATCTCTCTCAAACCCCCCACTGGAAACCCTAACGCTGCCGCCTACCACCGCAAACCGCCACCCAGAAATTACCTCTGCCGGCGGCTGAACTCCGATCAGCCCAAAATTTACATTACTTGAACACCTCCCTCTCCTCTTTCCAAATCCGTCACTATTTTCCGTCAAATCCCACCGTAGCTAGTCAAATCTTATCCAGAAGCACCAACTCCACCGCCGTGTATGGCGACACCGTCACCAAACATTACCAAAGCGATACCATATCACCTCCGCTACCCCCTCTTCCCTAATCCATGTTTGGTTTCCCCAAAATCACTCCCGATTCATCAAAATCTAATCGGAGACCCAAAACTCTAATTTCAAAAAGAAGGGGGGGTTCACTAGTGATTTGACCATAATAGAGTTTAGCCGTGTGTTTTCTCATGAAAACACATGATTAAACACCATTTTTTGTCAACTGATTCAAAATGGCTTGTCCCGGATCGTGATTCAATCCTGGTACGTTTTATTTTTCTTTTAATAAGTATTTGCTCGTTTATTTGTAATTACTTTAAATTCGTAGCCATTAGGGTTCTGATTTTTGCGTTTTTGTTCATCTTTATGTTTTCCCTTATTCTTTGTTTTGATTCAGCCTCATTAGATTTTTCTTTTCTGTTACTGTTGTATTAGGTTAATAGCAAAATCAGTTTTAGGTTCTATTTTAATCAGTTAGTTTAAATGTTTCTTCCTAGTTTGATTTTAGTTTCTTTGGCCTTTTGTCTAAGAGTTTGGATCAACCCTTCTAGATATGGATTTGGGCCTCGTTTGATTTGTTCCCTAAAAGTTAATAGGTCTATTTGAATTGGGTCACTTAGCGCAGACCTAGTTGGTAGATTTAGGTAAATAACATGGATAGTCAGGGGTAGTATAGGTAAATCACCCTAGGAAATCTTATAGTAACAGTAATAGAAACTTCTGGCGGGTGTTTCTTGTTAATTTCAATGATATAACTTGGTTAATCAGTTAAGAATTGAGGGGCCTAAATGAAATAAAAGATCCGAATGTTGCCATAATCCTTGCCTATAAAGGCATTCCAACCTTACCTTTCAAGGCAGGTTTGGAGGGTAAAAAAAATAAAATACGGGAAAGATTTTGAAGGATAGAAAATTCTGAAAAAAGAGATTTGAGAGCTAAAAATGGGTTAAAAGAAAAACAATCAGAAAAGTCAGAAAAATATAAATATTTTACCGTTTCATTGAAACACTTGCTGAATCCTTTTCGAAGCTTTGAATTTCTAAAATAGTTCCTTGATGTGTTAAAATAAGCTGAGTATTTGTCTATTGAAGTCCGGTGTTGAAGTCGGTTGGGTTTGCATTAGATCGTTTGGTTTGAAATTGTGTGAAAATACTCATTTGGGTCCTATTGGTATTGCTATTGCTATTGCTGAGGCTGCTGCTGCTCAATATCCTCTTTGTTTCTTCTTTTCCATGTATATCCTCAAACTATAAGTGGAATGAAGTCTTTTGAGCGAGATTTGTATGAAAACTTGGATTCAAGTTGAAGTTTAAATTGAACTACTGGCCTCTAGTGTATTTGTAACCATTTTGGCCATTATGTGTGCTTGAGTTCTTTATTTCTTATGAAAATTCAAGTTTGGACTGTATTGGACTATTGGACTGTGAATTCGTTACTCAGGATTGTAAATTCATTACTTAATGGTTGTTGTAGCAGTGCTTGGTTCCTGTTGGTATAAATAAACTGCAATTTAGTCAAATGATCTGTGAAATGAGAAATCATTTTGTAGGTGAGCTTGGGTCCACGAATCTATCCTTTTCGTGTGCATGAAATCGAAACAGTGTGCCTACTTAGACAGGAATAGAGTTTATAATTCCAAGTAGCAATTTGTCTAAATAATTATTTAAAGACCAATATCAGCGCATAAGATAATTTCAGGGCAAAATGTTGTGACCAACTATGTTGATAGAGGTTTAATACTGCTGAGTTCAATTGTCTTTGTTAGTCTCCTAAAAGTGAAGTCACTATTGCTTTCTTTGTTTGATCAGCTAACGTTAAGATGACAATAATTTCCCTGGTTCATATGAAAAGACTTAATGTTGGGACCTTGATATCGAGAGACATCCTTTGGGCCTATTTCAAAGCCCCGTCCTGAAGGCACATTTGGGTCAAAACGGACCATCCTTTTAGCTAGACTATCAATCCCTTATGGTGGTTAAAGTTCTTTATGCAATGCCTTAATCTCTTTCACTTGCGTTCACCCATTAGCTAACCGGGTCTTCCAATTGAGGCAAGATATAATAGACAATGGTAGCATATTAATTTTCAGAACCTTAGTTCAAATGTCCTTAAAGAGGTGCGCCGAACAAAAAATCACAAATGCATGGCCCTCGTTTAAATTAGTTTCTTAAAAATACTTAGAATTCGGGATGTGCCATTTAGCCAATTTTCATGGCCTATCACAAAGTTAACAATGCGTTAGTCATTTTAGGTGCGTTCTTTAATAATCTTACATTCTTAAACTCGAGTGCGCATTTCATGTGACCCAAATTCAAACTCCAAAATATTTGATAAGACGTGTTTAGGATATCGGGTGCATTTCATGTGACGCGATCCAAAAACATATTTTAAACGACGTTTAATTTTCTTAAAAATTAATAAAAAACGCTAAATAATTAAAAATTGCACTATAGTTTGAAACATGTATTAAAATTAGATTATAGGCCAATTCTGATAGTTTAGGTGACCGTGTTAGAACAACGAAATCCGGGGGTGCCTAACATCTTCCCTTGGGTTAACAGAATTCGTTATTTAGAATTTCTGGTTCGTAGACTTCAAAAAGGAAAGTCGAATATTCCTCGATTTAGGATTTTAAAATAAATCGGTGACTTGAAATACCAAATAAATTATTTCAACTGGCGAGTCTAATAAAATAAATAAATAATCTCATTTCGAATAATGTCACTTAAACTGGAAAAATTCCTTTATATACTACCTTTTAGGGTGGTGTGTAAAAAAAGAGGTGTGATAGTTACTATGGGTAGGATTGCATATAGGTGTTCGTAACATGCAAGGGAATTCAATAACAATCTTAGTTAGATCTTTTTGTATTTAATATTTGTTTACATGTCAAAAATCAGATCCTGGTGAAGAGAGTCTCGTTTCAAAATTTCTTTAATAGTGGGAAGACTCTATGCGTATCCACACCGATACTGATCCTTGCTATCAATACTTTGATCTATGAAACTTGTGAATAAATTGAATGAAATTTGTGTGGTGAAATTTTCTCAAAATCCAGCCAATAAACACGACAAGAAAACTGATTTTCTTTGTCAAGACTCTCTCTTAGTTTTTCTTGTGCGGCACCTTCAAAAACTCTTTTCGTTTAATATATATTAGGTCTATTTTCTTTTTTACGCCTGCTTCTAGGGATATTCATAATAATCCGAAAAATTGAACCAAACCGAAAATCGAACCAAACTGACCAAAAAACCCGATATTTTTTGGTTTGGTTTTGTTTTGGTTTTAAATTTAAAAAATCGATCAAATTTGGTTTAGTTTTGGTTTCAATCAGAAAAAATCGAATCAAACCGACTATAGGAGTAGCTTTTTAAAATTTATTATTACACCTATATATATGTATGTTTTTATATAAAGTTTCAAAAATTTAATGGTAAATGTTAATAGTTTGCACTTTTAGTATAGTTCTTTACCTTTACATTCTAGTTTGATTGGTAATTTTCTTTTGTTAAGTGTAAGAATCTATTTCGTGTTAAAAATAATATGTTATTAATCGAGTCCATAAATTATTCATCACTATTTGATTCAATTATCATCAATATATCTCGGTAAATAATAAATTTCTTAAAGAACAATTGATTTGATAGTGTTACTATGAAAATATGGTCGCCGGGATATGTGTTTGGTGGTGTATGTCCTATATTTAAGAAAAAACTGACAAATAACCAAAAAACCCAGGAAACCGACATAAACCGAATCGAGAAAAAATTGACTTAATTGGTTTGGTTTGGTTCTAATATTTCAAAAACCGACTTACTTAGTTTGGTTTCTTTTAAAGAAAAAATCAATCCAAACCGAATCATGAACACCCCTACCTGCTTCATATATATATATATACTACTTTAGTAATCCTTTTCCAATATATATTAAGGAAAATTTAGAGGCGGTGACTTTTTGCTAGTCTAATGCCAAACATAAATTTTTAAATGAAAATATATGAATCCCATTCCAAATGGGTTTAAGACCTTAAGCTGCCGACAAGTCCTTTTTTTGGACTTAACACGTGAATCCAATTCAAAAATTGGAATTCATTAATACGTCTAAATCAACCTTTCATTAATATTTAACATATCATATATGTAAATATAATTATATCTATCATATATATTTCAACCAAGAGATAATTTAATTTTCTATTCCAAATAAAAAATTTCAGTTCGTTCACAATATTAATTATATCCTCTATGCTAGCAAAAAAATAACAATATTTCTTTTGGACTAATAACTAAATTTATTTGACTAATTAAATTCTATAATTTAATTACCAAACAATAAAATAATTTATCCTTTAGCAAAGGTCAGAACACTCATCAGTGTGCAACCCCATAGATTCAATACTAAGCCGGTAGTAAATTGATCACATCAATATACTAATCAAGGATGACATCTAGCAGCACTCCTTAACGACCGGATAGCATGGGGTATACAATTTACTCTCAAGAATCAGTAAAAGAATAATGTAGTAATTCCTCCTATCATTATAGCTCTGGATCACCCCTAGGATATGGTTCAACTGTCAAATCCTAATAGTCAACCAATTATGTGTTCATATCAAATATAATTGATCATTAAATGACCTAAGAAACTCAGTTCTTCTTTCTTTCAATTGCCCTGGCCAAGGTCTTAGTTTGGTCGTTTATAATTCATGACAACACGGAGCTTAAACTCATTACCAAGAGTTCACAAATTCTATCTTGATCAATCACTAATTTTACAAGTAATTAATCGTACCCAATATCCTTTCACCATCGCCCTAAGGCCATAGGTGTCTGGTATCAAAACACAATAAATAACTTGTCAATTACTATGACGATCTCAAGTCAAAGGAAACTCTTACATCATATTCTTCAAGAGAATATCCTATTGACAGTTTATGGTAATTTTAACCATTAGGAATTATCCAATGAGTCGATCATATCTCTATATGTATCATCTATCTATGTAATTTAGTTAATGAGATCAACCAATCTTTATCCCATGATGACGATCACATAAATATTAATTTAACCGGATTACTAATGTCCAAATTAATAATCCTACAATCAAGAACAAATCTAGATTAAATTTAAAAAAACTTTACTCTCATTATCATGATCTCTATCACGATGACAAGTCTCAAAATTCAATCAAGGATCTTATCAAGTAAATCAAGAAATTAATAATAATGATAAAAGAAAATCAAATGCCATATATATTATATATCAAATAAAGTTCAAAAAAATATGTTCAAATTATCAAATATGACATTGGATCTAGGGCATATCTACTATATCTCTAGCAATCTCTTACTTCTACTAGAGACAATCGCTCTTGTACTTCATTCCCAATTTTCACTTGTGCTTGTCAAACTCCTTTGCACCAAGAGCTTTAGTGAATGAGCCTACAATATTTTCTTTTCCATCAAACTTTGAATCTCGATGTCTCCACTTTCAATGATCTCTCTTATCAAGTGATACCTTCGCAGAATGTGTTTTGATTTTTAGTGTGATATTGGTTCTTTTGCTTAAGCAATGACGCTAGTATTGTCAAACAACAGTGGAACTGCACCTTCTATTGAAGGAACCAC
Source organism: Nicotiana benthamiana (assembly GCA_034376525.1). Taxonomy (NCBI): domain Eukaryota; kingdom Viridiplantae; phylum Streptophyta; class Magnoliopsida; order Solanales; family Solanaceae; genus Nicotiana; species Nicotiana benthamiana. The sequence continues at coordinate 98,609,113 of CM067338.1, forward strand.
CCCAAATTCATTTAAGAACTTTTTCATCCATACATCTTCCTTAGCAGCTTCACAAGCTGCTATTTATTCAGTTTCAGTCACTAAATCAGCTACTGTAGCTTGTTTGGAACTTTTTCAACTTACTGCATCACCATTTAAGGTGAATACATAAACAGAAATAGATTTGATATCATCTCTATCTGAAGAGAAACTTGTATCGGTATAAATTTCAAGTTTCAACTCAAAAACTCCATAGATGAGAAATTGGTCTTTAGTCCTTCTTAAGTACTTAAGAATGGTCTTCACCACCTTCTAATGTTCTTCACCAGGATTTGCGTGATATTGGCTAGTCACTCCAAGTGCATAAGCCACATCAGGACGTGTACATGTCATGGTATACATGATAGCTCCTACTGCACTAGTGTACGGGTTCCTACTCATAGGTTCTCTCTCTTCTGGTGTTTTAGGACAACCCTCCCAATTTAGAGTAATTCCAGTGCCTATCAGTAGATAGCCTCTTTTGGAGTTATCCATATTATACCTCTTTAAGATGGTATCAATGTACAAAGACTGGAAAATTCCAAGCAGCTTCCTAGATCTATCTCTATAGACCTTTATTCCTAATATATAAGATGCTCCTCTCAAGTCTTTCATCGAGAACTGTTCAGATAGCCCTTGGTACTTTACAATGACGTATGTAATTCGTTAGGAGCAATATATCATCAACATACAATACTAAGAATATAATTGTGCTCCCACTAACCTTTTTGTACACGAAAGGTTCTTCTTCGCATCTAACAAAATTGAACTTTTCAATTGTCTTGTTAAAGCTAATATTCCTACTTCCAGAAGCTTGCTTTAGTCCATAAATAGATCTTTGTAGCTTGCAAATTTTATTATGATCAGACGAAGATGTGAAACCTTCAGGTTGTATCGTGTACACATCCTCTCCTAGCTCACTATTAAGGAAAGTTGTTTTCACATCCATTTGCCATATTTCATAATCATAGTATGATGTTACAAGCAAAATCCGAATAGATTTGAGCATTACCAGGGGAGAGAACGTCTCGTCATAGTCAACTCCTTCTTTCTGACGATATCCCTTGGCAACTAGATGAGATTTTTAGGTCATCACCTTTCCGTCTACTCCAATCTTTTTCTTAAAACCCCATTTACAACCTATAGGTTTTATATCCTTTGAAAGTTCAACTAAAGTCCATACTTTATTTTCCTCACTGATTCCATGGCCTTTAGCCACTTCTCATAATCAGAACTTTGTATAGCCTCTTCATAGGTCTTAGGGTCATCATCATTATGATCAACCTCATTTGATACATCATCTTGTACCATTAAATTTAATCTAGTTGGTACATGACACTCTCGTGTAGATCTTCTATGAGGTACTTGTACAATCCGTTCACCTTGTGCTGGATTTTGTTGTTGTTCAGTTTGGTTTGGAACTGGTTCATTAATCTATTCTTGAACTTCATTTAATTCTTGAACTTCAACTGTTGAAGATGATAACTTCCTTGGCAACTTTAAAACATCCAATAAAGGTTCTTCAACTTAACTCTCGTGATCTTTAGATTTTCTTGATTCGTTAGTTTCTTGAACTTCATCATGTTCTGTTTCTCCATTATAATTGCCTTCTAAAATAAACTCCCTTTCCAAAAAGGTTGCTACTCTGGCCACAAACACTTTATGGTCAGAAGGATGATAGAAATAATATCTCATTGTTTCCTTGGGATACCCGATGAACCTACACTTATCAGATCTTGAGTCAAGTTTATCAAATTGTAGTCTCTTAACATAAGTTGGACAACCCCAAACTTTAATATGTTTAAGGTTAGACTTACATCCTTTCCATTTCTCATATGTTGTTGTAGAGATTGACTTAGTGGAAAATTTATCAAGTAAGTATGTTGCTGCTTCCAAATCATATCCCCATAAATTTATTGGAAGATCAGTAAACCCCATCATAGATCTCACCATATTTAATAAGGTTCGATTTTTCCTTTTAGACACACCATTGTATTGTGGTGTTCCTGGAGGTGTTCAATGTGAAAGAATCCCATTTTTCTTTGAGATATCTAGTAAAATATTCACTAAGATATTCTCCACCTCTATCAAACCTTAGTACTTTGATACTTTTACCAGCCTGCTTCTCAACTTCACTATCGAACCTTTTGAATATTTCAAAAGATTCAGACTTGTGTTTCATATTATACACAAATCCATATCTTGACATATCATCAGTGAATGTGATGAAGTAAGAATATCCACCTCTAGCTTGTATTTTCATGGGCCCACAAACATCTGTATGAATTAGTCCCAATAATTCAGAAGCACTTTCTCCAATTCCAGTAAATGGATATTTGGTCATTTTTCCTTTGAGACAAGATTCACAAGTAGGATATGATTCAAAATCGTATTTATCAAGGCACCCTTGTACAACTTGTTAATTTCTTTCTCTCCAATATGACCAAGCCTGCAATGCCAAAAGTGTGCATGATTTACTTGATCATCTTTTTTCATCTTAAGACTTGAAACATGCAAAATCAAATTAGCATTCACATTAGATAAGACATAAACGTCATGTTGGAGATGGCCATTCAAATATAAATTATCACTATAATAAATAGGGAAAATATCATTGCCTATGTTAATGCGAAACCATGTTTGTCTAACATAGAAGCTGAAATTATGTTCGAAACAAATTTAGGAATATAACGACCTGATCGGTCGTTTTGAGCTCTAGCACGTCGTTCAATGGTTTGAGGCCATGAGCAGCATCACTTCAGGTATTATGACGTGTGCGTATAGTTGGAATTGCATTTCGGATAGTTCGAAGTTGATTTGGAAAGAGAACTCATTTTGGAAGCTTTAAGTTAAAAGAATTAACTAAGATTGGATTTTAGAGTAAACAACCTCGGAAATGGGATATGAAGGTTTCGATAGGTTTGTATGATGATTTTGGACTTGGGCGTATGCCTGGATCGGGTTTTGGATGACCCTGAAATTTTTTGGCGCCTATTGTGAAAGTTAGCATTTTGGAGGAAATTTCATAAGTTTGGGTTGAAGTGTATTTCAGTGTTATTGATGTCCATTTGGTATTTCGAGTTCGGAAGTAGCTCCGTATGGTTATTCTGCTATTGGAAGTGCGATCGGAAGTGAATTCAGAGGTCCGTGGGTCATTTTTGAGCCATTTGGTGAAAGATAGAAATTTGAAGGTTTTTGAGAAGTTTAACCGGAAGTGGACTTTTTGATATTGGGGTTGGAATCCGATTTCCAAAGTTGGAATATGTCCATAATGTTGAGTATATCTTGTATGAAAAATTTTCAATCGGACATGGTTTGATAGGTTTAAACATCAAAAGTAGAAGTTGAAAATTTCAAAGTTCATTAAGCTTGGATTGGAGGTCGATTCATGGGTTTAGCGTTGTTTGCAATGATTTGAGGCCTTGAGCAAGTCTGCAATGTGTTTTGGGACTGGTTTTTATGATTGGTTGGGGTCCCGAGGGTCCCGGGTGGATTCCGGGTGGTTAACGGATCTAAAATGGGATTTTTGATAGGTCTGAAGTTGCTGGTTGCTAATATAACTGTACCAGCAAAATTTGGGCCGCAGATGTGGTTTTGGTCAAACTGAAAAGACTGCAGATGCGGTCATGGAGCCACAGAAGCGGGACCGCACCTGCGGTGGACGAGGCGCAGGGCAAAAAAGGGGAGCCTGGAGGAAACCGCAGAAGCGGTAGGTTGGCTCACATCTACGGAACTGCAGAAGCGGTCAAGGGACCGCATGTGCGAATATGCTGGAGGCAGTGAGGTTCTTTTAAATCGGGAGTTGGGTTAATTTCAACCCCATTTTCTTCCTTTGGAGCTGATTTTGGAGCAACTTTGAGGTGCCATTTTCACCACCAATCATGAGGTAAGTAATTTATGCTAGTTTTGAGTTAAATATATGATTATATATGGATTTGGACATGAAAATTTATAGAAAACTTAGGGTTTGAGTGAAAACCTAGAAAATTGATAATCTTGGAATTTGACCACGATTTTAGGTATGGAATTAAGAAACAAAATCATATATTTGAGTTCTTTAGTTTATGGGTAAAGCTTATCTTTGAAATTTTTTGGAATCCGGGCACGTGGGTCCGAGGGCATTTTTGTCAACTTTTTGATCGGGGTTAGGAATTGTTATAAATTGGATTTGTAATAAGTAATTGACCATATATAATGGATTTTGTAATTATTGGCAAGCTTTGGAGCATTTAGCATGTATTCGAGTCTTCAGAAGGGCTTGGAATGCCGGTTTTGGATCATCGGAGCGAGTGAGTCTCTTTCTAACCTTGTAAGTGTGAATTGTCCCCATAGGTGAATTAATTGGTTATGTGCTCCTATTTGTGAGGGATATGTACACACGAGGTGATAAGAGTCCGTGCATAGCTATTACTATGTTATTGTCCAGGTAGTCTAGGACGCAAAAGCATGCTATACTTGGAATATTTATAATCTTATCGACATTTGAATTGTTTAAATCCTATCGTATTGGTAAATAAATTTTGAAAAGGATTAAACTTAGTTTTCCTTAAATCATTAAAAGAGATTTGGTTTTTTTATTTGGATAAACATTCCCCGATAAATTCTTAATTGGTTGTTTGGCTGTGCGTATCTATGGGTGCCCCATCCCATGTATGATTCGCAAGCGGGTATTTGCTTATTTGTTGACCGGTTCGCATCTATGTTTCATGAGCAACTATTTATTTATTTATGTTGACCTCGTCACATGTATGGTTCGCGAACGGGGTAATAGATGCATATATGGTTCATGTCGTTCGACCCTCAGCGGTGCACATTTTACATTTATGTTGGATCGGGCCGTACGAACTCGACATGATTTGCGCATGCTTGTATAGCTTTCCTTGAAACTTATTGAAGTTATTAATGCCTCTTTCTAGCTTGAGAATAATTGTATAATTGATAAAAAGTAAATTTGGGAAATTTCCTATAAAAGAAAGAATTGTTTACTTACTCAACCCATTGAAATACGATCATATTTATAAAAAACCACGATTTATTACATTATTGAGATTACATTATTGGACCACTAGTAAGTGTTGAATTCACACTCTCATCTCTACTTCTTTGAGATTAGACAGGATATTCATTGGGTACACGTTGTTTTCGTACTCATACTACACTTCTGTGCATTTTTGTTGCACATGCCTCTCTAGTGGCCTAGTGAGCGTAGTAGTATGGTTGATACAGAGACTTAGGCAAGCTGCATTTTTCGAGACGACCATGGCGAGTAGAGACTCTTTCAGATTACTGTACTTATTTTTCTGTCCAATATTGTATCTCGAACAGATGTATTATGTTATTTGTTAGAAATTTCTCATGCACTTGTGACACCAAGTTCTAGGATGGATATGAGATTTTTTGTACTTACTTGTAAATATTCTTTTACTTATTTTCATAAAGATTATCTTTTACTATCTGGATTGAAGAAAAATATCAGTTTTCAAAATTATTGTGATAAAATGTTAATTAAGTATTTTGGTTAGCTTGCGTGACAGCGGTGTCCGGCGCCATCACGACCCTTAGTGGATTTTGGATCATGACAACATGGTATTAGAGCACTCAGTTCCCTTAGGTTTCATGAGTCATGGGAATGTTTAGTAGAGTCTCGCGGATCGTTACTGAGATGTCTGTACTTATCTTCGGGAGGATACAAGGCTATTAGGAGTACTTGCCTTCTTGATTTCTCATCGTACAATTTGATTCCTTAAGGCTTATGCCCTTGTTTCCTTCCTACTTAATCTTACGGGAGGTGAACTGCTGGTTATAAATCGAGAATTTAAGGATTGTAATGGTACTACCTATGTGGAGCGGGACGTTTCTCCCTGTATAGTTGATTGGACCATTGTCATTGCCCTGCGGAAGGATATTTTGTCATTTTAGCTTAGTAACAGTATTCCTGAGAGCTTTGAGTCTATACACAGATAGCTACGATTGCTCATGATTGGTGATTGCACAATATTGTTATGATAGTGGGATACTTGCCTGTTTGTTGAGGTAATGAAAGATTTGGATGGGAGTCCTCTCAGTGCATGATTTTGTGATTCGTTTTTTCTTTTCTGGCGGGGAAAAAAAATTGGCCTATGAATGTCCACATTTGGATCGATAGAGTAAGGAGACTTGGTGTTTTCAAGTGTGATGGAATTTTCTTCTACGACATGGTATCATCATCCTCGATTGAATATGTTAAGTTCGTCGGTGTTATTGTCTTCCACAATTCGCATTTGGGGTAAGATATTGTGAAATAATATTAGAGAGAGAATTGTTAGATATCGTAGGGTGCAGTGGTTCAAGATTGAATCAGTGTTTCTAATGTTGACGGCTCGAGAAGGATGATCTTCAGAAACGTTTAAAGTTAGTAGCGACTTGTGGGTTCAAGTGCTATAAAGGTAGATTTTATTTAAGGCAACAACTGAGCAACAAAGGATGAGGAAGAACATGTGGAAGGTGTCATGCGGTGGTTAATATTTTTAGAAGGCCAAGTATAAGAAGCAAAGTCCGGGTAGTTGACTAAAGGGGTGAGATTCGCCAAAGTGGGAGAGTGGAGGAGTAGCATATGAGTTCAATGGCAGGATAACTATACATATTGAGGAAAAGTTTAGAGTGAATTGGGATTCACGGTGGTCAGTGACTGGGTCTGCGAGCTCGACTTGAAATATTAGCTGTCATACGACGAAAAATTGTGAACATCATAAAGAAGTTGCTTGATATGAAGAAGGATACAACATGACTTTGAATCGGAATGTACTGTTGCACCTCTAGTTGATGTCCATGAGGAGTTAATGGACTTGTGCAGCTAGTAAGTGAGCATGGGCTCAGGATGGGTTACTGATTTCGTAGTAGTTGGGCAGTGCAACTTCATTGGGAGATGTCGGCATGTAATTTCCATAGGTGGATTATCTCATGTGAGCAGGTAAGTGGTCGCATGACACTAAGAGGTTGAATATATGGATGTTGCTAGAGATTTAGAATGTTCATGAAATGCTAACAGAAGGATTTCGAGGAATTTGGCGGTTTGATTATGCTAGATCATGTCAATAAGTGATAAATGACCTTGGTGGGTTCTAGGGTTGTGTAATAGTAGATTCAAGCTAAGTGGTAGAGTCCCACCACCTATGATTGGGTTGCATGGTCGTCTATTTATGATATCTCTGGTTATTGGTATATTGACGAGATATTATGACTATGGAAGAGGGTCATCAGTAATGGTTTGAGCAAAGAATATGAGAAATGCCTGCTATAATTGGCCTTATTGATTATATTCTGGACCAAGTCAGAGTGGGTGGCTCTCAATAACGGTCCTAGTAGATTTAGAGGTTAAAGTGTAGTGCCTAAGGATTTCGAATCCATAAGTATGGTTAAGAATCAAGATTTTGTAGAAGATTATGATTAAAGATCGGAATGTTATATGATATTTTCAACTTGCAGTATAGCATTAGGAGGACAATAACAAAAAGACTTCAGATTAGTAGAGGAATTATCAGAATAAGTGTATCAGTTGAAGATGCAAATGTGCGTGCAAGGAGAGCGTGAAATAGTACATGGGTTTGGAGACAATGTGGTCCCGTGGAATGGGGTTACTCAAGATAAGTGCAGATTAGGTTGGTGATGTAAGGAATGGAGCTATTATTATCTCTAAGGCAAGTTAAGGATGAATTAGAAGAAGTTAGATTGATTAGCCATGGTTGAATTGGCATAATTGTGGTGGTGATCTGTTTCTTCAGTGTGATTAAGTTATGCATGTGATTTGTGGCGACACGTGGGAGGCTTGACGATCACCGTATTATGGCCTTGTTATGTGTAGGCAGATCACGGATGGGTCATGTTGGTTTAGACCACTACTTGAGGATTTGAATGTTCTACGGTTATGAGAATTCACTCACGTATAGCTATGGTTCTCTTGGAATGAGTTAAATAAAAAGTTTCTATGTGAAAAAGTATTTACCCTAATAGTGCTTCAGGAGTTATGATGAAATTCTAGTACTGTCACATATTGGCTTTTTAGGTGCGGTGAGCGGTATGAAAATTGAAGGTGAGGATCAAGGTTCCTTTTTATTTTTTGACAAAGATGTCATGAGCTTGGATGAGCAGGGAAGTCATTTCGATGTTTAAAGTAAGTTGGTATTATCTTCGGCGGCACCTGAGATCGGTGTTTTGCGAAAAAAAAGTCTTTGCATCGTGGTTGAGGATTCTTGATCGCTTTTTAGTGTTAGTATAGCTGGTGGTTTGGGTGTACAGACCTGTTATTCGTTACGCAAGGTTGTGGGAGCGTGCCTCACGGGAAGATGGTATGAGTGTAGCATGTAGTCACTTGATTGATTGAAGAGTTGAACCAAGTATGAAGATTGTGGTGATACTGTTAGTTTGAGGATTTATGCCTGGAGGGCACCCAACTTATTGGGTTGTGGACTGTGGAGGATTACCCAGTTTTGATGGTTGTTTTTGTGTATTATGAGAAAGGGGGGTCTTTATGAACCTTTGGAAGGAAATAAGCCTAGCTCAGTGCGATTAGAATCAGCTTGAGGTTTGTGGATGAATTTAAATGTGAATTTTGGCTCTACATTAGGTCAGATGTGTTCATTTCAGTAATACGCTCCTTATGGAAGAGTAGCCAGGGTGTTATTTCATTGTCAGTTATTTCAAGTAATGATGTATTGCACCGTGTAAGTTGTGAGACGGATACGTGAATTGCTTATGTGTTGAGGTTTCGCGTAGAGATGATATTATGCGAGCAAATTGGCTATTGAGATTCAGATTGTATATCGCACCTTAGTTGTTCTTGAGTTTGTAGCTTATAACGCTATATGTCTCCCCAGGGATGGTATTATGAACTTAGAGTGCTAGTTACCGATACTTGGTATTTGGTTGTAATGAGCAATCTAGCTCGATGTGTACCTCCTTATTTAAATTTTATGTGTGGGTCGGGTGGCACGCCTCCATGGGTATATTATTTGGATCGGGTTGCGCGCCACAACAATGTGATGTTGAGTACAAATTCCTATATCTATTTTTATTTATTTTGTTTCCTATCTTTCTGAGGAAAACTCATATTAGTTGTGTGCCCGCGTCGCATGTATAATTCGCGAGTAGGGTGTTTGTTTAATTATGTTGACCGCGTTGCATGTATGATTTGCGAGCGGGGTAATTGGATTTCCTTTTCAAGAGTTCGTTTTCATTGAATCGCGTTCGAATTGATAGCCTATCGATATATTCTGGCATCATATAAGACTTTTGATCATATCCGGGGTGGCTTATTGCCTGAGCAGTTCGTACTGGGTGAGACGAGATCATTGGATTTAGGATTAGTGCAATCTGATTATATGAAGTATATTAAGGAGCTAAGACCATTATTTGGTTCAGGATGAGGTGATGGTTCTTGTCAGGAGTATAGACCTAAAGATTTGTTGATTCGGCAGTTGGTTATGAATTTTTACATATCTCTTTCGTCATGGCAGTATTGTAAGCATTAGAGAAGACCTATGTAGTACATGAGGTGCAATGGGAGCATCAGATTCATGGAATTTCGATTTATTTTATCAGAAAATATTATTAGGGTCCTGTGAGTAAAGTGGTGCAAGTTGTAAATTCAGCTAAGGTATGCAGTCATGTTTGGGTGCTGCGTGTAGTTACTGATACAATGAGCGTATATTGGAACAGGCTTGGCAGAGAATTCTGTATGATGACATTGGGCTCTAAGGCTTATTTGATTTTAAGTAAAAAGGATATCTTCACATAGATTGAGCTTGGTGATCGGCTGAGTTGTGATAGCACGTGTAGGTGCACAAGGTGTTAAACAGTAATTTCGGACAACCCCAGCACAACTCTTAGTACGTTCGAGGACGAACGTATGTTTAAGTGGGAGAGAATGTAACGACTCGACCGGTTGTTTTGAGCTCTAGCGCGTTGTTCAACGGTTTGAGGCCATTAGCAGCATCACTTTAGGTATTATGATTTGTGCGCATAGTTGGAATTGCATTTAGGATAGTTTGAAGTTGATTTGGAAAGAGAATTCTCATTTTGGAAGCTTTAAGTTGAAAGAATTAACTAAGATTGGATTTTAGAATAAACGACATCGAAAACGAGATCTGAAGGTTTTAGTAGGTTTGTATGATGATTTCGGACTTGGGCGTATGCCTCGATCGGGTTGTGGATGACCAGGGAGCGTTTTGGCACCAATTGTGCAAGTTAGCATTTTGGAGAAAATTTCATAATTTTGGGTTGAAGTGAATTTCAGTGTTATTGAAGTCCGTTTGGAATTCCGAGTCTGGGAGTAGCTCCGTGTGGTGATTCTGGTGTTGGGAGTGCGATCGAAAGTGAATTCGAAGATATGTGGGGTCATTTTGGAGCCATTTGGCTAAAGATAGAAATTTGAAGGTTTTTGAGAAGTTTGGCAGGACGTGAAATTTTTGATATCAAGGTCGGAATCCAATTCCAAAAGTTGAAATATGTCCGTAATATTGAGTATGACTTGTGTGCAAAATTTGAGGTCAATCGGACGTGATTTGATAGGTTTAAACATCAAAAGTAAAGTTGAAAATTTCAAAGTTCTTTAAGCTTGGATTGGTGGTCGATTCGTGGTTTTGGCCTTGTTTGCTATGATTTGAGGCCTCGATCAAGTCCGTAATGTATTTTGGGACTGGTTGGTATAATTGGATGAGGTCTCGAGGGCCTGGGATAGATTCCGGGTGGTTAGCGGATCGAAAATGTAAATTTTGAAAGGGATGAAATTGCTGGTTACTGATATAACCGCACATGCAAAATTCGGGCCGCAGAAGTGGCTAGAAGAGCCGCATATGCGATTTGGGCTAGAAGTGAAGAGACCTTAGATGCGGTCATGGGCCCATAGAAGCGGGACCGCACCTGCGGTGGACGAGGCGCAGAAGATAAAATGTATGTGGATGTGTGATAAAATTAGTTTATTAAAGATAAAATGTGGTGGCTTTGAGATTTGGGGCATCATCTTTCCCGTGTTTTCCAACTTCGAGTTGATGCTTTTGGGTAAGGATAAATTGGAGCCTCTGGCTCAAATACGACGCGATATTTGCTTTCTGTCTTTTTCTTTTACTATACTATTTCTTTTCCTTTTAAGTCTTTTTCTTTCGGAAATGATGCATAATTCCCTTTTGAAGTTGTCTTGAATTTTCCAATTAGACATTTAAACTTTGTGAACGACCTATATCTGTCCAAATTATATCTTAAACACTACACCGAGGTGAAAATTACCAAATGAGCACTTGAAAGGTTGATGCACGTGTCAGGCAAAAAATAAAAACAAGTGAAAATTCTGCGAAATATTTTTTGTCCAAAGGGAATGAAAGTTGAAACACTTTAATCTAATGGTTAAAAATTTTTTGGTGATCGGAGAGGATTCATGAAAAATAGAGATAGCTAAGGTCAGGCAGAGGCGGACCTATCCAGAGAGGGGTCACCGCATTGATAAAGTTCGACAAAAATTTCATGTATACATATATATTTTTAGAATTAGTAATATATTAATAGTGAACATCCTATATACAAAATAGACAAGTGCAATAAATTGGGCAGAGAAGTGGAAAAAGGAAAGCCTGGAGAAAACCGCAGAACCGGTAGATTGGCTCACACCCGCGGAACCGCAGAAGCGGTCAAGGGACCGCATGTAAGGCTGTACGAATAACGGTTCCGAACCGGAACCGTGATTGGAACTGCGGTTCTGGCGGTTCCGCGGTTCTAAACGGTTTCGGTTATACGGTTCCGGTTCCGCGGTTCCGGTTCCGCGGTTCCGGGCCGGTTCCACCCTTTAGAACCGTGGAACCGGAACCGCCAGAACCGGAACCGGACCGGTTCAGGCGGTTCTAAACGGTTCCGATATTAAAATTTTTTTTTTTTTAAAATTCGGACCGTTGGCGGAACCGTTTAGAACCGCCGGAACCGGTCCGGTTCCGGTTCCGGTTCTATCCGGTTCCCAACGGCCATTTTTTATAAAAAAAATTTTTTTTTTTTTAAATTCTGAAAATCAGAACATTGGTATTGCAGAAATAGCCGTTTGGCATTTTTAAAATTTAGCCATTTGACCCCTCAAATTTAATTTAACCCCAAACTTTATATAATTACACAATTTTCCATTTCTCAACTATAAATACCCCCTCATTCTTTCATTTTAATTCACCAATTCATCAATCTTACTCAATCTCTCTCAATCTCTCTCAAGCTCTCTTTCAATCTTTCTGTGCAAGTGCTTAATTTTTGTTGCAAATTCGTGAAACATTGTGAAGTTGTTGAATTGAAGTTTTCAAGTGTTCAATTACAACGATTGTCAATTTTCAAGAAGTTGTTCGTCAATCCGGTAATCTCGTTTCAACTCTTACGTGCTAAGAATATTTGTTGTGTGTTGATATTTTCCTTAATTATAATTAGTATGGCATTTTCATTGAAAAAAATGTTCGGAAAAGGTACATCTAAATCCGGTGAAAGTAGTAGCCAAAATCCTACAATTTCAAACTGTTTAGTATATATTGCCGCACTTGCTAATTTATTTGCTGATTTTAACGAGGGAGGGGAAATTTATGAAAATGCAATATTTGAAATGAAAAAGAAATTTAAAAAATATTTTTTTCCAATCCCTCCTATTTTTGGTGTGGCTGCTTTGTTAAACCCTACTATGAAAGCAGGAGGTCCTAACTTTTGGTATACTAGTATTTATCAATGTTTAGATCTTTCACCAGAAGAAATGGCTACACTATCTGATGCGAAAGCATCAATTACAGTGAATGCTCAAACTGTTTATAATGCTTATAAACAGGCCTTAGAGCATGCTAGGCCTAATATTCCAACTCCTACTTCGTCCACGTCACAATCGTCTAAAAGAGTTGCTGGCTTAACAGCTCTTAAATCGTGGACGGAGTTCAGGGGTACTCAAGGTGAGAATTTAGATGATATTTCCCATCTAAACGAACTTCAAGTTTATTTGTCGCAGGGGCTAGAGAATGATAATCCAGACGGATCTTTCGACCTTTTGGATTGGTGGAAGACAAAGGAAAAGCATTTCCCGTTCTTGCAAGGATGGCTCGGGATGTTCTGTCCATTCAAGCGTCAACTGTTGCATCGGAGAGCGTATTTAGTCAAGCCAGACTACAAATAGGAGATCATAGAGCGTCGATGCGGGACAGCTTGGAAAAATCAGTGCTCTTCCGAGATTGGATCCGCTCTGAAAGAAGAAACTTTGGGCTAGCTGAATCTCAACCCGAAATAGATCAGTGCTATGAAGAAATGCTAGCAGAAATTGCTCAAGAATCATCTTCACCTGGAAGTGGTGATGAACAAGCTTCATTTCCACCACCGCCAACACAACCACCTCCAAACCTTGAAGGTTTTATGAGATTTGTTAGAAATAATACATAAATTATGATGTAACTTGTACATTGGCATGTCTTCTTTTAGTTTTTTTTCCTTTTAATGGTGGTATTAGTACCATGTTGTGCTCATTCCATTGGGGGAAGGAAGACTAAGAAAGATATGCCATTTTGGTCAATAAATATGCTTTTTATCATATACTTGAATATATTTGTCTCAATATTTCTTTGTCTTTACTTCTATATCAATCCTTGAATATAAAATATTTATATAACATATAATATATAACATACAACACATAATACTATTAATACTAACTACTACACAATATACATTATTTATATACAATATATACTACTTTACTACAACATATACTACTTATATACAAAATATACACTACTTATTTTGAATATATACTAATTTCCAAACACAATATATGCTATAGTAACAACATAGTACACCATATAAAAATATATTCTACAATATACTAATCACTACTATACAAGATATTTAATTTAAAAAAAAAAAAAAGGTCGGAACCGCCGGGAACCGCCTGGAACCGCCAGACCCGCGGTTCCGGAACCGCCAGAACCGGAACCGGGTGGTTCCGGAACCGTATGGTTCCGGTTCCGGCTCCGGAACCGCCAGAACCGGAACCGCCAGAACCGGGAACCGCCAGAACCGGAACCGTTTACCCAAATAGACCCAGAATCGGAACCGGATACAGCCTTAACCGCATGTGCGAAAATGCTTGAGGCAGTGAGGTTCTATAAATGGGGGTTGGGTCCATTTCAACCCTATTTTCTTCCATTGGAGCTGATTTTGGAGCAACTTTGAGGTGCCATTTTCACACCAAGGATGAGGTAAGTAATTTATGCTAGTTTTGAGTTAAATGTATGATTATATACGGATTTGGACATGAAAATTTGTAGAAAATTTGAGGTTTGAGGAAAAACCTAAAAAATTATTAATCTTGGAATTTGACCACGATTTTGGGTATGGAATTAAGAGAAAATCATATACTTGAGTTCGTGAGTTCATGGTAAATCTTATCTTTGAAAATTTTTGGAATCCGAGCACGTGGGTTCGAGGGCATTTTTGTCAACTTTTCGATCGGGGTTAGAAATTGTTATAAATTGGATTTGTAATAAGTAATTGAGCATATACTAATGGACTTGCGTAATTATTGGCTAACTTTGGAGCATTTAGCATTGATTCGAGTCTTTGGAAGGGCGTGAAATACCGGTTATGTTTCATCGGAGCGAGGCGAGTCTCCTTTCTAACCTTGTAAGAGGGAATTGTCTCCATAGGTGAATCAATTGGTTATGTGCTCCTATTTATGGGGGCTACGTACGCACGATGTGACGAGAGTCCGTGCGTAGATACTACTATGTTATTGTCCGGGTAGTCTAGGACCCAAAAGCATGTTATACTTGGAATATTTCTAATCTTATCGACATTTAAATTGCTTAAATCCTATCAAATTAGTAAATAAATTTCTAAACGGATTAAACTTCAGTTTTCTTAAATCATTAAAAGAGAATTAGTTTTTTTATTTGGATAAACATTCCTTGATAAATTCTTAATTGGCTATTTGACTGTGTATATCTATGGGTGACGCGTTGTATGTATGATTTGCGAGTGGGGTATTTGCTTATTTATGTTGTTCGCATCGCATGTATGGTTCGGGAGCGAGGTATTTATTTATTTATGCAGACCGTGTCGCATGTATGATTCACGAGCGGGGTAATAGATACATCTATGGTTTGTGCCGTTCGACCCTCGCAGTGCACATTTTACATTTATGTTGGATCGGGCCATATGACCCCCACATGATTGTCACATGCTTGTATTGCTTGCCTTAAAACTTATTGAAGTTGTTAGTGCCTCTTCCGAACTTGAGAATAATTGTATAATTGATAAAAAGAGAACTTGGAGAAATTTCCTATAAAAGAAAGAATTGTTTACTTACTCAATCCATTGAATTACGATCATGTTTATAAAAATCCACGATGTATTACATTATTGAGATTACATTATTGGACCACTAGTAAGTGTCGAAGCCGCATTCTCTTCTCTACTTTTTCGAGATTAGACGGGATATTCATTGGGTACACGTTGTTTTCGTATTCATATGGGGGTTTTTTGTACTTACTTGTAAATATTCTTTTACTTATTTTCATAAGATTATCTTTTACTATCTGGATTGAAGAAAAATATTAGTTTTCAAAATTATTGTGATAAGAAGTTAATTAAGTATTTTGGTTGGCTTGCGTGACAACGGTATCCGACGCCATCACGACCCTTAGTGGATTTTGGGTCGTGACAAAGAACGTAATAACAATAATCCAACATAAGTGCTTTTCTTGTAGGTATTATTAAAGAAATTGATCCTACAACTACGGCCGCACATTTTGCACCATTTCCAACTTGTAGATTCTTTCTTTAGCCTCCTACTTATGTTGAACATGCAACATATTACAAATGTTATAACCACTGCTAGTATCTAATACCCATAGTGAGGAATTAGTAGTAGCTAAAGAAACCTTGAAAATATTTTTCATTAATGTCTCACCTTGTTTCTTGTCCTTTAGAGTTGCAAGATACTCCTTGCAGTTTCTCTTCCAATGTCCTTTCTTCTTATAGTGAAAATATTCAACATCAAATACTGATGCAAGGTCAAATCTTCAGAAAGTTCTTTACCAAGCTTGTACCCAACTTCTCATGTTCTTTGGTAAGAACAATCATATGATTGACAAGGGGTCCAACTGGAGAGTTTTTAATGTCTAACTGTGTATCAACCATCTTCTTAAGATATTCAATGATTGCAGTTGGATCTATATTATGATGTTTCCTCTGGAGTTCAGAACTCATAGAAGCGAGAATGATGTTTTTAATAGCAAGGTATTTTTCCAAGTATTTCTAATAAACCTTGGTGCCTTGAACATTATTCTCTGGTGGGATTATCTTTGCAAGCTTATCGATCACATCAATGAGCTTTTCATATATGAGAACAATTCTCAAATTTCTATACTAGTCATCAAAGTTTGGTCCTACCAACTTGTTGATCTCAAGAATTTCACGCAACGATCTAACAGACATATTGAGAAATCTAAAATATAGAAAGAAAAGGAAATAATATAAGAACAAATTTACATATATCATAAAGGCATGGACCTTTATCTAAATGATATTTTCCACTAAGTATTTTGAACTATTTACCCTCATTATAGTTTACGTAATCTTTATTTCTGATAGTGCAGTAAAGAAATTCTTTAACAATATGTATGGGCTCCTTGGAAGTCAAGTCATTTCTCATATTTATTTTAAAGGTAGATACTCTTACCAATTGTATCCCCATACAATTTCCTTAAATAACTCTATGTCAAATAGCCCCCTAGTAGTTAGGTTGATCCTATTGGCACAGTTGAGTTCAACCATCATGCTCGCAAAGAACTTATAGGCATCTACTGTAAAATTGAATAACACTTTCAATCCATGCATCCAATGCAATAAATAACTTTAGCATATTCTCGAACTATAAGTCTCCTGGTTGTTAGGCCGCTCCTTATAAACGAGAAATAAATAAAAATTTACTTTGATGGATATCTTTACAATAAAGTATCTTATATTTTATTATTTAAGAAATCAAATTTTAGTATGAGGGAATAGTTATTAAAACAACTTTTAGTAACATGATGATCAAATCTTTTATAGCATATGAATTTAGGTCAAGTTGTCTTCATGCTTAGTCCTAAATTAATTTACATCACATGTAATAAATACTTCAAAATTATATAATGAAAATGCACATACATAAAAATGAAATTCAACATCTTCTAACATGTTTATCTTATATATCACATAAAATAATTCATGCTAGAAAATTATTATTAATTAACATCTCATGAATTAATAATAATTAAAATAACAGTAGAATCCAATAACCTATTATAGATTACAGTCATATCTAATACAAAAACTTCAAATTCAAGTTACAAACTATCTCAATCGTTTAAATTATATGTATATATATTTGATTCATAATAATGTTATATCAATCATATGCATTCAAGCAATTTGACTATTGCACAAGAAACATATATTATGATTTGAACTCTTCAAATATAATCTTAAGATATTTTGTATATAAATTTTAGACACAATAAGTCACGGCTCTGATACCACTGTAGGACTGCATATAGGTATTCATAACATGTAGCGGAAGCCAATAAAAATTCTAGGCACATCTTTTCGTGTTTAAAATTTATTTACATGTCAAAAATCGGATCTAAGAAGTACCCGGTGAAGAGAGTCTCGTTTTAAAATTTCTTCGATAGTGCGAAGACTCTATGCGTATCTACATCGAGACTGATCCTTGCTATCAACATTTTGACCAATGAAACTCTTGAATAAATTGAATGAAATTTGTGTGGTGAAATTTTCTCAAAATCCAGCCAATAAACACGACAAGAAAACTGATTTTCGTTGCCAATCCGTTTAATGATCAAAATCGGTTCAATGATCCTATCTCTATATGTATAATTTATCTATGTAATTTCGTTATGAGATCAACTAACTTTATCCCATAAAAGATGATCACATAAATATTGATCTAACCGGATTACTAATGTCCAAATTAATAATCCTATGATCAAGAACACATTTAGACTAAATTATAAAAGACTTTAATCTCATTATCATGATCTCCATCACGATGACAAGTTTCAAAATATAATCAAGGATCTTATCAAATAAATCAAGCAATTAATAATAATAATAAAGGAAAATGCCATATATATTTTATATCAAATAACATTCACAAAAATATGTTTAAATCGTCAAATATGATATTGGATCTAGGGCATATCTACTATATCCCAAACAATATTTCCTCTCCTTCAGTTTCGATCTTAGTTTTTTTTCGGCACACAATTTAACAATATTTTAAAAATAAACTTTTGAATCTTGTGAACTTAAACTAAATATATCTTATATAGTCTAAAAATTCTTTTTGAATGATCTTACACATGTTATATCACTGTTGTAGAATTGTTTTTCATGTGCATCTACACTACTATTTTAATGCACAACTATACAGACTTCTACAGAATGACAAGAAAGAATGACTCTTATTTGTTAATGTAGACAACACTCTAACAAATAAATTACTCGTCCGATCCAATTTATGTGATGATATTTAAGTGAGTATGAAGTTTAAAAATGAAATAGGGACTTATAATTTCGTGTCCAAAACAAACCATAGAATTTCCTCTGGCTATAAAATCATCAAATTAAGAGCTTGTTATGTACAAGGGATAAGGATCTTGAGATTAAATTTGAGATGAGTTTATCTGAAATTTGGTTGGAATAAAGTAGCGGTATAACTAATCTTGGAATAATTAATCTCGGATAACTTGTTTCCCGGCTAAATGACCCCTAAGAGTAAATTAGAAGTTTCAAGTTTAATTGTCACCAAATATAAAATAGTGTCATGTCACGACCTAAACCCAATACGATCGTGATGGCAACTCTCGTGAAGACAAGGCCAGCCGACACACTTCCAATCCTCTTTAAACAATTAATAATAATAAATACTAAGTCTTTAACATGATAAAAAATTCAAACCAAGCAGTGACCAGTATAATTTGCAGAAATGAAAACTAACACATCCCGACATCGGGGTGTCACCAGTCATGAGCATCTAAAATAATGCTACAAGTCTGAAAGTCTTCTCCACTACTACAAAACTGAATCAAAAGGAAATAAGATGGAGGGAGAGCATTGGGCTGCGAATCGCCAGACAGCTACCTAGTAATCTCCGAAAGATCTGCTGACAGCTCTTAACCCTCGCTAGCAGGACCTGTAGCGCCCGAATTTTCACACAGAGGTGCAGGGAGTAAAGTGAGTACTCTAACTCAGTGAGTAATAAAAACAAATGAAGACTAAGCGATATAAAATCACGTCAGATACAACATTAAGCTATCAGACACATAACAAAATCAAAAAAATATAATTAAACAGTAAAATCTCATAAACACCTTCTAAGCAGTCAAACAATGTATAAGAACAACAACTAGAAACGGTAAACACATAAGACCTGCCGCTCGGGAAAAGAACAATAGAACCGGCCCCTCGGGCTATATCATAGAACAATACTAGCCTCTCGGCCTATATCTCATATCAGAATGGGTACCCACGCTCACTAGGGGTATACAAACTTTGGGAGGGGCTCTTTACGGCCTAAGAGTAATATTGAGCCATCTCGTGGTGTCATAAAAAGGCTCTCGGCCTCATATTTATCACAAGCTACCTCGTAACTTACAATCTCAGGCCTTGACCTCATTATTATCATCAATATATCACTGCTCCGGCATGCAGCCCGACCCAAAAGTATCCTCACAACACAGGCCCTCAGCCTTACTCAGTCAGAATCTCATAAGCCCCCCGGGCAACAATAAAATATGAAGCTCAACTCAAAATATCTTTGAAAATATCATTTAAAGTGTCTTAAACAAAATAACATAGCTGAGTTTTGAAAACAATAAAAATATGGTATGATTGAGCACAAGTGTGAAATCAAACAGTGAGGGAAGTATCATTAAAAATCTCTTAAGGGTTCAAACAGTTGGCATGGAGCCCAAATATGGCAGTTAGTCAAAAATATAATAATATCAAACAATTATCTGTCAAATACGCAGTAAAATAGTCATTCGGGATGGACTAAGTCACCATCCCCAACGGTGCATGACCCCACGCTCGTCATCTAGCATGTGCATCACCTCAACATAGCCAAACGCTGTGTAATCCGGTGTTTCATACCCTCAGGACATCATTTAAAATAATTATTCATCTCAATCTGTCCCAAAATCTAGCTCGCATTGCTCCTCGAATCGGTCTCCGAATGCTAAGAATCTACCAAAATCAGAAATTAACCATTAAATTATGTTAATGGGATAAAGTCCACTCGAAAATAATCGAAAAACATCACAAATCCTGAAATTACCAAAACCCAACTCCCGGGCCCATATCTCGAAATTCGATAAAATTCACATCATTAGATTTCTTATCTCCCCACGAGTTCATAAATATAAAAAATTCCAAATTTTGACCCCAAATAGTCTTCAAAATCCTCAATCAAAGGCCTAGGTTTCTAAGCCCTAGTTTCTCTAATTTTCCCTTTAATTACAGCTATAATGCGTGCATTAATACCATAGAATCGAGTTTTTAGGTCCAAAATTCTTACCTTAATGATTTTCCCTTGAATCCTCTCTTCAAAATCGGCCAAAGCTCTCATATTCGTATTTAAAAGTGAAGAAGCCCTCTGAAAGTCGCAAAGGAAATAACTTATATGTTCTAGTCCAGGGATTTCCGCATCTGTGGCCGAATTCTTGCTTTTGCGGTATCGCAACTGCGGTCCTAACTTAAGTCCGCCCTTTTCGCATCTGCGGTAACCCATCTGCACCTGCACCATCGCAGGTGCGGTCAAACACCGGCTTCTATGGACCCAGCCAAACACACCTTTAGCCGCTTTTGCGGCCCATCTTGCACATATGTGGCATCGCACCTATGGTCCCCAATCCGCAGGTGCGAAAATACCAGAAGAAGAAAAATCTGCAGCTTCATCAACATTCCAAACTCTCCATCAACCATCAGTAATCACCCCGAGGCCCACGAGATCTCCACCAAAAGCAGCAACATGTCCCATAACCTTATTCAAACTTATACAAGTCTTCGAAACACCTCAAACAACATCAAAACCCCCAAAACACATTGAATTTAAGCCTAAGGTTCTAAAATCCTTTGCATTCCGCTTTTGATCGAAAAGTATACCAAACCATGTCTGAATGACCTGAAATTTTGCACATATATGCCAAATGACATAATGAATCTACTGCAACTTCCGGAATTTCATTCCGAACCTTATATGAAAATCTCACCTATCAACCGGAAATCCCAAAAACTCAATTTTGCCAATTCAAACCAAATTCTACTCCGGAACTCCAAAACTCATTCCGATCACACTCCTAAGTCCCAAATCATCTCTTGAAGCTATCCGAACCATCATAACTCACATCCGAGTCCTCTAACACATAAGTCAACATCCAGTTCACTTTTACAACTTAAGCTTTCCTAAAAGAGACTAAGTGTCTTAAAACTTCTCAAAACCTTTCCGAACCCGAGCCAACCAACCCGATCTTCTATAGAACCAATAAAACAAAGAAAATAGAAGCATCAATGGGAAAACGGAACGGTAACTCATGAGACGACCGGATGGGTCGTCACATCTTCCCCCTCTTAAACAAATGTTCGTCCTTGAACGAGTTAAGAAATGTACCTGAAGCCTCAAATAGGTGAAGATATCTGCTCCGCATCTCCTGCTCGGTCTCCTAAGTAGCCTCCTCGACGGGCTAACCTCTCCACTACACTTTCATTGAAGCTATATCTTTTGATCTCAACTTCCCAACTTGACGCTCCAGAATAGCTGCTGGCTCCACATTATAAATCAGATCAACCTCCAACTAAACCGTGCTGAAATCCAGAACATGAGACGGATCCCCAATATACTTCCGGAGCATAAAAACATGAAATACTGGGTGCACACTCGACAAGATGGGTGGAAAAGAAAGCTCATAAGCCACCTCTCCAATCATCCGAAGTACCTTAAAAGGTCTAACGAATCGTGGACTCAATTTACCCTTCTTTCCAACCCTCATAGCACCCTTCATGGGTGAAACCTTCAACAGAACTTTCTCACCAACCATGTAGGACATATAACGAACCTTCCTGCCACCATAGCTCTTTTGCCTCGACTATGCTGTACAAAGCCTCTCTAGAATCACCTTCACCTTGTCTAAAGTATCCTGCACCAAATCTGTACCCAATAGACTGGCCTCACCCGGCTCAAACCAACCAAATGGAGATCTACACCGTCTCCATACAAAGCCTCATTGGATCCATCTGAATAATCGACTGGTAACTATTGTTATAAGCAAACTCCACGAGTGGTAGAAACCAATCCCATGACCTTCCAAAATCAATAACACAAGCGCATAACATATCCTCCAATACCTGAATTGCGTGCTCGGACTGCCTGTCCGTCTGAGGGTGAAAAGCTATACTCAACTCAACCCGAGTGCCCATTTCTCGCTGTACAGACCTCCAAAACTGCTTAGTAAACTGAGTGCCCCAATCTAAAATGATGGAAACTTGGACACCATGCAACCGAACAATCTACCGGAAATATATCTCTGCTAACCGCTCTGAAGAATAAGTAGTATACACAGGAATGAAGTGCACAGACTTGGTCTGTCGATCTACAATCACCCAAATAGCATCGAGCTTCTTCAAAGTTTGTGGGAGCCAAACTACAAAGTCCATAATGATCCGCTCCCACTTCCACTCTGGAATGTCCATCTGTTGAAGCAAGCCACCTGGTCTTTGATGCTCATATTTCACCTGCTGACAATTGAGACACCAAGCTACAAACCCCACAATGTCTTTCTTGAGACGCCGAGCTACAATCCCTACAACGTATTTCCTTGTTCTCCTCCATCAATAATGTTGTCTTAGATCCTGATGCATCTTCGCATATCCCGGATGAATGGAATATCGCGAGCTATGAGCCTCCTCCAGAATTAACTCCCGAAGCCCATCTACATTGGGCACATATATCCGACCCTACATCCTCAGCACCCCATCATCTCTGATAGTCACATCTTTTCCATCATCGTGCTAAACTATGTCCTTAAGGACACTCCCTCATGCGCTCAAACAAGGAAGACCAATAAATCACACAAGCCAATACCCTACTGGGATCCGAAATATCCAACCTCACGAACCGATTGGCCAAAGCCTGAACATCAACTGCAAGAGGTCTCTCCCCAACTAGAATATATGACAAACTCCGCATACTCACTGCCTTTCAGCTCAAAGCATCGGCCACTAGATTGGCCTTCCCTCGGTGATACAAGAGAGTAATGTTATAATCCTTAAGCAACTCCAACCACCTCCACTGCCTCAAATTGAGATCCTTTTGCTTGAACAAGTGCTAGAGGCTACGATGATCAGTATACACCTCACAAGATACACCATACAAATAATGCCTCCACATCTTCAACGCGTGAACAATGGTAGCCAAATCCAAATCGTGAATAGGGTAGTTCTTCTCATGTGGGTTCAAGTGACGAGGAGAATAAGCTATAACTCTACCCTCCTACATCACAACACGACCAATACCAAATCTCGAAGCATCGCAATACACGGTATAAGACCCTAAAGCTTATGGCAATATTAACGCTAGGGTTGTGGTCAAGGTAGTCTTGAGCTTCTGAAAGCTCTCCTCACACTCATCGGACCACTGAAATGAAATGCCTTTCTGAATCAACTAGGTCAACAGCGATGCAATAGACAAGTATCCCAGAAAAAATAGTGATAATAACCCGCCAAACCAAGAAAACTGCAAATCTCTGTGTTGAGAATGGCCTAGGCCAACTATGAACCACCTCTATCTTCTTCGTGTCCACCCGAATACCCTCGCTGGACACCACGTGCCCCAAGAAAGCCACTGAACTGAGCCAAAACTTACATTTGGAGAACTTTGCATAAAGCTTCTCCTTTCTCAATCTCTCCAACACCACTCTTAAATACTCTGCATACTCCTCCTGACATTGCGAGTACACCAAAATATTATCAATGAAGACTATGACAAACGAGTCGAGATATGGTCGGAATACGTTGTTCATCAAATATATGAACGTTGCTGGGTCATTGGTCAGCCCGAAAGACATCACCAAGAACTCATAATGACCATATCTGGTCCTAAAAGCTGTCTTATGAATATCTGAGTCCCCTATCTTCAACTGGTGATAACCTGCGCACAGATCAATCTTGGAGAATACTCTCGCTCCCTGCAGCTGGTAGATAAAATCATTGATACGAGGAAAAGGATACTTATTTGTAATTGTTACCTTGTTCAACTGCATGTAATCAATGCACATTCTCATCGTGCCATCCTTCTTCTTCACAAAAAGAATCGATGCACCCCACAGTGACACACTAGGACGAATTAACCCATTATCCAAAAGTTTCTGAAGCTGCTTCTTTAACTCTTTCAACTCCACTGGTGCCATATGATATGGTGGAATAGAAATGGGCCGAGTTCCGGCACCAGGTCAATACCAAATATAGATCCCTGTCTGGTGGCATGCCCGATAGGTCTACAGGAAATACATTGAGAAAATCCCTCACAACTGGAACAAAATCGATACTCTGAGTCTCTAGACTGACATCCCTGACAAAGACTAGATATGAAAGACACCCTTTCCCGACCATACACTGGGGCTTCAAAAAAGAAATCACTCTGCTGGGAACATAATCGGTCGAACCTCGCCACTCAATCCGTGGCACACTAGGCATAGCCAAAGTCACTATCTTAGCATGACAGTCCAGAATAGCTTGGTATGGAGATAACCAGTCCATGCCAAAAATAACATCAAAGTCTACCATACATAATAATAATAGATCCAGTAGGGTCTCTAGACCTCCAATAGACACATCACATGACTGGTACACATGGTCTACCACAACAGTATCGCCCACTAACGTAGAGACATGAACAAAATAAATAAGGGACTCACATGGCATATCCAATAATGGGAAAAATAAGACGATACAAAAGAGAAAGTAGAGTTAGGGTCAAATAGCACAGAAGCATCCATGCGACAGACTGAGATAATTCCTGTAATCACCGCATCTGAAGAAATTGCATCAGGCCTAGCTAAAACTGCAAAGAAGCGAGCCTGGAAACTACCGGATCGACCTCCCCCTCTAGGGCGACCCCTAGAATACTGTCCTCCACCCCTAGCTGGAAGGGTGGGTGGTGAAGTGGCTAGGGCTGAGGCTGATGGCTGGCCCCTCTACTGGGATAAACCCTCAAGACAACAAGGACACTACATCCACAAGTGGCCAATCTCTCCACACTCATAGCAACTCCTATGTGCTGGAGACGAGGACGGATGGGAATCCCTAGCAGCAGAATGACTAGCAAACACACCTGGCATAGAAGAATCCTGAACTGATGGATCACGAGACGAACTTTGGGTTGGAAGTGCACTAAGCGAAGAATGACCCTGCTAAGAACCGTGAGAACTATGGCCTGATATGCCCCATGATAACCTGGGCGAGCTGACTGAGCATGTCTAAACTGACGGCCTCTGTCGTGCTAAAACTGGCCCCTCAAAGGAGCACCCCCAAAACTACCGTGTCCTTGAGGCCTCTTAGCCTCCTTTCCTCACGCTTCTGGAGATGAACTGACTCAATACCTTGAGTAATATCCAAAAGCTCCTCAAATGTAGCACCTGACACCCTCTCCCTAGTCATGAGAACCCGAAGCTAGTAGGTAAGGCCATCAACAAACCTCTTAGTCCTCTCACTCTTAGTAGTAACCAGCCAATAGCATGTAGAGCTAACTCTGAGAACCTCATCTCGTACTAGGTAACAGTCATATCCCCCTATTGTAACTGCTCGAACTGCCTACATAGCTCCTCCATACGGTACTGTGGGGCATACTTCTCCAGAAATAGAGTGGAGAACTGCTTCCAACTCAGGGGTGCCGAACCAACAGGCCTACGCCTCTCATATGCCTCCCACCAAGTGAAGGCAGCTTCCGTAAATTGAAAGGTCATTAATACAACCCCACTAGTCTCTAGAATACCCGCAGTTTGAAGAATTCTCTAACATATGTCTTAGAAACCCTTGGCATCCTCGCTCTCTACACCACTGAAAGTAGGAGGCTAAAGTCTACCAAACCTCTCCAATCTACGCTGCTCGTCCTCTGGCATGACTATAGCAACATAAACCTGAGTAGTTGCCACCAGTTGGGCTAGTGGCGCCTCCGGTGTCTACACTCCTTGCACTACCGGAATGGGTGTGCAGGTGGCAAGAGTTTGAGAGCCCCCTACATGAGAAGTGGCTATGGTAGTAGAAACTACGACTACCTGAGCAAGGCTAGTACATACTGTCAATATCTGGGCTAAAGTCTCCTGAAGACCCGGAATCACAATGGGCACAACTGGTGCCTGAGCTGGTGCTCTGGGGCATCCACAACTGGGACCTGATCCTGAACTGGGGCGGTTGGTGGATCTGCAAGTGCTGTACTAACTACTGTAGGGGTTGCACCTCTACCCCTACCACGGCCTCGACCATGTTCTAGACCTCTAGTGGCTCCAGCAGGTTGTACTGGTGGTCGTCCATCCTGACCGGTAGTGCGTGTTCTCACCATCTGTGAGAGAATAGAATAACAAAATTTAGTACTCAGATCAACAAATTCGCACGACAAGAATTTCAAGAATATGGAATTTTCCTAAAGGTTCTTCAGCCTATCGAGGATAAATACTGACATCTCCATATCGATCCGCGAGGCTCTACTAAACCTGTTCATGACTCGTAAGACCTATGTAACCTAGGCTTTGATACCAACTTATCACGAACCTAAACCAAACTCAGTCGTGATGGCACCTCTCATGAAGACAAGGCCAACCGACACACTTCCAATCCTCTTTAAACAATTAATAATAATAAATACTAAATCTTTAACATGATAAAAATCCTAAACTAAGCAATGAAAAGTATAATTTGCGAAAATGAAAACCAACACAGTACGACATCGTGTGTTACCGGTCATGAGCATCTAAAATAATACTACAAGTTTGAAAGTCTACTCCACTACTATATAACTGAATCAAAAGGAAATAAGATAGGGGGAGATACACTGGGCTGCAAATCACCGGGCAGCTAATCTCTGAAAAATCCGCTGACAACTCTCAGCCCTCGCTAGCAGGACCTGTAGCGACCGAATCTGCTCACATGGGTGCATGGAGTAAAGTGAGTACTCCAACTCAGTGAGTAATAAAAACAAATGAAGAATGAACGATATAAAATCACATTAAACACAATATTAAGCTATCAAAGGCATAACAAAATCAGTAAATATAATAATACAGTGAAATCTCATAAACACCTTCTATGCAGTCAAACAATGTACAAGAACAACAACTAGAAATGGTAAACACATAAGAACTGCCCTTCGGGTAAAGAACAACAGAACCAGCCTCTCAGGTAATATCACAGAACAATACCAGCCCCTCGAGTTATATCTTATATCACAATGGGTACCCGTGCTCACTAGGGGTGTACAGACTCCGGGAGGGCCCCCCTTTACGGCCTAAGCGCAATATCGAGCCATCTCGTGTCATCATAAATAGGCGCTCGGCCTCATATAAATCATAAGCCACCTCGTGGAGTACAATTTCAGGCCCTCGACCACATTATCATATTCAATATATCACTGATGCTGTGTGCCGCTTGACCTAAAAGTATCCTCACAACATAGGCCCTCGGCCTTACTCAATCAAAATCTCATAAGCCCCCCCGGGCAATAGTAAAATATGAACCTCAGCTCAAAATATCTTTGAAAATATCATTTAAAGTGTTTTAAACATAATAACATTACTGATTTTTGAAAATAGCAAACATATGGAATGACTGAGCATAAGTGTGAAAACAAATAGTGAAGAGAAAATCATTAAAAATCCCCTAAGGTTTCAAATGGTTTGCACGAAGCCCAAATATGGCATTTAGTCCAAAATATTATTAGTTGTAAATACGCAGTATAATAGTCATTCGGGATGGACTAAATCACAATCCTCAATGGTGCACGACCCCACGCTCATCATCTAGAGTGCGTCACCTCAACATAGCTAAACGGTATGTAATCCGGGGTTTCATACCCTCAACATAACATTTAAAATCATTACTCACCTCAATCCGGCCCGAAATCTAGCTCGCAATGCCTTTGTCCCTCGAATCGGTCTCTGGATGCTCCGAATATACCAAAATCAGAACATAACCATTATATTAAAAAGTCCACTAAAAAATAATCGAAAACATCGAAGTCCCAAAATTACCAAAACCCGACTCCCGGGCCCACATCTCGAAATTCGATAAAATTTACATCAATAGATTCCTTAGCTCCCCACGAGCTCATACATATGAAAAGTTTCAAAATCCGACCATAAAATTGTCTTCTAAATCCTCAATCAAAGGCCTATGTTTTCAAGCCCTAGTTTCTCTAATTCCACCTTTAATTCCAGCTCTAATGCGTGCATTAATACATAGAATCGAGTTTTAGGTCCAAAATTCTTACCTCAATGAGTTTTTCTTGAATCCTTTCTTCAAAATTGTCCAAAGCTCTCAAATTAGTGTTTAAAAGTGAAGAAACCCGTTTAAAATCGCGAAGGAAATAATTTCTATGTTCTGGTAAAGGGATTTCCGCATCTCCGGCCATATTCCTGCTTTTGCAGTACTGCATCTATGGTCTAGACCACCGCATCTGCGGTCCTCACATAAGTCCGCCCTTTCCCCATCTGCAGTGACCCATCCGCACATGCGCCATCGCAGGTGCGGTCAAACAACCGCATCTGCGGTCCCAGCCAAACACACCTTTGGCCTCTTCTACGGCCCATCTTGCGCACATGTCGTGTCGCACCTGCGGTCCCTAATCCGTAGGTGAGGAAATACCAAAAGCAGAAAAATTTGCAGCTTCAAAATTCCAAACTCTCCGTCAACCATCCAAAATCACCACAGGGCCCTCGGGACCTAAACCAAAAGTACGAACCCATAACCTTATTCAAACTTATACAAATCTTCAAAACACCTGAAAGAACATCAAAACCACCAAAACATATCGAATTCAAGCATAAGGTTCTAAAATCCTTTGCGTTCTACTTTTGATAAAAAAAGTATACCAAACCATATCCGGATGAACTGAAATTTTGCACGCACATCCCAAATGGAAACTTTCGAAATTCCATTCCGACCCCTATATCAAAATCTCACATATCAACCAAAACGCCGAAAACTGAATTTCGCCAATTCAAGCCAAATTCTACTTCGGACCTCCAAAACAAATTCCAATCATGCTCCTAAATCCCAAATAATCTCCTGAAGCTATCCAAACCATCGAAACTCACATCCGAGCCCTCTAACACATAAGTCAACATTCAGTTGACTTTTCGAACTTAAGCTTTCTTAAAAGAGACTAAGTGTCTCAAACCTTCTCAAAACCTTTTCAAATCCGAGCCAACAAACCCAATCATCTATAGAACCAATAAACAAAGCAAATAGAAGTAAAAATGGGAAAATAGAGTGGTAATTCATGAGACGACCGACCGGGTCATCACATGTCATTTTTATTAAAACTAAATGGCGGACCCAGAACTTTAACAAAGCAGGTTCAAACATATAAAGAAATAATGTAAACGGGAATAGGTTTTGCACCTTAAAAAGACAGCAAAACATGTTATTTTAGATTATAGTTTATTTTAAAGAAAAAGAGAAATAAATTAACGGATAGGTTTCTATTTCCTAATGAATAAGAAGCCTATATAGAAAAAGGGTTGTATTTGTTGTTGATTGGTTTCGAACCAAAGATCCCTTTAATAAATTGAACCCACTTTACCAGCAAGGTGTGCACTATGTTTGAATCAAGTAGGTTCAATATTTTTCTTGTATATATATTGTTTCGGAGAAAGATAAAATAAACCTATATAAATAGTAAAATTTTTTGACAAAATAAAGTCATATGAGTTTTGCTTGATCCCAATTCCCATGTCGGTCCATGATCACGCCCAACTATGCCTTCTAAAAAGGACTCAACAGTCGCTGCAACTATATAATCCGGTTCTGTCCAGAGTCGATCCCACGGGGAACTAACCTATTTACTACAACTTTTACCACTGCTAATGATAAGCTCAAAAATTTTCGGATGCAAGATTTTTTATGGATAATGATTAAAATTTAGTTAACTACGGAGAAATAGCAATATAACTAGCAATAATCTAGAATAGAGTTGAATTCAATGGCAAAATGGTCTAGGGTTATTGATTTCCCCAATTGTTTCCTGATATATTAGCTATAATCTCACCGTAACACTCTATAAGAAATATGAATTTTGGGTTACCGCAATTATCTCTCAATCAATTACGATAATTTACTAGAAGTATTCTCTCGAACTAGTCTAGCTAACAATTTATAAAGTTCAGAATTATCCCAACAAAGCTTCGTTATCTCTAATCTTGCTTTTAAATCCAAGTAATTAATCTCTTAACTTACTCGAAAGTGGTGTTATTCAGCAACAATCTAACTCAATATTCTTTATCAAGCAACACAAGATAACTAGACACGATTAATCAAGGGCTTTTTCAATTAATCACAAAAGAATACGTAGTTGAACAATTATAGAATAAAAATGACTCAATTATATCAAAACATAGTCAAAATTTCATCCAACAACTGTTCCATCAACCCTAGATGGTGGGTTTAACTACTCATACCAAGAGATGAAAACTCACTAATTAAAGTCATAATCAACAATGGAATTAAAAAGAAGAAGAATAAAACTCTAAGGAAAATTCTCTCTTTCTCCCGTGTTCTTGCCTTTAGAATCTCTCTAGTAATAGCTATCTATTTCTTTAGGATGAATTAGGCTTCATATACTTTTAGGTTAGTCACCCAAGAAATGACATAATTGACCCTGTCTTCTTGGCTCCTGTCTGCCCATCAGCGGCCATGGATTGGACCGCAGATTTGATAATTGTTCTGTCTGTGGCTATAGATCTGACTGTGGAGTAGGTACGTGCTCTTCTTTCTCCTTTTCGACCGGGCTATCCTCCTCCTGGCCTTCCATGCTTCATATTGACTCCAAAACACTCTTTAGGTTCCTCCTAGCTCGGAGTGGCTCCTGCATAATGTAAAACTCTTAATTAGAGAATTCTTTTATCTTTTACATTCAAACATTGATAAAATGCGGCCAAAATAAAGTGTAAATAGTATCTAAATTGCATAATTATCGTCTATTATCAACATCCCACACTTAAACCTTCGCTCTTACTCGAGCAATCAAACCACACCCTACACAGGACTAACTTCCCCGAGCGACTTCCCTAACTTGTCACACTAGGAATATACCTAATAGATTGAGTACATTAGTGTAACATCGACACCTCAAGAGTTGACTCCCGTGAGCCATGCAATATTCCTAACCGGCTCACTTACCCTAACTCAGAGGTCCAAACTTACCTCTCCTTCATGAATCAAGTGCCTGCTCACAACAAAAGAGACTCATTCCACAATTAATAACATGCACACACAATGAGGAACTTCAATATATAGAATTACTCACCCTTTGAAATGAAATTCATATGCTATAAAAGATGCACCATAGGCTTGCCCATAGTATATTACTCTACTAATCGAGCTCATTCAGTCTAGGATCAAGTAGGGCTTTATTTGGTTGTAATGTAGGCTGCGGGACGTGTAGGATACATTTAGATATACGATTAGCTACACCTCCCTAAGCACTTTAATACTTGTACGTTAGCATTCAAAACCCCACACTTATGTCAAACCACTCGACCTTCACATCGCTAAATATTACTCCCCTCTTCTTTAGGAACAGGTATATCAAGAGCCACTACTTATTAAGAAATATTTTTCACAACAATCCACTATTTATATATTTTTTTCAATTCAAGTGGCTCTTACTTTTTCAAAACAGTATACCTTTCTTCTTATCTCGTTAGTTCCACTCAAAAGTCAAACCAACCACCCCGTACTTCAACTTTGTTAAAGTTCATACAATTCAAGTTATCATAAGAGGTGAAAAGGTTCAAAATGATAGTTAATTCGAATAAATGGGTAAGGCTTGTAGTGTGATTGCAAAAGAGACATAATTATATGCTCAACGGGGTTAACCATGATACATAACAAATGGTTGGATGAAGTATATATATGGTTCAAAAAAGAAATGCATATGTCACTTCCCAGACTAAGCCAGACTACTATTTCGGTTTACAATCACACGAGGAAAGTTCTAAACATCAAATGTACGCACAAAATAACAACAAACCTCATACACACATGGCATCCAGATTGGGTTATCAAGCACTCTAATCGAGGTACTTAGCCAGATTAAAAACATACAGTTTAAGGCATTCTTACAAGAGTCGACAACTGAGACTAAGTGTCACACTAAAGTACACGCTGTATTTAAGGCGTTACTACGTTAAGAGATCCTATTTCTGTTTCCGCCCATAGCCCACAAGTTCCTACTAAAAAAAACTAACTACACCCGGTTCAATTGAAACCCTTAGAAAAGAACCGTGGCTTAAAGAAAATCAAGGGGGAATTGACACACTCTTACAAAAGAAATTTTTTTTGTGTTTATTTTTTGTTCGACTTTAGTCCCTCAAGAAACTCGTCGAATGATATTCATCATCAAGACAAGCTGAAAATGATTTTTGTAAATAAACTACGAAATACATACATAGAAGAAACCAACAAAGTATTTCCCACCCCACACTTAAAATGATAGAAGGTTCCCTATCATATAAAATAAAATAATGCAAGGTAAATTAACTTCCCTAGAAGATCAGTCTTGATCGGAGACAGTGTCCGGGTCGAGATGACACGCCCTCCCCAACGCACGCAGTCAGCCCATGATTTTCTTCTCCAACTTTGCACTTTAGGTGGCCAAAGCATCAACTCTAGTCCCCAATTAAGGTTGTCATCCGCGTGCTTCGTATGACTACAGATGAACCTTCACCCACAGCTACATAGTTTGTAGGGGTGAGGATGGCCCAACTAGTTCCTATGGAGTCGAAGAAGGCCCAACTTCCTTGTGCTCTTCATCACTCTCCTCTGACGCCTCAGAACCATCACTATCAGTTGAACTGGGTGCCACCGTGTCTTTACCAATGGTCATATTGGATGCCCGAAAGATTGTTTCTTTCTTCACCTTGCCATCAACATTGGAGTTCTCTGTCACCCTATAGCTCGACATAATCTAGTGACCATAGATGGGAAAAAGAACCCATACCTCCTCAATTTTGAACGGATGGACATCTTTGATTGAATAACCTCAGCCACATCAAAATCATGGCCGTTCTTTAAGCACCGGATCAAAGCAACTCTTGGATCATTTACCTTGGTGGTGCTGTGGGACGACAACAATCAACTATTGATGACGTACAACCAACACTTTCCTTCTAAAGTAAGTGAGGTGGAGTGCAATTGATCCCGGCACAACCCACACTACAGCTTTATCTGGTGCACAAATAGTTTGGAAAAATAATTGCCAATTTGTGGGTTCTTTCTTGTAAGTATCATAGTAATGCAACACCCAGTAAATGCAGGCAAGCGATACACTCTCCTGATTGCTTCAATTGAGGCATTCACCCTCTTTTGTCGCACAGTGCAGATATGATCCTCATGTTCAGAGTAGTTGGCATAGAATTACCTAACAAGTATTAAGTTTTCATCCTCTGGCTCTTCGAAATCATGGCCATTCTCAGTTTTGAACCCATACCTCCTCAGTTTTGAACGGTTGGACATCTCAGATTGAATAACCTCAACCACATGAAAATCATGGCCATTCTCGAAGCACCAGATCAAAGCAACTCTTGGATCATTTACCTTGGTGGTGTTGTGGGATGGCAACAATCAACTATTGATGATGTACAACCAACACTTTCCTTCAAAAGTAAGTGAGGCGAAGTGCAACTTTTATCCCGGTATAACGCACACTACCGCTTTGTCTGGTGCACATATAGTTTGGAAAAATAATTGCCAATTTGTGGGTTCTTGCTTGTATGTATCATAGTAATCCACCGCCCCAGTAAATGCAGGCAAGCGATACACTCTCCTGATTGCTTCAATTGAGGCATTCACCCTCTTTTGTCGCACAGTGCAGATGTGATCCTCATGTTCAAAGTAGTTGGTATAGAATTCACTAACAATTATTAAGTTATCATCCTCTGGCACTTCGAGAAAGATGTCTAGCATGCGCCTCACCAACTCCCTATACATATTACGGCATTCAGCTTGGAGGGAACCCCGGTCAACACCCCTTTATGCTACATGCTTTCTAATAGCCTTCAGAGTGAAAGGTTCTTGGGTAGCTTTGAAGACAAACCTGGTGCTATCAAACTGAGTTGAACTAGATGATGCCCGTGCCCTGGATGAGCAACCGGTAGGTTGTCTCTTATTTGACAATCTCATGAGGAATGGAGCTTGGGTAGTAGTTGAGTAGAGAATAGGGATAAGGGAAGGAGATATGGTGAAGCTAAAACAATTAGGGAGAAGATAGGGAATGGTTTCGTTTTTTTTTAAATTGGGGAAAGGGAAGGGGAGGGTTTTGTTTATGTTATGTCATTTTTGGTTTGTGGGGGTGGGGGGGGTGGGGTGGGGGGAATACGGGTGAATGGGCGGATGGGGGGGGGGGGTGTTATAAAAACTAATTAAAAAGGGACTAAGGGAAAAGAAAAGTAAGCATCCAAAAGTTTTTTTTTTAGCTTTTTCGCACTTTTGCCTATTCCGGGATAATTTCGTCACCCTGAGTCCTTTCGCTACGCATAACTTTGTTCCTGCACCTAAGTAAATTGATCAGTAGTGTCACCATTCAAAAATAAATTATAAAAAATAAGAACAAAGAAAATATTTGATGGTTTTCTTCCAACAAGTGCCTAATTTAACATCACGGCACGATGGTTTATAACAAACCATGGGTTGCCTCCCAAGAAGCGCCTGATGTAACGTCACGGCACGACGTAGGCATTCATTATTGTTCTTCACTCATATATTGGGGATCTTCCAGTGATATCACCCCTCTATCCCCCTTTTCTTCGACCATTGCAAAGTAATGTTTCAACCTTTGCCCATTCACTTTGAACTTATTTGTTCCATTTTCCGATTCAATTTTCACAGTTCCACTTGGGACACTTGCACCACTTTGAAGGGTCCTAACCATCGGGACTTCAATTACCTGGAAATAATCTTAATTTCAAGTTGTATAACAACACCAGATCTCCGGGTTTGAAGTTTCGATCTAGGATATTCTTATCATGCATCATTTTCATCCTTCTTTGTACAAGCTTGCATTCTCAAATGCATGGAACCTAAATTACTCAAGTTCATGTAACCAAGTGATTTGACTGGTGCCTTCCGTCTCCATATCCAAATTAAATTGCCGCTGTAGACATGTAATTTTTTAAGCTCCCCAAGAATTTACTCATTTGAGAATTTAAATATTTAGTTCAGGTTTAGTATATTTATTTCAACTAGTTTTGACTCTTTAATATTAATTTATCACAAAATTTAAAAATATAAAAATAGTTCCATTTTGTTCTAAAAATATTAGTATTTTTGGTAGTGATATTATTTTAATTTTGCGATGATTTTAGTCTAATCATATTTATATTTTTATTTTTAGTATGACATTTGAAAATACAAAAATTTGTTTCACTGTTAGTATTTAGTTTTATACTAGTTTATTTTAATTAGGAATAATTTTTATACTTTATAGATACATTGTATTATTTGGTCTTCTTAACCTAAATAAAAACCCAAAAGACATGGTCCAACCCAATTTCCTAACTCCAGGCCTAAAACCCATCAAACCCAAAAAATAACCTAATATCCTAAAAGTTAAAAACTTTATATTCTCCATCACTAATACCTAAGTATCTAGGACCCTAAGACCTAAAGGAGACCCCCCACCACTGACCTTCTCTTATTCAATGCCACCAACAATTCCAAACCCCATCTCCTTGAACACCATTGAGCAGAACTCCTCCATTCCAACACCAAGAGCTCCATCAACGAATAACCTTGACCAACCAAAAATTCCTTTCACCGGTTTCCAGCCTTCCCCCGTCGTCAACCATCAGCAGCCGCAAGAGAAAAACGAAAAACTTAAGAGGGGTTTTGGGCGCCCGATGCTTGAACTTGAAATGAATTTCCTTGTTCTCTAGGTGGGCGCATGATGCTGAACTTGAACTCAATTCTCTTGTTCTCTAGGTGGGCTCTTGACGCTTGAACTCGAAATGAATTCCCTTGTCCTCCAGGTGGGCGCCTGATGCTTGAACTTGAACTGGATTCCCTTGTTCTCCATGTGGGCGCCTGATGCTTGAACTTGAACTGAATTCCCTTATTCTCCAGGTGGACGCCTGATGCTTGAACTTAAAATGAATTCCCTTGTCCTCCATGTGGGCGCCTGATGCTTAAACTTGAAATAAATTCCAATGTTTTCTAGGTGGGCCATTGATGCCAAAACTTGCAATGTATTCTCTTGTTATCCAGGTGGGTGCCTGATGTAAAACTTGAAATGAATTCCCTTGTTATCTAGGTGGGGATGCTAAAGCTTGAAATGTATTCCCTTGTTATCTAGTTAGGCACCTGATGCCAAAACTTGAAATGTATTCCTTTGTTATCCAGGTGGGCGCCTGTGACGACCCAGTCAGTCGTCTCATGATCTACCACTCTGTTTCCACCATTTCTATTTCTTTGTGCTTTATTATCCGTGTTATGTGGTATCGAGATGGTTGGATCGAATCCGAAACGGTTTTGGTAAGGTTTGAGACACTTAGTCTCTTTAAATTAGCTTAAGTTGAAAAAATCAACCGGATGTTGACTTATGTGTTAGAGAGCTCGTATGTGAGTTTCGATGGCTCATTTAGATTCGGGATGTGATTTGTGACTTAGGAGCGTGATCAGAATGGATTTTGGAGGTCCGGAGTAGATTTAGGCTAGAATTGACGAAGTTGAAATTTTGGCGATTTCCGGTTGATAGGCGAGATTTTTAAACTTTCAGTTCAATCGCACGTGGTTTGGTTGTGTTTATCATCGAAAGCGTATTTCGGAAGATTTTTAGAAGCTTAGGCTTGAATCTGATGTGTTTTGGGTAATTTGATGTTGTTTGAGGTGATTTGATGATTGGAACAAGTTTGAATAAGGTTTTATGATGTTTTGGTGCTTTTGGTGGAGGTCCAGGGGCCTCGAGTGAGTTTCGAGTGTTCATTCGGATCATTTTTTGAGTTGGAAAGTTGAAGAAATTACAGGTTTAGTGTTGCAGAAAAATTGCCCTTCACGATCGCCTAGGGTGTGTCACGATCACGTAGAAGTATTGAGGAAGGCCAGAAATTAAGCCTTCGCATTGGGGAGAGGGGGCTTCGCGTTCGAAGAAGGTTGGGAAGCAGTGCATCGCGTTCACGAGAAGGCACTCGCGATCACGTAGAGTAATTTGGGTCTGAGGGGTTCAAGGTATTTGTTCATCGCATTCGCGAAGGTTTTGGTGGAAAAAGCATCGCGTTCGCGATGGGTGTTACGCGTTCGCGTAGAGGCAAATTTGGTCAATGCGAGCTTGTGCTTCATGAACGTGATGGCTTGACCGCATTCGCGAAAAAGGAAAGTTAGGCCTGAGCAAACTGTTTTTAATTTTTTTATCCTCAATTTGAGGGCTCATTTCCTCTATAGCTAGTCATTTTAGGAGCTTTTTGAAGGAGATTAACAAGGGATTCAAGAGGAAACGATTTGAGGTAAAATATTTGGACTTAAAAATCGATTCTATTGTGAAATCTCCCTAGAAAATCATGAAAACTAAGCTTAAATTTAAGAATTAGGGTTTGAGAAATTGGACTTTTTATTTGGGGATTTGAACGACCATTTGGGGACGGATTTGAGAACTTTTGGTATGTATGAACTCGTGGGAAGATAAGGAACCTATTGGTGTAAAAAAATGTGATTTTCGAGAAGTGGGCCCGGAGCTCGAGTTTTGCTAATTTCGGGATTTTTAGTATTTTTTTGACTGTTTTTGCTTGGACTTTGTTCCCTTAGCATATTGTGACGTATTCATTCTGATTTTGGATAGATTTGACGCACGTGGAGGCCGGTTCGAGGGGCAAAGGCATCGCGAGCTAGGGATTTAGCCGGTTTGAGGTGAGTAATGATTGTAAATGATGTTTTGAGAGTTTGAAACCCCAAATTTGCCTATCGTAGTGCTATGTTGAGGTGAGGCACACACTGGATGACGAGCGTGCGGTTGTACATTATCGGAAATTGTGACTTGGTCCGTCCCGACTGATGATTTTACCGTGTATTTGATTGAAAACTATTTGCTATCATCATTATTTGGGTTGAATGCCATAGTTTGGGCTTCGTACCAACTATTTGAACCCTTCGGGCTTTTAATTGATATTTACGTACTATTTTGATTTATTACTTGAACTCAATCATGGTACTTTTCCACTATTTTACTACTCAGCCATTTTCACTCAGTTTTGAGACAAATGATATTTTAAATGATGTTTGAGCTACTATCGCCCGAGGGGCTTGTGATGATTTTTGACTGAATAAGGCCGAGAGCTTGTATTATGAGAAAACTACTGATACTGATTTAAGGCCGAGGGCCGAGATATGTACGCCACGAGGTGGCCTGATTGATATGAGGCTGAGGGCCTTAATTTAAGGCCACGATATGGCTTGTTATTGTGCTTGGGCTGTAAGGGGCCCCTCCAGTAGTCTGCACACCCCAGTGAGTGTGGGTATCCGTTGTGATATGAGATTGAGCCTGCGGGGCTGGTATTGTTTTTAAGATTGAGCCCAAGGGTCTGGTACTGTACTGAGATATAGCCCGAGGGGCGGATTTTTGGATACTAAACCCGAGAGGCGAACTTATATTTGTTTATTTTATATTATTTACTTGTCAATTACCTGTTTTACCTGTTAAATGGAGATTTTACTTGTTTTTTTTTAACTATTTAAATGATGTTTTACTGCTTTATTATAGAATACCTTGTGCTTTACGTGTTTTCTTACCTTCAGTCATTATTTATATTTGTCACTCACTAGGTCAGAGTACTCATATTACTCCCTGCACTATGCGTACAGATTCAGGTGTTGCTGGTTCTTCTCCTGAATTATGATTCTTCCATCTCTAGGCGATTTTCAGAGATTACGAGGTAGCTGTTGGCGTCCGCAGCCCCATGTCTCTACTATCTTGTCATTTCTATGTCCTTCGAACATGTGTACTAGATATTGGATTTAACAGGGTTGTATCATGGTTTATAGATGCTCGTGACTTGTGACACCCCAATTAGGGCTATGTCGAGTTGGATTTCCGCATTTGTTATCGATATTTCTGCTATTGAGCATTATTCAACCACGATTAGATTATTTTTGCGTTGTTTAACTAATTAAAATATGAGAAATTGGTTCAATTGGATGGCCTTGTCTTCACGATAGGCGCCATCATCACCGTGCTCTAGGTAAGGGTCGTTACAAGTTGGTATCAAAGCCTAGGTTAGATAGGTCACACGATTCATGAGCAAGTTTAGTAGAGTCTCACAGATCGGTACAAAGACGTCTGTATTTATCCTCGAGAGGCTGTAGAACCTTTTGGAAAAAACTTCATATTCTTGAAATTCTTGTCATGCGATCTTGTTGATTCGAGTGCTACACTTCTGTTATTCTATTGTCTCACAGATGGCGAGGACACGAGCTACCGGATAAGGCGAACCACCCCCAGTGCCACTAGCTGAGGCCATCAGAAGCCGTGGATGCGGTCGTGGTCGTGGCGAAGGCAGAGCAGCAAGGGCAGCACCTGTAGATCCACCAGCTGCCCTAGCTCAGGATCAGGCTCCAGCTATAGATGCTCCAGTAGCACGAGCTCAGGCACCAGCTGTGCCTATAGTGATTCGGGGTCTTCAGGAGGCCTTGGCTCAATCTTATTAGTTTGCACTAGCCTAGCTCAGGCGGTTTCAGCCACTACAGCCGTAACTACTTCTTAGGTCGGGGGAGGCAGTCAGGCTCCCACCATTCACACACCTGAGCAGGTCGTGCAGGGACTTTAGACTCTGTGGGCACACCCCATCCAGCTGGTTTCAGCTGCTCAGGACCATGTAGTTCCTGTTATGCAGAGGATGAGCAACATAGGTTAGAGAGATTTGGTAGGCTTCAGCCTCTGTCATTCAGTGGTATAGAAGGCGAGGATGCCTAGGGCTTTCTGGACAAGTGACAGAGGATGCTTCGTACTGCCAGTATTCTGGAGACTAGCGGGGTCGCTCTTACTACCTATCAATTTTCATGACTTGATTTCACTTGGTGGGAGGATTTTGAGAGGTATAGGACTATTAGTGCATCAACCCTTACCTGGCAGTAGTTCTTCATTCTCTTTCTGGAGAAGTATGTGTCGCAGCCTCGTAGAGAGGAGCTTCATAGGCAGTTTAAGTGGTTTCGTTAGGAGGAGATGACCGTGTCGCAGTATGAGTTGATATATTCTGAGTTAGCTCGTCATGCCATTTGGCTGGTTCCGACAGATAGAGAGAGGATCAAGAGGTTTGTTAATGGCTTTACTTATCAGCTCCGTATTATTATGACCAGGAAGAGGGTATCTGGTGCGACACTCGAAGAGGTTGTGGATATTACTCGTGAGATTGAGTTAGTTCGTCGTCAGGAGCGAGAGGAGAGGAAGGCCAAGAGGCCTCGAGGATCGGGCAGTTATAGTGGTGCTGCTTCGAGGGGCTAGTTCCAGCACAATAGAGGCTGTTCATTCAGTCCTGCTCAGTCAGGTCGCCTAGGTTATCATGGGGTATTTTCGGACATGGTTATCATGGATCTCAGCAGTGCCAGTCATCCTTTAGTGCCCTTACAGCTTAGAGTTCTTCCCGTGCTCCGTCAGTTCAGGGTTCTTCTGTGCTAGGCGCATCTGCTAGTCACTCTGATACGAGGGGTTCCCTTCAGTCCCCTTCTCCAACACTTGGGAGTTGTTATGAGTGTAGCGAGGTAGGCCACATATGGAGGTAGTGTCCTCGTCGTACTACTAGTTCATCCTAGTAGAGGGGTCAATCATCAGCTTCAACACCATTTGCTTTACCACCACCCGCCCAACCATCTAGGGGTGGAGGTCAGTCATCCAGGGTCTCCCCAAAGAGGTCGATCAGGCCCATTTCTATGATAATCCAGGCAGACCCGATGTTACTGCTTTAGATGCTGTTATTACAGGTATTATTTACTCTGCCACAGAGATGCCTCTGTATTATTTGATCCCGGATCCACCTTTCCGTATGTGTCATCATATTTTGCTCTTTATTTGGGTACACCATGTGAGTTTTCTTTACCTATTCATGTATCTACTCCGGTGGGTGATACTATTGTAGTAGACCGTGTGTACCGGTCATGTGTGGTGACTATTGGGCGTCTCGAGACCCAAGTTGATATTTTATTATTAAGTATCATAGATTTCGATGTCATTTTGGGCATGGATTGGTTATCTCCGAATCATGCAGTTCTGGACTGTCATGCTAAGATAGTCACTTTGGCTATACGAGGTGTGTCACGGATCAAGTAGTGAGCTGTGACTGATTATTCCTAGTAGAGTGATTTCTTTATTGAAGGCCCAGCGTATGGTTGGGAAGGGTTGTCTCTCGTATCTT
Source organism: Nicotiana benthamiana (assembly GCA_034376525.1). Taxonomy (NCBI): domain Eukaryota; kingdom Viridiplantae; phylum Streptophyta; class Magnoliopsida; order Solanales; family Solanaceae; genus Nicotiana; species Nicotiana benthamiana. The sequence continues at coordinate 98,650,821 of CM067338.1, forward strand.
GCCTTTGTGAGAGATGTCGGAGCTGCGGCTCCCAGTATTGATTCTGTTCCAGTTGTGAGGGACTTCCCTGATGTATTTACTGCAGACCTGCCGGGCATGCCACCGGAAATGGATATTGATTTTGGTATTGACCTGGTTCTGGACACTCAGCCCATTTCTATTCCACTTTATCATACGGAACCAGTGGATTTGAAAGAGTTAAAGGAGCAGCTTCAGGAACTCCTTGATAAGGGGTTCATCCGACTAGTATGTCACCTTGGGGTGCACCAGTTCTGTTTGTAAAGAAGAAGGATGGCACAATGAGAATGTGTATTGATTATAGATAATTGAAAAAGGTAACAATTAAGAACAAGTATTATTTGCCTCGCATTCATGATCTATTTGACCAGCTTCAGAGAGTGAGGGTGTTATCTAAGATTGATCTCCGTTCGGGCTATCACCAATTGAAGATCAGGGATTCAGATATTCTTAAGACAACCTTCGGGACTAGATATGGTCATTCTGAGTTCCTGGTTATGTCTTTTGGGCTGACCAATGCCCCAGTAGTGTTCATGTATTTGATGAACAGTGTGTTTGGCCTTATCTTGAATCCTTTGTCATAGTCTTCATTGATGATATTCTGGTGTATTCGCATAGACGAAAAAGCATGGGGGCATTTGAGGATTGTGTTACAGAGAATGAGGGAGGAGAAACTTTATGCAAAGTTCTCCAAGTGTGAGATTTGGCTCGGGTCAATGGCATTCTTGGGACACGTGGTGTCTAGTGAGGGTATTCAGGTTGATCCAAAGAAGATAGATGCAGTGCAGAGTTAGCCCGGTACTGAGATTCATAGTTTTCTTGGTTTGGCTGGATATTTTCGCCGGTTTGTTCAAGGATTCTCATCTATCATCACCCTTGACCAAGTTGACTCAGAAGGGTTCTTTATTTCTATGGTCAGATGAGTGCGGGGAGAGCTTTTAGAAGTTCATGACAGCTTTGACCACAACTCCAGTGTTAGTTTTGCCATCAACTTTAGATTCATATACAATGTATTATGATGCTTCGAGTGTAGGGATTGGTTGTGTGTTGATGCAGGAGGTTAGAGTTATTGCATATGTTTCTCTTCGGTTGAAGCCCCATGAGAAGAACTACCCCGTTCATGATTTAGAGTTAGCTGCCATAGTTCACGCATTGAAGATTTGGAGACATTATTTGTACGACGTATCTAGTGAGGTATTCACTGATCATCAACTTCACCATTTGTTCAAGAAGAAGGATCTTAATTTGAGTCAGGATAGATGGTTAGAGTTGCATAAGGATTATGATATCACTATATTGTACCATCTGGGAAAGGCCAATGTAGTGGCTTATACTTTGAGCCGAAAGGTACAGAGTATCGGGAGTTTGGCATATATTCCAGTTGGGTAGAGACCTCTTGAAGTTGATGTTCAGGCTTTGGCCAATCGATTCATGAGGTTGAATATTTTGGAGCCCATCCGGGTATTGGCTTGTGTGGTTTCTCGGTCTTCCTTATATGATCGCATTAGAGAGTACCATTATGATGATCCACATTTGCTGGTCCTTAGGGATAGAGTTCTGCATGATGATGCTAGAGATGTGACCATTGTTAATGATGGAGTGTTGAGGATGTAGGGCTTGATTTGTATGCCCAATGTGGATGGGCTTCAGGAGTTGATTATAGAAGAGGCCCATAGCTCGCAATATTCCATTCATCTGGGTGCCGCAAAGATGTACCAAGATTTAAGACAACACTACTGGTGGAGAAGAATGAAGAAAGACATTATATGGTTTATAGCTTGGTGCCTCAATCATCAGCAAGTCAAATATGAGCATCAGAGACCGCGTGGCTTGCTTCAGCAGATAGTTATTCCTGAGTGGAACTGGGAGAGAATCACTATGGACTTTGTTGTTGGACTTCCACGGAAGAAGTTTGATATCATTTGGGTGATTGTGGATCGGCTGACCAAGTCCGCACACTTCATTCCTATTTGTACTACTTATTCTCAGAGCGGTTGGCAGAGATCTATTTCCGGGAGATTGTGAGTTAGCATAGTGTCCTCATTTGCATCATTTAAGATAGGGGCACTCAGTTTACCTTGCAGTTTTGGAGGCATATGTTATGATTATTACAATACCTCTGTCTATTATCACTGGTTAGAACAATATTATTTGATAATTTAATACTATAAATTGGAAATGGGTTATGTGGTTGAGTTGTGAGTGTCAATTGGTCGGGCTTTCCTAGAAATTGTGTTTGGCCCCATCACGACCGGTATTGGGGTCATGACAACCTCGGGTGAGTTTCGGATGGAAAATCAGACCATTTTTGGTATTTGGAAGTTGCAGAAAATTAGGTACAACAGTTGCAGGAAATTAACTCTTCGCATTCGCATAAGGGTCCTCGCGTTCGCGAAGAGTAAGCTAAAGAAGGTGTGAATTTTGTCTTCGCGTTGGTGAATGGGAGCGAGTTTAATGAATCGCATTCGCGAGTGATGGTAAGCAATCACGTCGAAGGGTTCCAAGACCTGTCGAGTATTCAAATGGCTCTATATGAGGCTTTGTATGGGAGACGTTGTTGATCTCTGATTGGTTGGTTCGAGCCCGGTGAGGCTAGGCTGATGGGGACTGATTTGGTATAGGAGGATTTGGACAAGGTAATTTGATTCAGGAGAGGCTTCGTACGGTGCAGTCGAGGCAAAAGAGTTATACTGATAGGAAGATTCGAGATGTGTCTTACATGGTTGGCGAGAAGGTTCTGTTGAAGGTTTTTGAAGGGTGTTATGAGCTTTGGAAAGAAAGGGAAGTTGAGTCTGCGGTTCATTGGGCCCTTTGAGGTACTTTGGAGGATTGGGGGTGGCTTATGAGCTTGCTTTACCGCCCATCTTGTCGAGCGTGCATCCGGTATCTCATGTTTCTATGCTCTAAAAGTATATTGGGGGCCGTCTCATGTTCTGAATTTCAGCACGGTCCAGTTGGAGGATTATTTGACTTATGGTGTGGAGCTAGCAGCTATTCTTGGTCGTCAAGTTCGGAAGTTGAGGTCAAAGGATATAGCTTCAGTGAAAGTGCGGTGGAGAGGTCGGACCGTGTAGGAGGCTTCCTAGGAGACCGAGCAAGAGATGCGGAGCAGATATCCTAATTTATTCGAGGCTTCAAGTATGTTTCTTGACTCGTTCGGGGACGAACGTTTGTTTAAGTTGGAGAGGATGCGACGACCCGGCCAGTCGTCTCATGAGTTACCACTCTGTTTGCCCCATTTCTATTTCTTTATGCTTAGTTATCCGTGTTTTGTGGTATCTAGATGGTTGGATCGAGTCTGGAATGATTTTGGTAAGGTTTAAGACACTTAGTCTCTTTAAAGGAAGCTTAAGTTGGAAAATTCAATCGAAAGTTTACTTATGTGTTAGAGGGCTCAGATGTGAGTACCGATGGTTCATTTAGCTTCGGGAGGTGATTTGAGACTTAGGAGCATGATTAGAATGGGGTTTGGAGGTCCGGAGTAGATTTAGGCTTGAATTGGCGAAGTTGATATTTTAGCTATTATCGGTTGATAGGCGAGATTTTAATCTAGGAATCGGAATAGAATTCTAAGAGTTGCAATATCTTCGCTATGTCATTTGGGATGTGTGAGTAATATTTTAGGTCATTCGGAGGTGGTTTGGTTGGGTTTCTGATCGAAAGGGTATTTTGGAAGATTTTTAGAAACTTAGGCTGGAATCCGATGTGTTTTGGATAATTTGATGTTGTTTGAGGTGTTTTGATGATTGGAACAAGTTTGAATAAGGTTTTCGGATGTGTTGGTGCTATTGGTTGAGCTACCCGCGGCCTTGGGTGAGTTTCCGGTGGTCATTCGGGTCATTTTTGGAGTTGGAAAGTTGCAGAATTGCAGGTTCACTGTTGCAGAAAAATTGCCCTCCGCGATCGCGTAGAAGGATTGAGGAAGGCCATGAAATAAGCCTTCGCGTTTGCGAGAGGGGGCTTCGCGTTCGCGAGAAGGCACTCACTATCGCGTAGAGTAATTTGGGTCTGAGGGGTTTAAGGTCATTTGTTCATCGCGTTCGCATAGGTGTTATCGCGTTTGCGAAGGTTTGGGTGGAAGAAGCATCGCGTTCACGATGGGTGTTACGCGTTCGCATAAAGGAAAATTTGGTCAACGCGAGTTTGATCTTCGCGAACGCGTTGGATTGATCACATTCGCGAAGAAGGAAAGTCAGGCCTGGGCAAAATGTTTTTAATTCGTATGGCCATTTTGGGAGCTTTTTGAAGGAGATTAACAAGGTGTTCAAGGGGAAATTATTTGAGGTATGATTTTTGTACTTAAAACTCGATTATATTATGAAATCTACCTAGGAAATCATGAAAATTAAGCTTAAATTTAAGAACTAGGGCTTGAGAAATTGAAATTTTGATTTGTGGATTTGAAGGACCATTTGGGGTCGGATTTGAGAACTTCTGGTATGTATGAACTCGTGGGGAGATAAGGAACCTGTTGGTTTAAAATTTTTTGAGTTTTGAGAAGTGGTTCCGGGGCTCAGGTTTTGCTAATTTTTGGTATTTTTCCATTGTTTTCGCTTGGGCATTGTTCCCTTAGCATATTGTGACATATTCATTCTGATTTTGGATAGATTCGACGCGTGTGGAGGCCGATTTGAGGGGCAAAGGTGTCGCAAGCTAGAGATTTAGCCGGTTCGAGGTGAGCAATGATTGTAAATGATATTCTGAGGGTTTGAAACCCCAGATTTGCACATCGTAGTGCTTTGTTGAGGTGACGCACATGCTAGATGACGAGCGAAGGGTCGTACACTATTGAGGATTGTGACTTGGTCCGTATTGATTGATGATTTTAATGCGTATTTGATTGAAAACTATTTGCTATCATCATGATTTGGGCAGAATGCCATAGTTTGAGCTTCGTGCCAACTATATGAACCCTTCGGGGTTTTTATTAGAAAGTTTCTCACTGTATTGATTTATTACTTGAACTCAGTCATGGTACTTTTCCACTATTTTACTACTTGGCCATTTTCACTCATTTTTTAGACTTAAATGATATTTGGGCTGGGAAACACTGCTTTACTATCGCTCGAGGGGCTTGTGATGATTTTTGAGATATGTGTGCCACGAGGTTGCCTGATTGATTTGAGGCCGAGGGCCTGAGATATGTACGCCACGAGGTGTCCTAATTGATTTGAGGCTAATGGCCTAGATTTGAGGCCACGAGATGTCTTGATATTGCGCTTGGGTCGTAAGGGGCCCCTCCAGAAGTCTGCATACCCCCAGTGAGCGTGGGTACCCATTGTGATATGAGATATAGCCGGAGGGGCTGATACTGTACTGAGATATAGCCTGAGGGGCGGATTTGTGGACACTGAGCCTGAGGGACGAACTTCTACCTGTTGAAAGGAGATTTTACTTGATTTTTCACTGATTTACTATTTCAAATTGATGTTTTACTGCTTCATTATAGAATACCTTGTGCTTTACATGTTTTCTTATCTTGAGTCATTATTTATATTTGTTGCTTACTGGGTCGGAGTACTCATATTACTTCTTGCACCATGCGTGCAGATTCAGGCGTCGCTGGTTCCGCTCCCGAGTGATGATTCTTCCAGTTTCAGGCGGTTTTTGGAGATTAGGAAGTAGCTGTTGTCGTCCCCAGCCCCGTGTGTCTACTATCTTGTCAATTCTATGTACTTTGAACATTTTTACTGGATATTGGATATAGCATGCTTGTGTCATGGTTTATATATGCTCATGACTTGTGACACCCCGGTTAGGGCTGTGTCGGGTTAGATTTCCGCATTTGTTATCTGTATTTTCACTATTCAGTATTATTAAACCATGTTTAGATTATTTTTGCGTTGTTTAGCTGTTTAAATGTTTATTTGGTTCAATTGGTTGGCCTTGTCTTCACGAGAGGCGCCATCACAATCGGGTTCGGGGTTAGGGTCGTGATAGTGACTGATGCAAAAACTTGAAATGTATTCCCTTGTTTTCAAGATGGGCGCCTAATGCTGAAGCATAAAATGTATTCCCTTGTTATCTAGGTGGGCGCCTACAATTTCAACAAAACAGAAAATACGAAAGAAAATTTTCTGCCCCAGTTTGGTACTGGGAACATCTGTGAGTGTTAATTAAATCATGTTACCCAAAATAACTCTAAGAATTGAAAAGCTAGATCCCTTTATCTAGGAGGGCCCTAAAATTTTAAAATTAAATCTCATCTTAAGAGTAAAAGCTAAATTATTTTTCCTAAAGGTAGAACTTACGCTAAATCTTGAAAAGTTAACTAAATCTCATTATGTAGGGGCGTCTTGAGAACTTTAAATTAAATCCTATTATCCAGGAGGGTTCTAAAAATTTTAAATTAAATATCATTATCCAGGAGGGTCCTGAAAATTTTAATTAAATCCCATTATCCAGGAGGGTCCTAAAAAATTTAAAATTAAATCCCTTTATCCAGGAGGGTCTTGAAAATTTCACGGTCAAACATATCTAGCACATGCTTTCCTCATGGAGGGTTCCTCCGGAAGAAATGAAATTTCCTGCCCCTATTCCAATCAAAGAAATCTTATCAGTTTGAAAATATGGTGGTTAATTTGCGGTATTCTTTCTAAAAGTGGCCATTCCACCGCCATGCTTGTTCCGATTAGCTGGCTGGGACTGGCAAAGAATTGTTTGACCTTCTGCTTGCACCTCAACCACAAGCCCTGAATGATCCGAGTGCCCCACACTCATCCTGCTATTTTACATTTCTATCATTCCAATTTGTACCTCTGTATTTTCCCTAAAGTTCACGAAACGACTTGAACACTTGAACTCCCACTAATACCTTATTTTTCACTATGCATCATGCTATTACTGGCAAGCTTGGCCTCACTTTGTTTTGTGTAATTTGAAAGTTGGTAGTAAGCTTTGAAATCCTTTCTTGCTTGCTTTACAAGGCTAACATTAGAAAGACTTAGAGAGGTAGACCCAAAAGAAAAATGAAATGAAGTGACTCTAAGAATTTAGGGATAGAGGAGAAAGTTTCAAAACAAGATGGCTATTTGAGAAAAAATGGAAAAGATACTTATCTGAGTGAAGCAGCTGACACTATTGATCATGACATGCATTTCGGATTAATCAGCCTAGTCCATTCAACCACTCACTTTTCAGTCTTCATACTTTATGACCGAGATCCTTATAATCCAATCTCTATGCAAAGTCACTAACCTTGTTCGGCTTGTGGCTTCTTGAAGGATTTTCACCAACAAACCTCTTTCATTTGTTCATTTTTCAACTCACCATTTCCTTACGGTGCCCGTGAGAGTTTTCACCAATAAGACTCTCTCATTTTAATATCTCGCAGCTTTCCGTCGCCTTGCGGTACCCGTGAGGGTTTTCACTAATAAGACTCTCTCATTTATTCATTTTTCCTTGTGTAGAACGGAGTGTTTCCCCTGATGTGAATCATACGTCTAACTCGCTTGCCTTGGCATTCTCAAAGATTGATCGGAAGGTCTTTCTTTGGACCGTAATGTAGGATTTTGGATAGGGTTAGAAAGAAAGCATATCATAAAAGCTCAAAATAGCTAAAAAGGGTTCATAATTGGAAATTTTGGAATCAGATCTCTTACAAAAACCACAACTTCTTCCCCAATTTCTTTACTTGAGGAATTTTGAATTTTACTTTGATGGGACTGAACCGTAAGTCTGTCTCCATATCCTTAAAAGGAATCAGGTCGAACATAGTTCAAGAAATAGGAATTGATATGCTTTTGTTACTTTTATTTTTTTATCTCTTTTTCTTTGTTTTTCTTTTTTTTCTTTTCTTTATTTTCTTTATTCATCTTTACTTACCTTTTTTTCCTCTTTTCCTCTTTTCCTCTTCTCTTTTTCTCTTTTTTATATTTTCTGTATCTGTACTTATGAGATTTGCTTCTAATTCCAAAAGAGGGGTATGGAAGAAAATAGTTAAGGCTCAAAAGGGGTAACAAAGGATAAAATATTTAGATAGCAGAATAAAATGCCTTCATCATTCCAATCTTAAAAACATGCCATGTACAAACAAACCAAAGAAATAATACATGATCCCTTTTGACTGCATCATAATTGATAGCCATATCTATACATTTGGCTTCTATGTCTGTTAAATACAAAGTACCATTGGACAAAACTGTTGTTACAATGGACCGTCCCTGCCAATTTAGGGAGAACTTGCCTTTAGCTTCAACCTAATGTGGAAGGATGCGTTTTAATACTTGCTGACCCACTTCAAATCTCTAGGGTCATACCTTTTTATTTATGCTTTTGCCATTCTCTTTTGGTACAATTGACCATGAAATACTGCCGCCAGTCTTTTCTCATCGATCAGACTTAACTGCTCCAACCGGGTTTTGACCCACTCATTATCATCAATTTCAGCTTTAGCAACAATCCGAAGGGATGGAATTTCAACTTCCGCAGGTATAACTACTTCAGTACCATATACCAACAAATAAGGAGTTGCACATACTGAAGTGTGATAACCCAGCAAAGCAAAAGGCAACTTTTCATGCCATTGCCTAGAACTTTGCACTATCTTTCGAAGTATATTTTTATGTTTTTGTTAGCCGCCTCAACAGCTTCATTTGCATGGGGCGATACGGAGTGGAATTACGATGCACAATCTTGAACTATTGGCATACTTCTTTCATCAAATGGCTATTAAGATTAGTACCATTATCCGTGATGATTACCTTGGGGATTCTAAACTAGCGAATGATGTTTGAATGAACAAAATCAACTACTACCTTCTTGGTCACATATCTGAAAGTCATAGCTTCAACCCACTTAGTGAAATAATCGATTGCTACTAGAATAAACAGGTGCCCATTTGGTACTGCCGGCTCAATCAGTCTAATGACATCCTGCCCCGAGCAATAATACACTTGTGCATAAAGCTGATGCAATCAAATGGCGGAGAATAAATCAAATTACTGCGTACCTAGCATTGATTACACTGTGCACAAAACTGATGCAATCTCATTCCATGATGAGCCAATAATACTCTTCTTGAACAATTTTCTTTTCCAAAACATACGTACTCATGTGCGGCACGCAAACTCCGGCATGCACTTTGGTCAAGATAGTCGTGGCTTGTTTAGCATTTATGCACCTCAGCAGTCCAAGATTTGGAGTTCTTTTGTACAAAACTCCCCACTTAAGAAAAATCCACTAGCCAAACATCGAATTGTTCTCTTTTGATCTCATGTGGCCTGTACTAGATATACCCCTAACTTCACGTACTCCACGATATCGTGGAACCAAGGTTCACCATTAAGTTCCTCTTCCACCATGTTACAATAAGCATGCTAATCACGAACTTGAATATCCAAAGGAAGCCTTATCTATATTATGTAACATTGATGCCATAGTGGCCAAGGCGTCAGATACCTCATTACAGATCCTAGGAATATGCCTGAACTCTACTGATCTGAATAGTTGAAAAATATCCTACACACATTGTCGGTATGGTATGAGCTTCAAATCTCGAGTCTCCCATTCTCCCCGAATCTAGTGTACCAACAAATCTGAAAATCTCCCAAAACTAGCACTTCCTCGACTCCCATGTTTACTGCTAACCTTAAATCCAAAATGCATGCTTTGTACTCAGCCATGTTGTTGTTACAATAGATACGAAGATGGGCTGTGACAGGGTAGTGATGCCTTGTTTTAGAAATGAGCACAACTCCTATTCTAACACCTTTCATGTTAGCGTCCCCATCAAAGAAAGTTTCCAACCTTGCTTTTCATCCTACTCAGCCTCGTCAATATGCATCACCTTTTCATTAGGAAAATAAGTCTTCAAAGGCTCATATTCTTCATCCATGGGGTTCTCATCCAAGTGATCGGCCAAAGTTTGGGCTTTCATCGCAGTCCGAGTCATATAGATGATGTCAAACTTTGTGAGAAAAATCTGCCACTTTGCAAGTCTTCCTGTGAGCATAGGCTTCTAAAAGATATACTTTAAGGGATCCATGCGAGAAATGAGATAATAGTGTAGGACGACAGATAATGCTTCAACTTTTGGGCCACCCAAGTCAAGGCGCAACATATCTTCTCAAGGAGATTACTTAACCTCATAGAAGTGAACTTCTTGCTCAAATAATAAATAGCTTGCTCCTTCTTGCCAGTGATATCATGTTGGTCCAACACACACCCAAATGAATTATCCAGGACTGTCAAATAAATAATCAAAGGCCTCTTAGGCTGCGGCGGGACTAGCACATGTGGGTTTGATAAGTACCTCTTGATTTTGTCGAATGCCTCCCGACAATCATCAGTCTATTTGACCATGGCATCCTTCTTGAGTAACTTAAAGATAGGCTCACAAATTGTCGTGATTTGAGCGATAAACTTGCTTATATAGTTCCATCTCCCTAGCAAGCTCATCACCTCAATCTTGTTCTTTGGCGGTGGTAATTCCTGGAAGGCCTTAATCTTCGACTGATCCAACCGATACCCTGCCGACTGACTATGAAACCGGATAGCTTCCTTGATAGAACACCAAATGCACATTTTGCAAGGTTGAGCTTAAGATTGTACCTTCAGAGCCTCTAGAAAAACTTTCTTAAATCCCCGACATAGTCTGACTGTTTCCTGGACTTTGTGATCACATCATCTATGTAGACCTCAATCTCTTTGTGTATCATGTCATGGAATATGGTGGTCATTGCCCTTATATAAGTTTACCCAGCATTTTTAAACCAAATGGCATGACCCGATAGCAATATGTTACCCACGACGTGATGAATGCCATATTTTCCGCATCTTCCTCAGCCATTAAGATCTGATGATATCCCGCATAGAAATCCAAAAAAGACCCAATCTCATGCTTGGCGCAGTAATCAATCAAAATGTGGATATTTGGCAATGGGAAGTTATCCTTCAGACTTGCTTTGTTGAGATCATGTTAATCAACACACACTCTGGTCTTACCATCTTTCTTTGGTACAAACACAACATTAGCTAACCAAGTGGATACCACGTGACTCGAAAGACCTTTGAAACAAGCTGCTTTGTGACTTCTTCTTTGATCATCACTCTCATATCTGTTTTGAACTTCCTTAACTTCTGCTTGACGGGAGGGAAAGCTAGATCAGTTTGCAATTTGTGGACTACCATGTTAGTACTCAAACCGTGCATGTCATTATAGGAATATGCAAAATATCTTTATATTCAAACAATGCTTTGATTATTTCTTCCCTGATTTGTGGTTCAAGATGTATGCTTATCTTAGTTTCTTTAACATAATCTGGATCTCCTAAACTGATTGCTTCAGATTCATTCAAATTAGGCTTGGATTTCTTTTCAAAATGATTTAGTTCTTTAGTAATTTCCTCAAATGCCTCCTCCTCCTCGTATTCTGTTTCATCATCACACTATATTCTTGAATTATTATTTCAAAGTTAGATTGACTTTAAGACTTGGCCAAAAATTTCTCATGCATTCATGTCATTGAAACTAGCATAAAAAGAATGGTACAAAGAAAAAAAAAGAAAAATGACACTATCAGGAGTAATGGAAAAGGGAAATTGTACTTCATTGAAAATAAAAGATATGAGGGTTTGTACAGAAAAATAAGCAAAAAATAATAAATCTGGATTAATACCCTGGAATAACCTAGATAGAAAGGAAAACAAAGCAAACTACCAAAACTCTTCTGAGTAGGGAGAAGAGTAGCCTTCCAATTGTTAATCTTCACTTTCGGCCCGACAAACTGTACATTTGCTTTGCTGGAACCTTCTCCAATTTCAACCATGTTCACCTCATCAAATAACCTCTGGAACCTTACAATTAATTTTTCATCAACGTCAACCATAGGATTTGGGATTGCTGACACTGGGTGCCTACGATCCCTGGTTTGACAAAGGACCTGGAGAGGCATGGGATCGGTTTTGGGAGTGTCCATGCCTTCTTTATCGACCTTTTAGCCCTTTTCACATCTTCCCCTATGGGTTTGAATCCTAGACCACACGTACCCAAATTATTAGGTAGAAACACTGGCTGTACGATACCTTGTAACGATGTGCCCAGACCTTTGCCTGGTACAAAACCATTCTTCAGTATTTTAGATACCACCACGAGAGATGTGGAGGCTAACTTAGGACCTGGAATACATTCCCCCTCTAGAACCTTCTCTAGTGGTAATATTTCAGAAACTTGGTAGACCCAAGGCCCCTTATCATCTTCGGCCTCAATAAATGGGATAAAAGCATCATTGTAAGCACCCAGGTTCTCATCACCTTGCACGATGATCTCCTATTTTTCCCACTCGAACTTCACCATATGGTGCAGGGAAGAAGGGACTGCTTTGGCACCATGTATCCAGGGCTTGCCCAATAGTAGATTGTAAGAAACAGCCACATCTAGTACCTGGAATTCCATGGTAAATTAAATTGGTCCTGTTGTTAGTTCAAGCACTATATCACTAATAGAATCTTTTCCCCCTCCATCGAAACCTCGGGCACATATATTGTTCTTGTGGATCCTTTTAGTATCAATGTTCAACCTATGTAGAGTGGAGAGCGGGAAAATGTTTGTGCTGGGACCATTGTCAACTAGCACCCGTGTGACCAGAAAATATCTTCGCATTTCACTGTAAGATAAAGAGCCCGATTATATTCCTTACCTTCCAATGGCAACTCATCATCTGAGAAGGCGATTCAGTTTACCTCGAATATCTTTTTGGCGATCTTCTCCAAATGGTTCACTGTAATCTTTTCGAGGACATGGGCTTTATTCAGGATCTTCATGAAGGCCCGGCAGTGCTCATTCGAATGTATAAACAATGATAGAAGAGAAATCTAAGAGGGTGTCTTCCTCAACTGTTCTAAGATGGAGTAATCTTGCACTTTTATTTTACTCAAGAATCTTCTGCCTCCTCTTCGGTGACTGGCTTCTTTACTAGAATGAGATTATCTTTGAGTGGCTTTACTTTCCTTAACTCTTTTAGGGAAAAACATCTCCCCGAACGAGTTAATCTCTGGGCTTTGTTAACTTTCTTACCCTTATAGGTCCCTATCACCCACTCATAGTTCCGTTGGAGAGCCTTAGTGTTATCTACCGGTAGCTGGGTCACATGTTTGATAATGATAGGGTCCGCACGGGCTCCCTCCAAAATTATGACATGCTTTCTTGCTACCCCCGACACGATCAACATTGGCTTTTCTTGCTTTGTTTTAACATCACTTGGGGATCTCTTTTCAACTACCATAGATGGATTATCATTTGGCACGCTCGACTTGTCTGTCGATCCTTCAGCTGTCGAAGAGGTTGCTTTTATGACAACTAGACCCTTGGCTAAATTAACCTCACTAGACCGGATCATCATGACGGATTGTGAAGGCTTCCTAGGCTCCCCATCCTTATGTACTATCTCAATCATGTGCATCATAGAATGGGCTAGAAATGGGTTCTAATTGATGTTTGGTGCTTTTACAATTTGGACACAATCTGATTTGTGTCGATGAGCTATTGGATGGAGCTTTTCAAATGGCAACACTTTTTTGTGTCGTGCCCCAGAGCATTAGAAAGTATGCACACCTGAGGGAGTAATCCAGATTTTTTGGAGGAGGGTTTGGTAATTTTGACTTAAGTGGTCTCAGCATATCTAACACCTTAACCTCTGGAATAGATTGGTATAAGATTCTCCCAGCGGGATGAAAGTCTACTTCCTTTGTTGCCTTTCTTTTCTGTAATCAGGCCTGGGTTGGAAGCATGGACCAATAGGGTTTCAATATATTTGTAGAGGTGGGTAGGCATCTTGTGGGACTGGGTAGGTATTCTGTGGGGCTGGGGCACACCATTATGGGTGAGAAGGGTGTTGAGAGTATAATTGGGCGTGGTGGACATGTTATTGAGGTGGTTTGACAGAATACTGAGGGTCTGGTGATGGAAAGTAATGTTGAGGTGGATTAATATGGTTTGAGTGTAGGTTTGAGGATGGCCCGAGGCTGGGTATAATGGTGTGGTGTACCCCTCTAACTATACCACAATCCCGAGACAACTATTGCCGCATCTTCTTTCTTGTTCTTTCCAATTACTCATCCAGTACCATATTGCTTAGGTAGTTTCTTTGATAGTTGAGTATCTCATGATCTTGCTCGATTTGAGCCCTTCTCCTACCATACCTCCCATCTTCACTATTTCATTGAAAGACTTACCTATGGCCGAGATCAGATGACCGAAGTAAGTAGGCTCCAAAGCCTGAAGAAAGTACTATACCATTTCACTTTCCTCCATCGGAGGGTTGACTCGTGTCGCCCGTTCCCTCTAACAAAAACTATATTCCCTGAAACTCTCACTAGGCTTCTTCTCTATCTTAGTCAAAGACAAACGATCTAGAACAATTGCTATGTTGTATTGAAAATGCCGAGCGAATGCTTGGGCGAAATCATCCCAGGTATACCATCCACTATGATCCTAACGAGTGTACCACTCCAATGCCACGCCACTCAAACTCTGGCTAAAGTATGTCAATAAAAGCTTATATTTCCCACCGACTCCTCTCATTTTGCTGCAAAATCCCCTTAAGTGGGCTATCTCCGTGCCCATCATATAAGTCGAATTTCGGTATTTTGAACCCAACAGGTAGCTGGACGTAGGGAAATAGACAAAGATCTTTGTAGGATACACTCACTTGGCATCCCAACTCTTGCATATTTCTAAGTGACTGTTCTAGGATTCTCACCTTCCTAAACATCTCCTCCTGTTTCAGGTTTTGGGTGGTTTCTCCGTCTCAACAGGAAGGTCAAAATAAGGGGTATATGAGTAGTGATCCGGGACTTTAAAGGTGGGCTCCGGGGTGTAGTACTGGTTATCTTGGGCTTGGAGTGCCGGCTCACTAGAAGATTGATGAAGGGTAGCTGGTTGAGGTGGTACCAAGATAGGGGTAGCCGGCAGATGAGGGTATGCGGTTGATTTGGCTAATAGAGCTTGGACAGTTTGGGAAAAAAAGCCCAGATAGTGGTGATAAGGCTTGAAGCTTGGGGCATGTTGTGGGGATAGATCAATGACGGGGGATTCTTGAGATTGAGCTAGTAGTGGGATAAAAGCAGGGTTGGCGGGGTATGATCGTGGAGGATGACCTTTCATCTATGCTTAGTACATCTCAATCATCTGGTGTTCAGCTTATGCAACTCTTCTTTTAAATCAGGCTCAGACTCCTCTACCTCCCTTGGTGGGTCAATGACACTCGCGTCCAATCCTTTGTCACCCATGTTTTCCTTGTGTTTAGACCTGGTGTTATACGGATGACTTGCCAGAGTCCTAAACAAACTAACCACCTTCCTGTTCTCAATAACTATAGCAAATGTGTTAGTGTTTGAGAGTTTAACAGATAGGCAACCGCATGTTTGGAATGCAATGCACCTAAATAGTTAATCTCTTTTATTATGCATTTGAACGGTTGCATGCTTCATCCCGGCCTTAACTAACTCCTTTCACTTTGCACTTTTCTTCTCTATTTCCTTTCTTTTCTTTGCATGGTTCTTTTTTCTCCTCTTTTTATTCTTGTATTTTCTTTTCCTCTCTTGTTTTTCCACTCTCACTTCTCACTCAGTTTCTTTTCTCTCCTTCCATTTTAGTGTTATAATCGAATCCTATGGGGATTGCCTACATATCATAACCCTGCATGAATTAGATTATTACGTAGTTCAGGGGATAAATGTGAAAGTGTTTTGGGGTTTTTAATATTTTATTAAAATAAAATCATTTTGTATTTTCTATTAGAATGACTCTGACATATAGACTCTGAATATGAAAAATAGACTAGACATAAGAAAAATCTAACAGACTCGACTAACGAACTATAGACTGAAACCAACTGAAAGTCAGGAGTACATAAGAGCATCCATTAGTGCCCTGGGAGCCTATGGAACATCATCTGATCTTTGCGCGGGCCTTTTTGCAATATCCTGCTAAATACGATCCAACTCTACCATTACCTGGTGAACAAATGTCATCACAGAAGCAAAAAACATCAACCTAGTCATGTACTTACACTCGTGACACTTGACTATGACATAGTTGACTTTTTCTTTAACCCTCGTTCTGAGGACACCTTTCTCCTAAAGCAAGCACCCTATTTGGTATGCTCGTGCTTCCAACATTTGGGTATCTATATTGCTTTGATCCTATAACTATTGCATGCGCTCCTCCAGTAGGCCAATCAATGCATAGCAATGCTCACTTTCTGACTTGAAGTTCTTCGCTTGCTGGTTCATATGCAACTCTTCTTTTAAATCGGGTTCAGACTCCTTTACCTCCCTTGGTGGGTCAATAACACTCGCGTCCAGTCCTTTGTCAGCCATGTTTGCCTTGTGTTTAGACCTGGTGTTATACGGATGACTTGCCAGAGTCCTAAACAAACTAACCACCTTCCTGTTCTCAATAACTATAGCAAATGTGTTAGTGTTTGAGAGTTTAACAGATAGGCAACCGCATGTTTGGAATGCAATGCAGCTAAATAGTTAATCTCTTCTATTACGTATTTGAACGGTTGCATGCTTCATCCCTGCCTTAACTAACTCCTTTCACTTTGCACTTTTCTTCTCTCTTTCCTTTCCTTTCTTTGCATGGTTCTTTTTTCTCCTCTTTTTATTCTTGTATTTTCTTTTCCTCTCTTGTTTTTCCACTCTCACTTCTCACTCATTTTCTTTTCTCTCCTTCTATTTTAGTGTTATAATCGAATCCTATGGGGATTGCCTACATATCATAACCCTGCATGAATTAGATTATTACTTAGTTCAGGGGATAAATGTGAAAGTTTTTTGGGGGTTTTTAATATTTTATTAAAAATAAAGTCATTTTGTATTTTCTATTAGAATGACTATGACATATAGACTCTGAATATGAAAAATAGACTTGACATAAGAAAAATCTAACAGACTCGACTAATGAACTATAGACTGAAACCAACTGAAAGTCGGGAGTACATAAGAGCGTCCATTAGTGCCCTGGGAGCCTATGGAACATCATCTGATCTTTGCGCGGGCCTTTGTGCAATATTCTGCTGAATACGATCCAAAATCTACCATTACCTGGTGAACAAATGTCATCACAGAAGCAAAAAAAATCGACCTAGTCATGTCCTTACACTCGTGACACTTCACTATGACATAGTTGACTATTTCTTTAACCCTCGTTCTGAGGACACCTTTCTCGTAAAGCAAGCACCCTATTTGGTATGCCCGTGCTTCCAACACTTGGGTATCTATATTGTTTTGATCCTATAACTATTGCATGCGCTCCTCCAGTTGGCCAATCAGTGCATAGCAATGCTCACTTTCTGACTTGAAGTTCTTCGCTTGCTGGGCCATCTTATTTCTAGGGTGGTCAGCTTCTTTTTTAGCACTATGACCTCTTTGTCATATCTTTCCTTTAGCCATTGGACAAACTTTTCACACTCTTTTGCATTTTGTGCCAACCTTGCTCGGGTCTTAGCTAATTCATCTTCGGTCTTTTCCAAGTCATTCCCGTAATGACATACCTTCCGTCTAAGACTATTTATGACTTTTTTGTCTTGTCTGCTTCTGACTGGATTTTCAGAGGCGATCTTCTTCCTTTAAATTTG
Source organism: Nicotiana benthamiana (assembly GCA_034376525.1). Lineage (NCBI taxonomy): Eukaryota > Viridiplantae > Streptophyta > Magnoliopsida > Solanales > Solanaceae > Nicotiana > Nicotiana benthamiana. The sequence continues at coordinate 98,668,420 of CM067338.1, forward strand.
AGCTCGTAGGGCTTCATTTTACTAGAGTAACCTCCTTCTTTCTCCTCCAGCTTCTTGCATTTGTAGATCACTATTGAACTCAACATTTCTCAATTTCTCTTCCAGAGTTTGAATGGCGGCTTAGTACTTTTTCTCCTTCTCTCCCCAGGCAAACATTTCCTTGACTTTGTCATCAAAAGCCTGAACATGTGGTCTCTTTGCTGGTCTCTGGGGTTTTGGTTCGGGCTCTGGCTCACTACTTTCACAAGACTTCCTTGCAAACCATATTTCATAATCTGGATCCACTTCCCCTTTTGCAATATCTGGTACCTGGGTGCTTATTTTCAGATATCAGCAACTGTTCCAATCCTTCTAGACTAAAGCTTCGGGTAATGCAACCTTTAGATGTTGCTTAATGACCTGGGTGGTTAGATTTCCATCTTCATGCACCACCTAATATCTCCCTAACTGCCTTAAGACCCTATATGATTTGTAGGGCTGGACACTCCTCAAACCCATCAATATTAGGTAACCCTTTGTAGCCATCAGATATATGATTTCTGCCACCAGGAGCCATCCTATAGCCCGCTCGACCTAACTTGCTTTTAGAGTTTTTATTTGGGAGATCCAGGCTTCAAACTCTTCTGGAGCATTGTAGTATTTAACCCTTTCCTCGTATTTCTTGGTGAAGTTATCTTTGCTTAAACCATAGCTCATGAATTTGGGGTGATGGTGGAGATACTCAATCAACCACATTTGTAGAAGAACATTACAACCTTCAAAGAATTGATCCCCTGATCTACACAATGTCAATGCCCGATAAATGTCTGCCAACACCAAAGGAGCAAGTGTGTGATCTTTCTTTGTAGTAAGGATTTGTGCCAGTCTGGCCATGCGGGTATCTATCATCCCTTCTGCATTCGGAAAGACTGTGATTACCAAGAACACCACAATGAAAGCGAACCTACAATGATTTTGCCAAATGCTCTTGTCCTGTTTGTTGTTTAATCCCTTTTCGTGTGTTTTGAACCCAACTGAATGCCCAAATCTAGAATACAAAAATTGAAACTAACATCATCCTTTGTCCAGATAAGCCTTCTTCATGAGTTTGCTGATACTAAGAAGATCAAAGAATTTGTGCACAGAGGGGGCCCTTGGGAATATCAACTGTTGTTTTCTCAAATCCCGGCCAAAGTGAATGTATCCAACTATTTCCTCTAGAGTAGGGGCGAGCTTAAAATTCGAGAAGTGAAAGACATTGTGCACGGGATCCCAAAAGGTTACCAAGGCTTTGATTAACTCCTCATGTGGTTTGATTTCCAAAGTGTCTATAAGGGTACCTAACTGCTCTTTCACCCAATCCTGACCGTCTACATCCAAATCATACCACCACATATGAAATTGCAACTAAGCCTGATATATGACCGGTAGTTTCGGGTTCTGGGCTCTATTCATCTCAGTACATGTGGATTGTTAAGGTTAGGGTTGACTCTGGTGGACTTTTGCGGAAACAGTTCTTAACTTTCAAAGGAATAAATACAAAAATAAAAGGAAAAATTACCTTTTCCCCTCTACACAAAATGGTTATTTTTGTAAATGTGGCCCCTTCACAATTCCAAGTAAAATTTGAGGACCTGGGAAGACACTTTAGGAACAAAAATGACCCCTCACTAACAGACTTGTCCGTTCTCTACGAAAATAGCCCTTCCACAACTGAGAATTATTCTAAGGATATCTCGGCGAGAATGGTTTAAGACATAACCAAAGCTGGATCGGCTTATTCTTTGACTAGAGACCTATCTATACTTCGTTTTATTTGGTTAATTTGCAAAAAGAGGCTGAACACTATATAGGTTGCCTACGTATCTCACATCCGGTGAGAATCACACTGGTATAGTTCGGGCAGTTTTAACATAATTTTTAAAAAAAATGAATGACTCGTTTCAAAATGACTTTTTTTTTTCTCTTCTTTTTTTTTCAAACCCTTTTTTAAAAAAACATTTCGGCAGAGTTTCTGGACATTTTCAAATACGAGAAATTTCAAAATCGGGTTTTTTTCCTTTCTACATTACTCTTGGTTTTTCAAATGATTGTGTGTTCCTAACCGGTAAGTATGCATGGCGAAACAAATAAATATTCACATAGTACGTAAGATGCTTCCGGACGGTCTGTTATTTTGGGTACACCTATCATAGTCAGATCCAACTCCTGTGTTGAGTTCCCTAAGCCAAATGCACGTGATGCAAACAAACGTTCCAACTAGTGATCCAACATGAGGTTATGTAATTCTAGGTTTAAACCTGGGGTTGTGTTCTAGACTGGGCTTACCCGAGCGGACAACTCAAGTCGAGGTGGGGGCTACGTACCGGGAGCATAAAAGTATGCCCGGCCTTGTTGCTGACCCAAGCCTCGTTCTAATTGGTATGACTTCTAATAAAAAGTGGGTCACGCGTACTTGTGCACCATATTTTAGAAGACTCAGAAGGATGGCGTAAGAAGGCATTTTAATATAGTTCAAACAATATCGTAAAGGTAAATAAACAACAATTAACGCATTAGGTTCACAAAATATAATAATATTAACAATGAACAAAGCTAAGTAAAATCATACTAAAAGCTCGAATTCTTGAAACCTGAACCAGAGATTCTGGATTCGATTCCTAGCAGAGCCGCCAGAGCTGTCACGCCTCCTTTTTCTACACCGAAAGGGATATAAGGGAGTTTTTTCAATTTAAGTGATAATAAAAACAAGATTATTTATCAAAATCAGAGCCGCCACTTGGGATAATTTATGGTATCCTAAGTTACTAGTTTAAAGTCCCGAATCAAGGAATTTTGACTTTGTTACTGTCCACAAAACATAGAAATCCAGGTAAGGAATTTCGTTAACCCGGGAGAAGGTGTTAGAACTATCGGGTTCCATGGTTTTAGCACGGTCGCTTTAATAATTCTTGGCTCAATTCAATTGTCTAATTATTTTATTTTAGAACCTATGTGCATTTACCTCTTATTGTTTTTACTCACTTGGTTATTTGTAATTAAGGAATCATCTTTAAAAAATGAGTCACGCGTATATGTCCTCATTTCGGTTAGCGCGCCAACAATCATGTCATGCGTACGTGTCCATAATTAATAATACTTTATTATTATTAAGAAAAATTTGGTCGAAGTTGCGCAAACGTATACCTCAATTTATGTTTAGAAGAATCATAATTATGATATGCGAACTTATACATAATCACGATAGTAGATTAATAACACACCCAAAGTATTCTACGCATAGTCATAAGCTGATCTTTCCTAAGTTTGATATTAATGGTAAAGCTATCGAATTATGGATACCAAATTCACGTGGAAAAATTCAAACTTGCATCAATTCCAAACTATTTATCCATGTATACTTAACTAATTAACAAAATCAAAGATCAGCTATATGAAACCATGGACAACTAACATTAGCAGAACTATACCTGCAGAATGTGAAAGCATTTTTGAAATAAGGCCACAAGAACAATTAAGATAAACGAAAGCTACTGCTTGTGTTTTCTATCACAAGAAATAAACGAAGCATCATATAAATTAGCAAAACAAAAGGTGTAGTAACGAGAGTGTGGACCTTTATATTGACTGGCTCAAACTTTACACTTATGTAACTCAATCATCGATCCGAGAACAAAGATCGCGACTGTAAACCTTTACCGGTGGCAACCTCGACAGACCTCTCGAATCACAAAACAGAACCAACAATCTGTAACCTCGAAACTCAAAAATTTAGATACTAGCACTCGATGATTATGGAGCTGTTTTGTGAGGTATTTTTGGACTGATTTTCAGCAGGGTTAAAGGTCTGTTCTTTGGTGGTGTTTTGGAGCTATTTTCAGGTTGGTTTGAGGTTCCTTTTAGTGGATGAAGTCTGGGGTGTTTCACGATGGTCTTGACGACGAGTTTAAGCATGGTTCACGGCTAGTTTGGTGCTGCAGTTGAGGGGTTATTTCAGTGTGGAAAGAACTGGCCAGAGATGGCAGAACTCCGACGAAACATCGGCGAGGAAGGGAACTAAGAGAAAATGGCTTACATGGCTAGTTTCAGGTAAGTTATGGTGGGTCTTCAACTACTGTATGAGAAAGTAGAAGCAGACAAGAAAAGAAGGTGAAAATTTTATCTCTGTCATTTTGTGCACCTGTATTTTCATGTGTCTGGTCATCTCTTACGCTAATTCTCTGTCCATTTTTTCTAAGAGAATGAGAGCTCCCTCTCATGTGCGTGTGCTTCTCGTCTGTGGAAGTGAGGAAAATGGGTAAGAGAGCGGCGTTCTATGGTGTTAAGGGTCGTTTTCCGACGGGCTTGGTGGTTGTTTGCTTGGTGAAGGAGATGAGGGGTCGCCCGTTTTGGTGGAGGTGACCGCTGGGCTTCAAGTCTTGATGAGAAAAGCTATGACTGCGTTGCCTGGGGTGGGCAGTGGTGGAAGTTTAGGGGTGTTTGATTAGAGGTGGGTGTGTAGAAGATAAAGAAGTTAAGGGTGTGTGTTGACGTGTGTCTCTTTCTAAAAACGGCTGATGTGATTTTACGTCTAGGGTCCCTTGTAAGTGTCTTCTAAGGATTTTAGGATTATTGAGCTTGGGTTATTATGGATTATGTACGAAAATTAGGCCTAAAAAATTAGATTATTTGAGCCTAAATTTTATTTTTCTCTGTAAATAAAACTAAAAATACTACCTCATTTACTAATTAATCATACTTAAGTAAAAGAACTATCAAAATAAAACTAATCGTTAAAACAAATCTATTTTGGTATTTTTTTCAAATATCATACTAAAAGATAAAAGTAGAATTAGATTAAAATCATCGCAAAAATTAAAATGATATTCCTAAAAAATGGAACTAATTTTATATTTTATGTAAAGTAGATAAATTAAAAGAACTAGAAAAATATTGATTAGCTAAATAAGAAAAAATATTTTTGTAATTTTTATTTTTGTGACGAAATAAAGCAAAAGAATCAAAATTAGTTGAAATAACTATATTAGGCCTAAACTAATATTTAAATGCTAAAATATGTAAAATCTTGAATAGGGTCAAAATTACATGTCTACAGTTAATCTTTAGCTTTCTTTAAGTTCAAGGTCATTTTTAATTTCTTAAAAGGTTAATCTTTAGTTTTCCTTGAGTTGAGGGGTCCCGCCTGAAGAATAGGGTTAGTTGTTAGCTTCCTCAAGGTTTCAATATTTAGTTTCTCTTAAAGTTCAGGGGTCTCACCTGAAGAATATGGTCAGTTGTTAGTTTCCTTAATTTTTCAATCTCTAGTTTTTCTTGAGTTCAGGGGTCCCGCCGGGAGAATATAGTCAGTTGTTAGCTTCCTTAAGGTTTCAATATTTTGTTTCTCTTAAAGTTTAGGGGTCTCACCTGGAGAACATGGTTAGTTGTTAGTTTCCTTAAAATTTCAATCTCTAGTTTTTCTCGAGTTCAGCGTCCTGCCTGAAGAATATGGGCAATTTTTAATTCAGTCAAGCTTAGCTTATAGCTTTCCTTAAGCTCGATCTCATAGGAGACGCACATCCTAGTCGAGTTTTTAGGTTTACCCTCATCATTGCATCCTTCATCAATAGCATAAGTGATTTACAATTTCGCCAATAGCTCACAAATCTTCCTACTACACACCGGGACAGAAAATTTTGTTTGTTTTGTTGTTTTTTACTGCAGATACCCACCTGGAGAATGAGGGGAAACATTTCAGAAATCGGTTTTAGGCCCAAGTCAAAGAAGCACCAGGAACTCGCTTGAAGAATGGGGTAAACTTTCAATTTCGTTCGAGATCAATTAGGAGCCTGCCTGACGAACAGTGTTAACTTTCAGTTTATGAGTTCAAGTCAGGGTGGCATCAGGAGCCCACCTGAAGAACATGTTCAATTTTTAGAAAAAGCATCAGCAGAATCCCGCCTGAAGAACATGGTCAACTTTTAGTTTACAATTTCAAGTCAGAGGCTTTAGGAGCCCGCCCGAAGAACATGGTCGACATTCAATTTTCAAGTTTAAGTCGGAGAGGCATCAAAGCCCGCCTGAAGAACAAGGTCAAATTTCGATTTTCAAGATTCAAGTCAAAGACAACAGGAGTCCTCCTAAAGAACAGGATTAACTTTCAGTTTCAAGATTCAAGTCAAAGACCGCGGGAGCCCACCTGGAGAACATGGTCAAGTTTTAATTCAAATCAGAAATAGCACGAGCCGCTTGAAGAACAAGGTTTTCAAGCTCAAGTGTTCTATAAGTTCGAGTTTATTTCAAGTGCAAGAAGTAGAATGTCCGGCTGAAGAACATGGTCAACTTCCAATTTTCTTCAAATTCAAGTCAGTAGGATGCCCACCTGAAGAATAGGGTGAATTTTCAGTTTCATATTGAAGGAGCAAGTGAATATTCAAGAGAAAAATAGATAGGATCTTCTACTTTTTCTACTTTTGCTGTAGTTTTTCTTTTATTTTTTATGTAATAGCGGGAATCAAGGACCAAAACCTCGAAGACACCTCAATCGACTCTCCACCTCGATATACTCCTTCACTTTTTCACTTCTGAATTACACGTGGCCTGATTCCTTTATAGCCAAGGATATATAGGCCGCTCATGTACATGGGCTCAGTCACATTCTCCTTTCATTTAGTTTTGGTCTCTCTAGATAAGAGTTAGGTAAAAAAATTTGTCTCATTGTCTAAAAACTCTTTGTATTTCCAATCAAAGAGGGGCAGTTGTAGACATATAATTTTTGACCATCCCCAAGATTTTTCTCATTTTAGAATTTATATATTTAGTTTAGATCTAGTATAGTTATTTAAACTAGTTTCAACTTTTTAACTTATTTTATCACAAAAATTAAAAAAATACAAAAACAATTCCATTTTGTTTTCAAGAATATTAGTATTTTGGTTAGTTATATTATTTTAATTTTGTGATGATTTTAATCTAATCCCATTTTTATTTTTATTTTTAGTATGACATTTGAAAATATAAAAATTTGTTTTACTTCTAGTATTTAGTTTATTTTAATTAAGAGTGATTTTTACACATTACAAATACATTGTTTTATTTCATCTTCTTAATCTAAATAAAAGCTCAAAAAACATAGTCCAACCCAATTTCCGAAATCCAACCCCAAAATCCATCAAATCCAAAAAGTAACCTAATACCCTAAAAGTTAAAAACCCGATATTCTCCAACACTAAGACCTAAGCAGCGAGGACCTAAGACCTAAAGAAGACCCTCCCCTCCCCCGCCGTTCTTCTTCAGATTTCACACACTAAGAAAACCCTTGTCCTTCTCTTCTTCAACGCCACCAACAATTCCTACCCCCATCTCCTTGAACACCAATGAGCAGAACTCCTCTATTCCAAGACCAAGAGCTCTATCAACGAACAACCTTGACCAATCAAAAACGCCTCTCACCGACCGCCGGCCTTCCCCCGTCGCCAACCACCAGCAGTCGCAGGAGAAAAACAAAAAACTTAAGAGGGGTTTTGGGGACGAGAACAGTAGCGAGAAAAAAAATTGCGCCGCTCCTCACAGCCGCTTGGTTCAACGCACAAAAATTAAAGAGACAGAGCCACTAGCCAAACGTCTCTCTTTCCTTTACACTGTTTTCATGGATATTGTTTTCTCACTTTGATTCATTTCAATTTAATACATATATTTTTACATCTGATTCCTTTTATTAGTATATCTACCATTGCTATCTTAATCCATCAAATTTTGTTTATAAATTTGGATATTGTTTGAGGTTCGGTGTTGGATTGTGATTTTGATTACAACCGCCACTTAAAGTTCGTGGTTTCCATTGTGTTTTCGCCGTATTTGGAGTCGAAACTTGATACTTGGCGATTCTAAAGAAATGTTTGTTTAAACAGGTTCTTCTCCTCATTATTTCATCTACTTCAATTTTCTTGTTGTGAATCTAAGTGTGCAAGAGCCATGTTAAGATGAACTTGAATTACATGTATTATAGATTGTTGTTGATTCCTTGTTCTGAAATGTTTACATGTTTGGTATCAATTCTGAAATTGACTTAGGATAAAAATTCTTGGGTGAATGATTTGAGTTCTAAACCATTTAGGCAGTAAGCTCTCTCGTTTAAACTTAATAGTTTAAGTTGATGTTCCTATATAATGTAACACCACTTATTTTGTTCGTCAGTCAGTTTTTGAAATTGGATTGTGGGATTGGGGGTATAACCAACCCATTAGGTAATTAATTTATCTCCATATTTAGGAATTGGGCTTGGCCAAATCCATGAAATGAAGAGTTAAAGGAAGATGTGGGTTAATAAGTTTTATTTGCTTTAGTTAATTTTATTTTTATTTTCTTAATCGCCAGAAGCATGCTAGGCCCGTTCATATCATGTAGTTGCCCTCTTTTATTAGTTCAAAAAATAATTTTATAATATTCATAAACATGTTAGTATCTTGAATTCACGCTTTTAGTCAAAAAACTTATCGTGATTGTGTATATGTTTGCGTGCCATAATTACGATTTTCAAAATAAATTGAGGAATGCGTTCGTGCAACTGAGCCAAACATTCTTAATAGTAATAAAAAGTGATTAATTGTGGACACATACACATGATATAATTCTTGACGCGCCAAACGATATAAGTACACGTACGTGTGACTCACTTTTTAAAGATAACTCCCTAATTAAGATTAATTAAGCAGATAAAAGCGGTAAGAGGTGAACCTGTACATAGGTTTAAAAAATAAGTAATTAGACAATTTAATTAAGCCAAGTATAATTAAAGCGACCGTGCTAAAATCACAGAACTCGAAAATGTATCACGCTTTCTCCCAGGTTAACAGAATTTCTTACCCGATTTTTTATGTTTCGCCGATAGTAATACAGAGTCAAACTTTCTCGATTTGAGATTTTTAACCAGTGACTTGGGACACCATAAATTATCTCAAGTGAGACTCTAAATTTGAATAAACAATTCAGCTTCGATTATTATCGCTTTAAATGTTGTGCAATATGCCCATAATGCATCATCTAGCTTCTTCGCAATCAGTCCTTGTCGCATTCACTATATTGATTAGGACACTTTTGATTTCCCGGTTTGACACTTCAACTTAACAGCTCCACTGTGGGTGATAAGGGGTGGCCACTTGAACATGGGAGGGATTCTGACATTAGCTCTTCACCCAAGCATTGGCATCCTTGAACAGAGTTGGCCAATACAGACCCGATTCCAACACCTTAGCTATTGTCTGAATCCCTCAAAAGTGTCCATCATATGTTGAAGCATGGAAAAGCCTGCAAAATGGAAGGTTGATCTTTCTCGGGGATATACCTACGGATCATGTTATTTACACATATTTTAAAAAGTAGAGGTTCATCCCAATAATAAAACTTACAATTGGGAAAGAACTTTTTCTTTTGAATTAAAGAGAGTTCATAAGGTACAATATCGCTTGCTAAATAATTAGAAATATCAGCATACCATGGTGTCTCCTCCATTGTCACTGCTAGTAACTGTTCATTCGGGCATGTCTATGTTATATCTTCGACCTCTACCTTCTTTTCAGCTCCTTCCAACCTTGATAGGTGGTCTGCTACCTAGTTCTCTGTCCTTTTTCTGTTACGGATCTTCATATCGAATTCTTGTAGCAAAAGAACCCAGCAGATCAAGCGTGGCTTTGACTCCTTGTTTGCTATCAAATACCTAATTGCTGCATGGTCAGTATAAATAATAACTTTTGAACTAATCAAGTACGACATGAATCTGTCGAATGCAAAAACTACAGCCAACATCTCCTTTTCTTTCACGGTGTAATTGAGCTGTGCACCGCTTATCGTTCTGCTTGCATAATAAATAGGGTGCGTTAACTTATCCTTTTGCTGCCCCAAAACTGCTCCTATCGCATAGTCACGTGCGTCACACATAAGCTCCAACAATGATGGGTGCAGTCACCAATCTTTTCTTCATCTCCACAAATGCTAACCTGCAATCATTAGAAAACACAAAGGGCTGATCTTTTCCAAGGAGTTTGCATAAAGGGTTAGCAACCTTAGAGAAATCTTTTATGAATCGCATGTAGAACCCGGCGTGCCCAAGGAAACTTCGCACTGCCCTGACCAAAGTTGATGGTGGCAACTTCTCAATCACATCAAACTTTGCATGGTCAACTTCAATTCCCTTCCTAGACACTCGGTGCCCAAGACTACCCTTCTTGTACCATAAAATGGCACTTATCCCGATTCAGCACTAAATTTATCTCTACACATCTTTTGAGAACTCTTCTTAAATTGTGAAGACGGTCCTTGAATGAACCCCCCCACCACGAAGAAATCAGCCATAAATACCTCTATAATGTATTCAACCATGTCTGTGAAAATGGCTAACATACGCCGCTAGGACGTAGCTGGTGCATTACAAAGTCCAAAAAGCATTCTTCGAAAGGCAAAGATTCCATAGATTCCATATAGGCAGGTGAATGATATTTTCTCTCTATCTTCGGGGGCTATTGAGATCTAATTGCACCCCGAGTATCCATCCAAAAAATAGAAGTGATATCGCCTAGCCAACCTGTCCAGCATTTGGTTAATGAATGGCAAGGGAAAATGGTCCTTCCGGGTGGCTGTTTTCAAATTTTGATAATCCATGCAAATCCGACATCCCGTGATAGTACGAGTTGAGATCAACTCATTATTCTCATTTTGTACGACCGACATTCCTCTTTCTCGGTACACACTGAGCAAGGCTGGCCCAATTGCAATCACAGATGGGGAAGATGATACTCGCATCTAACCGTTTGATCACTTTCTTCTTCACCACCTCTTTCATATTTGGGTTAAGCCTTCATTGATGTTCTCTGGAAGGTTTGTTCCCTTCTTCCAAGAGAATCTTGTGCATACAAAAAGCTAGGCTGATACCCTTGATGTCTTCCATGGTCCAACCGATAGCAGTCTTATATTCATATAACACCTTAGGAGTTGCTCTACCTGCATAGCTAGCAAACTAGATGATATAATAACAGGTAAAGTATTAGGCCCTAAGAAAGCGTACATGAGATGCGTTGGAAGCGATTTCAGGTCCAACTGTGGTGGCTCTTCTATAGATGGTATTGCAGGTGTTGTTGTTCTTTCTTCTAAGTGTAGGGTCTCGAACACAGGTTCCCTTTTCCACAGCCCTTGACCTTCAAGAGCCATGATCCACTATGCCAACTCCCCACCATCTACATTTTCCAGATTCATCAAACATGCTTTCAACGGATCTCTGACATAAATATTCTCATCCTCCCCTTGTAGTATTACATCTACGGCCTCTACTAGTGAGCAATTTGCAAATTCGTTGGGCCTCCTCATAGATTGTTGAACATTGAATATTATCTCTTCATTGTTCAACCTAATTTTCAATTCTACAATCTCACAATCAACAATATGCTCTTTCAGTGGCTAATAACGGCTTGCCTAGAATGATTAGTATCTCCTCATTTACTCGACAGTCAAGAATGATGAAGTTTGCAGGGAAGCCCACTCAAACACGCACATCATCATGAATCCATGTAGGTCTTTAGACTGTAAGATCATCTAGTTACAACAACATTAAGGTTGGTCTAGATCTGCTAATGCCCATTTTTGGATAGATTGCCAAGGGCATCAAGTTTATACTTGCCCCTAATTCACACAATGCTTTAGCAAAAGCATAACTCCTAATGGTGCATGGAATAGTGAAACTACCTAGGACATAAACCTTTTGGGCCATAGGCCTTGTCAGTACTGCGTTGTAGGTCTGCGTCAGAGTTACAGTGGACAGGTCCTGGAAGTCAAATTTTTGTGACATCAGGTCCTTCATCATTTTTGCATACCCTGGAATCTTCGTCAAAGTATCCATCAGTGGAATATTCAATTGAATTTGTCTCAGTATTTCCATGAATTTCTTGCATTGATCGTCTTTCTTTTGCTTTGCCAACCTCTGAGGGAATGGTGTAGGAATCAACCTCTGCCCACTGCATTGTGTCTTTTCTTTGCTGGAGACTTTTTCTACTACCTGTTCTGGAAGTTGTTCACCTTTCTTCTCCTTACCCTTGTCAACCTGTTCTTGCTCGATTACAACTTCGTTGACCTCTGTTTACTCATCTGTCTCTGATGTAAGTGGGGTAGCTGGAGTAGTCAGTGTTGTCTCTCTCCTAGATGGAGCAACTTATTGCTTCTTGTCTAAATCCCTCCCATTCCTGAGACTCACTAACATGAGCTGATTTGGGTTCTGCTCCTTTGGGTTAATACTTGTATCTACAAGCAATATTCCTTGTGGGTGATTGTTCAAGGCCAAAAATAGTTGTGCCAATTGAGTTTTAATGCCTTTGATTGCTAAATCATGTGCAACTAACTTCTCTTGTATTTTTCCATTTGTTCTAATGAGTTGTTGCAGCATACCCCTAATTTCGATCATGTTACTATCCTGTTGTTGATGATGTGGTTGGTAGGCCAACTATTGATAATGCTGCTGATTATAGCCCTGCTGCCTTTGATGTAAGGCTGTAAATCAGGCATTTCCGAACCGGAACCGGACCGGAACCGCGACCCTGGTGGTTCTGCCGGTTCCAGCGGTTCCTGGGAACTGTGGCGGGGCGGTTCTACCCGTTGGAACCGCCAGAACCGGAACCGGAACCAGACCGGTTCTGGCGGTTCCAAACGGTTATGTAACGGTAATTTTTCAAAAAGAAAAAAAAAATTTTAAAAATAATTTCCAAACAGTTCTTTTTCAAAAGTAGCCGTTTGGAAGTTTAAAAAATAGCCATTTGGCCCCCAAACTTTAATTTAACCCCAAACTTTATATAATTACACTATTTCCCATTCCTCAACTATAAATACCCCCTCATTCTTTCAGTTTTATTCACCAATTCATCAATATCTCTCAATCTCTCTCAAGTCCTCTTTCAATCTTTCTAGTGCAAGTGCTTAATTTATTGTTGCGAATTCGTGAAACATTGTGAAGTTGTTGAATTGAAGTTTTCAAGTGTTCAATTTCAACGATTTTCAATTTTCAAGAAGTTGTTCATCAATCTGGTAAACTCGTTTCAACTCTTACGTGCTAAGAATATTTTTGTGTGTTGTTAGTTTGCTTAATTATAATTATTATGGCATTTTCCTTGAATAAAATGTTCGGTAAAGGAAAAGCTAAAACCGGTGAAAGTAGTGGCCAAAATACTAGCCCTCCCCCGGCTCCCCGACCTAGAAAAGATAAGCAAGTTCAAAGTAGTAGCCAACCTAGAAATCCTAATGAACCCTTCGGAATCCTTGATAGTGATCACCCGTGTTTTCAATTTAGTGATATTGATTTTCTACATGATGTAGCAGTTGGTGATAGAATAGATAATGATATTATGAATGCTCTTTATCCTAATGCACCTATCTTAGAGGGAAATGAGGATGATGAAACCCAAGCTCCAGTAGATTTAGATGATACACCTACTAGTCCTGCTCATAACATAGTTGATGTACCGGCACACCCACCCGTACAAACTCCCACTTTTAGTAGACAACCTCCTAAACGTACAGAAACATCATTAGTTTGGCAATTTTTTATTCAACTAAGAGAACAAGATAAGGCAAAGTGTAAATCTTGTGGGAAATTACTTGTTCATAGGTATACTGGAGATTGTAGCGGCACAGGTAGTTTAGTTAAGCATATAAGATTACACCCTAGAGATAAGGCTAGATATTTGCAATTGAAAGCGCAACAAGAGGGGAGGACAAGTGCTGATTCTATAGTTAACCCAAGTACTGGTTCAAATCTAGTTCAACCAGGAATAAACACAGTCACCGGAGGTATATTATATTACGATCCAAATAAGGATCGTGAAGAATTAGCTAAAATGATTACTGTTATATGTTTGCCTTATTCTTTTGCTTCTAATCCTGCATGGATTCATTATATTAGAAGAGTATTTAATCCTACGTATAAAGGTTGGCCTCGCGCCACAGTTAAGGCCGATATTTATAAATACAAGCATGAATATGAACAATACTTGCGCTATTTATTTACCCATATAACTAATCGTATGTCTATTACAACTGATATTGGTAGAAGTAATAATGATTGTGATTATCTAACCGTAACCAGTCATTGGATAGACGAAGACTGGACAATGCAAAAACGCATTATTGCATATAGGATAATTAATTCACGGCGCACGGGTAGGTTTATTGCTAACACTGTTTCAGATGTATGCAGATATTTTTGTTTTAGTGATAAAATAATGTCAATTTCTATGGATAACTCTTCTAGCAACACTAGGTGGAATTACATGTACGAAAGTTTATGAGATTTGTTAGAAATAATGCCTAAATTATGATGTAACTTGTACATTGGCATGTCTTCTTTTAGTTTTTTTTTCCTTTTAATGGTGGTATTAGTACCATGTTATGCTCATTCCATTGGGAAGGAAGAATAAGAAAGATATGCCATTTTGGTCAATAAATATGCTCTTTATCATATCCTTGAATATCTTTTGTCTCAATATGTCTTTGTCTTTACTTCTATATCAATCCTTGAATATTTATATAACATACAATATATAACATACAACACAATATACTAATGACAATATTCTTTTATCAATATATACTACTTATATACAATTTATACTAATTACTAACTACAACACAATATACACTACTTATATACAATATATACTACTTAAATACAATATATACTACTTATATACAAATATACACTACTTATACACAATATATATTAATTACCAAACACAATATATACTATACTAATAACATAGTACAGCATATAAAATATATTCTACAATATACTAATGACTACTATACAAGATATTGATTTAAAAAAAAAATTTCAGAACTGCCGGGAACCGCCGGAACCGGAACCACCAGAAACGGACCGGATGGTAGCGGTTCCGGGTCCGGAACCGCCAGAACCGGAACCGCCAGAACCGGAACCGTAGACCCAAATAGACCCAGAACCGGAACCGGATACAGCCTTACTTTGATGAGACACGACTTGGCCCTATGGTCATGCCCCTCCTGTATTTGGGTTGTGTTGTGGCTGGTTTGGTCTGTACTGCTGGTTTGATGTTGGTCCCTATTGCTGCTCACCTTGCCTCTGACCTCCATAATTATTGACATAATTCATGTCTTCTCTGAAACCCTGATTGTCATTCTCCCCACTCCACGAACACATATATAACTGGTTTATGCAAGGAGTGGATAAGCCTCCATTTGTGGTATCAATAATATGCATCTGTTTCTTACCCATCTCGTCGATTTTCTTTTGTCAGCAAGCTCATCTTGGTCATAAGAGTGGCTATGTTTTCTGCATTTGTGTTGTTTAGGTCAAGAGTGACATAATACACTATTGGATTGAGTGTTGTATCTCCCGTTATCCAGCCTAAATTTTAAGACATCTTATCAAGAAGAACCTTATAATCTGTGAAGGTTTTGTTAAGAATGAACCCTTGGTGGAAACATCTACATTGGCCTTCAGACTGTCAGCCAAAACCATTTAAAATCTCTGTTTCAGCATCTAACCCGAAATGCCATGGTGAGGACACTTCGCCAACATACCCTTAAACCTCTCCCAGGTCTTTTGTAAAGTCTTAGTCGATTTCTGCCTGAATTGTAATATCTCATAAATTTGCCTCACAGTTTTGTTAGGTGGATAAAACTTTTTTAAGAACTGCTTGACTAGTTCCTCCCAAGTAGCAATGGAGTTTATTGGGAGTGAATTCAGCCAGGTTTGCGCCTCACCGGTCACTAAGAATGGGAACATTAATAATTTGATCGCCTCAGGAGTCACATTCGGTTATCTTTGAGTGACACATATTGATTGAAAGTTCTTCAGATGTATTTATGGGTCTTCGATGTATGACCCGGAGAACAACCCTTTATTCTACAATAGGTGCAATATATTATTGGTAACTTGGAATGTCTCTGCTTATATATGAGGAACCACAATTGTTATGTCCAGGTTATCGTTAGTTGGTTGTGCCTAATCATAAAGAGCAGCTTCTAGCACTAGAGGTGCTACCGCTCTGACATTTGGGTCATCTCGATCATTCCTGTTTTTCCCGTTGACGTTGTTTACTTCATCCATTTCAATTTTAACTTGTTTGTTTTCTTTCACTTGTTTGCTCTTCTTGTTAGCCTAGTTCAATGTCCAGGATGCTTTCTAGGGATCTGAGAGTCCTTCAAAGAGTTCACCAGTTCTCAAAGAGCTTCTAGGCATGCACCTAAGTCCTAGAAGATTTCAAATGTGAGAATTTCAATAGATATTTTTAACACCACAAAAAATTGATCTAAACTAGAAAATCCTAGCAATTATTCCAAGCTGCAATAAATAACACTGTTAGTTCCCCGGCAATGACGCCAAAATCTGATCACTACCAACTATGCCTTCTAAAAAAGACTCAATGGTCGCTGCAAATATATAATCTGGTTCAGTCAGGAGTCGATCCTATAGGGAACTAACCTATTTACTACAACTTTTACCACTGCTAATTATAAGCTCGACAATTTCCTGATGCAATATTTTCTATGGATAATAAGTAAAATTTAGTTAACTACGGAGAAATAGCAATAGAACTAGCAATAATCTAGAATGGAGTTGAATTCAATGCAAAATGGTCTAGGGTTTTGATTTTTTCAATTGTCGGATTAATTCTCGACACGTTAGCTATAATCTCGCCGTAACACTCTACAAGAACTATGATTTCAGGGCTATCGTAATTATCTTTTGATTAAATACGATAATTTATTAGAAGCATTCTCTCTAACTAATCTAGCTAATGACTTATACAACTCAGAATTATCCCACCAAAGCTTCGTTATCTCTAATTCTGATTTTAAATTCAAGTAATTAATCTCTTAACTTACCCGAAGGTAGTGTTGTTCAATAACAATCTAACCCAATATTCTTTTTTAAGTAACACAAGATAACTAGACATGATTAATCAAGGGCCCTTTCAATTAATCACAAAATAATACGTAGTAGAACAATCAAAGAATAAAAATGGCTCAATTATATCAAAATATAGTCAAAATTTCATCCAACAATTGGTTCCATCAACCCTAGATGGTGAGTTTAGCTACTCATACTAAGAGATAGAAATTATCTAAATAAAGTCATAATCAACAATGGAATTAAAAAGAAGAAGAATAAAACTCTAAGGAAAATTCTTTGTCTTTCTTCCGTGTTCTTGCCTTCAAAATCTCTCTAAAAACAGCTATCTCTCTCTTTAGGACGGATTAGGCTTCATATAGGTTAAGGTTAGTCGCCCTGGAAATCACATAGTTGACCCTGGCTTCTTGGCTCTCGTATGCCCGTCCGCGGCCGTGGATTGGACCACTGATGGATCACGGATTTGTGTTCTATCAATGGCTGCAAATCTGACAGCGGAGCTGGGCGCATAGTAGGTACTTGCTCTTCTTTCTCCTTTTCGACCAGGCTATCCTCCAATTGGCTTTTCATGCTCCATATTGACTTCAAAACACTTTTTAGCTTCCTCCTAACTCGGAGTGGTTCCTTCAAAATATAAAACTCTTAATTAAAGTATTTTTTTATCTTTTATATTCAAATATTGATAAAGTATGACTAAATTAGAGTGTAAATAGTATTTAAATTACATAATTATCGTCTACTAAGAGTCCGCCCTTGAATATTACATAAATTATGACAGAGGGAGTAGAATTGAGTGGATTAGAGTAAAGACGCGTTTAGTAACTATAGGATATCCACACTAAATGAAAATTGGCAAAAATGATAAATCTAATTGAGAAGTTGAGTCACTTGTATCAACTTGTGTGGCATTTCAAAATACTAATGAGAGGTCACTTTTGCTATGTTAATCTCCAAACGAGTTCTTTGTTCTGATTCAAAACGAATGTAGTTATTCAGTAGCTTTAATTCAAAATTTATATTTATATTAAAAAATATATTTGATATATATAAAAAAGTTACTTCAGAACCAAATTACTAACATGTGAGATATCATCTTAAGATGTAAAATCCATAAAAGCTTTGTATTTGTGGAGAAGAGAAATAGGAGGATTTAAACCATAAGCTTTGGAGTCGCAATCAAAGTACGAAGGGATATGATATTTCAAATTTGACAAAGTCAACTTAGTTACTGCGTCTATGGCAAGTCTTGCTGCAATTTCCCTACTTCTTCCAATTTCTCTATATTTGGATTTTTCTTCACTAAGTTTTTTCTATTAATGTGGCATGTTCTTCAATTTCCATCGGCTGAATTAAGCACGGGATCGTACCTTACTTCCCCCTCTTGTAGATGAGAACAAACACCCAACCTGCATGCAAAGAAAGAAAAATCAAGAATCAATTGTTTTGCTTACTCCATTACTTAGTATTTTCTCATCCAATATGCACTGCAGCCAATACCAAAATCTTGAATACCCAAGAGCAGGGGAGATTTAGGGGCAGAAGTAAGTTTATCTGTATCTTCTTCGTCGAAAAATTATACTACACATATAAAATATTTTTTTTATACTTTTATATATTCTAATTTAAATCCCCTTTACATAGCCTAAAAATATTTTCAATAGCCACATTCTCTTTTAATCTTTTTATTTATTTTAATTCTTTAACGAAAATCCTATTTCCGTCACTATCCAAAAAGAGACTAGCAATGGTAGTGCACGTGACTTTGCATGGGATCATTTTAACATTCAAGATTCTCACTAAAGAGTACAATTCTATAAAGCATTTAAGAAAATCTCAGCCTTCTCAAATCAGGTGACAATGGTGTTTTAAGAATTTGATGTTCAAATCTACAATAATATCGGAAAATCAAAAACAAGAGTTATTACCACTAGATTCACAATTTTAAATTTTCCCTTACTCTTACCACCAAATATTTTTTTCAAAGAAAAGTCCATATTAATTATAATTATACTAAATAAAACAAATAAAACTATAAAATTAAAACTTAAGAGTTGGAATGAGTTTGCCGAATTGACGAACAACTTCTTGAAAATTGAATATCATTGAAGACTTGAGTACTTCAATTCACCAACTTCATACTTTTTCACGAAATTGCAATAATAAAGTAAGCAATTATAAAAGAAGGTTAGAGAGAGATTGATGAATTTGTGTGTAAAAATGAAAGAATGAGAGGGTATTTATAGTTGAGAATAAGAAAAAAGTGTAATTATAAAAAGTTTGAGGTTAAAATAAAGTCTGGGGCCAAATGACTATTTTTTAAACTTTCCAACGTCTGAAATTAAGGGCCAACGACTCCTTTTTTAGTTTCTAGCCGTTGGTATTTCTTTTAAAAATGTTACCATTAGGCCCGGTTGAACCGGCTCGGGCTAAACTTTCACAGGCTCGCGGGCGTTTTTGTAAGGACCGGTCCGCTATGGGCTTTTGCACCACTAGAAACCGGTCCATTTGGCCCATTAGGCTTGTGGTATCGCGGGCTCGGGCCGATCCCGGACTAGGCCCGGCCCAGAATATATCCTTAGGTTCCGCCTCTCTTCCCTCGATTTTAATCTTTGTTTCTTTGGGCACATAATTTATAAATATTATAAAATAAACTTTTGAATCATGCGAACTTTTGAACATTATAGTCTTACCTACCTCATGTCATTACTATAGAATCTTTTTTCATGTTTATCTATTATACTATTTTAATGCATAATAATAAATATTTTTTATCGAACTCAGTAGCTTTAGTTCAAGTTCAAATTTATATATGACTTTGAGCTTGAGGATAAGGCGTAGCTCGATAGAACCTAATAGCTTTAAAAGTACAAATATTGAATTTGTATAGATCTGTGTGATTTAGTCATCAGTGACAAAGTCACCTTAGTTACTACGTCAATGGTGGGTCATGCTACAATTTCCCTGCTTCTTCCAATTTCTCTATCCATATTTTTGAAATTTTCTTCACTATGTTATTTCTATTAATGTGGCATGTTCTTTAATTGCCAGAATAAAGCACAGGGTCATACCTTTCTTCACCTCTTGTAGATGAGAACAAAACCCAACCTGCAAAGAAAGAAAAATCAAGAATCGATTATTTTATTGCTTAATCCATTACTTAGTATTTTCTCATCCAATATGCACAAACACTACAGCTAGCATCTTGAATACACAAGAGCAGGGGAGATTTAGGTGGCGGAAGCAAGTTCAACCGTATCTCGTTCGTGGAAAATTACATTGCACTATATAAAGTAAAATCTTTTTTATATCTTTATATATTTTATTTTGAATTTTCTTTACGCAACATAAAAGCATCGCTCAATTCATACTAGCCACAATCTCTTTTAATTTTTTTTATTTTTTGTTAACCTCTTAGCAGAAATTATGTCTCTCCCCAAGAAACACTAACAATAGTAGTGCACGTGACTTTGCATGGGATCATTTTAATATTCAAGATTGTCACTAAAGGAGTCCAATTCTATAAAGCACTTAAGAAAATCTCAGCCTTCTCAAATCAGGTGACAACGGTGTTTTACGAATTTGATGGTCAAGTCCACAATGAAATTTATAAAGCTGTTGAAATCTATTTGGGCAACAAGATATATTACGAAAACCGTAGATTCAAAGTGAGTAAACCTGAGAAGAATTTTAAAGTCACATTGGATCATAATGAGAAGGTGAAAGATGTTTACTATGGTCATAAATTCAAGTGGATTTGGCTTGATTCTAAAGGTGTAAGATCTAACATGGAAAGGTGTTTTGAGCTTACTATTCAAAAGAAGCATAAGGACCTTGCTTTTGACTCTTACTTGCCTTACATTACTGAAGAAGCAAATCGTTTGAGAAAGAATTAAGACAAGACAATCAAGATTTTGCACTGTGGAGTGTCAGAAAGTATGTGGAAGCTAAGCCAGTAATTCTATATCATTTTTAAGCAACTTCGATCTTATATGTAATGTTTGTTACCTCTTGGCTTTTGTGTTTTCTGAAATTTCAAGTTGCTTCGATTCAGGAAAACAAGCTATATATAAGAAAACAGTACGTCAAATTAATTTTGAAGGGTTGAAAGCATAGGATCCTTTCACAATGGTAGATCATATATGGATTATATGTTGTATCATCATATCCAGAGATAAAAAGTGAAGATTACTTTCAGCATTGTTGCGGAAATATTGGATTACAACGAACTTCCCTTTTCTTTTTCTCGGTATATTTATATAATTTTGATATTAACTAACTTTTGGTATTTATATTGGGAAAAATAAATATTAATGAGCATGAATGATTAGAAATATTATAAAATCTTTTTGAAAAAGTTACGGTTATTAATTATAATATTTCATTAATGTAGTTAGTACTCATAATGACTCGATCATAAAGAGGAAACAATATTGTACTTAGAGATGGCTATATAGGGAAGAGAAATATCATTTATATGGATACGTTCTGATTATTTATGGAATACGATTATCTACTTTTGTTTTATGTTGATTACTTTATTATTTGATACGCTAATTTTCCTTTCTCATTGCAAGAATATTTTTTTTCTTGATTATCAGTAACCCGAGTACTTCTAAAAATAGGCATTGATCGAAAATTTCTATTTTCTGGTTAAACAAATTGGTTTCGTTACGGTAGATATGTGATTTTTGACATTCCCCAAGTTTTTTTTTAAATTTTAGCATCCAAATATTTAATTTAGACCTAATATAGTTATTTCAGCTATTTTTGACTTCTTTACTTTATTTTTGTCATAAAACTAAAAATTATAAAAAAATATATATATCTTAGTTTTTGTATTTTTCATAAGATAAAAAAAACAATAGTACCTTATGTTTATCTTCATATAATTTCGAAAATACAAAAATAGTTTCATATTTAGTTTAATTAATTAGTACTAGCTATGACATTGTGTAGTATTTCTATATTATTTTAGAAGGGGTCAATTAAGGTGTTAGACTATAATTTTAAGAGTTTTAAAACTCAATTCTTGGCCCAATATCCAATACACATTAAGCATACTCTAAAGACCCTTGTAGACTCTTCTTTGAAACAAAAATAAATAAAAAGACCCTAACAACTTAACACAAAAAGAGCTAGGGATTAATTGACAAATACAAAAATTACACCTAATCCCTTCCCCTATATAATAGTACCTACACCCAAAACATACGCGCACACCTAAAAATCTGGCATTCTCTCAAGAAGATCAAAGAACAAAAAGCCAAAAAGTACAAAATACACCAAAAGCAATAGACTCCAACGCGTAAGTAGCTGAAGAACAACAAAGGAAAAAAAGCCTTCAATCTGCAAAGAAGTAGCGAAAATCAGCTGTAAAATAGCTAAAAATTACTGCTGAAATAGCACCAAAGTAATCAGAAAACAGCAGTTCAAACCGCTGCCGATTATGCCGAGAAGCAGCCTAAAACAATGGCGATTTTTAGTTTTCAAAGTTTTCCCGTCGAGGTTCCGTTTAGGTGCTCCGTTCGTGTCTTGGATGCCGTTTCCTCATTCGGTTTAGGCGTTGAAATTGGATTTCGAACTTCACCGTTTGTTCTCTCTTTTTCTCAAATTGCAAAGAAAATCTAATAGAGGTCCAGTCTCTTATCTCCAATTTCTGTTGTTGATCTATCTGTGCGTCGATTTTGCTTGAAGAATTACCTGCTGCACGTTTTGCTTAAATCAAGTGTTACTTTGATGATGATATATTCGTTTATGGTTTCCCCTTTTTGAGATAGAAATTCTATAACTTTTAATTCCAATAGTGATATAATCATTTATTGTTTAATAAAATGTGAAGAAAATAAAGAGTGGGTCGATATTACAAGAGAAACACAACTTATATTATATTTTATAAGAATATTTAATTAATGGGTTAAACTCAACTGTTGGCTTGCACATTTACTCTTAGTTTTGTTGTTGAACATTGGTTTTGCTACATTTGATCTCGTGAGTTGTTTAAGTAATTTAGTGCAAGTGTTAACGGGCTCATGAAGTACTAATTGCACTTTTTTTATTGATGGAATTTGGGTTTAGATATAATTTAGTCTATTTTCTTAACTAACAAAGATTGTTCCATAAAAGTTAATTCCAAGGTAGTTAAGTCTTATACTCTTCCTAATAATCTAAATTAGTTTAGGAAAAAGAAATAATCATAAATATCGTAACTTGCTTGAGGCGTGCCATATTAGTTGAACATATAATGTACGACCCTCAAAAGCTAATTTAGAAACCGTCTTAATAGAATAATTCGAGACGTGCCATGCAAAATAAAATCTCAACTACCTTTTCCTCGTTTAACTAATCTCTTTTATCCTTAGAATCGAGGCGTGTCATTTAGCGAATTTTCATGGCCATCGCAAAGTTGCAAACGCGTAGTTGCTTTAGGCGCGTTATTTTAATAATTTACCTTCCTAAATTCGGGTGCGCATTTATGTGACCCAAATC
Organism: Nicotiana benthamiana; assembly: GCA_034376525.1. Lineage (NCBI taxonomy): Eukaryota > Viridiplantae > Streptophyta > Magnoliopsida > Solanales > Solanaceae > Nicotiana > Nicotiana benthamiana. The sequence goes on from CM067338.1 coordinate 98,691,785, forward strand.
AAAATTCCAACTATGTTAGATAAAATATGTCGAGTGCCGCGGGTGCATTTATGCACGTGGTTCGAGATGTATTTTAAATAACTTTACAACTTTCCTTTAAAAATAATTAAATAAAGTGGTTAAAGTTAAAATTAAACCATAGTTAAAACATATAATAAAATCAGAAAATTGAACCAATAATAACAGTTGAGCGATGGTGCTAGAACCATGAAATCCGGAAATGCCTAACACCTTCTCTCGGGTTAATACAATTTCTTACTCGGATTTCTGGTTCGCGGACTGTAAAACATAGTCTATCTTTTTCTCGATTCGTGCATGTGGCGACTCTGAATCTTTAATTGAAACAATCCCGTTTCTGTTGACACTTTAAGTTGGAAAAAGCTCCCTTCTACGTCCTTCACGGAGTAGGTAAAAAAGGAGGAGTGACAGCTGTGGCGGCTCCACTGGGGATAAGAACCCAAAAGGGTTCAGAATTCGGGCTTAGATGAATTATTATATTTGGCTTTATTTGTTATTTGATTTTTTACATGTTTGGGCCTAATGTGCTAAGTGTTGCTTTTACTGCTCCGATGTATAAAAACTGCTACGAAACCCTTCTCTTCTCATATTCGGGGATGTGCTCGCTGGTCAAGACTCCCTTTTCTGTTAGTGTCCTGCCTTGAAGTAAGAAAGAGGCTCGGACAAGTTACTAAGTCGGATGACCTTTTGGTTCATGATACGTAGACCCCTCCTCGACTCGAGTTATCCTCTCGGGTACACAAGTCTAGAACAAATGCCCAGGTTTTGAACCGAGAATAACTCAGCCTCACGGCGGATCTCAAGTAGGAACATTCGTTTGCATCATGTGCACTTGACTTAGGGGACTCAACACAGGGGTTGGGACCGTCTCGGACAGGTGTACCCGAAATAACAGACCATCGTGATGCATCTTATGTGCTACATGTTGCATGTATTGAAGGGTAAAAGGGTCATTTGACGGACCAATGATAACTGAGGGTAAATTAAAAAATGAAATAAAAACAATGAAAAAAGAAAGAAGAAAGAAAGAAAAAGAGAGGGTGAAGTGTGAAGATAAAGCGAGTGGGCCCAATCATGTTTTCTGTCACATTTTGTTAAGGAAAAAAAATAGTTTGAAAAATTCAAAAAGATTTTGCACTTTTTTATCATTTTTCGAAAAATCAAAAAATCAGAAAAAAAAAGAAAAGGAAAATCCAAAAAGATCTTGCATGTTTCATCATTTTTTCAAGAAAAAGTAAAAAAATATGTTTTCTCTAAATTAGTTGTTTTTTTAATTTTCAACCGTATCCAATTTGCCGGAACTATGCAAATCTGATTCTCGTCTTTCAAGGCGTGATACGTAGGCAACACACATAGGGTCCGGTCTTCCTAGTAAACTTTAGGTTCTTGTCTTTGCGCGTTCTTAGCCAAATTTTGCATTTCTAGCAACCTTTGATCAAATAAGTCATTTTATAAAAATAGTCTCAATCATGTCTTGCATGTGTCTAGTAGGGAATGTTATTGTCTCACATAATGTTGGTTTAAGTTTTCTCATACTGGTGTGGATCTACTTACCGGAGTTTGAGCATGACAGATACCCTACGATCACTGCATTCAGGAGTTGCTTAAAGAGATTTATTTTTACTTTTATTTTTTGAGTATGTTTTTTTTATATCGTCTTTTACTTTCTAGTTTTGTACAGTAACGTTAAGTTTTAGTTATTGTACTTTTTGTTTTGTTTGAAAGATGTGGTGTAACTCAAAATCCAAAAAAGATATTTTGTGTTTTTATATTTCCGTTAGAATTTTCTTTAGAAATACTACTCCTAGAAATCCATATAAAAAAAAGAAAAGAAAGTTTGAGGTGGTTTTATTTTAGGAAATTAGTATTTAGAAATTTTTTTATACTTTCTTTAGTATACTAGGACTAAAAATTCAAAAAAGGAGAGAATTTCTTTTAGTGCATCTTTAAAAGGGTTTCTTTAAGGTATTAATTCCTAAATCCAAAAAGATTTTCTTATGAGGTGTTTCTTTGGAAAATTACTGAAAAATAAAAAAAATTCTTTTTATTTTCATTAGAACTTTACGATATTGTACATAGAAAAAAATATATTTTATCTTTATTTATCATTAGAATTTCTCCTTTAGGAAATCAAAATTGAAATCCAAAAATATTTTATTTTAGTTTTTATTTCTTTGTTTCGAAATCTCGCGTCAGGATATCAAATAAAAGTTTAAATACTTTTCTGTGGTTTACTTTTTAGATTTTCCTGAAAAAAATCAAAAAAATATTTTTTCTCTTCTAGGGGTTTTCCTTATTAATTTCCCATAGAGTGTTTATTTCAAAAAGAAAAAAAAAAGCTGCAAAAAGATATACGCTCGTTAAGCATGGTTTAGAATAGGTTATAGAACATTAAGTCTACAAAATTAAAAAAAAAAGATTTCTTCTTTTATTTCTCTTTTCTCATCAGAATATGCATTAAGATAAAAAGAAAAGAAAAAGAGGACGTTAGTTTGTTTAATCTATTCTCGATTTTTCCGAAATACACAAATATCTGATTTATGTAGTGTCATGATACCTACTTACATAGGCTACATACATAGAGTTCGATCGAATCATTTTTATTTTATTAATAGAAAAAGAATAAAAGAATGACAAGAGGGGTTGCTCTGATGGTAAGCAACCCCCACTTCCAACCGAGAGGTTGTGAGTTCGAGTCTCCCCAAGAGCAAGGTGGGAAGTTCTTGGAGGGAAGGATGCCGGGGGTCTATTTGGAAACAGCCTCTCTACCCAAGGGTAGGGGTAAGGTTTGCGTACATACTACCCTCCCCAGACCCCACTAAGTGGAATTATACTGGGTTGTTGTTGTAAAAAGAAAAAAAGAGAAAGAGAAAGAAGAAAAAAAAATTTAAAAAGAGGTGAAATTATGGGATGCGAGAAATGAGACGAAAAAAAGAGTGATAATTAGACAACAAAAAAAGAGGAAGGAAAATGAGCAAGCATGTGCTAGAAAAGCAAAGAAAAGAGAGGTTGAAATGAACAAATTAAGACGATGCCAACTTACATTTGTAACCTCGAAGTCATTTTAGAACTATTATTTGTTACTAGGTGCATTGCACGAAATGTGATATCTTTAGCTGTTAAATGCTCTAATACTAACAAGATGACTTTATTTTGTCCCTCTTTGTTCTCCTCGTTATAGTCGAAGAGTGGTTGGTTTATGGTTCTTAAGGTAACTCGTCCATACTACACAAGGTCCAAGGGCAAGGTAGCTATGGCTAGCAAAAACTTAGGCACAAGAATTGTTGACCCATCAAGGGAGTTTGTGGAGTCGGAATCTGAATTGAAAGAGGAGGTCCAAAGGGTGAAACAACAGATGGCAGAAATGTATCAATCATGGATCAGAGAGCATCCTCCACCTTCATTCCCTGCTAACCACACTGAAAACCCTGCAACTATCTCACCACTATCCTAATTCCAGATTCCCACTGTTGCTGATATCACCCCACTACCGTTTCACACTCTACACGCCTAAGCTACCTCATATCCCGCTCCTTTGGCCACTCATGCTCTTCTATCTCCTCCTCTAGCTACTTTTCCTCGATCCTCTAACGAGGTTGTGTTCAAAGTCTCCGATGCCCAACACTATGCTCCAGAACCAACTTTCAAAGTTTTGAATCCATACTCTTACACTCCTCATTTTGAATCTCCTGGTGAAATTGAAAATCCTGCTAAGACAGTGAGGCAAGATAAATTATCCAGGAAGGTGAAAATCTTAGAGCAGTCTTTAAGAAACATGCAAGGGATAGGGAGCCAGATGAGCGTGTCTTACAAAGACTTGTTATTGTTTCCTGATGTCCAACTGCATGCTGGGTTTAAGATGCTAAAGTTTGATTTGTATGACGGGCACAGAGATCCCGTGGCCCATTTAAGAGGTTACTGCAGTAAGATGAGAGGCATCAGTGAGAAAGGCAAATTATTGATGACATATTTTAGTCAGAGTTTGGGTGGGGCAGCTCTAGAGTGGTTCACCCCCTAAGATGTTGGCAAGTGATACACATGGTATGATACGGATAAGGCTTTTGCCCAGCACTTTCAATACAACATAGAAATTGTCCTGGATCACATGTCCCTCACCAAGATGGAAAAGATGCCTAATGAAAGCTTTATGGAATACAGGCTCAGATGGAGAGAGTAAGATGCTAGAGTCAATCCCCCGATAGGAGAAAAAGAGATGGTCGAGTACTTTCTTTAAGGTCAAGAGCCAACTTACTTTGGGTATTTGATCATAGCTATGGGTAGGCCTTTTAATGATGTAGTAAAAATTGGAGAAATGGTAGAAGATGGGCTGAAGTCGAGCAAGATCGTATGCTATTCTACTTTAAAAGCCACAACACAAGCAATTCAGAACGACACAGGAATTTTGTTGGGTCAGAAGGAACATGATGATGTTGCCATGGTTGTTTCAGAGCCACCGCATGGTCCAAAGGCTCCGCCTCACTAATATACCCAGCCTTAAATCCAACAACAAACCTATCCCCAAGCTCCACATAATCCACCTTAGTATTATCCTCCGATCAATATCCAGTCATATGTCGAACCACCAGGTCACTCCCTATGGAAAGTGCCAACACCGCATAATGTATTCTTGCCTTCACAACATTTTCGAGCATCCAAAAACCCTAGAAAATAGGGGCAGAGAAAAGAACAAAGGCAAAGAAATAGTTTCCCGCCAATTAGGGAGTCCTATACAAGCTTATTTGAAAAGTTAAAGCATTCTGGACTGATTGAGCCACTCATCTTCTATACTCCAGACCCATATGCAAAAGGCTTTGATCCTACTGTACGATGCATGTACCACTCTAATGTCCAGTTTGCATAGCATTGGAGATTGTCATTATTTGAAAAGGGAAATAAAAAGAATGATTTAAAAAGGGGTAATTGTGATAAATGACAGTGACAGGGAGCATGCGAATCCTCTTGGGAACATGCTGACTGAAATTAATAATAATGAGGTTGTTAATGGTTTTGGAAATATTGATGTGGAACTCAGTGGCTAAGATGTCGTGCTTGGTAATTGGAAAGACGCCCCATTTCTTGGTTAGCCGGAGAGGACTTTTGGGGTTTATTTTGTTGTCATTTCTGTTGTCCGGGTTATATTCAGGGTTGTAATCCGGATATTATCTTGTTACTCAAACCATTCTATCCTTTTATTTTGCCTAGTTTGTTTAATTGTAGTAGCTCGTTTAGTGTTGTTTAGGTTTGTTCCAACGTTGTAACCACATTTTAGTTTTCTTGTTTTGTTGTTCAAACCCTTTCACCATCTGTTTAATGCAATTTTCTATTTTCTGTTATTTGTAGTCATTTTTCTTTAGTTCTCTTTTCCATTTATAGTTCTTTTCCTGTTGATTCTAGTGACATGACAAGCACGCGCAATTCTCATCCTGGTCTTAAAAGTTAGTTTAGTCATGAAGCAATGAAATAATTTTGAAGATGGTAGGGACATTGAGAGAAATAAGTAAAGGCATTTTGAGACCACTTAAAGCCCAAATTGTGTGAAACTGCGGCAAATAGAATATAAAAAATTTTATTGAAAGGCATCCTGCCGCAATAGGTTGAAGCTAAAGTCAAGTTTGTCCTTTATTTACAGGGTACGTTCATGGTAATGAGAGTGTTTTCTGATGGTATTTTGTATTTAATAGATGTAGAAGGCCAATATGTGGATATGGCTATCAATTCTGGTGCAGTCAAAAGACATTATGTGTGATTTCTTCGGTTTGTTTAATTGTGTTGTTTGTATGTGGCATTGTTTGAAGTTTGAAATGACGAAGGCATTTTATTCTGCTATCTAAACACTTTATCCTTTATTACCCCCTTTGAGCCTTATTTATTTTCTTTCATATCCCTCTTTTGGAATAAGAAGTGGAGTTTAGAAATGCAGATATAGAAAAAAAGAGAAAAGAGGAAAAGAGAAAGAAAAATGGGAAAAATTAAAGAAAAGAAAAGAAAAGAAAAGGAGAAAAAGAAAAAAAAAGAGAAAAGCATAAAAACAAAGCAATTCCTATGACTATGTTTGACCTGATTCCTTTTAAGGATACGTAAGCAGCCTCACGGTTCAGTCCCATCAAAATAAATCCAAAAGGCCTCAGGCAAAGAAACTGAGGCAGAAGTTCTGGTTATGTAAAAGATTTGATTTCAAAAGTTATAAGTTTGAACCCATTCAAGTTATTTTGAGCCTTTGTGATACCTTTTCTTTCTAACCCTATCCAATAGCACACATTGCGATCTAAAGAAAGACCTTCCTACCAGTCTTTGACAGATGCCAAGTCGAGCAAGTAGAGATGATTCATATCAGGGGCAACACTCCGTTCTGAATAAAGATAAGAACAAAATGAGAGAGTCTTATTGGTGAAAACCTTAAAAGGCACCATAAGGCGATGGTGAGTTGAGAGAAAGAACAAAATGAGAGAGGCTTGATGGTGAAAACCTTTCGAGCACTACAAGCAGAATAAGGACCGTGAATGAGATTAGATAATCGGAGCATTGAAGCCCAGTTTCAAGGTTTAGGGGCATAACAAGAGTTGTACATTAAACTTGCTTGAAATAGGCCACAGGTGCATATCACGGTCATTAGAGTTGGTATCCATATCTGGTAGGTTTCTACTTTGTAGTTTTCTTGTTAGGGATCATCTCTTTCCGTTGTCTTTTACTCTGTTCCTTGTGTCTTGTTTACTTCCTTTTCCTAAGTCTGTTTAGTCAGAACAAGTGAGAAATGACTTCAAAATTTACCACCAGCTTTCCAATTGCACAAAATGGGATCTGGCTAGCACATCAAAGTGGCATAACTTAGGAAAGAAGAACACGACACTGAGTTAGTAACAATCAACATGCTTTGGGATTCATGTGAAATAAAAAGGTTTGGTATATATCAATTCATGAACAATTAAATAGATAGAGGATGTTGGGTGAATGGATCAAAGGTATTCGCTGTGATAAGGTTGGTAGAGAAAGTGTTTACCAATGAAAAGCCAGTTCTTCCAAACGGAAATCAAAGTTATCATGGCAAGTGACGAAGCAGTAGACCTCAAAGCCAAGGCCAGTGGTTTAAGTCAAGAAAGAACAGCATACACACTGAGTGGGTGCCAATTGACGTGCTTTGGGATTCATGTGACACAAAAAGGTTTGGTAAATGTCAGTTCATGAGCAATGCAATAGATAAAGGGTATTGGGTCTGAACAGAGAAGAGGTATTTTCTGTAATAAGGGTGACAGAGAAATTTGTTAGCCAATAAGCAAGCATTGTCTTTCAAGGTGAAACCAAAGTTACCATGGAAAGTGAAGGAGGAACCGCTGCAAAGTCAAGGCCCCAAACTAACCACACTGTTTAAACTCACAAGTTTCTTTGTGTGAAATAGGGACGAAAGCTATGTTCATATCAAAGCTTGGAAGGTTGAAATATTTAGGTGTAATACCCCAATTCTGCTTATGCAAAGGCAATAGAGAAGATCACATCACCCTTAGGAAAAACTCTGCCTAGTCTGGGTTTTCAAGTTATATGTTGTTGTAGGAAATGCACTTCCTAAATTAAGAGTTCATTCATAGGAGACGCACTTCCTAGCTTGAGTCATTGAAGTTTCACCCATAGGAGACGCACTTCCTGAATTAAGAGTTCATTCATAGGAGAAGCACTTCCTAGTTTGAGTCATTGAAGTTTCACCCATAGGAGACGCACTTCGTAAATTAAGAGTTCATTCATAGGAGACGCACTTCCTAGTTTGATTCATTAAAGTTTCACCCATAGGAGAGACACTTCCTAAATTAAGAGTTCATTCATAGGAGACACACTTCCTAGTTTGAGTCATTGAAGTTTCACCCATAGGAGAATAAATTCCTAAATTTAGAGTTCATTCATAGGAGACGCACTTCCTAGTTTGAGTCATTGAAGTTTCACCCATAGGAGATGCACTTCCTAAATTATAAGTTCATTCATAGGAGACGCACTTCCTAGATTGAGTCATTGAATTTTCACCCATAGGAGATGCACTTCCTAAATTAAGATTCATAGGAGACGCACTTCCTAGTTTGAGTCGTTGAAGTTACACCTTTAGGGGACACACTTCCTAAATAAAGATTTCATTCATAGGAGATGCACTTCCTAGTTTGAGTCATTGAAGTTTCACCCCTAGGAGACACACTTCTTAGTCTGAGTCTTTCATGATACACCTGTAGGAGACACACTTCCTAAATTGAGATTTCACCCCTAAGAGACGCACTTCCTAGTTTGAGTCATTTAAGTTCGGACCTAGGATATACACTTCCTAATTTGGTTTATTGAAGTTTTACTTGTAGGAGGCGCACTTCCTAGTTTGGTTCATTCAAGTTTCACACTTAGGAGACGCACTTCTCAGTCTGGTTCATTCAGGTTTTATTTTTAGCAGACGCATTTGCTAGTCAAAGTTTTGGTTCTTACTCATTGGAGACATACATCCTAGTCTAGTCTTTAGTTTACTCATCATTGCATCAATAGTATAAGTGGTTTACAATTTTGCTACCAACTCACAAATATTTCTAGCGCAAACTGGGCCAGAAAATTTTGTTTGTTTTATTTGTTTTGTTTGGAGACACCCACATGAAAAATAAGGAAACACAGAACGTTCAGCAATCAAGTGCCCACCTGGAGAGCACGAGAATATAGTTCAAGTTCAGCAATCAGGCGCCCACCTGGAGAGTACAGGAATATAGTTCAAGTTCAGCAATCAAGCACCCACCTGGAGAGCATGGGAATACAATTCAAGTTCAGCAATCAGGCGCCCACCTGGAGAGCACGGGAATATAGTTCAAGTTCAGCAATCAACGCCCACCTAGAGAGCACAGGAATACAATTCAAGTTAGCAATCAGGCGCCCACCTGGAGAGCACGGAAATACAATTCAAGTTTAGCAATCAAGCGTCCACCTGGAGAGCATGGGAATACAATTCAAGTTCACAAATCAGACGCCCACCTGGAGAGCATGAGAATACAATTAAAATTCAGCAATCAGGCGCCCACCTGGAGAGCATAAGAATACAATTCAAGTTCAGCAATCAGGCGCCCACCTGGAAAGCACGGAACTACAATTCAAGTTCAGCAATCAGGCGCCCACCTGGAGAGCACGAAAATACAATTCAAGTTCAACAATCAAGTGCCCACGTAGAGAGCACAGAAATATAGTTCAAGTTCAGCAATCATGCGTCACATGGAAAGAACGAGAATACAGTTCAAGTTCAGCCGTCAGATGCCCACCTGGAGAGCATGGGAATACAGTTCAAGTTCAGCAACCAGGCGCCTGCCTGGAGCGTACGGGAATACAATTAAAATTCAGCAATCAGGCGCCCACCTGGAGAGCACAAGAATACAATTCAAGTTCACCAATCAGGCGCACACCTGGAGAGCATAGGAATACAGGTCAAGTTCAGCAATCAGGCACCCATCTGGAGAGCACGGTAATACAGTTCAAGTTCAGCAATCATGCGCCCACCTGGAGATCACGAATATACAGTCAATGTCTTGGAAATCAAGCGCCTACCTTGAAAGCAGGGGAATACAGATAAAATTTTGGCAATCAGGCGATCACATGGAGAGAAAGGGGGAACAACACCAATATTAAAGAAGGGAAACAATTCAGGTGTCGGTGATCAGGTGTCCACCTGGGGAAAAGGAAAGTATCTCAGATCATAATTCAAGTCAGTAATCAGGTGTCCACCTGAAGAAAAGGTAAAGCATCTCAGATTACAATTCAAATCAACAACAAAAAAAGCTCGCGACAAAAATGCGAGTCAACGGTCCGAGGTGATCAACAGAAGTTAGTCACAATAAAGAAAAAAAAGGAGAAGGTCAAGAAGTTAATCCAAATGCAGAAGTTGATGGAAGATGTGGGTTTCTTAAGACATGACTGAAGTCACAAGCATGGTGTGGTCTCCGGGTTTGGTCCAAAAATCTGAGGAAGAATGAACTTGCACCTGCAACTAGCAAGCGTCAATGTTCAAATCCAAAGTCTGCATGCAGAACCATTCAAGACTCGAGATCAAGTTTAAAAAGACTTATATATAGAAATATTGTAACTCATAGTTGACGGGCTTAGTTAGTCTTTTCATTTCTTTTGATTTGGATGTAATAACAGGACCGCAGACTGGAATCTCGGTGGAACGGCACCTTGACTGGCTCTCCCCCTGGCATACTCCATCATCTCACTCACCTCTAAACTACATGTGGCCTGATGCTTTTATAGCTAAGGATATGTAGGCAGCTCAGATACCAGGGGCCGGTCAAATTCTTCTTTTTATTTAGTTTTAGTCTCTCTAAAGAAGGGCCAGGTCAAAAAATCTATCTAGTTGTTCTTTGTCTGAAGATACTTCGTATTTCCAATCAAAGAAGGGCAGCTGTTGACATGTGATTTTTGACCCTCCCCAAGATTTTTTATATTTTAGCATCCAAATGTTTAAGGCAGAATAGCCTGACAGACACCTTTACTTATTCGACTTTGACATCCCGGTCCCCTTACTCCACGTAGTTTAAACCAGGCACTTGCACTTGTTTAAAACATTAATTTTAAACACCCCGAATACATGTGTTGTTCACTCGTGCTGATATAAATGACACATCATACCCACCTCAGATAAATTAATTCCATGTCATTATTTATTTTTACAAAAAATACTTTTTAATAAAAATATCAAATCCATCTTTTTCTTCTCAAAAAACCCAAACCTTCCCCTCTCTCCACCATTTTATCTCTACCTCTTTCACTCGCCACCGCCACTTCCACTCACCGCCGCACTTCCTTTTCCATCTGAAAATACAATAAATCCCATTTTATTCTTTTTCTTAATTTTTCTCCATTACTACAATCTATTCAACCAGCCATGGTGTTCTTGCCCCCACCATCGCCGGCGACCACTCCAAAACCACCATTAATCTCTTCTTCTTTTAAAATTTATGTCATCCTTTCAAAACCTAGACAACAAATGAATTAAAAAAAATCTATGCTTAAATTCTCTTTCAAGCCAAACACCCAAGAAGCAGCACCAAAAAATTGAAAAAGAAAGAGAAGAATGTTTCACTCAGTATTTACTACCTCAAATTTCTTATTGACCCCTTCAGCTGTAGTCGAATGTTTTTATAAAACTAACAAAATCCAGGTTCGTCATCGTCTTCAGCAGTTGATGACGACCCAATTTTGGCCTGGAGCGCTATTTTCAAGATTCACTATCCTAGAATTCTCTAGCGTCTTCATTGGCTTCTTCCGTTATTTTGAGAAAAATAAAAATAAAACAACTTTGTTCCTTGACTAGCTGGTATCTTAAGCTCTATCGATTCGGTCTTGTCATGTGTTATGCTACTAATTTTTTGTCATTTCTCCAGTTGATTGCTAAAATTGGAGGAGAAATAATGTAATGGTGTTTCGAAAGCTCTGGCTGAGAAATAAAATTTAATCTTAGAGGTTGTAGAGCCATGCCAATTTCAATGGCGGTCTTTAGGAATTTGGGTGTAAGAAGCGGATGGGATAGAGAGTGACGAGATAATGGCTAGCATTGTTTTTCTTTTTTCATTTTTCTCTTCTATTATTTTCTAATCAAATTTTGCACAGTTACTCGCTTTTAGGAGCATGCAATCATTTATTTTGTTTGACTCAGCAAAACAAAGGCCATGTAAGCTTGGTCAATGGTCAGAGGAATTTTAAATTAATACTTTATACAAGTGTAGAAGCCTGATTGAAACTATTCGGAGTAGGGGGACCGGGATGTCAAACCCGAATAAGTAAAAGTATCTGCCAATATTTAATTTATGCGTAATATAGTCATTTTAACTATTTTTGACTTTATTACTTTATTTTTGTCATAAAAGTAAAAACTATAAAATAAAATAGAATATATCTTAGTTTATGTATTTTTCATAAGATTAAAAAAATTAAAAAATAGTACCTTATTTTTATTCGCATATAATTTCGAAAACACAAAGATAGTTTATATTTAGTTTAATTAATTAGGACTAGCTTTGGCATTGTGTAGTATTTCTATCTTATTTTAGAAGGGGTTAATTAGATGTTAGATCACAATTTTAAGAGTTTTAGAGCCCAATTCTTGACCCAATATTCAATACCCATTAAGCCAACCATAAGGACCCTTTTAGACTCTTTTTTGGAACAAAAATACATAAAAAGATTCTAAGAACTTAACACAAAAAGACCTAGGAACTAATTGACAAATACATAAAAGTTATAGCTAATCCCTAACCCTGTATAATAGTATCTATACCCAAAACATAGGGGGCACACTAAAAATCTGCCGTTCTTTCAAGAAGATCAAAGAACAAAAAGCCAAAAAATGCAAAAAAAACACCAAAAGCAATAGACTCCAACGCCTAAGTAGCTGAAGAACAACAAAGGAAAAAATGCCTTCAATCTGCAAAGAAGTAGCGAAAATCAGCTGTAAAATAGCCAAAAAGTACTGCTGAAATAACACCAAAATAATCGGAAACAGCAGTTCAAGCCGCTGCCGATTTCGCCAAGAAGCAGCCTAAAACAGTGGCAATTTTTGGTTTTCAAAGTTTTTCCGTCAAAGTCGAGGTTCCGTTTAGGTGCTCCGTTCGTGTCTTGGATGCCGTTTCCTCATTCAATTTAGGCATTGAAATTGGATTTCGAATTTCACTTTTTGATCTGTCCTTTTCTCAAATTGCAAAGAAAATCTAATAGAGGTCCAGTCCCTCATCTCCAATTTCTGGTATTGATCTATTTGTGCGTCGATTTTGCTTGAAGATTTACCTGCTGCACATTTTGCTTAATCAAGTGTTACTTTGATGATGATATATTCGTTTATGGTTTCCCTTTTTGAGATAGAAATCTGATTCTATAACTTTTAATTTCAATAGTTACATAATCATTTATTGTTTAAAAACTGCGAAGAAAATAAAGAGTGGGTCTATATTGTGAGTATGTGATTTTTACCCTATACGAATTAGTCCCAAAAATTTAAAATAAAATAGTTTTATTTGTTTATTTGCAATTTTGATTTTTCATAGCATTATTGTGTTAGTTGTTGGCATTTCTATGCATTTTAAATAACACACAAAAAAATACATGAGGCATGTTCATTTTGGATTAATTTTACATTTTTAGACATTAATTAGTAATTGAAAAATAAAATTCAAAAATAGCTTAATGTACATCTAAGTTTGATTTTAAGTAATTTGTTTAATCTTTTATTTTTGATAATCATTGGTTAATTAAGTTATAGATTAATCAGGATTTTATTAATAAAGAAAGGATTAGAAGACCACCTGAAAATTCAAGCCCAGGTACATATACTCTTGGGCCAGTGTAATAGAAGACCCAAGCCCAAATGCCCATTCCAATCGTTCCCTTACCCGGTCCAATCCCTGGGGTGCCAAACGACGTCGTTTGGTCCCTGTTTATCTTGACCGTCTATTATAAATCATCCAACGGCCCTAAACTTCCCCCAAAACCAGATATAATTGTCCTAACACATACAGTACACTTAGAGACCAAACTGTGCCATTATCGTACAAACCCTCGCCGGTGCAACACCACCCAAGGGCCGCCATAAACCCACCGTCTGCCGGCGGCGGCGGCAGCGTAACCCTAATACCTTCCAAAATAACACCATAGAAGCGCCCCACTCTCCTCTTCACATTCCCATAAGAATCATATCTCAAATCCTCGCCAACATGCTCGAATATCCAATCAAAGTATGGCGGCTCCGCTGTCTACGACGGCGGCACGTGGCAAACCGCCCTCAAACCAACACCAATGATTACTCTCACCACCTCCACCCTCGCCTTACCAGTATCTACCCTCGAACATAGCCCCAAAGCCTCAAATACTCACCTGAAGATGGCATCACCGCCATGCACAGCGGTGACTGCCGTCCACTGCCATCCAACGTCGTCCACTGCCATCCAACACCATCAAAACACCACCAATCATTGTAAAACCACTCCCAAGAATCACTTTGTATCCTCCATCCAATACACACCCCCAAGCCCTCTCAAGCAACCCCAGACCCCTGCAATGTTTGCAATGGCCATGGTTGCGCTCACGCCAAAATTTAGAGACCTTTGAATATTGACTCGAATTTGTCTCAGCAAATGTAATGAAAAAATCAGTAAGTTCACTTTGATTTCATTATGTGTTTCTTTTAAAAAATCTGGATTCATTTCTTTTTTATTGAAAAACATGTTATTAGATTTTTAGGAATAATAGTTATGAGCATGTCCGTTTTGTGAGCCGAATTAGCCGTGCCTGTTTTGTTGTCATACTTGTTCTTAGTATAAATCTGAGAGTCGGCATGCTTTCTTTAGTCCTTGTATGATTATCTGAGAGTTAGTCTGAGTTTACTTAGAAGATGGTTTTGATTACTTGCAATTCCCTTGTTTGCTCCTAGTTTCCATAATTTCTTGATTTTCTTTTGAGCAAGAATATCAGTCAATAATTTGAGGTAGTGATTTCTGAATAGCTGGGTATTAGACTTATTTACTGAAGGTTATTTAGCATTTGCCTTTGTTTAGTATCGAATTGAAATTGATTAAGAGGGCTAATACCAGGTAAACAACTTAAGAGTAGTATAGGACGTTCCTACTTATTTCTGATGATTTTAGGATAAATAAAGGTAATTTAGAACTTTCAACTCAGCTTTGGTAATATTAGGGATAAAATAAGGGTAATATGGGTAATCCATGAAGGATAGATGATGGTAGAAGTGTTTGGACCCTTTTAGAAGGGTTCTTTAGTACAAAATCAGTAGATTTATTGCAATAACTTGGGCAACAAGGCAAACAATGAAGGTCCAAAAAGGTAAAATTTGAAATTGAAGGGAGCACCTTCAGTAAAAAAACTCAATAATAATGTTGCCTAGCTATTTGGCTATAAAAAGAGATTTAAAATCATTGATGAAAAGGAGGGGAGGGGGGAGAAAAGTAATCTTCTAGAAAATTTACACACATTATCGAAAATTCACTGTTACATTGGACCGAGTCTTTGATTTTTCTTCAAGGAATTTCTCATTCTGAAAATCTGGAGCTATTTGATTGTTTGATTTTAGTGGGGATACATGATGATTTGAAGCCAGTTTTGGTTCATTGTATTTCATTTTCTTAGAGTGAAAAACTATCCTGCCATCTATCTCTAATTGCTTGGAAGCTGGGTTTATATGGAGTGTTGTATTACCATTATTCTGCAGTTTGCTTGCCCAACCCTCATCATCGCTCCTTTTCATTTTCAAGGTATATTTTGGATCCATAGATCTCACAGGAATGTAGAATGAAGCTCTGATTTTGGAATACAAATGTTTAGTCATTACCTTTCTTTACCTTGTCTCATCTAGTTAATAAATTTGTGTAATATATAGTTGTGCACCTATTTACAGGACTTTTCAATTAGGAACACCTTTTATTTTACTTAATCTTGCATTTAACCCCTATGATGTAATAGTAATGTAGTAATGGCTTCCCCATCTTGTGTTTATGCTTAATTCTGAGGCGTCCATAATTTGCATGTTTGCTTGAAGTTGTGATGTAAAAATCACCTGGTAATTTATTGGGACCTGGGTGTGGTGATAGTGTAACTAGTCGTTAATATAGTCTTCATATTTATACAATATATGTGTATTTCACAGCTGACTCAAACGAGTGTGTCTGAGCCAGTGATGGGCTCACAAATGTAAGCCTGATTTTAGTTTCAATCAAGGCCTGGACAAATTTGATGAGTTGTTTGTGCATTTGAGGTTTGTTAGCAATACGCTTTGTGGCCAAGCCTTCAATTACTCGTGTAATTAAGCATGTTTGGGGCCGATCGGGCCACTTGGCCCATTATATTCAGTGGTCATACATATAGGTGATCCTTGAGACCCTATTTGAACCTATAATGTAGTATTACACATGAATCCTTCTTTTCGAAGGCTGGGTAATTGGACTGCTAAGCCCGCTAAATTCATTAGTGCATCCGTATTTGTAGTCTCATTTGTTGTGTAAATATGAAAGGTGGCCTTCGAACCCCAAAGCCAAGGCAGTCAAGCAGGGCTTCATCAAGGTCCAGCTGATGCGTGTGTCCAGGCCACCCGGTGTGGCACTAGAAACTAAAATCCTATAGTTAATTTTCTGAATTAATTAGTCTTAACATCAATTATTTCTTGAGTCATCTCCTGTAAAACATGGGACACAATATGCTTAGAATCTAGAAGAGTCGTTTAGTGCATATTTACGACTTCTCACAAAGGTAATGACGCATAGTTGCTTTAGGTGCGTACTTTTTTTTAAAAACAAATAAATTACTTTCCTAAGCTCGGGTGCACATTTATGTGACCCAAATCGAAATCTCAAAAAAGTTGAAATGTGTCAAAATCTATGGGTGCATTTATGTGGCGTGGTTCGAGGCATATTTTATCAACGTTGCAATTCTCTTTAAAAGTAATAACAAATGTGGTTAAAAGATTTAGAATGCACCTAGGTTCATAATTGTATAAAATCAGATAATGTAAGCCAAATATAAAAGTTGAGCGACCGTGCTAGAACCACGGAATTCGGGAGTGCCTAACACCTTCTCCCGAGTTAACAGAATTCCTTACTTGGATTTCTGGTTCGCGGACTGTTAAACAGAGTCATTCTTTCCTCGATTCGGGATTCCAATTGGTGACTTGGGACACCATAAATCTCCCAAGTGGTGACTCTGAAATTCTTTAAATAATTGAATCCCATTTTGATTGTCCTTTAATTGGAAAAACTCCCTTATCTACTCCCTTCGCGGGGTTGCATGACGATGAGATTGCTGGGATAAAGCGGAGAGTTATCAAGCAAGTTGGGGACCTCAAAGCCTAAAGAGAACATTGTTATGCAAAATAGTAGGGCTGAAGATGGATTTGAGGCTATTCCAGGAACTGGACCAGGTAGCCGAGCAAACTCTAGAGGCGAGGGCTGAACAAATTGGGCGCCTATTGCAAGAAAAGGGTATTATCAGGGAAAGAGTACAGGCAATCGCAGACTACATCACCACAAGGTGGAGCCATTGAGAGGATATGACGAAATCCATGTTTTTTCCAACGCCATGACTTTTGTCCGTCAAGTGATGGAAGACCTCCACCACCTCCAAGGGAGTTTAGCACGTAAGCCAACGGCATTAATGTACTCCTGAAAGATTGCACTATTAATTTACTAGTTTTAAAGTCTAACCAGGAGTCTGTATTTTCTTTATGCATAGTTAGGTAGTTATTCGAGTCTGTTTTATCAGCATCTGTTTAATCTGTTTCCTTTCGAGTCTTTGTAATTCTTGTTGTTATGAGAATAGAAATCTTCCCGAATATGCTATGCTTCGCTTTTTATTTGCAAGAACTATGCTCGGTCTGATTCATGCGGGGCCATGATACATAGGAAATCTACATTGGATTCGACCATAATTGAACAAAATTGGAAACTGAATAGAATAGGGCTAAAACAAAGAAAGTTTGGCACATAAAGGATGGGATGACGCAAACAACCAAGGCATGTAGGAACCAGTTGCCATTTATATGCATACATACCCAAGTGTGGCCACTTATGTGTAAAGAACCTAACCACTAATGAGTCTTTGGTGTTGTGATTCCAGTTCCTATATTAGACAAGTGACTAATACTCGTGGCATTCTAGAAACTCATTCCTACAATACGCGGTCAAAAAGCAAGCAAGTCATGGCCAACCAAGAAGCTGATAATAGCATTATTGACCCCTTGAAGGAGGAAGAGGAATTGGACGTTAATGCTATGAGGGAGGAAATGTATAATCTTAAACACCAAATGACCGAGATGTACCAGGCATGGGCAAGAGGAAAGCCGCCCCCGACACTAGCCCAGGCACCTGACCAGTCCGTCACTTATCCTCCTCCAATTTTTCCAATATATACTCACAGCATCAGGGTGCTACTTCTCAGCCACCAGCCCCACTACCCAAAGTCACTCCTCACCCTCCCCGCCAATCGCACCTATCTATGTGGCACCTCTGCCTCCTGCACTGTATGGGTCATCCAGCGAACCACTACTTCAAACTTATGACCCTCAATACTATCCCCCAAAACCCGCATACAAAGCCCAGGAGCCTTACTCATATGCTCATCGTTCTGAAATCTCAATGGGAGTTGAAAAATCGATCAAAATTCCGAGCAGGAAGAAATGTTTAGAAAGGTCTGGAGTCTGGAACAATCATTCAGGGACATGCAGGGATTAGGTGGCCACCCGTGCATGGCCTTCAAGGATATTTTCTTATTCCCGGACGTACAGTTGCCTCCAGGTTTCAAAATGCCTAAATTTGACTTATATGATGGTTATGGCGATCCAATTGCACATTTGAGAGGGTTTTGCAGCAAAATGAGGGGAGGAGGGGGAAAAGATGAGTTGCTAATAGCGTACTTTAGCTAGAGTTTGAGCGGATCGCTGTTGGTGTGGTATACTCGACAAGATCCCAATCGGTGGTATACCTGGGATGACTTTGCGCAAGCATTTGCATGCCACTTTCAATATAATCTCGAGATTGTCTAGAATCATCTATCTCTGACAAAGCTAGAGAAGAAAAACAACGAGAGTTTCGGGGAGTACGGTTCCCGGTGGAGGGAACAAGCAGCCAGAGTTGTTCCTCCCATGAAGGACAGAGAGACTGTTGACTATTTTCTGCAAGCTCTAGAACTTACACACTTTGGGCATTTGGTATCAGCGGTAGGGAAGTCTTTCAACGAAGTGGTCAAGATGGGAAGTATGGTTAAGGAAGGCCTCAAATCCAATAAAATCATGCGCAACTCGGCAATTAAGGCAACTACTCAAGCCATCCAGGGTGGAGCTGGGGGAGCTTTCGGGAAAAAGAAGAAAGAGGAAGTAGCGACAGTGGAGTCGGGAACCTGGTACGGGGCTCGGGCACCATCTCATTACGGTTAGCCCCGTCCTTACCGCCAGACATACCCACACACTCCATATGGCCCACTGCAATATTATTATCCACCAACCAGAACCTCGTATCTCAGTCCATCATGCATAGGCATATACCCAACCTCCCGCTCACACACAATGGCGTGTACCACCCCCCCTTAATACACTTACCCAAAATCCACAAAATCAATATCCGCCTCCAAGAGCTTACCAACAAACCTCGAGGCCCTCCTTCCGAGGCAATCCTGCGCTGAGAAATGAGAGGGTGCAGAAAAAGAATACTTTCACTCCGCTAGGAGAATCTTACACTAGCCTGTTCCACAAGCTGCGACAACTGGACATGTTGAGACCAATTGAGCCAAAACTGCCAAACCATCCTCCAAAGAATGTAGATTATTCAGTCAGCTATGAATACTGTTCTGGTGCACCTGGGCATGACATGAAAAAATGTTGGCATTTAAAGAGCGCCATCCAAGAGCTTATTGACTCCCACATGATTGAGGTGCAGACTCCGGAGGCACCTAATATTAACAAAAGTCCGATGCCGACCCACCAGGAAACCAACATGATTGAAATTGAGGAGAAAATGGGAGAGTCCGGAAGACCTTCACAAACAGTAATGATGATCAAAGCCAGTGAGCCCATCAAGGTTGCAAGCAGCAAGGAGCTGGTAACCGGGGCAAAAGAGGGCAATAAAACTGTCATAGTTCAGGGGAGATCAGCATACGCGGTTTCACTGAAGCGAGGACAGGCAAAGGTAACAGTACATGGGGTGGCTGGAGAACCCGTCGTGGTTGTGGAAGGTGTCCTCATAGAGCCAGTTATTGTGAAACCAGTAATCCAGCCACCAATCATCAACAACAGAGCCATTCCTTGGAGATATGAACGAGCTATAGTGATGTACAAAGGGAAAGAAGTTAGGGAGGAAGTATATGAGGCATGAGGCTTAACTCGATCAGGAAGGTACTTTTCCATAGAAGAGTTGAGAAAGGGCAGAATCTTTAAAGAAAACCCATAACCACTGAAGAAAGCTGTATCAACAGAAGAGGCAGAAGAATTCTTGAAGAAAATGAAAATACAGGATTAATCCATCATAGAACACTTGAGAAAAACACCAGCCCAGATCTCTTTGTTATCATTATTAATCCATTCAGATGAGCACCGCCGTGCGTTGATGAAGATTTTGAATGAAGCTCATGTCCCAGATAAGATAACGCTGAATCACTTGGAAAATAATGCAAACAAGATATTCGAGATAAACCGGGTCACATTCTTTGATGATGAATTACCTATGGAAGGTACGGAGCACAACCGGGCACTTTATCTGACTGTGAAGTGCGAAGATTCTTTGGTCACCCAAGTTTTGGTCGATAATGGGTCCAGTGCAAACATTTGTCCACTATCCACCTTGACCAAGCTGAAGGTGGAAAATGAAAGGGTCCGCAAGAATAACATCTATGTTCGATGTTTCGACGGCGGAGGTAAAGACACCGTATGGGATGTAGTGCTGGAAGTAACTATAGGGCCCGTCGAGTTCATTATGGAATTCCAAGTGCTGGATGTATTAGTCTCCTATAATCTACTATTGGGCAGACCCTGGATTCATGCAGCCAAAGCAGTACCATCTACACTGCACCAGATGGTCAAATTTGAATAGGACAGGCAAGAGATTGTCGTGCATGGAGAAGATAATCAGTGTACCCCAGGCGACGCGATCGTGCCTTTCATTGAATCTGAGGAAAACGAAGGGCCATGGGTTTACCAGGTGTTTGATATGGTGTCAGTTATGAAGATCCCAGAAGGTGAGATTGTTGTAACCCCATAGATAACAACCGCATCCATCATGGTAGCTTTAGAAATGTTGAGAAATGGTTTTATACCCGGCAAAAGGTTGGGGGCTTCTCTGCAAGGCATTGCGCAACCAGTGTCCCTTCCCAAGAATCTAGACACTTTTAGTGTAGGGTTCAAACCCACAGCCGCAGACGTAAAATGAGATAGGAAACTGAGACAGAAAGCTTGGGTTCTCCTGAGGCCTATCCCAAGTTTGTCCAAATCAATTGTCAAACCCAGTAATGGCCCTAGACCCAAGATTTTTGGCCCGCTGATCGACACAGACAATGATTTGATAAGGGTTTAGAAAGGCTGTTCAATGAGGTGAATATGGTAGAGGCAAGAGAAGACTCGAGCAGGGCAGATGTGCGGTTTGTGGGAGCACGCACAAAAATCAATAACTGGGAAGCCACTCCTCTTCCCACTCGGAGGGAGCATGGTAGTCGGCTTTGATTTCCCTTTCAGTCTAGTTTGTATTAGCATCACTCAGTTGTTATTTCTGTCCATTTGGATGTGCAAACTCTATTATCTTTGATTCTAGCGAAATACAATTTCCCTTTCAGTAATACTGATAGTTTCCATTTTCTCTTTACTTTTCTTTCTTTTCTCTTTTGTATAATTATTTTTATGCTGGTTCTAGTGATCTGACATGCATATGTACTCCTCGGCCCAATCTTTACAATAAACCTAGTCCAGAAATAATAATTCAGGAAATAGAACTCGAGGATGAACCAGGGTAAGATGAAGAAGGGCATGGGATGAGATTAGTAAAGAGTTGAACCAATTCGAAGAGAAACCCAAAACAAACTTGAATGATACAAAGTCAATCAATCTAGGAAACCCGGATAATATATCAGAGAAACAATAATAAGTGTCCATCTGGATCCACAACTTGGGGAAGAAATCAAAGTATTGCTAGAGTACAAAGATGTCTTTGCATGGTTCTACGACGACATGCCCGGATTGAGCACTAATTTGTAGTCCACAAATTGCCTACTAACCCGGCTTGCATGCCTGTTAAGCAAAAGCTAAGGAAATTCAAAACTGATGTGAGCGTGAAAATCAAAGAAGAGGTGACCAAGAAGTTTGAGGCAAAAGTCATTTGCATCACACGCTATCCCACTTGGTTAGCTAATGTTGCGCCTGTGCCGAAAAAGGACGAAAAAACCAGGTTATGTGTTGATTATCGCGACCTCAACAAGGAAAGTCCAAAGGAAAACTTTCCCTTGCCGAACATCCATATATTGATTGACAATTGCGCAACGCATGAGTTCGGGTCATTTGTGGATTGTTACGCCGAGTATTACCTGATTTTAATGGACGAGGAAGATGAGGAGAAAACGGCATTCATCACACCATTGGGGTCATATTGTTATAGAGTCATGCCTTTTTGATTGAAAAATGCTGGAGCCACATACATGAGAACTATGACAACCATTTTCCATGATACGATACATAAGGAATGAGGTCTATGTGGATGATGTAATAATAAAGTCTAGGAAGCAGTCTGATCATGCTAGAGACCTGAGGTTATTCTTCTAGAGGCTCCACAGATATGACCTCAAACTCAACCCGACAAAATGCGCGTTCTATGTGGATGTGTATTGCAACATGGTGGAAGAAGAGCTTGACGGTGAGCCTTGGTTCCACAATATCGAGGAATATATCAGGAAAGGTGTGTACCCGAAACAAGCCATGAGTGACCAGAAGAGAGAAATCCGTCGTTTGTCAAGTGGGTTCTTCCTCATTGGAGGGGTATTATACAAGAGAACGCCAGATCTAGGTTTGTTAAGATGCGTAGATGCTTGTCAGGCGAAAGTCATCATGAATGAGGTGCATACTGGCGCCTGCGGGCCGCATATGAGCGGATATGTATTGGCAAAGACGGTTCTCCGGACAGGGTATTATTGGCTCACCACGGAACGGGATTGTATCAAATCTTTGCGCAAATGCCACCAGTGTCAAGTACACGGAGACCTAATTCACCCTCCTCCGTCTAAAATGCATACAATGTTAGCACCATGGCCTTTCGTCGCTTGGGGCATGGATGTCATCGGACCCATCGAGCTAGTAACTTCTAATGGACATAGATTTATCCTGGTTGCTATTTACTATTTCACCAAATGGGTTGAAGACAAAATCTTCAAGGCAGTGACCAAGAAGGCCGTGGTCGATTTTGTGCACACGAACATTATTTGTCGGTTCGGGATCCCCAAGACGCTCATCACTGATAATGGGGAAAATCTCAATAGTCACCTAATGAGAGAGGTATGTCAGTAGTTCAAGATCATACATCGAAACTCTACCCCGTACCGCCCCAAGGCGAATGGAGCGGTTGAGGCAGCAAATTAGAACATAAAGAAGATACTTCACAAAATGGTGGAAGGATCCAGGCAGTGGCATGAGAAGCTGCCCTTTGCATTGTTAGGCCAGCGACCACTGTCCGCACTTCAGTAGGGGCTACTCCATACTTATTGGTATATGGCTTAGAGGCGATGATCCCGGCCGATGTTAAAATCCCCTCTCTACAGATCGTGGCCGAAGCAGGAATCAACGATGAAGAATGGGTCAAAGCTCGTTTGGAACAATCGAATTTGATTGACGAGAAATGATTGGTGGCGGTCTGTCATGGCCAGTTGTATCAACAAAGAACGGCCAGGGCATATAATAAGAAGGTGCGCCCCAGAAAGTTTGAAGTAGGTAAACTGGTACTAAAGCGCATCCATCCTCACCAGGCCGAGGCGAAAGGCAAGTTCGCTCCAAACTAGCAAGGGCCATTCATCGTATCAAGAGTGTTATCCAATGGAGCATTGTATCTGACGCTCGTGGAAGGGAAATGTGCAGAAATGACTATCAACGTGGATGCTGTCAAAAGATAGTATGTATGATTTTCTTTGGAACATTGTTTATTCTTGACATGTGTTTGTACTTGGAAAATTTGGAAGATTGAAATGACGAAGGCATTTTGTTCTGCTACCGAAACACTTTGTCCTTTTCTAACCCCTTTTGAGCTTTAATTATTTTCTTTCATACCCTTCTTTCGGAATGAGTAACAAAAGTAAAAAACGCAAGTGTGAGAGGGCAGTTAAAGGAAAAGAAAGGAAAGAATGAAAAAAAAGAAGCAAAGAAAAACAAAGAAAGAAAAGGGAAAAGAGAAATGAGAAAAGGAAAAGAAAGAAAGAAAAGAAAACAAAACAAGAAAAAGGAAAAAGAGAAAAGAAAAAGAGAAAGAAAAAGGGAGAAGAAAAACAAAAACAAAAACAAGGAATTGTCATGAACTAGTTTGACCTGATTCCTTTTAAAAGGATACGTAGGCAGCCTCACAGTTCGTCTCATCAAAATAAAAATTCAAAAGTCCCCAAGCAAGAAACTGGGACAGAAGTTGTGGTTGCTGTAAGAAAATATGATTCCGAAAGATGTAAATTTTATCCCATGCGAATTACTTTGATCCTTTGATACCAATTCTTTCCAACCCTATCTAAAAGCCCACGTTACGATCCAAAGAAAGACCTTCTGATCAGTCTTTAAAAGGTGCCGAGTCGAGCAGGTAGAGGGTATCCATGTCAGGGACAACAGTCTGAGCCAGACAAGAGAGATAATAAAATGAGAGAGTCTTATCGGTGAAAATCCTCACGGACACCATAAGGCGACGAGAGTTTGAGAGAAAATAAAATGAGGGAGTCTTATCAGTGAAAACCTTCACAGGCTCCGCGAGGCGAAGGTAAGGCAAAAGCATAACTCAAAATGGCTATTGATGGATGAACACTGTAGAGCAGGTCGAGCTAGGGTTTGGTTGAAAGACGTGGGTTGGAAGGGTCACGACAACAAGAGCACGACATAGGAAGGTCGTTTATTGAAACCGATTGGGTCGACCAAGCCGAAGTGCATGTCATGGTGATGAAAAACCATTCGTTCCTCTTCAGATAAGTCTTCATTATTTTCTTTTCAATAGTCAGCGAGTCTGGAATTCTTTACCCTAAATACCATTTAGAGTCTTTGCATTTCATCTTTCTATCGAATCTATAGAGTTTTGGTTTAAGCAAGCGGGAGGAATTTCAAAGCCGATTGTCAACTCCCAAAGGGATAAAGTGCACGACGCCCAAAGGCGTAATAAAGATAACAAGTGTGGAACAACAAAGGGAAGGATTCAAAAAAATTGTATTAATGGAAGAGACAAGAATCGGCAAAGTGAAGGAATACCACACAGAAAAAGGTATGCAAATTAAACCACAAAGATTCAGATGGAACGTAAAGTTTGCACAACACGAAGACGAGAAAGGTCACAAGGTTGCAGGGTTTGACCAAACATAATACGTCAGTCGTTAGGGAAAGACATAAAGAATTCTGGTGAAGGATAGAGAGTGCAACATAGGGGAAGAAGCAAAAGTGAGGGCAAAAAGGTCAAGAGTCCATCGAGCATCCCAAATGGGCCGGGTAGTCTTAGGAAAGGGATAAGGATTTATGGCAGCGGTTCAAAAATATAACACCAGGATGAGAAACAAAACAAATCCACAAGGGTTAAAGCATAACACTCTAACTCAGCAATCGTTAGAGAAGGGTTTAAGGCTTCTAGCAAAAGAGGCAAAAGCGCAACATAAAGGTGGAAATGGCCATGAGAGTTGACCCAGCATGATATATCAACTCGTCAATCGTTGGGAAGAGGAAAAAGAGAATTCTGGAAGAGGGTCAGAAATGCAACACAAAGATGAGGAGCAGAGTGAAGGCACAGGGATCAGAGGGTCAGCCAAGCATAATACATAAACTTGGCAATCTCGAGAAAGGTGCAAGGGTTTCTGTCTAAAGGGCTAGAAATGTAATACAACTATGGGGAGCAAAGTAAAGCCGTAAAGGTTCGAGGGGTCTTCAAATGACAACTCAGGCAACTCAACATTTAAAAACAACGGAACATGTCAACGACGAGGCCGCTTCCAACAAGAATGCTGCGAGCCAACTGTCACGTTTCAAATTGACAAGTCTTCTTTGATTGACACAGGGGCTGAAAATTCCGGAAGATCCTAAGGGAGGCCGTCCACAGGAGAAGGCAAGCACACGATAGGTATGATCGAAATCTCAACGCCCGCCTGGAAGTGGGACTTAGTTATAACTCAAAAGAGACATAAACCAACATAAACACCCTCCCCAGCAAAAAGCACAAGGGGACAAACTTTAATGAGAAAAACTCAATAGAAACAATTGAGGGTTAAAAGAGGCACAGAAGGTTAAATGGAATGCAGTTTTAAAACTCAAACAAGTGTGGGTAACATGGGCGAAATACCAACACCTCCTCAGTAAGAATCACAGAAACAACTAGAAATTAGAATCCATATTTAAGTTGGAATCTTCAGGACCAACCTGGATAATGGGATGTAATTGTAGGAGTTGTCAGGACCCTCCTGGAAAATGAGACTTAGCTTAGAACACAAACAGTCGGGCGGCATGGTCAAGCCCAACTGCATCCCCAACCGGAGTCAATAAGAGTCATCAGGACCCTCCTGAGAAATGGGACTTGGAGCCAAATTCTCCCCCAGCCAGAGTCAACAAGAGTCACGAAAAGTCATCAGGATCCTCCTGAAAAATGGGATTTAGAAGGAAAGTTTCTAATTTCCCCAGCTAGAGTCAACAAGAGTCAAGAAAAGTCATCAGGACCCTCCTAAAAAATGGGATTTAGAAGGAAAATTTCAAATTTCCCCAGCTCTAGAGTCAATAAGAGTCAAGAAAAGTCATCAGGACCCTCCTGAAAAATGGGATTTAGAAGGAAAATTTAAAATATCCCCAGTTAGAGTCAATAAGAGTCAAGAAAGTCATCAGGACCTTCCTGAAAAATGGAATTTAGAAGGAAAATTTCAAATTTCTCCAACTGAGTCAGCAAGAGTCATCAGGACCCTCCTGAATATGGGACTTAGATTGGATATTTCCCCAGCAAGAGTCAACAAGAGTCGTCAGGACCCCCCTGGATAGTGGGATGTAGCCCTAAATAGTAACCCTCAGCTGTCACCTTTTGTCATCAAAATAAGAATTGTCAGGACCCGCCTGGATAATGGGAGGTAGTTTTAATCATTCGTCACCAGCAGATCTCCAACAGATATAACTCATAATAAGAACATAGTGGAAAATAATACCTTTTGAGAAACCTAATATAGTTGAAGTTATCATCAGTTAAAAATTGTCCGGACCCTCCTGGATGATGGGACTTAGCGTAGGTTTAGACATATTTGAAAATGAGATTTGATTAACACTCACGGATCTACACAGCACCAAGCTGGAGCAGGGATAATTTTGTGTTTTGTTTTATTGTGATCAGGTACATAAGCAGCAGTCTTAGCGGATATTTTTCAAAATTTCAAGTTTTAGAAATCAGGCGTCCACCTGGAGAACAAGGGTATATTTTTTTAAATTTCAAGTTTCAGTAATTAGGTGCCCACTTGGAGAACAAGGGAATATTTTTAAAATTTCAAGTTTTTTGATAATCAGGCGCCCACCTGTAGAACAGGAGAATATTTTTCAAATTTTCAAATTTTGGCAATCAGGTACCCACCTGTAGAACAACGGAATATTTTTCAAGATTTCAAGTTTTAGTAATCAGGCGCCCACCTGTAGAACAAGGGAATATTTTCCAAAATTTCAAGTTTTTGTAATTAGGCGCCGACCTGTAGAACAAGGGAATATTTTTCAAAATTTCAAATTTTGTAATCAGGCGCCCACCTGTAGGGAATACGTTTCAAGTGTCAAGTCTAGGTAATCAGGCGCCCACGTGGAGAACAAGGGAATACAGTTCAGTTTCATTCAAGTCATGATAATCAGGCACCCACCTGGTGAAAGAGGGAACACAATTCGAGTTCAGCAATCAGGCACCCACCTGGAGAACAAGGGAATATTTCTCGGATGTCAAGTTTTGATGATAATGCGCCCACCTGCAGAACAAGGGAGGATCTTTCAAATTGCGAGTTCAAGCAACCAGGCGCCCACCTGTAGAACGAGGGAATGCTTTCAATGAGATACTACTTAAGACCAGCAATTTGACATCAAACATAGAGGAAGAGAAATGCCGTACGACAAGGCAACAAGAAGTTCCACAGGAGGAAACACCGGTTAATAAACAACAAGAAGTTCCGTAGCAAGAAATGCAAGACAACATGGTGACAAGGATTCAGAGCAAGTCGGAAGATATAGATAGGTTTTCTTGTATTTCATACTTCATAGCTTAGTCTAGCTTCTTTATTTTCCACAATGGTGTAATAAGGGGGTCTAGCAGCAGCATCAACAGTAAAATCACAACCTTGGTAGTCCTAGCTACCAAACAATCCTGAACTACATTGACTTGATTCTTCTTCAGCCAAAGATATGTAGGCAACCTCTGAAGCAGGGTGCGCTAATATTTTTTACAAAATGCTTCTCACAGAAGGTTCAAACGGGTAAAAATCGCTCATGTTTGCTCACTTATCTTTGCACGAAAGCTCTTCGTGTTTTCGCGCAAAGAGGGGCAGCTGTGAGCATGTGATTTTTGCCTTATACGAATTACTCCCATAAATTCAAAACAAAATAATTTCGTTTGTTTATTTGCAATTTTGATTTTTCATGGAATTATTGTGTTAATTGTTGGAATTTATGTGCATTTTATATAACAAAAAAAAAATACATGAGGCATGTGCATTTAGGGTTAATTTTGCATTTTTAGACATTAATTAGTAATTGAAAAATGAACCCGAAAAATAGCTTAATGTACATCTAAGTTTGATTTTATGTAATTTGTTTAATCTTTTATTTCTGATAATCATTGGTTATTTAAGTTATAGATTAATTAGGATTTTATTCATAAAGAAAGGATTAAAAGACCACCTGAAAATTCAAGCTCAGGTACATATACTCTTGGGGCCACTGCCATCCAATGCCGTCCATTGCCACCCAACACCATCAAAACACCACCAATCATTGTAAAACCACACCCAAGAAGCACATTGTATCCTCCATCCAACACCATCAAAACACCACCAGTCCTTGTATGATTATCTGAGGGTTAGTGTGAGTTCACTTAGAAGATGGTTTTGATTGCTTGCTTTTCCCTTGTTTGCTCCTAGTTTTCAAAATTTCTTGATTTTAATTTTGAGTAAGAATATCAGTCAATAATTTGAGGTAATGATTTCTGAATAGCTAAGTATTAGAGTTATTTACTGAAGGTTATTTAGCATTTGCCTTTGTTTAGTATCGAATTGAAATTGATTAGGAGGGCTAATACAAGCTAAACCACTAAGAGTAGTATAGGACGTTCCTACTTATTTATGATGATTTTAGGACAAATAAGGGTAAATTAGAACTTTCAACTCAGCTTTGGTAATATTAGGGATAAAATAAGGGTAATATGGGTAATCCATAAAGGATAGATGATGGTAGAAGTGCTTGGACCCTTCTAGAAGGGGTCATTAGTACAAAATCAGTAGATTTATTGCAATAACTTGGGAAACTAGGCAAAAAATGAGGGTCCAAAAAAGTAAAATCTGATATTGAGGGGAGGACCTTCAGTAGAAAACTCAATAATAATGTTTCCCTATCTATTGGGCTATAAAAAGAGATTGAAAATCACTGAAGAAAAGGAGGGGGAGGGGAGAAATCTGCTAGAAAATATATACACATTATCGAAAATTCACTATTAAATATGACATAATTTTTGATTTTTCTTAAAGGAGTTCCTCATTTTGAAAATCTGGAGCTATTTGATTGTTTGATTTGAGTGGGGATACATGATGATTTGAAGCCAGTTGTGGTTCTTTGTATTTCATTTCTTAGAGTGGAAAACTGTCCAGCCATCTATCTCTAATTGCTTGGGAGCTGGGTTTATCTGGGGTCCTGTATTACCATTTTTCTTTTGTTTGCTTGCCCAACCCTCATCATCGCTCTTTTTCATTTTCCAGGTATATTTTGGGCCCATGGATCTCACACGAATGAAGAATGAAGCTCTGATTTTGGAATACAAATGTTTAGTCATTACCTTTCTTTACCTTGTGTCATCTAGTTAATAAATTTGTGTAATGCATAGTTGTGCACCCATTTAAAGGACTTTTCGATTAGGAACACCTTTTATTTTACTTAATCTTGCTATTAACCCCTGTGACATATTAGTAATATAGTAAATGGCTTCCCCATCTTGTGTCTAGGCTTAATTCTGAGGCGTCCATAATTTTCATGTTTGGTTGAAATTGTGATGTAAAAATTACCTGGTAATTTATTGGGACCTGGGTGTGGTGATAGTGTAACTAATTGTTAATATAGTCTTCATGTTTATACAATATATGTGTATTTCACAGCTGACTCAAAGGAGTGCGTCTGAGCCAGTGATGGGCTCACAAATGTAAGCCTAATTTTAGTTTCAATCAAGGTCTGGACAAATTAGATGAGTTGTTTGTGCATATTAGGTTTGTTAGCATTACGCTTTGTGACCAGGCCGTCAATTACTCATATAATTAAGCCTGTTGGGGCCGATATGTCCACTTGGCCCATTATCATTAGTGGTCATACATATAGGCGATCCTTGAGATCCAATTTGAACCTATAGTGTAGTATTAAACATGAATCCTTTTCTTCGAAAGCTAAGTAATTGGACTTCTAAGCCCGCTAAATTTATTAGTCCATCCGTATGTGTAGTCTCATTTGTTGTGTAAATATGAAGAGGTGGCCTTCGAACCCCAGAGCCAAGGCATTCAAGCAGGGCTCTATCAAGGCCTAGCTGATGCGTGTGTCCAGGCCACCCGGTGTGGCACTAGAAATTAAAATTCTATAGTTAATTTTCAAAATTAATAAGTCTTAAATTATTTCTTGAGTCATCTCCTGCAAAACATGGGACACAATATGCTTAGAATCTAGAAGAGTCGTTTAGCGAATATTTATGACTTCTCACAAAGGTAATGACACGTAGTTGCTTTAGGCGCGTACTTTTTTTAAAAAAACAAACAAATTACTTCTCTAATCTCTGGTGCACATTTATGTGACCCAAATCCAAATCTCAATGAAGTTGAAATGTGTCAGAATCCATGGTGCATTTATGTGACGTGGTTCGAGGCTTGTTTTAACAACGTTGCAATTCTTTTTAAAAATAATAACAAAAGTGGATAAAAGATTTAGAATGCACCTAGGTTCATAATTGTATAAAATCAGATAATGTAAGCCAAATATAACAATTGAGCGACCGTGCTAGAAACACGGAACTCGGGAGTGCCTAACACCTTCTCCCGGGTTAACAAAATTTCTTACTCGAATTTCTTGTTCGCGGACTGTTAAACAGAGTCATTCTTTCCTCGATTTGGGATTCCAACTGGTGACTTGGGACACCATAAATCTCCCAAGTGGCGACTCTTAAATTCTATTAAATAATTGAATCCCGTTTCAATTGTCCTTTAATTGAAAAAACCCACTTATCTACTCCCTTCGCCGCGTTGTAGTATCCAAAAGGAGGTGTGACACATATTACAAGAGAAGCACAACTTATATTATATTTTGTAAGGATATTTATTTAATGGCTTAAACTCAACCGTTGGCTTGCAATATTCACTCTTAGTTTTACTGTTGAATATTGAGTTTGCTGCATTTGATTTCGGGAGTTGTTTAAGTAATTTAGTGCAATTGTTAATGGGCTAATAAAATACTAATTGCTTTTTTTTACTGATGGAATTTGGGTTAAGATATAATTTAGCCATTTTCTTAACTAACAAAGATTGTTTCATAAAATTTAGTTCCAAAGTAGTTAAGTCTTATACTCTTCCTAATAATCTCAAATTAGTTTAGAAAAAAGAAATAATTATGAATATCGTAGCTTGCTTGAGGCTGCTATGTTAGTTGAACATATAATGTACGGCCCTTAAAAAGCTAATTTAGAAACCCTCTTAATAGAATACTTCGAGGCATTCTATGCCAAACAAAATCTCAACTACATGGCCCTCGTTTAACTAATCTTGTTTATCACCCGGACAAGGCTTATGTTGACCCACTACATATTCGCGTCCATGATCAACATGTGTATTGCAACATGGTGGAAGAAGAGCTTGACGGTGAGCCTTGGTTCCACGACATCGAGGAATATATCAGGAAAGGTGTGTACCCGACACAAGCCATGAGTGACCAGAAGAGAGAAATCCGTCGTTTGTCAAGTGGGTTCGTCCTAAATGGAGGGGTATTATACAAGAGAACGCCAGATCTGGGTTTGCTAAGATGCGTAGATGCTCGTCAAGCTGAAGTCATCATGAATGAGGTGCATGCTGGGGTCTGCGGGTCGCACATTAGCGGATATGTTTTGGCAAAGAAGATTCTCTGGGTAGGGTATTATTGGATCACCACGGAATGGGATTGTATCAGATTTGTGCGCAAATGCCACCAGTGTCAGGTAAACGGAGACCTAATTCACTCTCCTCCGTCTGAACTGCATACAATTTCAACACCATGGCCTTTCGTCCCTTGGGTCATGGATGTCATCGGACCCATCGAGCTAGTAGCTTCTAATGGACACAGATTTATCCTGGTTGCTATTTACTATTTCACTAAATGGGTTGAAGCCAAAACCTTCAAGGAAGTGACCAAGAAGGACGTGGTCGATGTTTTGCACACGAACATTATTTGTCGGTTTGGGATCCCCAAGATGCTCATCACTGATAATGGGGAAAATCTCAATAGTCACCTAATGAGAGGTATGTCAGCAGTTCAAGATCATACATCGAAACTCTACCCCGTACCGCCCCAAGGCGAATGGAGCAGTTGAGGCAGCAAATTAGAACATAAAGAAGATACTTCATAAAATGGTGGAAGGATCCAGGCAGTGGCATGAGAAGTTGCCTTTTTCATTGTTAGGCTATCGACCACTGTCCGCACTTCAGTAGGGGCTACTCCATACTTATTGGTATATGGCACAGAGGCGATGATCCCGGCCGAGGTTGAAATCCCCTCTCTTCGGATCGTGTCTGAAGCAGGAATCAACGATGAAGAATGGGTCAAAGCTCGTTTGGAACAATCGAGTTTGATTGACGAGAAAAGATTGGCGGCGGTTTGTTATGGCCAGTTGTATCAACAAAGAACGGCCAGGGCATATAATAAGAAGGTGCGCCCCAGAAAGTTTGAAGTAGGTAAACTGGTACTAAAGCGCATCCATCCTCACCAGGCCGAGGTGAAAGGCAAGTTCGCTCCAAACTAGCAAGGGCCATTCATCGTATCAAGAGTGTTATCCAATGGAGCATTGTATCTGACGCTCGTGGAAGGGAAATGTTCGGAAATGACTATCAACGCAGATGCTGTCAAAAGATATTATGTATGATTTTCTTTGGAACATTGTTTATACTTGACATGTGTTTGTACTTGGAACATTTGGAAGATTGAAATGACGAAGGCATTTTTTTCTGCTACCGAAACACTTTGTCCTTTGCTAACCCCTTTTAAGCTTTAATTATTTTCTTTCAGACCCCTCTTTCGGAATCAGTAACAAAAGTTAGAAACGCAAGTGTGAGAAGGCAGTGAAAGGAAAAGAAAGGAAAGAATGAAAAAAAAGAAGCAAAGAAAAACAAAGAAAGAAAAGGGAAATGAGAAATGAGAAAAGGAAAAGAAAGAAAGAAAACAAAACAAAACAAGAAAAAGGAAAAAGAGAATAGAAAAAGAGAAAGAAAAAGAGAGAAGAAAAACAAAAACAAAAACAAGGAATTGTCATGAACTACGTTTGACCTGATTCCTTTTAAAAGGATACGTAGGCAGCCTCACAGTTCGGTCTCATCAAAATAAAAATCCAAAAGTCCCCAAGAAAGGAACTGGGGCAGAAGTTGTGGTTGCTGTAAGAAAATATGATTCCGAATGATGTAACTTTTAACCCATGCGAATTACTTTGAGCCTTTGATACCCATTCTTTCCAACCCTATCTAAAAGCCCACGTTACGATCCAAAGAAGTACCTTCTGATCAGTCTTTAAAAGGTTTCGAGTCGAGCAGGGGGACAACACTCTGAGCCAGACAAGAGAGATAATAAAATGAGAGAGTCTTATCGGTGAAAACCCTCACGGACACCATATGGCGACGAGAGTTCAAGAGAAAATAAAATGAGGGAGTCTTATCGGTGAAAACTTTCACAGGCACCGTGAGGCGAAGGTAAGGCAAAAGCAAAACTTAAAAATAGCTATTGATGGATGAACACTGTAGAGCAGGTCGAGCTAGGGTTTGGTCGAAAGACGTGGGTTAAAAGGGCCACGACAACAAGAGCACGACAATGGAAGGTCGTTTATTGAAACGGATTGGGTCGACCAAGCTGAAGTGCATATCATGGTCATGAAAAACCATTTGTTTCTCTTCAGATAAGTCTTCTTTTTTTTCTTTTCAATAGTCAGCGAGTCTGGCATTCTTTACCCTAAATACCATTTAGAGTCTTTGCATTTCATCTTTCTATAGAATCTATAGAGTTTTTGTTTAAGCAAGCGGGAGGAATTTCAAAGCCGATTGTCAACTCCCAAAGGCGTAGTAAAGATAACAAGTGTGGAACAACAAAGGGAAGGATTCAAAAAAATTGTATTAATGAAAGAGACAAGAATCGACAAAGTGAAGCAATACCACACAGAAAAAGGTATGCAAATGAAACCACAAAGATTCAGATGGAACGTAAAGTTTGCACAACACGAAAACGAGATAGGTCACAAGGTCGCAGGGTTTGACCAAACATAATACGTCAGTCGTTAGGGAAAGACATAAAGAATTCTGGTGAAGGATCGAGAGTGCAACAAGGGGAAGAAGCAAAAGTGATGGCATAAAGGTCAAGTGTCCATCGAGCATCCCAAATGGGCCGGGTAGTCTTAGGAAAGGGATAAGGATTAATGGCAGGGGTTCGAAAATATAACACCAGGATGAGAAACAAAACAAAGCCACAATGGTTAAAGCATAACACTCTAACTCAGCAATCGCTAGAGAAGGGTTTAAGGCTTCTAACAAAAGAGGCAAAAGCGCAACACAAAGGTGGAAATGGCCATGAGAGTTGACCCAGTATGATATATCAACTCATCAATCATTGGGAAGAGGAAAAAGAAAATTCTGGAAGAGGGTCAGAAATGCAACACAAAAATGAGGAGCAGAGTGAAGGCACAGGGATCATAGGGTCAGCCAAGCATAATACATAAACTTGGTAATCTCGAGAAAGGTGCAAGGGTTCTGTCAAAAGGGCTAGAAATGTAATACAATTATGGGGAGCAAAGTAAAGCCGTAAAGGTTCGAGGGGTCTTCAAATGACAACTCAAGCAACTCAACATTTAAAAACAACGGAACATGACAACGAGGAGGCCGCTTCCAACAAGAATGTTGCGAGCCAACTGCCACAATAAAATTGACAAGTCTTCTTTGGTTGACACAGGGGCAGAAAATTCCGGAAGATCCTAAGGGAGGCCGTGCACAGAAGAAGGCAAGCACACGACAGGTATGACTGAAATCTCAACGCCCGCCTGGAAGTCGGACTTAGTTAAAACTCAAAAGAGAAATTGTCCATCATAAACACCCTCCCCAGCAAAAAGCACAAGGGGATAAGCATTAAATAGAAAACCCAATAGAAACAATCGAGGGTTAAAAGAGGCACGGAAGTTTAGATGGAAAGCAGTTTTAAAACTCAAACAAGTGTGGGTAACATGGGTGAAATACCAACACCTCCTCAATAAGAGTCACAGAAA
Organism: Nicotiana benthamiana; assembly: GCA_034376525.1. NCBI lineage: Eukaryota > Viridiplantae > Streptophyta > Magnoliopsida > Solanales > Solanaceae > Nicotiana > Nicotiana benthamiana. The sequence goes on from CM067338.1 coordinate 98,727,208, forward strand.
CAACTAGAAATTAGAATCAGTATTTAAGTTGGAATCTTCAGGACCAACCTGGATAATGGGATGTAATTGTAGGAGTTGTCAGGACCCTCCTGGAAAATGGGACTTAGCTTAGAACACAAACAGTCGGGCGGCATGGTCAAGCCCAACTGCATCCCCAACCGGAGTCAATAAGAGTCATCAGGACCCTCCAGAAAAATGGGACTTGGAGCCAAAATCTCCCCAGCAAGAGTCAACAATAGTCAAGAAAAGTCATTGAGACCCTCTTGAAAAATGGGATTTAGAAGGAAAATTTCAGATTTCCCCACTAGAGTCAAGAAAAGTCATCAGGACCCTCCTGAAAAATGGGATTTAAAAGGAAAATTTCAAATTTCCCCAGCTAGAGTCAATAAGAGTCAAGAAAGTCACCAGGACCCTCCTGAAAAATGGGATTTAGAAGGAAAATTTCAAATTTCTCCAACTGAGTCAGCAAGAGTCATCAGGACCCTCCTGAATATGGGACTTAGATTGGATATTTCCCCAGCAAGAGTCAACAAGAGTCGTTAGGACCCCCCTGGATAGTGGGATGTAGCCCTAAATAGTAACCCCCAGCTGTCACCTTTTGTCATCAAATTAAGAATTGTCAGGACCCGCCTGGATAATGGGAGATAGTTTAAATCATTCGTCACCAGCAGATCTCCAACAGATATAACTCATAACAAGACATAGTGGTAAATAATACCTTTTGAGAAACCTAATATAGTTGAAGTTGTCATCAGTTAAAAATTGTCAGGACCCTTCTGGATGATGGGACTTAGCGTAGGTTTAGACATATTTGATAAGGAGATTTGATTAACACTCACGGATCTACCCAGCACCAAGCTGGAGCAGGAAGAATTTTGTGTTTTGTTTTATTGTGATCAGGTACATAAGCAGCAGTCTCAGCGGATATTTTTCAAAATTTCAAGTTTTAGAAATCAGGCACCCACCTGGAGAACAAGGGTATATTGTTTAAAATTTCAAGTTTCAGTAATCAGGCGCCCACTTGGAGAACAAGGGAATATTTTTAAATTTCAATTTTTTGATAATCAGGCGCCCACCCGTAGAACAAGAGAATATTTTTAAAATTTTTAAATTTTGGCAATTTGGTGACCACCTGTAGAACAAGGGAATATTTTTCAAGATTTCAGGTTTTAGTAATCAGGCGCCCACCTGTAGAACAAAGGAATATTTTCCAAAATTTCAAGTTTTTGTAATTAGGCGCCGACATGTAGAACAAGGGAATATTTTTCAAAATTTCAAATTTTGTAATCAGGCGCCCACCTGTAGGGAATACTTTTCAAGTATCAAGTCTAGGTAATCAGGCGCCCACGCTGAGAACAAGGGAATACAGTTCAGTTTCATTCAAGTCATGATAATCAGGCACCCACCTGGAGAACAAGGGAACACAATTCGAGTTCAGCAATCACGCACCCACCTGTAGAACAAGGGAATATTTCTCAGATGACAAGTTTTGATGATAATGTGCCCACCTGCAGAACAAGAGAGGATCTTTCAAATTGCGAGTTCAAGCAACCAGGCGCCCACATGTAGAACGAGGGAATGCTTTCAATGAGATACAGCTTAAGATCAGCAATTCGACATCAAACATAGAGGAAGAGAAATGCCATACGACAAGGCAACAAGAAGTTCCACAGGAGGAAACACCGGTTAATAAACAACAAGAAGTTCCGTAGCAACAAATGCAAGACAACAAGGCGACAAGGATTCAGAGAAAGTCGAAAGATATAGATAGGTTTTCTTGTATTCCATACTTTATAGCTTAGTCTAGCTTCTTTATTTTCCACAATGGTGTAATAAGGGGTTTAGCAGCAGCAGCAACAGTAAAATCACAACCTCGGTAGTCCTAGCTACCAAACAATCCTGAACTACACTGACATGATTCCTCTTCAGCCGAGGATATGTAGGCAACCTCAAAAGGAGGGTGCGGTAAAACTTTTCAGAAAATGCTTCTGACAGAAGGTTCAAACGGGTAAAAATCGCTCATGTTTGCTCACTTATCTTTGCACGAAAGCTCTTCGTGTTTTCGCGCAAAGAGGGGCAGCTGTGAGCATGTGATTTTTGCCTTATACGAATTACTCCCATAAATTCAAAACAAAATAATTTTGTTTGTTTATTTGCAATTTTGATTTTTCATGGAATTATTGTGTTAATTGTTGGAATTTATGTGCATTTTATATAACAAAAAAAATACATGAGGCATGTGCATTTAGAGTTAATTTTGCATTTTTAGACATTAATTAGTAATTGGAAAATGAACCCGAAAAATAGATTAATGTACATCTAAGTTTGATTTTATGTAATTTGTTTAATCTTTTATTTCTGATAATCATTGGTTATTTAAGTTATAGATTAATTAGGATTTTATTCATAAAGAAAGGATTAAAAGATCACCTGAAAATTCAAGCCCAGGTACATATACTCTTGGGGCCACTGCCATCAAATGCCGTCCACTGCCACCCAACACCATCAAAACACCACCAATCATTGTAAAACCACACCCAAGAATCACATTGTATCCTCCATCCAACACAATCAAAACACCACCAGTCCTTGTATGATTATCTGAGGGTTAGTGTGAATTCACTTAGAAGATGGTTTTGATTGGTTGCTTTTCCCTTGTTTGCTCCTAGTTTTCAAAATTTCTTGATTTTAATTTTGAGTAAGAATATCAGTCAATAATTTGAGGTAATGATTTCTGAATAGCTAAGTATTAGAGTTACTTAATGAAGGTTATTTAGCATTTGCCTTTGTTTAGTATCGAATTGAAATTGATTAGGAGGGCTAATACAAGGTAAACCACTAAGAGTAGTATAGGACGTTCCTACTTATTTATGATGATTTTAGGACAAATAAGGGTAATTTAGAACTTTCAACTCAGCTTTGGTAATATTAGGGATAAAATAAGGGTAATATGGGTAATCCATAAAGGATAGATGATGGTAGAAGTGCTTGGACCCTTCTAGAAGGGGTCTTTAGTACAAAATCAGTAGATTTATTGCAATAACTTGGGCAACAAGGAAAAAAATAAAGGTCCAAAAAGGTAAAATCTGAAATTGAGGGAAGGACCTTCAGTAAAAAACTCAATAATAATGTTTCCCTAGCTATTGGGCTATATAAATAGACTGAAAATCACTGAAGAAAAGGAGGGGGGGGGGGGAGAAGAAATCTGCTAGAAAATATATACACATTATCGAAAATTCACTATTACATTGGACAGAATTTTTGATTTTTCTTAAAGGAATTCCTCATTCTAAAAATCTGGAGCTATTTGATTGTTTGATTTGAGTGGGGATACGTGATGATTTGAAGCCAGTTTTGGTTCTTTGTATTTCATTTTCTTAGAGTGGAAAACTGTCCTGCCATCTATCTCTAATTGCTTGGGAGCTGAGTTTATCTAGAGTGTTGTATTACCATTTTTCTGTTGTTTGCTTGCCCAACCCTTATCATCGCTCTTTTTCATTTTCCAGGTATATTTTGGATCCATGGATCTCACACGAATGTAGAATGAAGCTCTGATTTTGGAATACAAATATTTAGTCATTACCTTTCTTTACCTTGTGTCATCTAGTTAATAAATTTGTGTAATGTATAGTTGTGCACCCATTTAAAGGACTTTTCAATTAGGAACATCTTTTATTTTACTTAATCTTGCATTTAACCCCTATGACGTATTAGTAATATAGTAAATGGCTTCCCCATCTTGTGTTTAGGCTTAATTCTAAGGCGTCCATAATTTACATGTTTGCTAGAAATTGTGATGTAAAAATTACCTGGTAATTTATTGGGACCTGGTGTGGTGATAGTGTAACTAGTCGTTAATATAGTCTTCATGTTTACACAATATATGTATATTTCACAGCTGACTCAAAGGAGTGCGTCTGAGCCAGTGATGGGCAAATGTAAGCCTAATTTTAGTTTCAATCAAGGTATGGAAAAATTTGATTAGTTGTTTTTGCATCTGAGGTTTGTGAGCAATACGCTTTGTGCCCAGGCCTTCAATTACTCATGTAATTAAGCCTGTTTGGGGCCGATCGATCCACTTGGCCCATTATCTTCAGTGGTCATACATATAGGCGATCCTTGAGACCCAATTTGAACCTATAGTGTAGTATTAAACATGAATCCTTTTCTTCGAAGGCTAAGTAATTGGACTGCTAAGCCCGCTAAATTAATTAGTCCATCCGTATGTGTAGTCTCATTTGATGTGTAAATATGAAGAGGTGGCCTTCGAACCTCAAAGCCAAGGCATTCAAGCAGGGTTCCATCAAAGCCCAGCTGATGCGTGTGTCCAGGCCACCCGGTGTGGCAATAGAAACTAAAATTCTATAGTTAATTTTCAAAATTAATAAGTCTTAACATCACTTATTTCTTGAGTCATCTCCTGTAAAACATGGGACACAATATGCTTAGAATCTAGAAGAGTCGTTTAGCGAATATTTACGACTTCTCAAAAGGTAATAACACGTAGTTGCATTAGGCGCGTACTTTTTTTAAAAAAAAAACAAACAAATTACTTTCCTAAACTCGGGTGCACATTTATGTGACCCAAATCCAAATCTCAATGAAGTTGAAATGTGTCAAAATCCATGGGTGCATTTACGTGACGTGGTTTGAGGCTTGTTTTAACAACATTGCAATTCTCTTTAAATATAATAACAAAAGTGGTTAAAAGATTTAGAATGCACCTAGGTTCATAATTGTATAAAATCAGATAATGTAAGCCAAATATAACAGTTCAGCGACCGTGCTAGAACCACGGAACTCGGGAGTGCCTAACACCTTCTCCCGGGTTAACAGAATTCCTTACTCGAATTTTTGCTTCGCTGATTGTTAAACAGAGTCATTCTTTCCTCGATTCGGAATTCCAACTGATGACTTGGGACACCATAAATCTCCCAAGAGGCGACTCTTAAATTCTCTTAAATAATTGAATCCCGTTTCGATTGTCCTTTCATTGGAAAAACTCCCTTATCTACTCCTTTCGCCGGATTGTAGTAGCCAAAAAGGGGTGTGACACATATTACAAGAGAAGCACAACTTACATTATATTTTGTTAGGATATTTATTTAATGGCTTAAACTCAACCGTTGGCTTGCAATATTCATTCTTAGTTTTATTGTTGAATATTGAGTTTGCTGCATTTGATTTCGGGAGTCGTTTAAGTAATTTAGTGCAATTGTTAATGGGCTCATAAAATACTAATTGCTTTTTTTTTACTGATGGAATTTGGGTTTAGATATAATTTAGCCATTTTCTTAACTAACAAAGATTGTTTCATAAAAGTTAATTCCAAAGTAGTTAAGTCTTATACTCTTCCTAATAATCTCAAATTAGTTTAGAAAAAAGAAATAATTATGAATATCGTAGCTTGCTTGGGGCTGCTGTATTAGTTGAACATATAATGTACGGCCCTTAAAAAGCTAATTTAAAAACCCTCTTAATAGAATACTTTGAGGCATTCCATACCAAACAATATCTCAACTACATGGCTCTCGTTTAATTAATCTTGTTTATCCTTAGAAATCGAGGCGTGTCATTTAGCGAATTCTCATGGTCCTCACAAAGTTGCAAATGTGTAGGTTCTTTTGGCACGTTATTTATTAATTTACCTTCCTAAACTCGGGTGCACATTTATGTGACCCTAAATCTTAATCCCAACAAAGTTAGATAAAATATGTCGAGAGTCGCGGGTGCATTTATGTGACGTGGTTCGAGATGTATTTTAAATGACGTTGTAATTTTCATTTAAAAATAATTAAATAAAGCGGTTAAAGTTAAAATTGAACCATAGGTTAAAACATGTAATAAAATCAGAAAATTGAGCAGATAATAACAATTGAGTGACCATGCTAGAACCATGGAATCTGAGAATGCCTAACACCTTCTCCCGGGCTAACAGAACGACTTACTCAGATTTCTGATTCGCGGACTGTAAAATATAGTTAATCTCTTCCTCGATTCGATATTTAAATCGGTGACTTGGGATACCATTAATTATCCCATGTGGGGATTCTGAATCTTTAATTGAAATAATCATGTTTCGATTGTCACATTAAGTTGGGAAAAGCTCCATTCTACGCCCTTCGTGGGGTGTAGGTAAAAAAGGAGGAGTGACAGATACCATGAATCTGATGATTGTTTCACTTTCCAAAATCCATTCTTCTGCCAAAAAGTAATGTCAAACGTCAACGACAACAACCAAGAAAACCTACAAAATCAACACATTCAGCAATAGTTGAATCAACAAAATTTGCAAGGTGATGGAACTCAAATCCTCTCACCACGAAACACTCCTGGACAATCTCGAGAAGGGACACCTGACAGATTTGAATCACATATGAATAACCAACATGAGGACGATGAAGCTATCGATGCAATGTTGAAGAAATTAATCGCAGAGCAAGTCAACAATGCTATTCAAGATTTTGTTCGAGGGTTTTCAACTGTACCCCCAACTTCTCTTTCAAACAACACCTCAACCATAGAGAATCTACACTGAGGACTCACTAATTCAGGCAGCAGAGGAACTCCTAGCGAAACTCACGATTGAGGGTCAGGTATCCCAGTTGATTCTAATTTACAAAGTTAGTACTAACTTTGCAGAAACAGATCAAGGAGCAGAACGATCGCATAGAGCAGATACCTGCTGTTCCACCTATAATCAAAGGGGTGGACTGTAGAAATATTCTCAAAAACCTTGGAAACCAAGTGCCGCTCCTTTACCTATTCCAAAAAAATTCAAGATGCCCGATATCTCACAGCATGATGGAACTACCGATCCACGAGATCATGTACCACATTTACCACAGACGTGAAAGACAATTATTTGACTAAGCAAGAGATTGAATCAGTGTTGGTCAAAAAATTTGGTGAAACACTCACAAAGGAAGCACTAACATGGTATTCTCTTTTACCTGAAAACTCTATTGATTCTTTTGCCGAGCTTGCGAATTCGTTTATAAAAGTATTGGGAGCTCAGAAAGTTGAGAAGAGGATGTAATATATCTTCAAAATAAAACAAGGAGAAACATAGTTACTCAGGGAATTCATAGATAGATTTCAATGTGAAAGGATGATTCTACCACGTGTACCTGAAAATTGGGGTGCTATGGCATTTGCAAGTACTTTATATGAGAAGAGCTGAGAAGCCACGACAAGACTGAAATAAAGCTTATGAGAATTCCCTGCAACTACTTGGAATGATGTTTATAACAGGTATAGCTCGAAGCTGCGGATAGAAGAAGATACTATCACTCAGTCGCGGGGAGGTGAAAGAGTAAGCTCGAGGCGACTAGAGACTAAAAAACGGTCCAGCAAGAACATGTACGAACCATACATGGGACCATGGGGATTAGATTCATGTTCAAAACAAGAGAACCCGAGGTATGATTCCAGATCTGGGGACATAGATTTGGGTTCATCATCCAAGTTTGGGAAGGAACGAGACACACAAGATGCGCGGGATAATTATAGAAGTTCAAAAGCAAAGATTGGCGGTTAAAGTTTTAATGTTAGCAAATCTGAGTTGTTGTTTGTTTTACAAAGCCTGGGAGATAAGGTGCAGTGACCAAAAGAAACGAGATCGAACCCAAGTAGAAGAAACCTATATTTCTGGTGCGAGTTCCACAACGATCACGGTCATAAAACAATAGATTGCAGATCTCTACAAGGTGAAGAAGAGCACTTATTAAAACAAGGCTACTTAAATGAATTGTTCAATGAGAAAGGTAAGCAATCATATATGAAGAATAGACAGGATCCCCCAAAACCTCTTTCACCAAAGAGAACAGTAAATGTCATAAGTGGAGGAGAGGAGGTCAATTGTTTGACTTGCACGACTACAAAAAAGGGATAAAAAATCATAGTCACCCACGAGAAGCGAGTTCGCAAAGTTTTGGAAGAAGACAATATAACATTTGATGATGCAGATGTAGATGGCGTGTTGATCCCACATAATGACACACTGGTAATATCTTTGCATGTACATCATGCTAATGAGAAATGAGTTTTGATTGATCCAGGTAGCTCTGTTAATATCATTCTTTTAAGAGTAGCAAACTAGATGCAAGCTGATGACAATTTCATACCCAAAGTACGTACCTTATCTGGATTTGACAATTCAAGCGTTGGCACAAAAGGGGAGATAATACTTGCCACATTTCTAGAAGGAGTAGTCAAAGATAAAAAATTTCAAGTAATTGATACGGACATGGCATACAATATGATTCTTGGCAGGCCTTGGATTCATAAGATGGATGTCATTCCATCAGGCTATTAAGTTACCTTCTCAATAGGAATTAGGCAAATCCGTGGTGATCAACAAGCTTCTAGAAGTATCAATTCTGTGGCAAATTAAAATATACAAAGTAGCGGGGCAGATGAAAAATAGTAACTACAGAGTTTAGTTGAGCCAGTGGCACCTCAAACCTCAACTGAAGATAGCCAAACGGATGTAAACTCAAAGCCATATAATATTCAAGATCCATAAGAGAATGAAAACATTAAAACAACAAGGATCTTGAAGCTGTAGTGTTGTTTATACATTGGCCAGACATGAATGTTTACATCGGAACCAATCTGAGCCCAGAGTTCAAATGTAAGTTAATTGAATTTTCAAAGGCTAACACAGATTGATTTTCTTGGTCATGATATGACATGTATAACCCTGGATGTAATGACCTATAAGCTAAATGAAGATCTAACGCATCCATCTATAAAACAAACGAAAAGGAAGCAAGGATCCTTAAAAAACTAGGCGATTCAAGATGCGTTACAAAAGCTTTTAAAAATCGGGTCTATCCGAGTGGTAAAATATGCTAATTGGTTAGCAAATACTGTAGTGGTAGCTAAAATGAATGGTAAGTGCTGGGTTTGTGTAGATTCTACTGATTTAAATAAAGGCTGCCCTAAAGATTCTTTTCCTTTACTGCACATAGATCAACTAATTGGTGCTAATGCATGAAATAATTTTTATGCTTTTTAGATGCTTATTATGGATATAATCAGATAAAAATGGATCGTTTAGACGAGAAAAAAGGTTTCTTTCTTATAGAAAGGGGGACTTACTGTTATAAAGTCACGCCTTTCAGTCTAAAGAATGCATTAGTCACATATCAGAGGTTAGTAACAAAAATGTTCCAGGAATACCTAGGAAAAACCATGGAACATTACATTGATGACATGTTAGTCAAGACAACACATGCAGAGGATCACATCCAACATTTGTCGGAAGCATTTCAAATTCTCCGCAAATTCAACATGAAGCTAAATACCGAAAAATGTGCATGTGGTGTGTCATCGGGTAAGTTCTTAGGATTCGTTGTTTCTAATCTTGGAATTGAGGTAAATCCAGCACATTAAAGTTATCAAAGAAATACCGGATATACTCACAAGCAAAAAAGAAGTATAGAGATTGATAGGTAAGATAGCTGCATTGGGAAGATTTATTTATAAATTTTCGGAGAAAAGCTTTAAGTTTTTTTTTTTTCAGTTTAGAAAATGCAAAGTCAATTTTAATATACTGAAGAATGTCAACAAGTAGTCAAAAATACAAAATAGTACTTATCAAACCTTCCATTCCTACGTAAATCAAAAGACGGAGAAAAGCTTCTTGATGTTCTAAACGTCCATACCACACAAGACGGGAGGGGGGATGGGGGGGTGGTGATTTGTGTGGTACCTAATTTTCGCACTCGAAGAACCTAGTTCTTCTAGTTGTACTAACTATGACTGTTTGCAAAATTATAAGTGCATAAAATAAAGAACATAGAGATTTTTATGTGAAAAATACCTGCCTCAAAGGGTGAAAAAACCACGACCTACTGTTTAGTAGGATATTCCCAAACATCCACTAAAATCACTGAGCTAAAACAACATTTATAAAACTCTTTGTAAACCTAAGGATTAACTCTTATCCCAGTGTGGCACACAACCTCAACTGTAGCGACACCTTCAGGTTAACTCTAACATGAATACTCAAAGTACCTAACTTGAATACTCAAAGTACCTGCTACAATTGCTTCTATGAAAGCTGGAATGGTACAATTTTAAACCACCTACTACAATTGAACTAGAGTAAGAATAAACACAATGGAACTTGTTCTTCTATCTCATTCAAGTAGCTGCAGGAGTGCACACTTTAATCTCACATAAATTGCATGCTAAATAGCCTTGCTCTTTTGCTCTCAATTTTGTTTATCTTCTGTGTGTGCGCATCACTGTAAACGAGAACAAGCATTATTATTTACAGAGTTAGTGATCAGAGTTTGATTAAAACTCGAATTGCTGACCCTTCATCAAATTCGAGTCCTAGAACAATTCAAACTCCAATCCTTATTCTTTATCCGGATGTAGTTCTCTTGACATAAGGAGACTTCAACTCCTTATCCTATGCAACCTTTTCGATCAACTTAGGAGATATTGTTGCTGATCCTTGAGACTTATCTTCTTCACACGCATCTCACATGTATAAGTATATTAACACTATGTTTCACATGATGGACCTGGTTCATGACTGAGTTCATTTTGTCAATCTTCAAGACTTCATCTGAACTTGGGCCAACAAATTCCCCCTTTTTGATGATGACTAACTCTGTGCTTTTCGATCAGAGTCCCTGTGGAACTACTTAATTTTCACACTTTAATTTAACTTATCATTAAGGACGAGGTTTAATCAGGTTCTAAATATCACTTTATTTCAGAATACAAAAAGTAAAGCACAATATCTCTTCCCCCTTTTGGCATCATCAAAAAGTTGCATATTATATGAATCCCAGATCTTAATTAGTACTAATGGCCGCTGGGGCAACTATAAGTGATAACATGATTCAGTTAATCTATAATCAACTTCACAAAGAATTTAACTATTAAGATCAGAAGTTTCATAGAACAAGAGAAAACAAAGCATATTGTCATTGATTAGGAGGTGATTCTACAATTATACCAAAAAAGAAAAACAAACATCCAACCATGAGCAAAAACAAACTGAGACAAGTCCCAAATCTGGGTCAGTGAGGGGTTTCTAAACTTGTTCTAGGGCTTGGAGTTACTAGAGGGTTGGGATTGAAGAAGATTGAACATTGTTTGGAGCATCCCTTCACTCTTTTCTTTTTCCTTTGCTACCTCAGCTTTGAGGCCATTTCTTTCACTTTCTAGTTCATCAATGTTAGCCTGGAGCCTAGCAATTTTTACATCTTTCGTTCCACACTCTAGAACCAATGCCCTAACTTTGCTATTCACATGAGTCTTTAAGGATGAACCAGGTTCAACTGGGGTTACACTTAGCAGATAGTCACAAGCCTGGAGAGTTTTGATTCCAAAGTACTCTTTGTTGGAGGCCATCTCCCACTTTTTCAATGGCACATCTAACTTGGCCAAGATGGTTGTCAGAATAAACCCATAAGGTGTGGCATGGGCTTTGGAGCCATTGATGAATCTATCAAGTAGCTTGACAATGAAAGTGGGCCAGTTAATCTGCTTTCTCCTCACAGGATACTCCAAACGGACTAGGTCCATGTAATTTGGAGTGTGTCTTCTCTCCTGTATGGGAAGCAAACACTTGTTCACAAATTCAAAGAGCACCTTGTGCTCAGCTTCATCTTAATCTTTTGCACAAACCTAGCCTCTGGCACTTCTCCAGCAAACTTGGTATCACAAAAATTTCTGGTGATTTGGAGAGCAGAAGGGAGAGAATCTAGACAAGGCCATCGTTGCCTAGTATAATCATCATATCGCTCACAGGGTATGTTTAGAATTCTGCCCACCTTAGGTGTATCAAACAACACCTCTACTCCCCTCACCATGCTGGTAACAACCCCATTCACTATTGTGGCATTTGCCATAAACTGGATTAGCTCTTTTCTTGCCATCCTACCATCCAGTTGAAGAACCAAGTCCTTCCACCGCTGTGCATCTAGGGCTACCAATCTTTTCATGCCTGGCTCCTCCAGGTCTTTCAGAATTTTTCCTTTCAAGATCTTTCTCCTGCCAAAGAGGACAGATTTGTCATGTTCCTTTCCAAGTATACCAGCTGCTGTTTGATCCGTAGCAATTGAGCACAACAAGAAGCAGTAACAACATATTCAGCTTCAGCAGTAGATAGGGCTACTGAATTTTGCTTTTGGTAGCCCATGACACAAGACATGAACCCAGGAAATGTGCCATACTTGAAGTGCTCTTCTTGTCCACTAATAAACCTGCATAATCAGCATCAGCATATCCTACTAGAAAATAATTACTACCTTTGGGATACCAAAGACACATATCAGTATTTCCTTTCAAATATCTCAATATCCTCTTGATAACAGTCAAGTGTGACTCTTTTGGATTTGCCTGGAAACGAGCACAAAGCCCTACACTGAAAACATTTTCAGGTCTGTTGGCAATGAGATACAAGAGTGAACAAATCATACCCCTATACAACTTTTGATCAACAGATGAGCCAGGTTCATCAACTTCTAATTTAGTGGCAGTTTTAATAGGTATATCTATCTCTTTTGAGTCCTCTATTTTAAACTTTTTGATTATTTCTTTCGTATACTTCTGCTGATAGATCATGGTCCCATTTGGGCTTTGTTTGATCTGAAAGCCTAAGACGATGTTTAGTTCACCCAGCATACTCATTTCAAACTCACTTCCCATTAGTTTTTCAAAGTCCTTACTCAACCTATCAGTAAAGGCCCCCAATATTATGTCATCAACATGTATTTGCACAACAAGGATGTCTGTACCGTTTTCCCTTAGGAAAAATGTGCTGTCAATTTTACCTCTTTTGTACCCATGATCCAGTAAGAATTTTGATAGTCGTTTATACAAGCTCCTGCGGCCTGATTGAGCCCATATAGAGCCTTATCCAGCTTGTACACACGCTCAGCACATTCCTTGCTTTCAAAACCTGGAGGTTGTTTCACAAACACTTCTTCCTTGAGGTAGCCATTCAGAAAAGCACTTTTGACATCCATCCGATGGAGAGTGAATTCCATATGTGTTGCAAAGGCTATGAGGAGTCTGATTGCCTCTAGTCTTGAAATTAGAGCAAAGGTCTCATCACAGTCAATACCTTCCTCTTGACTGTAGCCCTAAACCACCAGCCTTGCCTTGTTTCTTGTAATTGTTCCATCTTCATCAAGTTTGTTCCTAAAGACCCATTTTGTACCAATGATTGATCTGTCCTTAGGTCTTGGAACTAGATGCCAAACTTGACTTCTTTCAAATTGGTTGAGTTTCTTCTGCATAGCATTAACCGAATCTGCATCCTGCAAAGGCTCAACAACATTTTTAGGTTCAATAAGAGATAGAAAAGCATCAAATGTACACAGATTCTTTAATTGTGATATGGTTTTGACTCCAGATGTTGGATCAGTGAGAATGTTCTTAATGGGATGATAACTTAGATACTTGTGAGGTTTCACAACCAACTGGCTTCCGCTGGATGTTACAGCCATTTGCTGAGAAACAGGTTCATGAACGGGTTCCTTCGAGGAGTTTATTTCAATTTATCATTGAATTATTCCCCCTGTCAGGTTGCCCTGTAAGGAAGAACCTATTACATCACCTGTTCCTTCTGTAGGTGCCGCTTTGACTTGCGTTGATGCTTCAGCCATGTCTTTGACCAGTCCATTGGCTTCATCTTCATGTTCATGTCTCTCAGAAAGAAAGTTTCATCAAATACAACATGCACGCTTTCTTCTACACATAAAGTTCTTTTGTTGAACACTTTATATGATTTGCTATCTGTAGAATATCCCAAGAATACTCCCTAATCACTTCTAGGTTCAAACTTACCTAGGGAGTATCCATTATTATGCACATAGCACTTGCAACCAAATGCCCTAAGGTAGGATATGTTCGGTTTCTCCCTTTAAGTAACTCATAGGGAGTTTTCTCAACAAGAGGTCTAGTCATGCATCTATTGATTATGTAACATGCAATGTTTACAGTCTTAGTCAAGAAGCTGTGAGTTACTAGAGAGAAGCATGGTCTTTGCCATATCCTTAATGGTCATGTTCTTTCTTTCAACTACTCCATTTTTCCGTGGAGTCCTATGGGCAGAGAAGTTGTGATCTATACCATTTTGATCACAATATCAGCAAATTTTGTATTTTCGAATTCAGATCCATGATAAGACCTAATGGATGCAAGTTGATTTCCTAGTTATTTCTGAGTTTTTCTAACAAAAGTAGCAAACATTTCAAATGCCTCATCTTTATATGTCAGAAATAGTACCCAGGTAAATCTAGAATAATCATCAACAAGCACCATCACATATTTCTTTCCACCTCTGCTCATAGTTCTCATTGGACCACATAAATCCATATGAACCAGTTCCAACGTCTTGGACGTACTTACCATTTTCTTGGTTTTGAAGGATGACCTTACCTGCTTCCCCCTTGCAAATGCCTCACAAATATTTTCTTTCTTGAACTTGATATTAGGTATCCCTATCACCAAGTCCTTGGAGACTAATTTGTTTAACTGATTTAGACTAGCATGGCCAAGTCTTTTGTGCCACAGGAGGGGATCAATTACTAACACACTTAAACAAGTGAGTTCATTTTCTGAAAGAGTTGACAAATCTACAATGAAAATATTGTTAACTCTTTTTCCATAGAAAACAATCTTGTCAGTGGTAAGGTTAATCACAAAGCATTTGGTTGAGGTAAAAACCACATGGTTACCTCTGTCACACAATTGTGACACACTGATTAAGCTATATTTCAAACCATCTATCAGGTAGACATTCTTTATGGAATGAGAAGTAGTCTTATCTACCTTTCCAATCCCAATGATCTCACCTTTCTTTCCATTACCAAAGGAGACATTACCTCCTTTTAGGTCCTCAAGTGAAAGGAACTGGTTCTTGTCCCAGTCATATGTTTTGAGCAGCCACTATCCATATACCATATTTGGCTCCTCCCTTTCACTTGGACCTGTAAAAGAAAATCAGGGGTTAGTCTTAGGAACCCAAACTAGGTTAGGTCCCTTTCTATAAGCAAAAGGATGAATTAAATTCCTTCTTGACCATCCAGACATCTTATTCTTTTCTTTAACAAAAACTTTGTTCCTTTGACTGGCCATTTCTTTTGCATTACATTCATATTTGTAATGGCCAGTCTTACCATAGTGTGTGCAGATTTTATTTTCAAGAAGAGTGAGGTACTTCTTTTTTGGATCCCATTTAGGAGCTTGAGTCCCATAGCCAAGTCCTCTTTTGTTATTGCTATGATGCTCTTGCAACCAGGAGAGTGCATTAGAGGCTTTATTCCACTTGAAAGTTCTGTCTAGTTCATGTTTCACTTTCCTAGATCTTCTTTTAAGACTTTGATGAACAATCTTTCATTTTTCCCAAACTTTCTTATAGGGTGAGATATGTGTGATCAGCTATCTTCTTTCCTATTCCTAATTTCAGTTTCAGATTTTCTGACCTAAGTTCTAGGACACTGTTTTCAAGTTCAAGAACCTGGTTCTTCAACCCAGCATTTTTGTTATCACTCGCATTTGCCCTAGACTCTAGACTTTTACATTTTTCTTTTAGAATCACACATTCCCTAGACACAAATTTCTTCTTATTATTAATTATATCAGACTCATCAATGAAGTCTATTAATAGATCAGCCAGCCTTTCTTCAGACAAGAATTTAGTCTTGTGGCCAGTCTTACCACACTTTTAGCATCCCTCATTGGTCTATTTCTCCGGAGATCTTGTTTTGTTGAGGTTTATACCTCTTGAAGAACCTTTTCCTCTCACCAGGTACTTCTTGAAATCCCTAGTGATCATAGCCACTTCATCATCTTCCAAGTCTGCACCTTCAATAATTCTAAGAGCTAAACTTCTCTCCTTTTTTGTGGGTATCCATCTTCATGGTTTGTCTCCTCATTTCATAGGCAGTTACATTTCAAATTAGTTCATCCAGTCTGAGGGTAGCAATGTTCTTGGATTCTTGAATGGCAGTGATTTTGCTTTCGCATGTGACTGCCAGAACTCTTGTCAGAATCTTCTTATCCTTGTCTTCTTCAAGGATAATCCTTGACAAAGGCGTGAATCTAGTGTATATCTCCTGCATAGTTTCTCCTTTCTTCATAGTAAAATTCTCGTATTAAGAATACAAAAGTGTTCCTCTTGATCTTTTCACTTGAGGTGTTCCTTCACGAGCCACTTGTAGAGTGTTCCATATTTCCTTAGCAGTTGTGCAGCAATGGATCGTACTGTACTCGTCTGGTCCTAGACCATTTACAATCCACTTCTTGGCCTTAGAATTTTTATCCCACTTCTTCAGGTCCTCAACAGTACAATCAACCCTTCTTTTTGGCACATCAATTCCTTCAGCATTCTTTTTAGTGGTTGCTAGGGGACCATCAGTGACTATGTCCGAAAGTTTATAATCTTCTCGTATAATGCGCTCTCTCATTCTGTTCTTCCACCAAGAATAGTACTGACCATTGAAAAGTGGAGGCCTGGCAGTGGATTGCCCTTCCCAGTTCCCAGGTGGTGCACTCATTGTTGATCTTCTCCTAAGGTGTTAGCTTCTTCAAGGAAAATCCGTTCTGATACCAATTGATGTTCTAAACGTCAATGCCACACAAGAAGGGGGAGGGGGGTGATTTGTGTGGTACCTAATTTTCGCACTAGAATAACCTGGTTCTTCTAGATGTACTAACTATGATTGTTTGTAGAATTAAGAGTGCATAAAATAAAGAACACGTAGATTTTTATGTGGAAAACAACTGGCTCAAAGGGTAAAGAAACCACGACCTACTACTTAGTAGGATTTTCCCAAACATCCACTAAAATACTGAGCCAAAATAGGATTTACAAAACTCTTTGTAAACCTAAGGATTAACTCTAATCCCACTGTGGCACACAACCACAACTGTTGTAACACCTTCAAGTTAACTCTAACTTGAATACTCAAAGTACCTACTATAATTTCTTCTATGAAAGCTGGAAAGGTATAATTTTAGACCACCTACTACAATTGAACTAGACTAAGAATAAATACAATGGAACTAGTTCTTCTATCTCATTCAAGCAGCTGTAGGAGTGCACACTTTAATCTCACATAAATTGCTTGCAAAATAGCCTTGCTATTTTCCTCTCAATTTAGTTTAAATTATGCGTATGTGCATCGCTGTAAAAGAGAAAAAGCATTATTATTTATAGAGTTAGTATCAGAGTTTGATTAAAACTCGAATTGCTGACCCTTCATCAAATTCGACTCCTAGAACATTTCAAACTCCAATCCTTATTCTTTATCCGGATGTAGTTCTCTTTACATAAGGAGACTTCAACTGCTTATCCTATGCAACCTTTTCGATCAACTCAGGAGATATTGTTGCTGATCCTTGAGACTTATCTTCTTCACACGCATCTCACGTGTATAAGTATATTAACATTGTGTCTCACATGATTGACCTGGTTCATGACTGAGTTTATTTTGTCAATCTTCAAAACTTCATCTGAACTTGGGCCAATATTTCTCATCTGCCTCGCTATTTCAGAAGTAGCGGTAAGTGCCGTATTACTTCGGGAAGACAAAGGTAAACAATCTTCGATTTATTATTGTAACACCCCCTCTTTTCATTACTACACCCGAAAAGGATACAATAAAAGGAGTTTTTTTCAATTTAAGTGACAATCGAAATGGGATTAATTATTAAAAATCAGAGTCACCACTTGGGATAATTTATGGTGTCTCAAGTCACCGGTTTAAAATCCAGAATCGAGGAAAGAATGACTCTGTTGTTACAGTCTGCGAATCAGAAATTCGGGTAAGAAATTCTATTAACCCGGGGGAAGGTGTTAGGCACTCCCGAATTTCGTGGTTCTAGCACGATTGCTTTGATCATACTTGGCTTGTTAAATTGTCCAAAAAACAGATCTTTAAACCTATGTGCTTTTGCTTCTTTTACCGCTTTTAATTAGAAAATTATCTTGAGAACGGGATATGCGTACGTATACCCGCTTGTTTTTTCGCGTCAACAATCGTGTCACGCGAACGTGTCCACGATTATTAACGCTTAATTATTTTTTAGAAAAGTTTAGGCCAAAGTTGCACGAACACATACTCTAGTTTTGTTTTTATAAGTGTAATTGTCTTACGCGGACGTATACACAATCACACCAGTATTTTTAAATGGCCCTAAAGAATATTCTACGAAATATTATATTTTACCTAACCTAAGAAATTACTAAAGGCCATATGAGATTTTTAATGAACTTTCGTAGTCTAAAATAGTTAAAACTTGTAGCAACCTTAGAGACCAAACTGTGCCATCCTCATACAAGCCCTTGCAGGTGTAACACCACCCAAGGGCCGCCATGAACCCACCGTCCGCCGCTGGCCGGAAATCGCTGCCGGCGGCAGCGTTACCCTAATACCTTCTAAAATTACACCATAGAAACGTACCACTCTCCTCTTCCCATTCCCATATGAATAATATCTCAAAACCTCACCAACATGATCGAATATCCAAACAAAGCATGGCGGCTCCGCCGTCTACGGCGGCGGTTGGTGGCAAACCACCCTCATACCAACACCAATGATTCCTCTCACCACCTCCACCCTCGCCTTACCAGTATCTACCCTCGAACATAGCCCCAATGCCTCAAATACTCACCTGAAGATGGCAGCACTGCCATGCACAGTGGTGACTGCCGTCCACTGCCATCCAACGCCGTCCACTGCCATCCAACACCATCAAAAACACCACTAATAATTATAAAACCACACCCTAGAATCACTTTGTATCCTCTATCCAATACACACCCAAAGCCCTCTGAAGCAACCCCAGACCCCTCCAATGTTGGTAATGGCCATGGCTGCGTTCACGCCAAAATTTAGAGACCTTTGAATGTTGACTCGAATTTGTCTCAGCAAAGTTAATGAAAAAATCAGTAAGTTCACTTTGATTTTATTCTGTGTTTCTTTTAATAATATGGATTCATTTAGTTTTTATTGAAAAACATGTTATTAGATTTTTATGCGTAATAGTTATGAGCATGTCCGTTGTGTGAGCCGAATTAGCCGTGCCTATTTATTGTCATACTTGTTCTTAGTATAAAGTTGAGAGTCGGCATGCTTTCTTTAGTCCTTGCATGATTATCTGAGGGTCAGTCTGAGTTCACTTAGAATATGGTTTTGATTGCTTTCAATTCCTTTGTTTGCTCCTAGTTTCCATAATTTCTTGATTTTATTTTTGAGTAAGAATATCAGTCAATAATTTGAGGTAATGATTTGTGAATAGCTGGGTATTAGAGTTATTTAGTGAAGGTTATTTATCATTTGCCTTTGTTTAGTATCTAATTGAAATTGATTAGGAGGGCTAATACCAGGTAAACAACTTAAGAGTAGTATAGGACGTTCCTACTTATTTTTTATGATTTTAGGACCAATTAGGGTAATTTAGAAGTTTCAACTCAGCTTTGGTAATATTAGTTATAAATAAGGGTAATATAGGTAATCTATAAAGGATAGATGATGGTAGAAATGTTTGGACCCTTCTAGAAGGGGTCATTAGTACAAAATCAGTACATTTATTGCAATAACTTGGGCAACAAGGCAAAAAAGGAAGGTCCAAAAAGGTAAAATCTGAAATTGAGGGGAGGACCTTCAGTAATAAGCTCAATAATAATGTTTCCCTTGCTATTGGGCTATAAAGAGAGATTGAAAATCACTCAAGAAAAGGAGGGGGAGGGGGGAAGGATATGTGATGATTTGAGTGGGGATATGTGATGATTTGAAGCCAGTTTTGGTTCTTTGTATTTCATTTTCTTAGAGTGGAAAACTGTCCTGCCATCTATCTCTAATTGCTTGGGAGCTGGGTTTATCTGGAGTGATATATTATTATTATTATTCTGTTGTTTGCTTGCCCAACCCTCACCATCGCTCTTTTTAATTTTCCAGGTATATTTTGGATCCATGGATCTCACACAAATGTAGAATGAAGCTATGATTTTGAATACAAATGTTTAGTCATTACTTTTCTTTACCTTGTCTTATCTAGTTAATAAATTTGTGTAATGTATAGTTGTGCACCAATTTAAAGGACTTTTCAATTATGAACACCTTTTATTTTACTTAATCTTTCATTTAACCCCTGTGATGTAATAGTAATATAGTAAATGGCTTCCCCATCTTGTGTTTAGGCTTAATTCTGAGGCGTCCATAATTTTCATGTTTGCTTGAAATTGTGATGTAAAATTCACCTGGTAATTTATTGGGACCTGGGTGTGGTGATAGTGTAACTACTCGTTAATACAGTCTTCATGTTTATACAATATATGTGTATTTCATAGCTGACTCAAAGGAGTGCGTCTGAGCCAGTAATGGGCTCACAAATGTAAGCCTAATTTTAGTTTCAATCAAGGTCTGGACAAATTAGATGAATTGTTTGTGCATTTTAGGTTTGTTAGCAATACGCTTTGTTACCAGGCCTTCAATTACTCATATAATTAAGCCTGTTTGGGGCTGATCTGTCCACTTGGCCCATTATCTTCAGTGGTCATACATATAGGTGATCCTTGAGATCCAATTTGAACCTATAGTAGTAGTATTAAACATGAATCTTTTTCTTCGAAGGTTGAGTAATTGGACTGCTAAGCCCGCTAAATTCATTCGTACATCCGTATGTGTAGTCTCATTTGTTATGTAAATATGAAGAGGGGGCCTTCGAACCCCAAAGCCAAGGCAGTCAAGCAAGGCTCCATCAAGGCACATCTGATGCGTGTGTCCAGGCCACCCGGTGTGGCACTAGAAACTAAAATTCTATAGTTAATTTTCAGAATTAATAAGTCTTAACAAAAATTATTTCTTGAGTCATCTACTGTAAAACATGGAACACAATATGCTTAGAATCTAGAAGAGTCGTTTAGTGAATGTTTACGACTTCTCACAAAGTTAATGACACGTAGTTGCTTTAGGCGCGTACTTTTCTTAAAAAACAAACAAATTACTTTCCTAAACTCGGGTGCACATTTATTTGACCCAAATCCAAATTTCAACGAAGTTGAAATGTGTCAAAATCCATGGGTGCATTTATGTGACGTGGTTCGAGGCTTTTTTTAACAACGTTGCAATTCTCTTTAAAAATAATGACAAAAGTGGTTAAAAGATTTAGAATGCACCTAGGTTCATAATTATATAAAATCAGATAATGTAATCCAAATATAAAAGTTGAGTGACCGTGCTAGAACTATGGAACTCGGGAGTGCCTAACACCTTCTCCCGGGTTAACAGAATTCCTTACTCGGATTTCTGGTTCGCGGACTGTTAAAAAGAGTCATTCTTTCCTCGATTCGGGATTCCAAATGGTGACTAGGGACACCATAAATCTCCCAAGTGGGGACTCTTATATTCTCTTGAATAATTGAATCTCGTTTGGATTGTCCTTTAATTGGAAAAGCTCCCTTATCTACTCCCTTCGCCGGGTTGTAGTAGCCAAAAGAAAGGTGTGACACATATGACAAGAGAAGCACAACTTATATAATATTTTGTAAGGATATTTATTTAATGGCTTAAACTCAACTGTTGGCTTGCAATATTTATTCTTAGTTTTGTTGTTGAATATTGAGTTTGCTGCATTTTATTTCGGGAGTTGTTTAAGTAATTTAGTGCAATTGTTAATGGGCTCATAAAATATTAATTGCTTTTTTTTTACTGATGGAATTTGGGTTTTGATATAATTTAGCCATTTTCTTAACTAACAAAGATTGTTTCATAAAAGTTAATTCCAAAGTAGTTAAGTCTTATACTCTTCCTAATAATCTCAAATTAGTTTAGAAAAAAAAAAATTATAAATATCGTAACTTGCTTGAGGCATGCTATATTAGTTGAACATATAATGTATGGCCCTTAAAAAGCTAATTTAGAAACCCTCTTAATAGAATACTTCGAGGTATTCCATGCCAAATAAAATCTCAACTACATGGCCCTCGTTTAACTAATCTTGTTTATCCTTAGAAATTGAGGCGTGTCATTTAGCGAATTTTCATATTCCTCACAAAGTTTCAAACGTGTAGTTGCTTTATGCACGTTATTTTAATAATTTACCCTCCTAAACTCGGGTGCACATTTATGTGACCCTAAATCTTAATCCCAACAATGTTAGATAAAATATGTCAAGAGTCGCGGGTGCATTTATGTGACATGGTTCGAGATGTATTTTAAATGACGTTGTAATTTTCCTTTAAAAATAATTAAATAAAGCGGTTAAAGTTAAAATTAAACCCTAGGTTAAAACATGTAAAAAATTCAAAAAATTGAGCCGATAATAACAGTTGAGTGACCATGCTAGAACCATGAAATCCGAGAATGCCTAACACCTTCTCCCGGGCTAACAAAACTCCTTACTCGGATTTCTGATTCCCGGACTGTAAAATAGAGTTAATATTTTCCTCAATTTGTGATTTAAATCGGTGACTTGGGATACCATTAATTATCCCATGTGGCGACTCTGAATCTTTAATTGAAACAATCATGTTTCGATTGTCACTTTAGGTTGGGAAAAGTTCCATTCTACGCCCTTCGTGGGGTGTAGGTAATAAAGGAGGAGTGGCAGTTACCATGAATTTGATAATTCATTTACTTTCCGAATCCATTCTTCTGCCAAAAAGTCTTGTCAAACGTCAACGACAACAACCAACAAAACCTACAAAATCAAAAAATTCAGCAACAGTTGAATCAACAAAATCTGCAAGGTGATGGAACTCAAATCCTCTCACCGCGAAACACTCCTGGACAATCTCGAGAAGGGACACCTGACAGATTTGAATCACATATGAATAACCAACATGAGGACGATGAAGCTATCGATGCAATGTTGAATAAAGTAATCGCAGAGCAAGTCAACAATGCTATTCAAGATTTTGTCAGAGGGTTTCCAACTGTACCCCCAACTTCTCTTTCAAGCAACACCTCAACCATAGAGAATATACACTGAGGACTCACTAATTCAGGCAGCAGAGAAACTCTTAGCGAAACTCGCGATTGAGGGTCAGGTATCCAAGTTGATTCTAATTTACAAAGTTAGTACTAGCTTTACAGAAACAGATCAAGGAGTAGAACGATCGCATAGAGCAGATACCTGGTTTTCTACCTATAATCAAAGGGGTGGACTGTAGAAATATTCTCAACAACCTTGGAAACCAAGTGCCGTTCCTTTACCTATTCCAAAAAAGTACAAGATGCCTGATATCTCACAGCATGATGGAAGTACCGATCCACGAGATCATGTAACCACATTTACCACAGGCGTGAAAGACAATTATTTGACTAAGCAAGAGATTGAATAGTGTTGGTCAAAAAATTCGATGAAACACTCACAAAGGAAGCACTAACATGGTATTCTCTTTTACCTGAAAACTTTATTGATTCTTTTGCCGACCTTGCAGATTTGTTTAAAAAAGTGTATTCGGGATCGCAGAAAGTTGAGAAGAGGATGGAAGATATCTTCACAATAAAATAAGGAGATACATAGTTACTCAGGGAATTTATAGATAGATTTCAACGTGAAAGGGTGATTCTACCATGTGTACCTGAAAAATTGGGCTGCTATGGCATTTGCAAGTACTTTAAATGAGAAGAGCTCCGAAGCCACGACAAGATTCAAATAAAGCTTACGAGAATTCCCTGCAACTACTTGGAATGATGTTTATAACAAGTATAGCTCGAAGCTGCGGATAGAAGAAGATACTATCACGCAGTCGCGGGGAGATGAAAGGGTAAGCTCGAGGTGAAAGACTGAAAAAAGGTCCAGCATGAACATGTACAAACCATACATGGGACCATGGGGATTAGATTCATGTTCAAAACAACAGAACCCGAGGTATGATTCCAGATCTAGGGACAGAGATTTGGGTTCATTATCCAAGTTTGGGAAGGAACGAGACACACAAGATGCACGGGATAATGATAGAAGTTCAAAAGCAAAGATTGGCGGTTAAATTTTTAATGTTAGCACATCTGAGTTGTTGTTTGTTTTACGAAGCCTGGGAGATAAAGTGCAGTGACCAAAAGAAACAAGATCAATCCCAAATAGAGGAAAACTATATTTCTGGTGCGAGTTCCACAATGATCACAGTCATAAAACTACAGATTGCAGATCTCTACAATGTGAAGTAGAGCACTTATAAAAACAAGGCTACTTAAATGAATTGTTCAATGAGAAAGGTAAGCAAGCATATATGAAGAATAGATAGGATCCCCCAAAACCTCTATCACTTAAGAGAATAGTAAGTGTCATAAGTGGAGGAGAGGAGGTCAATTGTGTGACTTGCATGGCTACAAAAAAGGGATATAAAATCATAGTCACCTACGAGAAGCGAGTTCGCCAAGTTTTGGAAGAAGACAATATAACATTTGATGATGCAGACGTAGATGGCGTGTTGATCCCACATAATGACGCACCGGTAATATCATTACTTGTACATCATGCTAATGTGAAATGAGTTTTGATTGATCCGGGTAGCTCTTTTAATATCATTCTTTTAAGAGTGGTAAACGAGATGCAAGCAGATGACAATTTCGTACCCAAAGTACGTACCTTATCTGAATTTTACAATTCAAGCGTTGTCAAACAAAGGGGAGATAATACTTGCCACATTTTTAGAAGGAGTAGTCAAAGATAAAACATTTCAAGTAATTGATACAGACATGGCATACAATATAATTCTTGGCAGGCCTTGGATTCATGAGATGGATGTCGTTCCATCTACGTTACATCAAGATATTAAGTTCACTTATCAATGGGGAATTAGGCAAATCCGTGGTGATCAACAAGCTTCTAGAAGTATCAATTCCGTGGCAGATTCAAATATACAAAGTAGCGGGGCAGATGAAAAATAGTAACTATAGAGTTTAGTTGAGTCAGTGGCACCTCAAACCTCAACTGAAGATAGCCATACGGATTTATACTCAATGCCATATAATATTCATGATCCATAGGAGAATGAAAACATGAAAACAACAAGGATATTAAAGCTGTAGTGTTGTTTATACATTGGCCAGAAAGGAATGTCTACATCGGAACCAATCTGAGCCAAGAGTTCAAATGTAAGTTAATTGATTTTTTAAAGGCTAACACAGATTGATTTGCTTGGTCGATATGACATGTATAACACCCAAAGTGATGACCTATAAGCTAAATGAAGATCTAACGCATCCATATATCAAACAAACGAATAGGAAGCAAGGATCCTTAAAAAACTAGGCGATTCAAGATGCGGCACAAAAGCTTTTAAAAATCGGGTCTATCCGAGAGGTAAAATATACTAATTGGTTAGTGAATACTGTAGTGGTAGCTAAAAAGAATGGTAAGTGGCGGGTTTGTGTAGATTATACTTATTTAAATTAAGTCTGCATTAAAGATTCTTTTCCTTTACTGCACATAGATCAACTAATTGATGCTAATGCATAAAATAATTTTTATGCTTTTTAGATGCTTATTATGGAAATAATCAAAGAAAAATGGATCATTTAGACGAGAAAAAAGGTTTCTTTCTTTTAGAAAGGGGGACTTACTGTTATAAAGTCACGCCATTCGGTCTAAAGAATGCATTTGTCACATATCAGAGGTTAGTAACAAAATCGTTCTAGGAATACCTAGGAAAAACCATGGAACTTTACATTGATGACATGTTAGTCAAGAAAACACAGGCACAGGATCACATTCAACATTTGTCGGAAGCATTTCAAATTCTCCGCAAATTCAACATGAAGCTAAATAAAAATGTGCATGTGGTGTGTCATAGGGTAAGTTCTTAGGATTCGTTGTTTCTAATTTTGGAATTAAGGTAAAATCTAGCACATTAAAGTTATCAAAGAAATACCGGATATACTCACGAGCAAAAGAGAAGCATAGAGATTGATAGGTAAGATAGCTTCATTGGGAAGATGTAAATTTTCGGAGAAAAGCTATAAGTTTTTTTTTAGTTTAGAAAAAGCAAAGTCAATTTTGATATACTGAAGAATTCCAATAAGCAGTCAAAAATACAAAATCATACTTATCAAACCCTCCATTCCTAGGTAAATCAAAAAACGGAGAAAAGCTTCTTGATGTTCTAAACGCCAATACCACACAAGAGGGGAGGCGGGTGATTTGTGTGGTACCTAATTTTCACACTAGAAGAACCTAGTTCTTCTAGATGTACTAACTATGACTGTTTGCGGAATTATGAGTTCATAAAATAAAGAACATAGAGATTTTTACGTGAAAAAGACCTTCCTCAAAGGGTGAAAAAACACGACCTACTATTTAGTAGGATTTTCCCAAACATCCACTAAAATTATTGAGCTAAAACAATATTTATGAAACTCTTTGTAAACCTAAGGATTAACTCTAATCCCTATGTGGCACACATCCTCAACTGTTGGGACACCTTCAAGATAACTCTAACATGAATACTCAAAGTATCTACTACAATTGCTTCTACGAAAGCTGGAATGGTACAATTTTAAACCACCTACTACAATTGAACTAGACTAAGAATAAACACAATGGAACTGGTTCTTCTATCTCATTCAAGTAGCTGCAGGAGTGCACACTTTAATCTCACATAAATTGCTTGCAGAATAGCCTTGATCTTTTGCTCTCAATTTAGTTTAACTTATGTGTATGTGCATCACTGTAAACGAGAACAAGCATTATTATTATAGAGTTAGTAATCAGAGTTTCATTAAAACTCGAATTGGTGACCCTTCATCAAATTCGAGTCCTAGAATAATTCAAACTCCAATCATTATTCTTTATGCGGATGTAGTTCTCTTCACATAAGGAGACTTCAACTCCTTATCCTATGCAACCTTTTCGATCAACTTAGGAGATATTGTTGCTGATCCTTGAGACTTATCTTCTTTACACACATCTCACATGTATAAGTATATTAACACTATGTCTCACATGACGGACATGGTTCATGACTGAGTTCATTTTGTCAATCTTCAAAACTTCAAATGAACTTGGGCCAAAAAATTCCCCCTTTTTGCTGATGACAAACTCTGTTCTTTTCGATCAGAGTCCCTGTGGAACTCAGCTTAATTTTCAATCATTAGTTTAACTTATCATTAAGGACGAGGTTTAATCAGGTTTTAAATATTAATTTGTTTCGTAATACAAAGAGTAAAGAACAATATCTCTTCCCCCTTTTGGCATCATCAAAAAATTGCATATTATATGAATCCTAGATCTTAATTAGAACTCATGGCCGATGGGGCAATTATAAGTGATAACATGATTCAGTTAATCAATAATCAACTTCACAAAGAATTTAACTATTCAAATCAGAAGTTTCATATTACAAGAGAAAACAAAGCATATTGTCATTGATTAGGAGGTGATTCTACAATTATACCACAAAAAGAAAAACAAACATCCAACCATGAGAAAAAACAAACAGAGAAAAGTCCCAAATCTGGGTCACTGAGGGGTTTCAAAACTGGTTCTAGGGCTTGGAGTAACGAGAGTGTTGGGATTGAATAAGATTGAACATTGTTTGGAGCATCCCTTCACTCTTTTCTTTTTCTTTGCTACCTCAACTTTGAGGCAATTTCTTTCACTTTGTAGTTCAACAATGCGAGCCTGGAGCCTAGAAATTTTTACATCTTTCGTTCCACACTCTAGAACCAATTCCCTAACTTTTCTATTAACAGGAGTCTTTAAGGATGAACCAGGTTCAACTGGGGTTACACTTAGCAGATAGTCACAAGCCTGCAGAGTTTTGATTCCAAAGTACTCTTTGCTAGAGTCCATCTCCAACTTTTTCAATGGCACATCTAACTTGGCCAAGATGGTTGTCAGTATAAACCTATAAGGTGTGGCATGGGATTTTGAGCCATTAATGAATCTATCCAGTAGCTTGACAATGAAAGCGGGCCAGTTAATCTGCTTTCATCTCATAAGACACTCCAAACGGACAAGGTCCATGTAATTTGCAGTGTGCCTTCTCTCCTATCTGGGCAGCAAACACTTGTTCACAAATTCAAAGAACACCTTGTGCTCAGGCTTCATCTTACTCTTTTGCACAAACCTAGCCTCTGGCACTTCTTCAGCAAACTTGGTATCACAAAAATTTCTAGTGATTTGGAGAGAAAAAGGGAGAGAATCTAGACAAGGCCATCCTTTCCTAGTATAATCATCATATCCCTCACAGAATATGTTTAGAATTCTGCCCACCTTAGGTGCATCAAACTGCACCTCTACTCCCCTCACCATGCTGGTAACAACCCCATTCACTATTGTGGCATTTGCCACCACTGTGCATCCAGGGCCTCAACCAATCTTTTCATACTTGGCTCCTCCAGGTCTTTCAGAATTTTTCCTTTCAAGATCTTTCTCCAGCCAAAGAGGACAAATTTTTCCTGTTCCTTTTAAGATCCTCTTCTTCTTCCTGTCCACTCTATGCTTCTTCTTCTTCTTTAGGAACTTTCACTTGTTTTCCTTTGACTGCAGACCTGGTTCTTTTTGCCAAGGAGGGTTCAACAGATACAGATTCTGAAGACTTCTTGGTAGATGTCTTGGATCCCTTTGGTGTAGGAGTGGGAACCTCCTCAGTTGTACCTCTTTTCTGATGGACCAGTTCCATCTCCTCCTCCACATCTTCTGCAGCCACAGAACTTTCTATAGCTTCAACTTTTCCCTTTTCCTTCTTCTTTTTCTTGCTTGCCTCGAAGGTTTTCAGTAACTCAACCTCACTTTGCATTATCCTGCTTTTAGTAGCTTTCACCTTTGATGCTGAAGGGACAGAAGACTTAGGAGATGACACCCTGCTTTCTTTGTTGGGTTAGAGGCGGTTGGAGCCTTTTGAGAAGAAGATTTGCGCTTCTTGGGATCATAGCTTGCTTCAACCTTCTTTAGAATGTCAGCCAAGGTTTCTTCCACAGATGAACCAGGTTCATCTTGTTGTTCACTCAGGTGTATAAGGCCTTTAACAGCCTCCCCAGTTTCACTTCCCCCTGGCTTGTTTCCACTTTCCTCTGTCCCTCAACAAATGGCAAGAATTTTATCTTACCTTTCTACTCGACTCTCCACATTCACATCCCTCATAGAACCCACCAACACAAACATATTCTCCATTTTCTTGACTACATTAGAAAAAACATAGCATGCATTTACCTCCCTAGGTTTTCTTGATTTTTGTCTGAGTCATCAGACCCACGTTCTTCTCCATCGCTTGCAGAAATAAAAGCTTTAGACTCAGAACTCGAGTAAGATGATTCATTTTTAGAGCTCTCCTTTTTCTGGCTGGCTCTCAATTTTCATTTAAAGTTGTTCTCATTGCACCAGTAGCTAGTCTTTCTTTCCAACATCTTCTATCGGTGAATCTGGGTTTAGGGTTGTCGCTAAGGGGTGCAGATGAGAATGTGTTGGGAGATACATGTGGGGGAGTTCCTTGATTTTCTGGAGGATTAGTCATGGTGAAGGATTTCTGGAAGGTTTTGGGAATTTTGGAGATTTTTAGAGAGAAAGAGTATGATAGTTTTAGCATGTAATGACAGTTATGGACTAAAATAGGAGTATGTTGAGTGTATTTAAAGTGGAGTATGATTAGGAGCAGTAATGGAAGACTTTTTGTAGTGGTCAATTAGGAGTCTAGTCGCATTTTGACTCCGGTCTTTAAGTGATGAATGGATGACACTAGTTTTTAGGTAAAAGTCACGTTTTCTTTAGAATTCTAGGAGAATGAAACTGGTTCAATGCTCAGCGGTTATATTTTTAGGAGTTTGGTTAGAATAGGACTTCTGCTCATAATTGGAATATTTATTTTTCTAATTGTCCAAAGTATAGAAACATACTTCACCTTTTCTCATGAGCATATACTGATGAACCAGGTTCTTCAAGTAGAACTTCTCTTGATTATGCCTCATATACCAGAAATAGAAAAAAAAACATTGTAAGAGATCAAAGAATTAATATAAATACATGGCATAGGAGCATACTGATTAGAGTATGAGACTCAGTAAGAAATAGTCTAGATATTTACATAAAGTCAGAACTTCTAACCAAAAAAGTTTTTTTTTCATTGCATTCTAAACTGGTTCCCTTTTAGGTAATCTTAATCATCCCTAATTCCAACCTGTTCCTTTCAAATTTTTCCCTATACAGTGCTTTGGTGAAGATGTCAGCTATTTATTTATCAGTGGCACATAATTCTATTGAGATTAATCATTTCTCATAATTATCTCTCAAGAAATGGTGTCTAACATCTATGTGCTTGGTCCTTTTATGGTCATACTTATAGCACTAGTGTTATCATAGAATGTTGGAATACATCCCATTTCAATTCCATAGTCTACCAGTTGTTGTTTGATCAATTGAGCAAAACTAGAAGCAGTAACAACATATTCAGCTTTAGCAGTAGATAGGGCTACTGAATTTTGCTTTTGGTAGCCCATGACACAAGACATGAACCCAGGAAATGTGCTATACTTGAAGTGCTCTTCTTGTCCACTAAGAAACCTGCATAATCAGCATCAGCATATCCTACTAGATCAAAATTACTACCTTTCGGATACCAAAGACACATATCAGTAGGTCCTTTCAAATATCTCAATATCCTCTTGACAACAGTGTGACTCTTTTGGATTTGCTTGGAAACGAGCACAAAGCCCTACACTGAAGACATTGTCAGGTCTGC
Source organism: Nicotiana benthamiana (assembly GCA_034376525.1). NCBI lineage: Eukaryota > Viridiplantae > Streptophyta > Magnoliopsida > Solanales > Solanaceae > Nicotiana > Nicotiana benthamiana. The sequence continues at coordinate 98,757,872 of CM067338.1, forward strand.
TGGCAGTGAGATACAAGAGTGAACTAATCATACCCCTATACAACTTTTGATCAACTGATGAGCCAGGTTCATCAACATCTAATTTAGTGAAAGTTGCAATGGGTGTATCTATTTCTTTTGATTCCTCCATTTTAAGCTTTTTGATTAGTTCTTTCGTATACTTCTGTTAATGGATCATGGTCCCGTTTGGGCTTTTTTTTATATGTAAGCCTAAGACAATGTTTAGTTCACCCATCATACTCAATTCAAACTCACTTCCCATTAGTTTTGCAAAGTCCTTACTCAACCTATCAGTAAAGGCCCCCAATATTATGTCATCAACATATATTTGCATAACAAGGAGGTCTGTACCATTTTCCCTTAGGAAAAATGTGCTGTCAGTTTTACCTCTTTTGTACCCATGCTCCAGTAAGAATTTTGATAGTGGTTCGTACCAAGCTCTTGGGGACTGCTTGAGCCCATATAGAGCCTTATCCAGCTTGTACACATGCTCAGGACATTCCTTGCTTTAAAAACCTGGGGGTTGTTTCACAAACACTTCTTCCTTGAGGTAGCCATTCAGAAAAGCACTTTTGACATCCATCTGATGGAGAGTGAATTCCATATGTGCTGCAAAGGCGATGAGGAGTCTGATTGCCTCTAGTCTTGCAATTGGAGCAACGGTCTCATCATAGTCAATACCTTCCTCTTGGCTGTAGCCCTAAACAACCAGCCTTGCCTTGTTTCTTGTAACTGTTCCATCGTCATCAAGTTTGTTCCTAAAGACCCATTTTGTACCAATGATTGATCTGTCCTTAGGTCTTGGAACTACATGTCAGACTTGACTTATTTCAAATTGGTTGAGTTCCTTCTGCATAGAATTAACCGAATCTGCATCCTGCAAAGGCTCAATAACATTTTTAGGTTCAATAGGAGATAGAAAAGCATCAAATGCACACAGATTCTTTAATTGTGATATGGCTTTGACTCTAGATGATGGATCAGTGAGAATATTCTCAATGGGATGAGAACTTTGATACTTGTGAGGTTTCACAACCAACTGGCTTCCGCTGGATATTACAGCCATTTGCTAAGAAACAGGTTCATGAACAGGTTCCTTCAAGGAGTTTATTTCAATTTATCTTTGATTTATTCCTCCTGTCAGGTTGCCTTGTAAGGAAGAACCTGTTACATCACATGTTCCTTTTGTAGGTGCCACTTTTACTTGAGTTTGTGCTTCAACCAAGTCTTTGACCATTCCAATGGCTTCATCTTCATGTTCTTGTCTCTCAATAAGAATGTTAGTTTCATCAAATACAACATGTACACTTTCTTCTACATATAAAGTTCTTTTATTAAACATTCTATATGCTTTGCTATGTGTAGAATATCCCAAGAATACTCCCTCATCACTTCTGGGTTCAAACTTACCTAGGGAGTCGTTTCCATTATTATACACATATCACTTGCAACCAAATTCCCTAAGGTAGGATATGTTTGGTTTCTCCCTTTAAGTAACTCATAGGGAGTTTTCTCAATAAGAGGTTCAGTCATGCATCAATTGATAATGTAACATACAATGTTTACAGCCTTTGCCCAGAAGTTGTCAGGTAATTTACTAGAGAGAAGAATGGTCCTTTCCATATCCTCAAGGGTTTCAACCACTCCATTTTTCCGTGGAGTCCTAGGGGCAGAGAAGTTGTGATCTATACCATTTTGATCACAATATTCAGCAAATTTTGTAATTTCGAATTCAGTTCCATGATAAGACCTAATGGATGCAAGTTGATTTCCTAATTATTTCTGAGTTTTTCTCACAAAATTAGCAATCATTTCAAATGCCTCATCTTTATATGTCAGAAATAGTACCCAGGTAAATCTAGAATAATCATCAACAAGCACCATCACATATTTCTTTCCACCTCTGCTCATGGTTCTCATTGGACCACATAGATCCATATGAACCAGTTCCAACGTCTTGGACGTACTTACCATTTTCTTGGATTTGAAGGATGACCTTACCTGCTTCCCCCTTGCACATGCCTCACAAAAATTTTCTTCCTTGAACTTGATATTAGGTAACCCTATCACCAAGTCCTTGGAGACTAATTTGTTTAACTGATTTAGACTAGCATGGCCAAGTCTTTTGTGCCACAGGAAGGGATCAGTTACTAACATACTTAAACAAGTGAGTTCATTTTCTGAAAGATTTGACCAATCTACAATGAAAATATTGTTAACTCTTTTTCCATACAAAACAATATTGTCAGTGGTAAGGTTAATCACAAAGCATTTGGTTGAGGTAAAAGCCACATGGTTATCTCGTTCACAAAATTGTGACACACTTATTAAGCTATATTTCAAACCATCTGTCAGGTAGACATTCTCTATGGAATGAGAAGTAGTCTTACCTACCTTTCCAATCTCAATGATCTCACCTTTCTTTCCATTACCAAAGGATACATTACCTCCTTTTAAGTCCTCAAGTGAAAGGAACTGGTCCTTGTCCCCAGTCATATGTTTTGAGTAACCACTATCCATATATCATATTTGGCTCCTCCCTTTCACTTGGACCTGTAAAAGAAAATCAGGGGTTAGTCTTAGGAACCCAAACTAGGTTAGGTCCCTTTCTATAAGCAAAAGGATGAATTAAATTCCTTCTTGACGATCCAGACATCTTATTCTTTTCTTTAACAAAAACTTTGTTCCTTTGACTGGCCATTTCTTTTGCATTACATTCATCTTTGTAATGGTCAGTCTTACCATAATATGTGCAGATTTTATTTTCAGGAAGAGTGATGTACTTCTTTTTTGGATCCCATTTAGGAGCTTGAGTCCCATAGCCAAGTCCTCTTATGTTATTGCTATGATGCTCATGCAACCAGGAGAGTGCATTAGAGGCTTTATTCCACTTGAAAGTTCTGTCTAGTTCATGTTTCACTTTTCCTAGATCTTCTTTTAAGACTTTGATGATTATCTTTCATTTTTCCCAAACTTTCTTCTAGAGGGAGATATGTGTGATCAGCTATCTTCTTTCCTATTCCTAATTTCAGCTTCAGATTTTCAGACCTAAGTTCTAGGACACTATTTTCAAGTTCAAGAACCTGGTTCTTCAACTCAGCATTTTTGTTATCACACACATTTGCCCTAGACTCTAGACTTTTACATTTTTCTTTTAGAATCACACATTCCCTAGAAACAAATTTCTTCTTATTATTAATTATCTCAGCCTTTCTGTAGATAAGAATTTAATCTTGTCTTTGAGATGAAGAATACATACCTCTTGTTCATCATCTGATTTTCTAATGGCCATTTGTGCTTGCTCCTCCTCAGCTTCATATTCTGAGTCTTCATCTGAGGTTTATCCCCAATCAGCGATCATAGCCTTGGTTGAACCTTTGTTTCTCTTTGGCTGAACCTGTTCCTTCTTCCTGTTCCTTCATTCAACTCTATCTTTCTTGCACTCAATTTCTTATTGAGGGTAGTTTTTGATCATGTGGCCAGTCTTACCACACTTGTAGCATCCCTCATTGGTCTGATTCTCCGGAGCTCTTGTTTTGTTGAAGTTTGTACCTCATAAGAACCCTTTCCTCTCATCAGGTACTTCTTGAAATCCCTAGTGATCATAGCCATTTCATCATCTTCCAAATCTACACCTTCAACAATTCTAAGAGCTAAACTTCTCCCCTTTTTTGGGGGTATCCATCTTCATGGTTTGTCTCCTCATTTCATAGGCAGTTAAATTTCCAATTAGTTCATCCAGTCTGAGGGTAGCAATGTTCTTGGATTCCTGAATGGCACTGATTTTGCTCTCCCATGTGACTGGCAGAACTCTTGTCTGAATCTTCTAAACCTTGTCTTCTTCAAGGATAATCCTTCCAAAAGATATAAGTTCATTTGACAAAGTGGTGAATCTAGTGTATATCTCCTGGATAGTTTCTCCTTCCTTCATAGTAAAATTCTCATATTGAGAATACAAAAGTGTTCCTCTTGATCTTTTTACTTGAGGTGTTCCTTCATGAGCCACTTGAAGAGTGTCCCATATTTCCTTAGCAGTTGTGCAGCTTTGGATCCTACTGTACTCGTCTGGTCCTAGACCATATACAGTCCACTTCTTGGCCTTAGAATTTCTTTCCCACTTCTTCAGGTCCTCAGCAGTACAATCAGCCCTTGTTTTTGGCACATCAATTCCTTCAGCATTCTTTTTAGTGGTTGCTAGGGGACCATCAGTGACTATGTCCCAAGTTAATAATCTTCCCCTATAATACGCTCTCTGATATTGTTCTTCCACCAAGAATAGTACTGACCATTGAAAAGTGGAGGCATGGCAGTGGATTGCCCTTCCCAGTTCCCAGGTGGTGCACTCATTGTTGATCTTCTCCTAAGGTGTTAGACTCTTCAAGGATAACCCGCTCTGATACAAATTGATGGTCTAAACGTTAATACCACACAAGAGGGGGGTGATTTGTGTGGTACCTTATTATTGCACTAGAAGAACATGGTTCTTCTAGATGTACTAACTATGACTGTTTGCAGAATTAAGAGTGCATAAAATAATGAACACATAGATTTTTATGTGGAAAACACATGGCTCAAAGGGTGAAAAAACCACGACCTACTACTCAGTAGGATTTTCCCAAACATCCACTAAAATACTGAGCAATAATAGGATTTACAAAACTCTTTGCAAACCAAAGGATTAACTCTAATCCCAGTGTGACACACAACCTCAACTGTTGTAACACCTTCAAGTTAACTCTAGCTTGAATACTCAAAGTACCTACTACAATTGTTTCTATGAAAGCTGGAAAGGTATAATTTTAAACCACCTACTACAATTGAACTATAGGTGACCAACGGGTGGGCCGGGCCGGGTCCGGGTCCAAATTTTATGACCCGTCCGGGTCCGGGCCGGTCCGGTCCGGGTTCAATTGGGGGCGGGTTGCAATTGGGCTGGGTTGATCCGGTCCGGGCCGGGCCGGGCCGGATTTATTTATTTATTTATTTATTTTGAATTACGTATAGTATAAATATTAAGTTATATTAATACTTTGTAATAATTGAATGAACACAACAAAAGATGGGGAAAAAATTGCACTTATTGCAAGTGCTACTTTATTTCTTAAATTCAAAATTTCAAACTGAAAAACTAAAATGTATCATAATTAGTTTACAATTTACATCAAATGGCTTGCATTGCAATAGCAAGTTCTTCCATATTAATATGAACCTCTGGACCTTCTTCTGGAGTGTTAAATTTGGATGGGTTTCCGTGCGTTAATATATCTCCAAGTTCTTCGTCTTCCGGGCTATCAAGATCTTCCTTTCCTTGATTTCTTCGTTCAGATCTTATCCAATCTCTTAGACACACTAAGACTTCCAAAGCATTGCTTCCCAATGAGTGCCGCGTGTCTCCAAGTTGTTGTCTTGCTTGGCTAAATGCACTCTCGGATGCAACAGTGGAAATTGGGACATTCAGGACATCCCGCGCCATAGCGTAAAGAACGGGAAATTGCTTTGAATTTTCCTGCCACCAGCCTAACGGTGAAAATTCCTTGGTGCGAGGCTCCTTTTGCTTCTGCAAGTAAAATTGCAGTTCATCTATATTCCTACTACTACTTTGAGTGTTAGAAAAAGTTAGAAAAAATATTAAAACTATCAAAGCCTTCATCATCATCTCCGACTACATTAGAAGTGCTACATTGCATAGTGGGATTTGCAGCAGTTGAAGCACGAGCATTATCACATTGAGTTGCATAATAAGTATATAGATATTGTAAATGTTCATTTAGTTGGTTCATAGATTCATACAAATTTGAGCTTTCAGTGGGCCCAATCTCCATATAATTGTATAAAGCATTCATTAATTGTTGACAATCAGACATTTTAATTGAAGGATTTAAAACTGCACCAATTAAGTAAACAGGAGGAATTGGAAAGAAATATTTTTTAAATTTTGCTTGCATACTTGCAACAGCATCCGTATATCTATCTTTCTTCTTAAATTCAAATAGTAGCAAAGAAATTTCAGCTATATGTACTAAAGCCACAGTAATAGTTGGGTAATATGCCCCAGAAAACACAACAGTAGCAGTATAAAATTTATGTAAAAATTTAATCACATCACTAATTCCATCTAGTAACTACTTCGTCGGGCATGAATCTAGGTGTAAGGTTATATTGCATACACTTATTCTTAAATTCTCTTATTCTAGATTGTCTATTATTTCCCTGAATTACTCCAACAGCTCTTCTAACTAGAGTAATCTCAGTTGAAAATAAATCGAGCCCACTTTTAACAATTAAATTGTAAACATGACATGCACATCTAACATGAAAAATATCATCAAGAGGTGGATGTAAATTCAATTTTAAAATTGAAACTGCAGCATTGTTGTTTGAAGCATTATCAAAAGACATACACAAAACTTTTTGGTTTAGATTATAAAATTTGACAACTTCAACAATTGTACTACTAATAAATGTTGCAGTATGACTCTGATCTTCATCATATTTAAAAGCAATAATACGTTTTTGCATACAAGTATTGTCATCTATCCAATGACATGTAATTGTTAAATAATCATTTCCATTTACAGCATGGCCAATATCAGAAGTTAGACATACTCTAGAAGGAAGGTGACTAAACAAATAACGTATGTATGTTTGATATTGGCCGTGAAGTCTAAAGATGTCAGATCTACAGGTACTTCTAGGGATACCTTTAAACATAGGGTTGTATATCCTTTGAATATACGTAACAAGATAAGAGGAAGAAGCAAAAGAAAAAGGTAGACAACCCAAAGCGATCATTTTCGCTAATTCCTCTCGATCCCTCATTTTATCATATTTTAGGAGACCTGCAGTAGTAGGGTTACCGGTTGTTTGACTTCCATCCCCATTAACCCCCCATTCTATAGGATGATAATTTTGCATATGTCTAATTAGTGTGCCAGTCCCCCCTAAATTACCTCCGGTCAAATGTTTAAACGTTTCGTTACAAAGTCTGCACTTAACTCTATCACTATCTTCTATCTCATCAAAAAATTTCCAAACAGGACTTCTTTTTCTACGATTAGATTTAGAAGTTGGAGCGACTGGTGGTCTTCTACCCCTTGTTGCACTAGCAACTCCAACTCCAATACTACCAACATTTGCACTAGTAGGTGTAGGTGGTATCTCATCTTCTATTCCAATTTCGTTATCTTCTATTCCGAAATCTTGGTGTAATTGTTCATAATCAATATTTACATCTTGCAAATTAGGCGATGATTCAGAAACATGTGTTATTGGTTCATTATTACTATTACTACCAGAAGCTATAGGACTTTTTTTACTACTTCCACTACCACTTCCACTCCTACCAGTAACTTTTCTGCACGCTCTTTTAGCAGCATTCAACATATTGGAAAATTTAATATATAAGCTAAAATCAAATATGCAATTAAAATATTAAATAAGAGAAAGAGTTGGAGAGAGTGCACCGAATTCGACAATAAATTGAGCACTTGAACAGTTGAACTTCAAGAATGTTGAACACTTGAACTTCAAGAATCAAGCTTCGAATGCCGATTTCCAAATAAGAAATTACGATAAATTAAATTCGGGAAAATAAAGACAATAAAATTATGAAAGTAGAATATGAATTCTTGAAAATTGAAGAGAAGAGAGTGATTGATATTTGCTAATTTGAGAATTGAGAGAGAGATAGATAATTTTGAGTGAGGAAATGAAGAAGAGGGGAGGGTATTTATAGATTTTTAGAAGGGTTATTAATGTAATTTAATAAAAACAAAAAAAAACAAAAAAGGGCCAAAAATGCAAAAACACCCGTTGGCCAACGGTTCTGGACCGTTGCCAACGGGCAAGTGGGCCCCAGCAGTTAAAAAAAAAATTTTTAAAAAAAAAAAAAAAATTTTACCGTTATAACCGGTCCGGGCCAGTCCGGGTTGGCCGGTTCGCCCGGTATTTCTCTTCCCGGGCCGGTCCGGTCCGGGTTAATTGCCCGGTAAGGCCTTACGTCCCAACCCCCTTTCCCCCCCAACCCCCCCCCCCCCCCCCCCCCCCCCCGCGCTAAACCGGTCCGGTCCGGGCCGGTTTTGACCGGGCCGGTCCGTGCCGGTCCCGGGTCAACCCGACCCGGTTGACACCTATAAATTGAACTAGACTAAGAATAAAAACAATGGAACTAGTTCTTCTATCTCATTCAAGTAGCTGCACGAGTGCACACTTTAATCTCACATAAATTGCTTGCAAAATAGCCTTGCTCTTTTCCTCTCAATTTAGTTTAAATTATGTGTATGTGCATCGCTTTAATAGAGAAAAAGCATTATTATTTATAAGTTAGTAATCAGAGTTCGAAAAACTCGAATTGCTGACCCTTCATCAAATTCGAGTCCTAGAACAATTCAAACTCCATTCCTTATTCTTTATCCGGATATAGTTCTCTTTACATAAGGAGACTTCAGCTCCTTATCCTATGCAACCTTTTCGATCAACTCAGGAGATATTGTTGCTGATCCTTGAGACTTATCTTCTTCACACGCATCTCACATGTCTAAGTTTATTAACATTGTGTCTCACATGATGGACCTGGTTCATGACTGAGTTTATTTTTTCAATCTTCAAAACTTCATCTGAACTTGGGCCAACACTTCTCATCTGCCTCGTTGTTTCAGAAGTAGCGGCAAGTGTCGTATTTCTTCGGCAAGACAAAGGTAAACAATCTTCGATTTATTATTGTCACACCTCCTTTTTCCATTACTACACCTGGAAAGGATATAATAAAAGGAGTTTTTTCCAATTTAAGTGACAATCGAAACTGGATTTATTATTAAAAATCAGAGTCGCCGCTTGGGATAATTTATGCTGTCCCAAGTCACCGGTTTAAAATCCCGAATCGAGGAAAAAATGACTCCGTTATTATAGTCAACTAATCAGAAATCCGGGTAAGGAATTCTTTAACCCGGGAGAAGGTGTTAGGCACTCCCAAATTTCGTGGTTCTAGCACGATCGCTTTGATCATACTTGGCTTGTTTAATTGTCCAAAAAACTAATATTTAAACCTATGTGTTTTTTCTTCTTTTACCGCTTTTAATTCGAAAATTATTTTGAAAACGGGTTACACTACGTATACCCGCTTGTTTTTCACGTCAACAATCGTGTCACGCGAACGTGTCAATGATTAATAACGCTTAATTAAGTTTAGGCCGAAGTTGCGCGAACGCATACTCTAGTTTTGTTTTTATAAGTGTAATTGTGTTACGCGGATGTATACACAATCACACCAGTATTTTAAAACAGCCCTAAATGATATTCTGCGAAATATTATATTTCACCTAACCTAAGAAATTACTAAAGGCCATATGTGATTTAATATGAACTTTCATAATCTAAAATAATTAAAACTTGTAGCCAACCTCATTATTAAGAAACAGGTTGGTCGAAGTTGCGCGAACGCATACTCCTAACTAATTTGAAATTATGTTCATGTTACCGAACGTATACGCAACCACAATCATATTTTAAACGACCCTAAAGGTTTGCTATGAACATTAACCCCCTTTTTAAAGTCATGAAAATCCACATGGGGGTCGCACAATTTGTGATTTATTTGGCACGGCGCACCTTAAATTATAAGGATCAATACCATTAACTACAAACCTCACTAAATAGTAGTTAACCATAAATGTTGCTCGGGGAATCAAAGATAATATACTGTAATGAACCACATGCCTAAAACAGAAGTTGGACATGCTACAAAGAAATGGAATTCCCAGAATCTGCAGAATCTACTGTTAGGTCAGTGCATATCTGCTGCCTAAACAGTGCAAAATTGGACAGCTTTTCAGTTGGCTATCGGTCTAAACAAATGCTCCAAAACACAATGAATCCAGCATAGGTAGGAAAACCTCCAATAAATCGATTACCATTGAGATGTTTGAATAATACATCTTGACAAATAGAAGACACATGTACCAAACATCTTCACAGACAAAACATTTTATCACTTTGACTTTCAAGAACTACAATCAACCAGTAGAACATTCATACTCCAAATAAATACTAAACAAAACAAACACGAGACTTTGGCAAATCAAACATTTAAAGCATTCAACTGGACGCCTTTGTCCATGCTGTTTAGAAAGGAGTGAAATGAGTTTAAGCAGCTTTGGAAAAGGAATTGAGCAGAAGAAATGTGATTGACCTCAACAACACATGACATATTTAAGGGGGGGTCCCTCTAAACTCATTGATGCTTCAACTCGTAACAATCCGATTCTACTGGCCTTAACTCCCCTTATCTATTTCTAAACAAATTGACATAATCCATAACTTTAGTCACATATTTATGTTACCTTATCATGGTTTAATCATGTTAAGATAAAGCAGAGAATCAAACAACAAACCAATCAAAACATCCACCAGAGATGCCAACAGTTTTAGATCGAGTAAAGAGGATTCTCGAGTGCAATTAGCAGTCAGCAAGGCAAAAGCTAGTGCATGAAACCAGACAAGACTTGTCTCAAGCTGTAAAGGAAAATTTTAGAATTCACTCTATGTTAAACTTGGCCAGACAAGTGAGACGTTCATGAATAACCATGGAATCTATATATTTCTGAATGTGCTAGGTAGAAATGAAACTGCAAAGAGTCTGGAAATGACACTCCCTTGACAGAGTATTGAAATGGATGTACATAGATTGCATAGCAGTACAATCTCCTGTAGCAATCATCTAAACCACCAACATACATTGGCCAACAGTGAATACTCTAGCAACTTCAGTAGAAGGGAATAAGGATCGAATTCAAACAAGGCCAACAAATGCAGTCTAGAATACTTAAAATCTGAGTGTACAAGCTAGCAGTTCAAACCAATGCCCCAAGATATTGCCTGTATCAGCTCAATCTACTGCTGAAATTAAATTCTTCAGCAACTCACAAGAGCAAAATTACTACGGCAGTAACAAGACAGACAAAGCATGGATAAAAGAGGAAAAATAAAGCAGCTGTGAGTATACACAATCAACAAACCAAATTGGCCTTAACACCCCTTTAAACCAAGGCCAAACAAAGTCAAACTCGTCAAAGATGAACCAAACTTTTTCATGGAACCCAAGTTAAATCAGCTCATCATTTGAACAAGCGAGGCCTACATTAGATGATGCTTCATAACAAACACAAGTCGCTAGACGTTGCCATTTGTGACATGTCCTGATAAGTGCAACTGATCAAAACAAAAATTAGCAGTGAACAAAACTATTTAATCGATACCTAGATAAAAAACAAAATGAATATAAAGAACATAGCTCACATTCTGAAATTAATCACGAGCTAATCATACATGACAGAAAACAAACAGAAGACACTTTTTTAAAGATTTCATTTAAGCTGTACACAGCCAAACCACTCCAAAATAAGCGTAAAAATTGGCAAACAAACATATTACGACCAACATTCACCAAAATTCAAATAGTTCTAAACCAGCTGAACTGGGATTCTCAATACACCTCTTAATCAAACAACAAAATAGGCTACATCGATTACGAATGAACCTGAATTGACAAGCACTTGGGATTAACTTTGCTCAAATGTTAAATACAAGTGAAATCCCATAGAAAATATCGGCAACTAACAACAAAGATGAGTAGGAATCAGAAGCTCGGACAGTGACGAACTTAACTATTTTTAATTGAACTTCTATTAAACGAACTCCATCACAAGCGAGATTAACCCAGAGATGATATACAAATAAATCAAATTTTGTATTTTTCCTCTGATTCTAAAAAAACAAAATTAAACACCAAAAGAGACTCGACTCATTTTTTGGGAGTATTTTCTGTATTTTTTCTGTCAGAAGAAAACAAGGAAGATCCTCGACCTCTTTTTTTGAAATCTTTTCTTCTTTAGCCCCCCCTAAAAATACAGACAAAAATCCCTTTTTGAGAATGAATTCCTGATGAATGTGGGGCTTGGATTGAGTTAAATCAATCCAACGCCTCACGCTCATCCAAAAAGTCATTCACAGAAGCTTCTAATCGTGTGCCTTATCTCCAAATCGAGTGAGTGAAGGTAATGAGAAAATTCGCGTCAGAAACGGTTAGAGATGGTGATGAGGAGAGAAGGAGGAAGGCGTGCGGAGGGATTTGAGACTCACTCGCTCAAAATTTTTACAAGTTTGACCGCAGATTTGCAGTGAAGAAGAGAGTGAACAGTCGTTTGGGATTAGTCTTCGCGTCTGTGTATGTATCGTGTGTTTTGTGTGAATGGGTCGGGTCATGGGTGGGTTTGGGGTGTGGGTCTTGCGCTTGGGCTGAATGAATGTAGACTAGAGTGAGGGAATTGGGTTTAGACAAACAAATAGCCCAACTTTCCAACTCTTCAATTCCTTTTTCCCCTTTTTCAAAATAATTCTTATCTTCTTTTTCCCAAAATTAAATAAAATTCTATATTAAATCCTAGAACTTAATTAACCTGAAAAACTAATTAAACCTAAATAAAATTATCACAACAAAGTAGAAGAACACTACTTAAAATCAAAGCTAAAATAAAAGAGTGCAAACTAAGCTATTTTCGATCTTTTCTATTTTTCACTTTTATAAGAATACTAAGTTTCTAATTAACCTTAAAATGTCAAATTAAATCTTAAATGAAAATGCCCATATATTTGTATTCTCCTTTAATTATTATAAGATAACTATGTGTAAACAAATGCGAACCATTAACAGAAATGCCATGAAAAATCAAAAATTGCAGAGGAAATTATTTTGTTTTAAATTTATGTGCATGATTCATGTAGGGAAAAAATTCCGTGCTCACAATTATGTTAACAAGTCTTTATTGGATGCTGAAACTAGATTTCCTCATTTAGTAAAACTTGCTTTAGCATTAAATATAGCATCTAGAAAATTAAGGCCTTATTTTCAATGTCACCCTATCTCTGTAGTGACTGCCTACTCCTTATGTAATATCTTGAATAAGAAAGAATTATTAGGAAGGCTAGACAAATGGACCATAGAACTAAGTGAATATGACATCACATATCAACCTAGAACTGCAATAAAATCACATGTTTTAGCATATTTCGTGGCAGACTTTAGCCCAAGGATGGAAATAGAAGCAGAAAAAGAACTGCAGGTATTTAACGGGTCTAATCTAGGTACTTGGACCCTATTTACGGATGGCTCTTCAAATGTAAAAGGTGTGGGTTTAGGCATTTTCCTAATCCTACCTACGAGAGAGACTATACAACAAGCCATAAAATGCCATCCTATTACTAATAATGAAGCAGAATATGAAGTTGTGATTGCAGGTTTAGAATTGGCATAGGGGCTTAGAATATAGTAGATCATAATCAAATGCGACTTGTAGCTCCTAGTTAATCAAATGCAGGGGACTTATATAGCTAGAGAGGCGAGGATGCTGCAGTACTGGGAAAAGGCATGATATTTGATTAGGCAATTCCAAACTTTGAAAATTGTGCAGATACCAAGAGACGAGAATGCCAATGTAGACGCCTTGGCTAATCTTGCAACCGCTGCAGAAGTGACAAATGAGGAGAATGCTTCTGTAATACATTTGTTTCATTTGGCACTCGACCAAGATAAAAACAACTTAAATTTCAATAATTTAACCTGAGATTGGAGAAACGAGATCGTCAATTTTTTGCAGTACGAAATACCTCTTGAAGATAAGAAAAAGGCTTGGGCACTTCATCAAAAGGCTACCCGTTATTGTTTGGATCGAGGCAATTTATATCGAAAAATGTTCGGTGGTCCATTAGCAAGGTATCTCAGATCTTCTCAAACAGAGTATGTGATGAGAGCGGTACATAAATGACATTGTGGAAATCATGCCGGAGGAAGATTCCTGGTAAAAACTCTAATTATAGAAGATTGTTACTGGCAAAAAAAGGAAGAAGAGGCAGACAACTTTGTAGCCAAATGTGACAAGTGACAAAGATATGGTAACAACATGCATCGACCAACAGAGTTATTACATCCGGTTATTTCACCGTGGCCTTTTATGAAGTGAGGGATGGATATCGTGGGTCCACTACCACAAGACAAAGGAAAGGTACCATTTTTAATAGTACTCACTGATTATTTTACTAAGTGGGTAGAAGCAGGTACTTTCAAACATTTACGAGAAAAAGAGGTCAGAGACTTTATTTGGCAAAACATCATATGTCGTTTTGGTGTTCCAAAAGAAATTGTGTGTGATTATGGCCCGGAGGCCAATGGACAAGTTGAATCAACAAATAAAGTTATTATTAATAACTTGAAGAAAAGACTAGAGGAGTCAAAAGGTAAGTGGACAGAAGTGTTAGCTGGAGTCTTGTCAGCTTACAGAAGAATAGCAAAAACAAGTAAGGGAGAGACACCATTTTCACTTATGTACGGTGCTGAAGCCTTAACTCCAATTGAAATAGGAGAATCAAGTACGAGATACGCCCAAGCAACCGATGAGTTGAATGAGGAGGAGATACAGATAAATTTATATTTGCTTGAAGAAATGAGAGAACCAACTTTAATAAGGATGGATGTGCAAAAAACAAATTATTGAGCGATATTTCAATCGAAAAGCTTATCTTAGGTACATCAAGATTGGGGATTATATACTCAAGAATTTTTTGCAATCCTCAAGAGCAGCCAAAGCAAGAAACTTGAGTCCAAATTGGGAAGGGCCTTATAAGGTTCGAGGTATTGCTAGAAAATATGCATATGAATTGAAAACCATGGATGGTAAGGTTCTACCCTCAAGTTGGAATGTTGTTCGTTTGAAGACGTACTATTTATAAGGAATGGAAATACCCACGGTTAGTTATCCCTTAATTATGATTTTTATTTTGTACAGTTAAATTATACTAACAATTTTAGATAATAGGCAAAACTCTTGCCCACACCAAATAATGATGTTACACCTGAAAGACACACGAAAGTAATATAATTCTCAATATAGGGTTACAACCTTTCTGATAGAAATATAAAGGGTTATGCAGTCATCATCTAAATTATATATGCTTCCGAGTCCCATACATTTTTTCTTTTTCAAGAGAAGGACCACGTGGAAGGAATAATCAATTGCTGGAGATTTCATACGTCAAAGCTCAAACACTTGAGGGACTATATATATCAGGAAGGCAAAGAAGACTAGAGCAACCAGAATTCATGTCAAGCTTAAAGTCTACCCATCAAATCGAAAGTTCAGAGCAAAGATGCGAGCCAAAAATGCAAGCATGGTTCAAAAACCTACGAAGAATACACTCATGGATACAAATTCCAAAATAATTTCAAGTGTATATGGTAAGGACAAAATTTAGTCATGGGTTTCCATGCCATGATACCCTCTAGTTTTTTACAAATCCGTTGTAAAGAAAATAATTATGAAAAAGTCATAGATGACACTTAAGTACATGTAAAATATTATTGAAAGTTCAAACGAGACAAAACTTTCCTCAAAGTTATTCAAAGAAACATGTGTATTCCTATTTCTTCTTTCATACGTTTACACCATTATGAAGTTGAGATGTATTCTTCATTAAGCGTCGTATACAAAAGGACTGTCTTCTATAATTCATGCTTGTTAAAAAAGTCATGAAATTTAAAAACATTTTTAAATACAAGTTAAAATAGAAAAGGGTAAAACATAAATCCAAACATTAAAGTTAAGTGGAAAATAAAGCCCCAAACTTATAAAGGAAAAGGCAAGGGCAAACCACTAAGAGAGTGAAACAAAAACTCGAAATAAAGATGTCATAAAGGTTGAACAAAAGACTTTATAATATCATAATAACTCGGTTAAAACTAAGTATGAACATAGTTTCAACCAAATTGTCTTTACAACAATCTCGAAACAAACTAGGGGCAAGATCTTCCAAAATATCACCCCAAATGGGACCAGGGGTAAATTTCCCACTTGTCCACCAATAAAACAAAAACAACAAAAACAACACTTCACATGTTCTTACACTTTCACTAAGGGGAAAAATCTGAACCAGCAGGGTGAACAACGACATGATCAGAAGCAGGAAGAGTAACTTGAGCGGAAGGAGATTGAATAGCAGCCTCACCAAGAGTAATTTCATCACCCCCCGGGAATGTCAGTCACGGGTGAAGAAAATATTTGACTTTGTTGGGTTTTCTCAATGGTTTCCTTGATATTTGCATTCTCAGCATCTAAATCAAAGCCTTACTCGCTTGCTTCCATTAAAGTATCATGGCGTCTGTTCAGGAAAGCTCAACTTACTTCAACGACAGTCTTGTCCTCAAGGGCTTCATAGTCTCTTTCCCAATTGTCAATCTCATTCCTAAGTTTTTCTTTCTCAGTTATGGCAGCATCAGAAGAAGCCTGCATAGGGGCAAGTGAATTCTCCAAAAATCAAACTCTATAAGAAGACATTCGGAGATCTCTTGAGCTTGGGTGAGCATTTGAACAAGTTCACCAGCATAAACTTCTTTCTGATTCAATAGGTCTTTCAGACCTCTGATCTCTTCAGTAGATCTAGAAAGCTATTTAGCAAATAAACACTGAAGAAGGTTCGTGTCTTTTCCTACCTCATTAGAAGAGGCTCTTTTAACTGCAAATTCTATTGCAAAAACCTTTACTTGTTTCTCCAAGGTAGACTTTTTTTCCTCTAAAATATCCATTTCCAGTTGAAGACACTCATACCACTCTTTCCAATTATCTACCTCAGTATGATAGTCATACATTAACTGCTTTGTATGGTCGATCCTTTTCATCATCTCTGTACCGATGAGATTGATCTACATAGTAAGAAAAAGAAATGTGAGACTAATAAAAGAAAAATCACATAAAGATAAAAGGCCGAGATTTATAACTTCAAGGAAGAATGCACAATATCATTCATCCAAGTTAGAGAGCTATAACTTTCCAATTTAGACTTCTCAACTAGGTCTATCAGTGGTTTCAACCACACGCCAGCCTGTCCTGATTTCTTCAAAAGGTTACCATATGAGGGAATCTCAATGGTAACTTATTTCATTATGCTACTTCCACTAGTAGAACCAATTTCAGCATAAGAAGTTGTGGCAGTAGGAACGGTCAAAGAAGTCAAAATAGCCACGGGTAGATTAGTAGCGGCAATAGTAGGAACATGAAACTGAGTTTACATTGGAGCAAACATAGCCAAAGTTTTCATCATAAAATCCCTGAGAAAAAAGGTGTTCAGTAGAGTCACGGGGTACTGCAGGTGTCTCTTCATCAACGCTAAGTAGCACTTTGAGGCTCAAACACAGAGACAGACGAGAAGTAGTTTCATCATCAGAAATGACCCATTTTATGGCTTGTCGCGTACGAACCAATGAGCCTTCATCCCTCTACTCTTCATCTTTGGAATCCTGTGGCCTATAAGAGTTAACAAGTTCTAAGATAAGAAAAGAAATAAAGAAGGAAGTGAAAGAGAAAGTTATCATGAGTCTTAACTTTCCATCCAAATCTATTTGAAAGGTACTTCCAAGACCCTTACTTCTATAGGAGAAATTGTTAACAATTTTTCTACCCAACCATGGAAACAAGGAATTTACTCAATAGTTCTCATGGTTGCTGAAACAGAAAATTAAAAAGTTAGGAGAAGAATAAGATCTTCACAAAAAAGAGGAGAAATAAAGATTGAAAGGAAAACTTACGTGCAAAGTTTTTCTTCATAGGGAATGACATGTTCTCTTTATCTAATAACCCACTTGTAGGGGCAACAATGAATTGAGCGTACCAACCACGATCTTTATTATCCTGTCTAACTAAAACTCTCTTAGTTCTCACCACGAAAGTAAAAATCACATTATGGAATAATCTTATGAGAGTAGATTTGGCTTAGATGATAAAAGGTGAATGGTAACTGAGCTAGATTTGCCAAATACCTAAGGCACGCCACAACCCTCCGTACGATGGTACCAATTTGTCTTAAACACACATCAAAGAAATGACAATATTCAACAATGACTGGGTCAATAGGAGGCCTAAAACCTAATGCGAAGGGATATGTATACACAAAAGAAAAACCAATTTTAAAGGAAATGATCCTTTGATTTTCATTGGGGACCAGAATTGGGAAGCCAAATTTCCAATGACAATCTCTACGTACAACAGAAATCAAACCATTAGTAATCTGGACGAGGTAAACATCAGCACGGTCATGAGAAGCCGTAGAAGAGACCTAATTCCTAATCGATTCTTTATCAGAATAGAAGGAAAGTTCAGTAGGGATGATCTCATCAACCGAAGGTTCAGGAATTGGTTTACTAGAATCTCTATTTTTAGTAGAAGATCTATGTGAAAAAGAAGCCCTAGTTCTAGAAGGTGATAGAGGAGTAGAACTAGGTTGAGAAGAAAAATCCCGTATAGAAACTGAACCTCAACTACACAGTATACTACCTCTCCTACTTCTGGTAGGAGCAAGGCGGAGTTCGTCTACAATGAGAACTTTTCGAGGATTAGGGTTTGATGAAGGCATAGTTGTATGGAAAAGTAGAACGTATTGAAGAACGAAAACAAGATGCGAATAAAGGTTACTGAAGATCTTTTTCGTGAAAATATTTATATGCAGAAAATTTGTCATACAAAAAAGGTAATGATTGAAAAGTTATTATGAAAACTGTCACTTCGTGACTGAAGCAATCGTAAAAAGCCCTAAACCCGTTGTAGAGTTGGAGAATCGATCGATGACTGCCACATGTCACATGCACTAAATAAAAGTGACATATGACGTATTAGTTTAGAAGAAGGTATAGCGGTACGTGGGAAACAACGACAAACGTTCCCGCTATAAATGAGATCCACTTTCCAAATATTCAATTGCTGAAAAATTGGTAAGTGGGGGTGGGGGGGACAGTCTGTATTGGGGAAAGTAAATATTACACATGGAATTAATTATGTGGCTAACATGGAAAGACACGTTAATCATTAGAAAAGTGACAGTCAAAGAAGAGTACCTAAAAAGATGTGAGTCTTAATAAGTACAAGCAAAATATGTAATGATTCAACCGGTTGTTCTGATCTCTAGCATGTCGTTGAGCAGTCTGAGACCATGAACATCTTCATTTCAGGTTTTATGACTTGTACGCATTGTCAGAAATAGGTTTCGGGAAGTTCAAAGTTGATTTGGAAAGAGAATTCTCATTTCGGAAGCTTAAAGTTGAAACAATTAACTAGGAATGAAATTTTGAGTAAATTACTTCAGAATCGGGATCTGAAGGTTCCATCGGGTTTGTATGATGATTTTAGACTTGGGTGTATTCCCGGATCGGGTTTGGATGACCCGGGAGTATTTTGGCACCTATTGTGGAAAGTAGCATTTTGAAAGAAATATCATAAGTTTTGGTTGAAGTGTATTTTAGTGATATCGATGTCCGTTTGGGATTCTATGTTTGGGATCAGCTCCATATTGTGATTCTGGAGTTGGGAGCGCGATCTGAAGTGAATTAGGAGGTTCGTAGGTCATTTTGGAGCCATTTGGCTAAAGATAGAAATTTGAAGGTTTTTGAAAAGTTTGACCGGAAGTGGACTTTTTGATATCGGGGTCAGAATCCGATTCTGAAATTGGAGCAGGTCCGTAATGTTGAATATGACTTGTTTGGAAAATTTGAAGTCAATCGGGTGATAGGTTTAAACATCAAAAATAGAAGTTGAAAATTTCAAAGTTCATTAAGATTTGGATTGGGGCGCGATTCATAGTTCTAGCATTGTTTGATGTGATTTGAGGCTTCGAGCAAATCCGTATTATCTTTCTAGACTTGTGCGGGTGTTTAGTTTGTAGCCCCAGGGGCTCGGGTGAGATTCGAGATAGCTTCGGAGTCATTTGCTGAGGAATATGGGTGCTGGTACTGGTATGATTGGAATTGTGATGCATGGGTCGCAAATTCGACCTCGTATTTTCGAGTTACCTCTCGCATTTGCGAGCCTGGGCTCTAGGGGGAAAGTTCTCAATTGCGATGTATTGGTCGCAAATGTGACATCGCATTTGTGAGGCCTTGCTGGCATTTGCGAACCTGGGCGGCTGGAGGGTTGTTCGCATTTGTGACACTTTTGGTCGCATTTGCTAGGCCTGAAGGGTTTCGCAACTACGAAACTCTTATCATATTTTCAAAGTAGACTAGTTCAGTTGGGGATCGCATTTACGATGAAATGTTCGCTTTTGCAAAGTCGCATTTGCAGTCCCCCCTGTCGCAAATGCGACATCTGAGGGCTGTGTCCCGTTATTAAATTTGAAACTTAGCCAATTTCCCTCATTTCCCACTTAGCCTTAGGTAATTTTTGAAAGCATTTAAGGAGGGATTCCGTCATCATCAAAGAGGTAAGTAATTTCTATGCATCTTAAGTTAATACATAGATTATAGGTAGATTAACATGTAAAAATTAAGAAAAATCAAAGGGTTTAGATGAAAACCTAGAAAATTGATGTTCTTGGAATTTGACCACGATTTTGGTTATCAAATTGAGTGTAAATAATATATTTGAGTTCGTGAGGTTATGGGTAAACTTATTCTTAAAAATTTTTAGATATCCGGGCACGTGGACCCAAGGGCGTTTTCGTTAACTTTTCAATCGGGGTTAGAAATTATTGTAATTTGGGTTATAATGAATAATTAAGTATATATTGATGGATCTGTATCATTATTGGCTAGCTTTGGAGCTTTGATTCATCAATTAGAATCTTCGGAAGGGCGTGGAATGCCGGTGATGGATCTTTGGAGCGGGGTGAGTCTCATTTCTAACCTTGTAAGAGTGAATTGTTCCCACAGGTGAAATAATTGGTTATATGTTCCTAATTGTGGGGGCTACGTACGCACAAGGTGATGAGAGTCCGTGCGTAGCTACTATTATGCTATTGTCCAGGTAGTTAGGACCCCGAAGCATGCTATACTTGGATTACTTATAAACCTATTGATAGATTGACTTGCTTAAATCGCACTAAATTAGTAAAAGAAAATTCTAAAAGGATTTAAACTTCACTTTCTTAAATTATTAAATGAGAATTGGCTTTTCTTCAGAAAATCTTCCCATAATGACTTCTTGATTGACTGCATGCGTGTGTTTTTTTCCTGTTGGAGCGTGCCGAACGCCTCGGCAGGTTAAATGGTAGCGGGCCGAACGCCTCGGCAGGTTAAATGGTAGTAGGCCGAACTCCTCGGCAGATTAAACAGATGCATCTATGATCCGTGCCATTAACCCTCGGTAGTGCACAATTTACATTTCAGTTGGAGCGGGTCGTCGACCTCGGCATGATTTGCGCATGCTTGTATTGCTGCCTTGAACTTATTAAAGTTTTTATTGCCTCTTCATGGCTTGAGAATATATGGATAATAACAAAAAGAAAGTTTGGAAATATCCTATAAAACAAGTAATTGTTTATTTATTTCCTTCTATTGGATAAAAATCCTGTCTATAAGAAATCCACGATTTAATGTATTATTGACATCATTATTGGACCACTAGTAAGTGTCGAAGTCGACCATCTCATCTCTACTTCTGCGATATTAGATGGGATACTCATTGAGTACACATTGTTTTCGTACTCATACTACACTTCTGTGCATTTTTGTTGCACAGGTATATATAACTCTACTTGCCTATTGGGCATTGCGGCACAGATGACTTGGGGAGGTGGGTTGCATTATTCGAGCCAGCCCACAGCAAGTATCGTCCCTTCTAGTATATTGTACTTACTTTCTGTCCATTGTATTCGTATAGATGTTATATTTTTATTTCCTTCTTAGTATACGCTTATGTACTCGTGACACTGGGTTCTGGATGGTTATTTCTGTAAAGTTCATTATTTTTCATTTAATGTATAAAGGAAAATGACTTCAGCAAATATTACAATTGGAATTTAATTAAGTATTTTGGTTGGCTTGCCTGACAGCGATGTCTGGCGTCACCACGTCCCGTAGCGGATTTTGGGTCATGACAACATGGTACCAGAGCTCTAGGTTCCCGTAGGTCACACGAGTCGTGAGCAAGTCTAGTAGAGTCTTGCGGATCAGTACTGAGACAACTGTACTTATCTTTGGGAGGCTACATGGCTGCTACGAGTACTTCCCTTCTTGATTCCTTATCGTCTTATTTGATTCCTCTGAGGCTTATGCCTTTATTTCCATCCTACTCAATCTTACGTGATGCGAAGCGCTTGGTATAAATCTAGAATTGAAGAATTATAATCGAACTACGATTGTGGTGCAGGCGTTTCTCCCTGCGGGGTTATGTGAGCTATTATTGACGCCTTGTGGAAGGATATTCTGTTGTTTCGGCTTAGTAGCTGTACTTCTGAGAGCCTTGAGCCTAGGCATAGGTTTCCATGATGCTTATGAGCGATTATTCCGCAGTATTGTTATGATAGTAGGATGTTTGCCTATGTGTCGAGGAAGTGAATGACTTGAAGGGAGGTATACTCAGTGTATTATCTAGAGATTCGATGTTATATTCCCGGCATGGGAAAGGCAATTGGGCAGAGAATGTTCGGGTTTGGGTTGATGAGGTATCAAGACTCGGTATTCGCTGGCGTGGTGGAAGTTTTCTTTTATAATAAGGTGCGTTATCCCTATTGAATGTACTAAATTCGTCGGTGTTATGATCTTCTACAATTCACCTTCGGAGCAGAATATTGCATGTCAGTATTGAAGAAACGACTGTTAGATGTCGCGAGGCAAGGTAGTTCAGGGTTGAATCGGCATTTATAATATTGGCAGCTCGAGAGAGATGATCTCCGGTAAAATTTAAAGTTAGTAGCAATTTCTGGATTCAAGTGCTATGAAGATAGAATTTATTAAGGCAAAAACTGAGTAGCAAAGGATGAAGAAAGATGTGTGGAAAGTGTCAGATGGTGGCTAAAATTCCTAGAAGGCCAGGTGTTTGAAGCAAAGGTCAAGTAGTTGATTAAAGAAACGAGCTTGCCTAAAGTGAGAGAGTGGTGGATGTTGCATATAGGCTTGGTGGTAGAATGATTACGTACCTTAAGGAGAGTTTGGAATGATTTTGGATTTCAGTGGCCGGCGATTGAAGTTTACGGGTTTAATTAGAACTATGGGCTAATATGCAACAAAGAGATCGGTCGTGCGAATGTGGTTGATGATACAAAGTATAAAAGGGGGTTTTACAGAAAGAATCTGAGAATTTAGGTGGTTGATTGCGCAAGGTTATGTCAATACAAGATAAAGAATCCCAATGAGTTCCAAAGTTGTGTAATAGTGGCTTCAAGCTAAGTGGGGGAGTCCCACCGCCTGTTATTAGGTTGCATGGTTAACCACTTGCGAGGTTTTCTGGTTGTTAGCATATTTCGGGGTTATTTCGACTACGGGAAAATAACATAAGTGGTAATTTGAGCAAAGAAATTGTTAAAGGGTGCTATGGTTGGCCTTATTGGCTCATGTTCAGACTTGGTGAATGATTCAGGATTTAGCCTTGTATAGATCCAGGTTTCAAGGGAAGTGATTTTTCTAGGTGTTTCATTGAAAGGGTATTCATATGCTAAAAGATTCATGCAGTTGAGTATATTCGAGGCCAAGCCAGAGTGGAGGCTCTCAATGACGATCCTAATGGATTCAAAGGGGTAAAGTGTGGTGCCTAACGATTTTGAGCCTATAGGTATGGTTAAGAGTCGAACTTCTATAGTAGCTTATAAGAAGAGGTTCAGAATGTTCTATGATCTTTTGACTTACAGTGTAGCATTCGGGAGTTATGAGATGGTTCGTGGGATTTGAGACAACATGGTCTCGTGATGCAAGGTCACTCGGGAAGAGTGTGGGTGGAGTGTGTTAAGTGTTGGATGGGGTAAATATTGCTTCTATCGGAATCAAGGAAAATTGGAAGAAGATGGATTGGTTAGCCATAGTCAAATTGGCATGTTACTGGTAATGATCAGTTCTTTTAGTGTGAACAAGTTATGCAAGTTTGTGACGATGCGTGTGAGGCTTGTCGGCCGCCGTAGTTAGTGTTATTCAGAAATTATTCTACCGTTGTGGCCTATTATGTAGCGGTGGATCTCGGAGGGGTTATGGTTTAGACCACTAAGAGATTTGCATATTCTTCGGTCATGAGAATTCACTTGTGTCTTACTATGTCCTCCTGAAGTGAGTTAAGTGGAAAATTTTATATGATGAAATGTTAATCTAACAGTGGTTCCGAAGCTATGATGAAAAACGAGTTCTATCATATATTGGTACGTTGGGTACAGTGAGGGCTATAGAATTTGAAGTGAGGATCAAGGGAGGTAGCCTTGCAGGCGTCCGTAGGCCGGCGTCTCCTTTATCTTTTATTTTAGTCTGTTATCTCTTTGTATTCGAAACAAACAGTTATATTTTCTTTTAGACGATTGTATTTAGCACTCTTAGTAGTTCGTGAGTTATGTGACACCAGATTTTGGGTAAAGACTATGATGAATTTCCGCGTTGTTTTCAGCTTGCATTAACATTAAGTCTTCCGCTTGTTTAGTTAATTCAGTTGCTTTTATCTATTGTTGATAATTATTTCAAAGGATTATGTGATTGAGGAAAAGTGATTGAATTTGGCTTGCCTAGCTTCTATTAGTAGGCGCCATCACAATCCCCGAAGGTTGAAAAATCATAATATTGACATTTAATCATGTTGTGATCAAGAGTTCACATTCTTAAGTTCAATTCAAGATCCATAAATTATATTCAATTGTTGGCTATACAATCAAATAATCAAACACAAAAATAAATAAATAAATCTATATAAGAAAATTAACAATCGTCAGTTCAAGAAAAGGTGGACTTAGGATTAAACGATCGTGGGATACTATGACGTTCAATTTAAATGTATCATTACACATAAAGATAGGTACTGAAGTCTATATTTATCTGACTATTTCTTGAAAACATTCGCAAGTATACATCGAATTTTTGGATTTCAGTAACTTCTCTCCCTATAGAAATTATATAAATAAAGAATAAAAATGGTATTGGAAAAAACTTGCGGTGTCGAAGCCTCTAAAGTGCTCCAAGCCATGATGTTTGCCGTCGTGTGTAAAAAGATGCCTTAAAATTTTAAGTGAATCCGTATATATAGTATGTACAATTCCCATTGAAATGTCAGTGACAGCTGATGACTTCGTCTTCTAGCATTTTGTTTCTTTTCCATTTCAATTATTTCAAAGCACCCCCTAACTTATTCAATTAATAATAAATCAGTGTAAAATCATTAATTAAGCTCATTTGGACAAATGTAGCACTAATTCAAATAAAAAAATGCCCAACATCATATAGCATGTTCCTCAATTGTGATTGGATGCATTAAGCACAAGACTCATGCTCTATTTCCCCTCTCGTAGATGAGAACAAAAACCTACTTGCAAAAAAAGCTAAATCAAGAATCAATTTATTTCTTATTATTATTCCCTTTGTCTTAATTTATGTGAAGGTGTATTACCGAACACAAAGTAAAAAAAAATTAGAAATTTTTGAAATTTATAATCTAAAACATACCATAAAATTAAATTTATGTGACTATATATCATCTCATTAAAGTTAAAACAGAAAATTTAAAATTAAACTGTATATTTAGAGTGTCATATAAATTGGTAAAGAAGGAGTAGTGTTTTCACACACAATATGTGAAGACACTAATAATAGTATAGCAAAATCTCAAACACTCACTAGGCACTAGCTATGGTGTTTTTCGCCACAGTAAGCTCAGCTGCTGCCACAGCCATGTTACTCCCTAAAGCAGTCCATGAGTCGAGACTTCTCTTTTCTATACTTAAAGAGAAATTTGATGAATTTTCAAATAAGGTCACAATGGTAATTGACGAATTTGATGGCCAAGTCAACAATGAAATTTATGAAGCTGTTGAAATCTATTTGGGCAACAAGTTGTCAAGCAAAAAATGTAGGCTCAAAGTCAGTAAAACTGAGGAGAAGAAGAATTTCAAAGTCACATTGGAACACAATGAGAAGGTGAAAGATTTTTATGATGGGAATAAATTCAAGTGGGTTTGGCAAGAATTTAAATGCTTTGATAATCCTAGAGACATGAATTCCACTCTAAGATCTGAGGGGAGGTGCTTTAAGCTCACTTTTCACAAGAAATACATGGACCTTGCTCTTCACTCTTACTTGCCTTACGTTATGAAAGAAGCAAAATTATTGGGAAAATATTAAAATAAGTCAATCAAGATTTCACACTGGTGATGGCAACGTATGAATTTGTTAACATATGTTATCGATATCGGCACGTGTTTCTAATTTTTCATCTAAGATATTATCTTAATATGTTAAAGTAGCTTCTCTGCCAAGTATATTAATTGAGGAGAGGGTAGCAAATAAGAGGAGATTTAATTAATCGTCAAATATCATTTTGTGGTTTCAATATGCAAAAAATTGAGGTTCAAAATGTAGCCTCTACTGAAAAAGAGAAAATATTATCTAAATTATTCTAGTGGGCGCAAAATTAAATATTTCACAAATTTGATGGGCAAAGTTTGACTTCTTTATATTTATTTTTTTAATTTGCTCTATTAGTGAAAAGAACACAAGTAATCATTTCTCAATCGTACAGCGGTAGGATTTATTGTCATGAATTTTTGAGCTGCTAATTTGAAATTTAGAATCAAGTGTCTTGAATTTTTCAACTGTTAATTTAAAATTTAAAATTTAAAATATGAGATTCGAATTCCTGAATATAATTCAAACTTTCGGACAGAGTATCCTAAAGTTTGAACTTTGAGGTTTAAACTTCAGGATGCCATGTCATGAAGTTGAACAAATTTTCTTATCTTTAAATACATTGTGGACTATGAATTTATTTTAAACTGCACTCTTAAAAGTAATTACCTGGTGTCATTTCCACTACTTCTATGTAGGGGTGGAGATTTAAGCCCAAACTCATTAAATGTGCCCAACTCGCCCAAGGTTAGGCCGTTATTGACCGCCAACTTGTCTTAATCAAAATTGATCCATGAGTAACTTTGCTAAAATATCTTAAAAATAATTTTCCTGTGTTTGATATGTTATATATGACCATACAACAACAAAATATCATGTATAATCCAGTAAGTAGAGTCTGAGATGGGTAGTAAGTACGTAGCCTTACTCCTACCTTGTGCATGCAAAGAAATTATTTTTAATAAGCTCTCGGCTCAAGCAAACATGCTTAACATTTGCCAGCGTGCCTACTTTACTGTACAATTTAAGTGTGTTATAATTGTCGAGGTTTAGTTCTTCACTACCTATTAGTCCATAGTTTGAACTTGTTACTTACTGAGCTGATGTACTCACGTTACCCCTGCACCTTGTGAGCAGATCCAAGTATCTCGGATAATGGTAGCAGCTATTGACTATTCCAGTCGCGGATTATCACCGAAATTAGCGAGGTAGTTGCATTGCGATCGCAGTTCCGCCTTTCTCCTTCTTTATCTTACTTCTATTTTGGCTACTATTAGACTATTTTGGTCTTATATTGTTTTAAAACAACTGTAGTATAAACCATGACTTAGTGATTCTCGAGGTCAGGCTTATATTTTCGCATTTTAGTTTTTGACTTCATATCTTTTTATGGAATTTCATTTGAAAAAGGTTGTTATTTAAGTTTTAAATGAAATGTTGAACTACTTTGGGAATGTGTCGGCTGGCCTAGTTTTATGATAGGCGCCATCACGATCGGGTTAGTTTTATAATCGTGACAGTAATTAACTTGCATCAATTAGGTCTGATCATGGCACTGAGTTAAAAAATGCTAAATTTTTTGAATTTTGTGATGATCATGGCATAGATAATAAATTTGTTTGCTCCTAGAACTCCACAATAAAGTGGAGTAGTTGAAAGAAAGAATAAGACTTTAGAGGAAATGGCTAGGACCATGTTACTTACTATCAAATTGCCTCATATCTTATGGGAAGAAACTGTGAACACTGTATGCTGTATCATAAAAAGGAGCATGACTAGACCTCTTATTGAGAAAACTCCCTATCAGTTACTTAAAGGGAGAAAACCAAATGTATGCCATCTTAGGACATTTGGATATAAGTACTTTATTCATAATAATGGAAAATACTCCATAGGAAAGTTTCATCCCAGAAGTGATGAGAGAGTATTCATGAAATACTCTTCACATAGTAAAGCCTATATGATTTATAATAAAGATACTATGTGTGTAAAAGAAAGTATGCATGTTATCCATAATGAAACTACCATTATTTCGAAGAGGCGGGAACAAGATTGGGCTGATAAGAAATTCAAATGGTGAAACGATTGTTTGGCTTGAAGTTGTATCACAGGAAGGAACAAGTGATGGACAAGGTCCTTCCATCCATGGCAACCTGACAGGAGGAACTGACTGAAGAGGTAACTAATCTTCAAACTTAAAGGGAACATGTTCATGAATATGTTTCTCAACAACAAAACCAGGAAGGAATATTCCAAATAAATTGACACTCCTATTACAACAACCATGAAATTGAATTTGGATGAACCTGGTTCATCTGTTGATTAGGAAATGTATAGGAGAGTGATTGGCTATTTGTTATATATCACTGCTAGTAGAGTTGATATTATTTTCAGTATAGGACTTTGTGACAGGTTTTAAGAAAATCCAAAAGAGTCTCACTTAAAGGCAGTCAACAGGGTCTTAAGATAAATAAAAGACACAACTGATCTTTGCCTTTGGTATCCAAAATATAGTAATTTTAGATTATGAGATATGTTCATGCTAATTATGCAAGATTTTTGTGGATAGAAAGTGTACGTCAAATGGCCCATTAGCTCAGTTGGTTAGAGCGTCGTGCTAATAACGCGAAGGTCACAGGTTCGAAACCTGCATGGGCCAAAATAATTTGTCACACGATGAAGGTTTGGGAGAGGGTGATTGAGGCGCGGGTGAGGAAGGCGACATCTATATATCGGAACCAGTTCGGTTTCATGCCGGGCCGCTCCACCACAGAGGCTATCCACCTAGTCAGGCGGCTGGCGGAGCAATTCAGGGATAAGAAGAAGGACCTTCACATGGTGCTTATCGACTTGGAGAAGGCGTATGAAAAGGTCCCAAGGGAGGTGCTTGGAGGCGAAGAGCGTGCCAGAAGCCTATATCAGAGTAATCAAAGACATGTACAATGGACCTAAGACTAGGGTTAGGAAGGTGGGTGGCGAATCAGACCATTTTTCTGTGGTTATGGGGCTCCATCAAGGATCGGCGCTGAGCCACCTCTTGTTTGCCTTAGTGATAGATGCTCTAACCCGACATATTCAAGGGGATGTGCCTTGGTGTATGCTTTTTGCTGATGATATAGTATTGATAGACGAGACGAGGATCGGTGTTAGTGAGAGGTTAGAGGTATGGAGACAGACTCTCGAGTCTAAAGGTTTCAAAATAAGCAGATCTAAGACAGAATACCTGGAGTGCAAGTTTGACGCTGAGCCGAGCGAGGTAGGCAGGGACGTGATGATTGGTTCTCACGCCATCGCTAAGAGGGACAGTGTCCGATATCTTGGGTCTGTGATTCAGGGGGACGGAGAGATTGACGGGGACGTCACCCATCGTATAGGAGCGGGGTGGTCAAAGTGGAGGCTTGCATCAGGGGTTCTGTGTGACAAGAAAATTCCACACAAACTCAAGGGGAAATTCTATAGAGCCGTGGTTAGACCTGCGATGTTGTATGGGGCGGAGTGATGACCCGTGAAGAACTCTCATGTTCAGAGAATGAAGGTTGCGGAGATGAGGATGCTTAGGTGGATGTGCGGGCACACCAGGCTAGATAAGATTAAGAATGAAGTTATTCGAGAGAAGGTAGGGGTGGCCCCGGTGGATGAGAAGATGCGAGAAGCGAGGCTGAGGTGGTTCGGGCATGTACGGAGGAGGGGTCCCAATGCCCCGGTAAGGAGCTGCGAGCGGCTGGAGATTGTTGGCGGTCGGCGAGGCAGAGGGAGGCCTAAGAAGCATTGGGGAGAGGTGATTAGGCAGGACATGACAAGGATGCAAGTTTCCGAGGACATGACCCGTGATAGGAGAGTCTGGAGGTCTAGAATCAGGGTTTAGGTTGGGGGCTCCTAGAGTTCTTCGTACGCCTCATCCGGGGTTAGGTGTGGGTCAGCAGGGTTACCCATAGTTGATTTGTGTTTTAGCTTATCCCCCCCCCCCCATGGTTGTTAGTTATGGTAGTTACTGTATGATATTATTGCATGCGATTGTATTTATGTTTCTTATGTTTAGATAATTATTTACGCTATTTCTGCGGGAGTTACTAATGCTCTATTGTTTTTGTTTTTGTCTTTGTTTTTGTTTTACTGCTGTTTTTCCTTTTATCCTATGCGCCGAGGGTCGATTGGAAACAGCCTCTCTGCCCTTTCGGGTAGGGGTAAGGCTCGTCTACATATTACCCTCCCCAGACACCACCTGGTGGGAGTATACTGGGTAGTAGTTGTTGTTGTTGTTGTTAATGTGTACGTCAGGTATGACACACTTTCTTGGCTCATGTCTTGTATCTTGGGCCACCCAAAAAGTAAAATTTTGTAATTTTATCTACTGTTGAAGCTGAGTATGTGGTTTTTATCTCATGTTGTGCTCAATTTTTGTGGACTAAGTAGTAACTAATGAACTTTGGAATCGATGTAGATTGTTTCCTATCTTTTATGACAATACTAGTGCAATCATTACGACCAAGAACCCAATCCATCACAAAAGAACTGAGCACATAGATGTTAGGCATCATTTTCTGATCGATAACTTTGAAAGGGGTTTGATCACTGTGGAATTTTGTGCTACGGATAAGCAAGTTGCTAACATCTTCACAAAAGTTTTGAGTAGAGCTCACTTTGAAAGGAACATTTTAGAATTATGGATGCTTAAGAGAACCAAAATAAATCGGTTCTAACTCAATGGTTAATTAGATGATTTGTGAATTTTTTAAATAGTTAGATTAGATATTACTCAGTCTCATACTTTTATTGGTATACTCTTATTCCATGTAATAAAATGTCTCACTAAATCTAATGATATTACCCTTGATTTCTTGAAAAAAATTAGTCTTACACAAAAGAACTTTTAGTAAAGAAACTGGTTCATCAAGCTTATATGGTATGCATTCTACACCCCATATTACTTCAAATAACTACATATGGATCATGATCTAAAAAGAGTCCCACTTTATCCCAAACTCCTTTTAAACCAATCGGTTACAAATGAAGCAGTTCACCAAGAGACCCATGCTCCATAATTACCAAAAAGTTTGTAGAAGTGTCTAACGTCTCTTCAAATTGACACTCTCAACACGAACCTCCAAAAGCCGTCGTTATGCACTTATCTCTTTCTCTTTAAATTGATTTGAACTTATCCCTTTCTTCATCTCACATTTTTTAAAGATCAATGCTTCAAAACCCTAAACCTCTCTCATATTTTTTATCTTTCTACATCAAATGGAAAACACCTTTGAGAACCCCAAAAGCTCTGAGAACCCTTCATCACCAACCAAAAAAAACCTTCAACCACCCAAAACTCTAAGAAAAAGCATGTTAAGATGACTGCACGCAAAACAGTATCAAATAAAGAACATGCCAAGAAGTTGAATGAGAAATTAAAGGCTAGCCGAGCAGAAGAACCTTATAAACCTGATGATTCTTTCCAGTATGAAACAAGTATGAAACCGAGGGGGAAGAACTAGTTTTATATAAAACTGAACAGGTAACTTCTGGGTTAAAATTGTTTACCGTTGGTTCTGAAATTGCAGAAAATATTGAAAATCATTTTGTTTAATGAAATATAGGATGTTGATGATAAGGATATTGGTGGTTAAAGGAAAAAGGAAAATGAAAAGAGAGCGAGGGTTTTAAATATGATGCGAGGGGAAGGGTAGAAGAACAAGTGGCTACATTTGATTCACCCATTGGTTATGGATTACATGAGGAGACAGGTGCAATAGTGTTATGGAGTGAAGAGATTAGTGGGGATAGAATCATAGGAGTTATGTGATAGTTCTGGTGATAGAAGTGTAACAGATAGGCTGGTTAGGTTAAGGAAATATTTTAATTAACTAGTACCTTGTCTTGCTAAAATAAACAAGAATCCATCTCTGCTGAAGGTGTCAGATAGTTAAAATCAAAAAAAGAAGAACAAAGCTAGAAAGACTGTTGAAAAGGGCATGGGTGGCACTAAGAAAAAGAGTGTTCCTTCTATCTCTGTAGCAACTCCTCCCACAAAAGGAAGAACTACAAGAAGGAAGGAGAAGCAAAGTAAGGCCATTGTAAAAAGGGCCTTAGCTGAGAGTGCCAAGAAAGTCGCTTGGAAAGGAAATAAAGAAAGGCCGGTAAGCCAAGTGGAGTAGTCTAGATTGAGGAGATGAACCTGGTACTTGAAGATGAATATGAGGATGTGGAAGTACCCATACCTAGTGCCAAAAATATATAGACTTCTCAAAAGAATTCTCAAGAAACAAAGGCTGAGGTAGAGGGCTTAGTTGTGTATAAAAGCACCAGGTCTTCCAAAAAGAGCAAGAAGACTCAAATAGTGGGAGCTAAGGATGCTGAGATTAAAAGGCTAAAAAAACGGTTGGTTGAAGTAAAAGCTGAGGGAGACTCTCTCAAGTGTCATGTTGTTCTGTAAAAAGAGAAGAACGATGGTATTCTTCAAGATTTGCTAAAACTGCTTCAAGCCAAGAACAAAAAACCTGGTCTTTCCAATGCTAAATCTTTCTTAGCCTAGTTGTAACCAATGACCCAAGTGTGAGTTTTATATTTTTTGCTCATGGTTCTATGCTTTTATTTCTTTTTATGCTTTGCGGTAGGATATCATCAATTAGTGAAGTTCACTGTTTTACTCTAATTGTTTATTTATATTTTAAGATGCTAATATGCTTAGACTGATAAAGAGAAAATTGAATCCACGATCGCATTTGAAGTAGCCCAATGGCCACGAGTCATATCTGCTAAAATCTGGTTACTTAACTTAATTATGCAACTTTTTGTGATACTAATATAGGGAAGACAAAGTGCTTTTGCATTGAAATGTGATGTTTATAACCTAATGAATCTGGTCCTTGATGATTCTTACTTTAAAATGGAAAGTGTTCTAATATTATTTTTGATGTTGAGTTGAGCTGAAACAGGTTCCATGCTTTTGAAAAGTACAGAGTTTGTCATCATTAAAAAGATAAAATTTGTTTTCTTGGACAATTTTGATGATTAATAAAGGAACACTTGCATGAACCATGTTATACAGAGGTGATAGACAAAATCGAGCAAAAGGCTTGTACGTGAAAAGGATAAGTATAAGTGGTTATTTTTTATAATCCCTTAACAAAAGTGTTGCATATTTGATAAGTAGCATGACTCCTTATTTGAAGAGAACTCTATCCAAGATAAGTGATGAGTTAGAAGTTGAAGATAATTAGAACTCTTCCACCAAGGAAGAGTAAAGCATTAGAACTCCAGTTAATCCTCATTCTACTAACTATATATATATCAGTTGTGTTCTCTTTTATAGATAACACACACATACTGAAGAAAAAGCATCATTGAGCGCAAAATAGCAAGGCCTTTTGTGAGCAATTCCTCTGAGATTCATGTGTCTGATCCTGAAGCTACGCGAACCATATTGAAGAACCAGTTCCATAAAGAGTATTACATGTCTTTCTTTATTTCTAGCTCAAAGTATAGTAGGCATTTTTATTTGTACCTTTTAGCTTTCTTAGAAGCTACCTGAGTTGTATTATTCAAGTTAGAGTTAACTTGAAGTAGTCACAATAGCCTATGGTTGGTTACTACAAGGGTTAAAGTTAATCCTTAGGTTTACAAGAGGTTATAAGCTCGAGTTGTATATTTCAAGTTAGAGTTAACATAAAGTAGCCGCAACAACTTGTGGTTGGTATCTACAAGGGTTAGAGTTAATCATTAGGTTTATAAGAGGTTGTAAACTTTGTTGTTGGCTTAGAATTGTAGTAGAGTGTTTCGGAAAATCCTACTAGGTAGTAGCTCTTGATTTTTTCACTTTTTGAGCAAGGTATTTTCTAAGTAAAAATACTTATGTTCTTTACTTTCTACATTATTTATTCCACAGCTATAGTGTAAGGAACGCATACAAGAGCCAGGTTCTTCGATAATTCAGTACACACAAAAATTGGGCACCACACAAAGTACTCCCCTCTTGTGTTGTATTGAAGTAAAAAAAAATCATCGGACCCTAAACAAAATCACCGCGTAGAATCCCACTAATTGCAGACCTGTTTGATAGACAGTTTGGTGCTACAGTGTTCACAAAAATATACTTGAAGACAAGTTACTGGCAAGTTCGGATTGTTGAGGAGATAAACACAAGACAACCTATGTGACAAGATATGGGTCGTTTCCCTAATCATGCCATTTATCTTGACTAATGCTCAAGCCACATTTTGCACCCTGATGCATCTGGTCTTCCGAGAATATATTGATGAATTCGTAGTGGTTTACTTGGGCGACATAGTGGTGTATAGCAGAACATTGGAGGAACACCTAGAGCACCTGTAGAAGGTCCTAACCTAACTGTAGAAGCACGAATTATATGTGGAAGATGGATTCCTGAAGGTGAAAGTGAATCGACTTTATGTTCCTAAATGAGGCGATCTACAAAGGCCTCTTCTGATGGAATGTCACGATACTTTGTGGGTCAGTCACCCAAGTAAAGAATGCACCATGGCATTGTTGTGCGATGTTTATTTTTGCCCTCAAATGAGTGATGATGTTACGTAGTATGTGAAGGCTTGACTAGTATGCCAGAAATATAAGTTAAACCCCTTAACACAAACGGGACTTTTGGATCCATTTCCTGTTCCAAAGAGACCTTGGGAAAGTGTGTCACCGGATTTCTCAAGGTTGGAGATCCTACAACTATCTTGGTTGTAGTAGATCGGATTTCTAAGTATACTACATTTATAGAAGCCCCAAATATATATCAGCAGAAGATACCGATCACATATTCTTTTCTCATGTTGTCAAATATTAGGGTCTGTCTAAAGACATCGTTAGTGATCCCGACTCTCACTTCACTAGAAAGTTTTTGAATCAACTCTTTTAGTGCCTAGTGTCCAAGTTAAGCCATAGTTCAAGTTTTCATTCACAATCTGATGGCTAGATAAAGTGGTTCAATGGCATGCTGGAGGAGACCTCCGCCATTTTGTTACTGGATAGTAGAAAAATTGGGTAAAGCTTCTGGATGTTGCTCAGTTGTGTTTCAATTCACAAAAGGGCTCTAGTACAACTAGAAGCGCTTTTGAAATTGTTACTGAATAATAACCGTTTCTCCCATACACTGTGAATGCCCCAAACATGTTGAAATCTCCTCGAGTCTCTAGTTTCTCGAAGGAATGGAAGTGAAATTTGGAGATGGTGCGAAGCTATCTTGTCAAAGCCCAAAAGCAGATGAAAAAGCATGATGATCAAAATCATCATTTTGTTGAATACCAAGTAAGAGACAAAGTGATGTGAAAATCCCCAAGAGATCCTTCTTTGCAGGGGTCTATGACCCTTGCCTATTCCAAAAGTACATTGGACCCTTATCCATTGAGAAGAGCATTGGGAAAGTTGCATACCGGGAGGATACCCCATCCTAGAGAAAGATTCATCCAATCTTCCATGTCAGCCTTCTGAAAACTTTTCGAGAAGACATGGAGGATACTTATCCCTTGCCTATTCCAAAAGTACATTGGACCCTTGTCCATTGAGAAGCGCATTCGGAAAGTTGCATACCGGAGGATACCCCATCCTAGAGAAAGATTCATCCAATCTTCCATGTCAGCCTTCTGAAAACTTTTCGGGAATACATGGAGGATACTTCATGGAGCCAACTCATAATACCTAGTATTCGAGGCCCTAATATAACAGGGAAAGGGCGTGCAGAAGCTATTCTCGACGATCAAGTGATTCATGCTTCATGAAAAGATCACCAAGAGCTCCTGATGGTTGTGATATAGAGGAAAATACTTGGGAGAGAGGAACAAACCTCGAACCTACAAGAGCATAATCGATGATATTCTTTCAAGTAAGGCGTCGAGGACGTTGCCAACTCAGGTGGGGGGAGGATGTCATGGACGGCTTTCCAGCCATGCTCCATGACCCCTTGGAGACACCATGGGGTCCTAGCAAGCCTCCCAACGCCTAGCACAACGGACGGTCTTATGGTCTTGGTTGCGCCACGGATAGCACTCGCCAATGCTCAGCCACAGACAGATGCCTACAAAGCCGTCGCGCAGACGCTTATGCTAAAGACGAGGTTGCTGCTAACGAGCCTCTTTCTAATTTGTAGGAATCTAAGTCTTTTTTATTGTAAATTCAGAATAGCTTTACTTCACATATTTCTATTATGTATCTCTAGCTTAGCTTGGTCAAGTTCTATAACTTTGGTTAATTTTTTTTTTAAAAGCATTATTAGGGGGATCAAACAATCAAATTTCAAGAAAGCAAAAATTGTTTGTACTTGTGTCTCTGCCCCTCGACACCGTGTTGTCTTTCTGTAATAGCTTTCATTATTGTAATCAAGCTTTATTTCATTCTCAATTCTCTTTTATGTTCTCGCAGTTGTTCTTGATATTGATTTTTCTGTATGACATTGATAATCTCGTCTAGTGTACGGAGGGGACCCCAACTGTTAGATAGTAACTGTACAGACATCGGTTGCTTAGCCTTGCGTCGCCCTTCAAAGTAATGTAATAGACCGTATATGCTCGACGCTGCTTATGTGATGAATAACTAGGATTAGGTTGTCGGAATATTAACATTGGGCGCAGCTGCATAAATAAATTTTTTCTTGTATTTGGTATTGGTATTAAAGCCTTATGAAATTCGAATTGGGCTGAAAAGTCCTATATTAAGGGTAAAACATTCTTTAACAAAGTCGATAACAAGCGCCAAGAAGCATAAATAAGTTATGTTTGGACTTACGGTAACATGGTCTATGCTTAAATTCTTTGTTTTCAAGATACCAGCTTTTACAAAACGATATAACGCTGTGGGCAAACACTATTGAGTTTTTTATTTAGATGGAATTATGGCCAAGTATAGATTAGTCTTAGGACCATATAAGATGGCTTATCAAATTGTAATTTGCTACTTCGTATTTAATTTGAGTTGCCTCTCACAACGGACTCGACACCAATGGGGAAGAGCCGTAAACTTTATCAATGGCCATGAATATGTGTTGCTGAGCTATTTTAAATCGCGAATCATTTTGAAAAGGCTGTTGGGCCACTAAAGAGCCAAGGTATCAATCCTAATATACTGGTATATTATGCAGCAACCACAATTCGGCTTCTTTCATGCACATTTCATTTTATGTTTTTGCAATACTTTTAGGTGTTATTTTGGATGTTATTGTTGAGATTAATGTTTTATATGACCAACCAAAATAAATTGGAGAACAATTTAATGGCATGACAATTTTTCTAGATTTAACTAATAAGGTTTTGGGATTAGCCAAATCATTCTAAGACCATAAGGTATTAAATTTAGAAATTTTCAAGTGGAGTATGACATTAAAAGTTAAAGTGTCAATGTCAAGGAATTTTTCATTAAATTTAAGGTTTAGGAATCGCCAATGCATTCCAAAACAATAGGGTATTATGTGAAGAAATTCATTTGGGATATGACATTGAAATAAAGTAGTAATAATGTCACAAATAATCTTAAATCTAAGGTTTTTGGATTGCTAATGCATCCTAAAACTATATAAGGTATTATATTTTTGAAAATCTCATATAGTATATGATATTAGAACAAATTATTAATACCAAAATTACACCTCCGTTTAAATTGTTGTATACACAACTCAGGATTTTTCAAATCACATTACTGAGTGAGTTTTATACGAATTCCACTTTCTCTTAAGATTTGAGCGTTGGAAGAGAGATATTAAGCTCACTTCATAATGAGTTAAATCCACTTTACCCCCTTAACCTCTAAGGGTTGGAAAACAATACCTCCTAATACTTTAAATGGGAAAGACTTGTGCAATAGCTTTCTTGTGAAACAATTTTCTTTAGTTTTTAGAATAACCAAATTCTTTTACTATAGCCAAAAACTCAAGATATGACAAAAAATTAGGATCTATATAATTTATGGAGTCCCCCTTTAGCCTTCTTCCTTCATAATTTAAGGTATGATGTACTACAAAAACGTCTCCCCAATAAACTTTCAAATGTGTCATTATCAACTATAAGTTCTGTTCAACAAGGATATTTTAAAAACAAGTAAACTTTAATAATTGCTTTAATATAATAATTTCAATATACAAAGAAAATACATAAATAGATTAATATTGCAGCAATTCTTTCATCTAATATATATGTGAGAGAATTGACTATTTCAGTGTGTATCTTTTCCCTTCAAATTGAAATGCTAAAGTATCCATGTTGAAATGCGATCAACATATTTCTTAAATTTTGTATGCAAGATTTTTCTTCTTTATTGCAAAAATTTTAGCAATGGCTTCCATATCATAGAAAAATATCTTAAATTTTACAAGCAAGAAAGACAAAATTCAAGTATTAATTTGGATGAAAAATATTATACTTCACATTTGAAAGAATAGAGAGAGAAACAAAAAAATTGTATTTCAAAAAACAAATTCTTCCAAAAACAATATTGAATAAGGGGATCCACTTTCGCAGAAGTAGTATCTATAAATATTCAAGTAAAATTATAGAGTCACTTCTAAATAAATTCTTTTTAATCGTCTAGGAAATACAAAAGAATATTCTTGATTTTCTCCTAAATGTATCCACCTAAAGAATACAAATATATTTCTAGAAAATTATTCACACTACCCATAACACAATAAGGCTCATTGAAAATTCAAAATCATAGTTTGAACAGCGAGAACTTTACTTTTCTTCGGTTTCTATATTTTTACTTTCACGTGTAAATGTTCTCCTTCATCGAGGATACAGTTCGTGCAAATATAAAAGGAGGGAATGGTCATTTCTTGAGTCTAACAGGAGAAAGTAGTTTTGTTTTAAGAAAAAAAAAAGGAGTCAATACATTAAAAAATTGGGTCAATTTATCACCAAAGAATGTGGGACAGTGGGTAAGACTGTTGTCCCGTTAACAAGAGGTCTTTAGTTTGAGTCTTGGTTATAAAAAATCTTTGGTATGGAGCGCTTCCCCTTCAATGAAACCCTGGGCGGCTTTGATGACTCAAAAGGTCATCACTTATGTTACAAGCAAATTCTATGTTCCGATACCTTAAAAACATATTTTGTCTTACCTCGATTTGCGTACGCAGTCTGGACGCATTTCTGAAAAGTTTTTATGAGAAAACTAAATAAAATATGGAAATGGGCTTTTAACAGTTGACTCTGGTCAACATTCTTGGCATATGGGCATCGGAACCGTACTACGATGGTCTAGTAGGGTCCGTAGTAAAATATGAGACTTTGGTGTATGCTCGGAATCGAATTCCAAGGTCAAATGCCCGATAAATAAATTTTTAAAGAAAATTATTTTTTTTAAAATATAAAGGTTTTTAGAAGTAAGTTAATGCGTTTTCTTGATGGTATCGCGCTCGTATCTTGATTCCGGACCCGCTAATTACTATGAACCCAAATAAAAATATTAGATTTAGAAGGCTTGTTCAAAAGAAAAAAAAGGTGTGCCTCGTGATTAGACCCAGTTCCTGAGATTTGATAAAAGAAAGGTGCGTTAGCATTAATACGTTGTAATTAGATAAGTTATTAGGAATATGACGGAACGAAAGACCAAGGAAAGAAAGAAGAATACACCAAAATGCAAGTGCTGCACCAAACACTGGTGGTTGTTTCTTGGCATTATGACCGGGTTGTCAGTTAGAAAGGTTCTTACAATGTTCTTTCAATCAAGCCTTCGTTTTTTCTTAACATAAAGAGAGGGAAGTGGGCTTTGTAAGAAGGGCTTGGGACCTATAAGCAAAACAACACAACGAAATGATGAAATGAAAAAGAATGAATGGGAGGCATCAGAGGAAGAACTGACAAACTGAAATAGTAATTAAGTTGAATATGTAAAATTTGATAAAGATCGGAATTAGCTTGGTATCAAACGGACCTACAGTTGAGAAAACAATACCTCCTAATACTTTAAATGGGAAAGACTTGTGCAATAGCTTTCTTGTGAAACAATTTTCTTTAGTTTTTAGAATAACCAAATTCTTTTACTATAGCCAAAAACTCAAGATATGACAAAAAATTAGGATCTATATAATTTATGGAGTCCCCCTTTAGCCTTCTTCCTTCATAATTTAAGGTATGATGTACTACAAAAACGTCTCCCCAATAAACTTTCAAATGTGTCATTATCAACTATAAGTTCTGTTCAACAAGGATATTTTAAAAACAAGTAAACTTTAATAATTGCTTTAATATAATAATTTCAATATACAAAGAAAATACATAAATAGATTAATATTGCAGCAATTCTTTCATCTAATATATATGTGAGAGAATTGACTATTTCAGTGTGTATCTTTTCCCTTCAAATTGAAATGCTAAAGTATCCATGTTGAAATGCGATCAACATATTTCTTAAATTTTGTATGCAAGATTTTTCTTCTTTATTGCAAAAATTTTAGCAATGGCTTCCATATCATAGAAAAATATCTTAAATTTTACAAGCAAGAAAGACAAAATTCAAGTATTAATTTGGATGAAAAATATTATACTTCACATTTGAAAGAATAGAGAGAGAAACAAAAAAATTGTATTTCAAAAAACAAATTCTTCCAAAAACAATATTGAATAAGGGGATCCACTTTCGCAGAAGTAGTATCTATAAATATTCAAGTAAAATTATAGAGTCACTTCTAAATAAATTCTTTTTAATCGTCTAGGAAATACAAAAGAATATTCTTGATTTTCTCCTAAATGTATCCACCTAAAGAATACAAATATATTTCTAGAAAATTATTCACACTACCCATAACACAATAAGGCTCATTGAAAATTCAAAATCATAGTTTGAACAGCGAGAACTTTACTTTTCTTCGGTTTCTATATTTTTACTTTCACGTGTAAATGTTCTCCTTCATCGAGGATACAGTTCGTGCAAATATAAAAGGAGGGAATGGTCATTTCTTGAGTCTAACAGGAGAAAGTAGTTTTGTTTTAAGAAAAAAAAAAGGAGTCAATACATTAAAAAATTGGGTCAATTTATCACCAAAGAATGTGGGACAGTGGGTAAGACTGTTGTCCCGTTAACAAGAGGTCTTTAGTTTGAGTCTTGGTTATAAAAAATCTTTGGTATGGAGCGCTTCCCCTTCAATGAAACCCTGGGCGGCTTTGATGACTCAAAAGGTCATCACTTATGTTACAAGCAAATTCTATGTTCCGATACCTTAAAAACATATTTTGTCTTACCTCGATTTGCGTACGCAGTCTGGACGCATTTCTGAAAAGTTTTTATGAGAAAACTAAATAAAATATGGAAATGGGCTTTTAACAGTTGACTCTGGTCAACATTCTTGGCATATGGGCATCGGAACCGTACTACGATGGTCTAGTAGGGTCCGTAGTAAAATATGAGACTTTGGTGTATGCTCGGAATCGAATTCCAAGGTCAAATGCCCGATAAATAAATTTTTAAAGAAAATTATTTTTTTTAAAATATAAAGGTTTTTAGAAGTAAGTTAATGCGTTTTCTTGATGGTATCGCGCTCGTATCTTGATTCCGGACCCGCTAGTTACTATGAACCCAAATAAAAATATTAGATTTAGAAGGCTTGTTCAAAAGAAAAAAAAGGTGTGCCTCGTGATTAGACCCAGTTCCTGAGATTTGATAAAAGAAAGGTGCGTTAGCATTAATA
Source organism: Nicotiana benthamiana (assembly GCA_034376525.1). Classification (NCBI taxonomy): domain Eukaryota; kingdom Viridiplantae; phylum Streptophyta; class Magnoliopsida; order Solanales; family Solanaceae; genus Nicotiana; species Nicotiana benthamiana. Next base: position 98,799,604 of record CM067338.1, read on the forward strand.
CGTTGTAATTAGATAAGTTATTAGGAATATGACGGAACGAAAGACCAAGGAAAGAAAGAAGAATACACCAAAATGCAAGTGCTGCACCAAACACTGGTGGTTGTTTCTTGGCATTATGACCGGGTTGTCAGTTAGAAAGGTTCTTACAATGTTCTTTCAATCAAGCCTTCGTTTTTTCTTAACATAAAGAGAGGGAAGTGGGCTTTGTAAGAAGGGCTTGGGACCTATAAGCAAAACAACACAACGAAATGATGAAATGAAAAAGAATGAATGGGAGGCATCAGAGGAAGAACTGACAAACTGAAATAGTAATTAAGTTGAATATGTAAAATTTGATAAAGATCGGAATTAGCTTGGTATCAAACGGACCTACAGTTGAGAAATTGGAAATTTTGCCGTTCTTGAATGATTTCATAAATTTAGGGTTTATTTCATGGTTGTTGATGTTATTTCGATAATTTGATTGCATGAGCAAGTCCATATGGTGTTCTTAGGTTAGTGTACATGTTTGGTTTGGAGCCCCGAAGGCTCGAGTGAGTTTTGGATAGGCCACAGAGTGAATTTGGACTTAAGGAAATGACTGTTGCGATTCAACTGTGTTGCAGGCTCTGATCTCACAATTGCGAGGTCAGGCTTCGCAATTATGAGCCCAACAGGCTTGGCAATTGCGAGGGCTTGATTGTATTTGCGAAGAATACCTTTCCTGCCAATGTTCGCAATTGCAAACCACCCTCATCAAAAAATGCCTAGTATCGCAATTGCGACTAATTGTTCGAATTTGCGAGGTCACTAGGAAAATGCGAGGCCTTGTTCGCAATTGCGAAGCTCTTATCGCAATTGCTACATTTGCGACCAGTTAATTGAGATTTAGATGCATTTTTCTTAATTTTTCAAACTTCCTCAAACCTAATCTCTCTTGGACGATTCTCCAAAGAAACGTTCCTCTCCAAATTAATTGTAAGTCATTTCTAACTCGTTTTCTTTAATCTATAACATCATTCGCATTATTTCAATTCAAAATCAATGATTTTCAGGGGAAATTGAGTGTTTTGGGTAGAACTTAGTATTTTTAAACTTTGGGAATTTAGATCTCAATTTGAGGCCCGATTTCAAAATAAATTATATATTTGAGTTCATGGGTGAATGGGTAATCGGGTTATGGTCCGAACCTCGAGTGTTGACCATATGGGCTTGGGTTCGATTTTGAATTTTTGGGAAATTCTTTATAAAACCTATTTTCGTGCATTAGAATTGATTCATCTAGCATTTACTGATATCGTTAAGTAAAATGTGGCTAGCTACAGGCGAATTGGTGGTGGAAACAAGAGGTAAAGCGATAATTGATGCTCGAATTGTGTTCGTGATATCGAGGTAAGTGTTTGATCTAACATTTACTTGAGGGATTAGGAGTTGAGTCTTATTTGCTATTTGTTAATTGTTGAATACGAATTATAGGCATGGTGATAAGTATATATACGTCGGTGTCAAGCATGCCCGTGAGTCTTAAAGTGTAACCATTGTGCTCTTGATAAATACTACAAATGCCTAAATTGTTGATTCTCCGTGTTAGGCAAAAATTATGATTCTCCTCGTGGTATATGATTGTTGTTGAGTATTGATTCCAGTTGAGGTTTTATTTGTGAAGGTAAATGTTGGTATAAGTTTGGTTATAGTTGATTCCATTGACAGGACGTGTTTAATTCTTACTATTGGTTCCTTTGCCAGGATATGCTTGTTCTCATAGTTGATTCCTTCGTCGGGACATTGTTATTTTCTTATTTCTTCCTTGCTAGAATTTATTTGTGATTGGTGTTGAATTATATATTGGGATCGGGTTGTACACCGCAATAATATTATATGGGATCGGTTTGCACGCTGCAATATGGAGTAATAAGGAAGGATAGAAGGGGCCGGGTTGCACGCCACAACAGTGATATATAATTGAACCGGGATTCACGCTATAACAATGATATATGATTGGATCGGGTTGCACGTCGCAACAGTGTTAAATGATATATGATTGGATCGGGTTGCACGTCGTAATAGTGTTAAATTATTGAAATCAAGCTGTACGCCGCAACAATAAATAATAAAAGTGAATATTTACTTGTTACTGTTTCCTTATTATTACGGATGCAAACCTTAAAATATTCTTTATGCTTTCCTCCTGAGTTACTCTTGGTATTTTATATTCCCCCAGCATGTTCCCCTTCCCATCTTTAACTGCTAGTTTTTGTTATATTTCTTGTTGTATATGCTTTAACTGCACAGGTTGATTTGGTAATCTTGTCCTAGCCTCGTCACTATTTTCCCGAGGTTAGGCTCGACACTTACCAGCACATGGGTCGGTTGTGCTGATACTACACTCTGCACTATGTGCAGATCTCTATAGCGGAGCATACGGATCTTAGCTAGGGGTTTCTGCCTTCAGTCCATCAAGTGACCCGAGGTAGTCCTGCAACCGCCCATTGGCCTTGGCGTCCCCACCCTATCGAGTTTCTTTTTTTTTTCTTTTATATTCGCAAGACAGACATGTAATTTCTTGTTCAGACTTTATTTGTAGTTTTTTTAGATACTCTGTGAGATTGTGACACCAGTTCTAGGTGGTTTATGCTATAGATTCATATTGGTATTGGCTTGATTGTTGAATTTCATTCTTCCGCATATTTAATTTCTGCTGTTACAAAATGTTAATTTACAAATATTAAGGGATTTAAAAGGAAAAGGCTAAATAATTGGAATAATCAGCTTTCCTAGCTTTCTCTAGTAGGCACTATCACGACTCCCGAGAGTAAAAAGTCCGTGTCGTGCCAAGTTGATATCAGAGTGTTAGGTTGCTTAGGTCTCACAATTCGCGGACAAGCTTGGTAGAGCCGGAGGGATCGGTGGGGACATCTATGCTTATCCCCAGAGGCTTTATAGTTAGGAGCAGTTTCAGTTTTATTCATTTCTATCGTGCAGTTTAGTTTCTTAATGCTAATTGAACTTCTACTTTGTTCTTTCGCAGATGGCGAGAACACACGCTTACATATCCACTAATCAGCAGCACGAGCCCTAACAGCAGCTCCCACAAGGGGTAGAGGGCGAGGCCAAGGCCGTACTAGATGCCGAGGTTGAGGTAGAGCTCAACCCAGAGCGGCAACACCAGCAGCGGAGCCTCGGGTTGACTTTGATGATGAGGCTCTGACCTAGACAGTTTCGGTGGTCTTGGCTCATGTCTTAGAGGGGTTCATTGCTGCCTAAGTACTCCAGGATGTTCTGGTCCGTCTAGTGGGCCTTATAGAGAGTGTCACCCGGGCATCTTACTTCTTGTAGTACCAGCCGTCTCTCAGGCTAGGGGAGGAGTACAGACTCCCGCTACCCGCACTCTGTAATAGATGGCTCCCCAGTTTCAGACTCCAGCAGCTCAGCCAAGTGGAGCAGTTCAACTGGGTGTGGTAGCTCAGACCGATGATGGAGCAGCTATGTTTGCCGATTCTTTGTGGAGGTTGGATAGGTTCACCAAGCTGTTCACTACTACTTATAGTGGTACATATTCAGAGGATCCCCAGGATTACATAGACAACTGTCATGAGGTTCTTCAGAACATGGGGAAAGTGGAGACCAATAAGGTCGACTTTGCTGCTTTTCATCTGTCAGGTTCCGCCAAGGCCTGGTGGAGGGATTATTGTTTGGCTAGGCTAGCTGGGTTTCCTACCTTGACTTGGGATCAGCTTTCTCAGCTATTTGTTGAGAAGTTTTTTCCTACCATTTAGAGAGAGGACTATTGGAGGCAGTTTGAGTATCTCCAGTAGGGCTCCATGATCGTTACTCAGTACAAGACCAGATTCATTGCTTGGCCCGTCATGCTCTTATCATACTTCCCACTGGGAGAGAGAGGGTGATGAGTATCATTGAGGGACTTGCTCAGCCGATTCAATTGTAGATGGCTAAGGAGACTGGGAGTGAGATTTCTTTTCAGGATGCAACCAATGTGCCCGGGAGAGTTGAGATAGTTCTAACATAGGGTAGTGGTCAGGGGTCTAACAAGAGGCCCCATCATTTAGTCAGGTTCAGTGGTGCCTCATCTGAAGGCAGGGATTCTTTTTGTAGGGTCCATTCTCTCAGGCTGTTTCGTTTAGCACTTTAGACTTCTCATGGTGCTTCAGCTGGTCGTGGCTCTCATATACAATATTCTGATCAGTGCTCCTACCGTGCACCATCAGCTCCTGTTAGAGACCTTTTATTCAGAGATATTCTCATGGTCAGCCAGCCCACCAGGGTCAGTCTCAGTTCTCTCAGTCGCAGCACTTAGGTGGATCATTTAAGTGCGGTAAGTATGGTGATATCCGGAGAGCTTTTTCGAGATTAGTAGGTGTTCAGTCGCAGTATCAGGTTTCCCGTGCTATGGTTCAGGCACTAGGTGTCTCACCACACACTCAGCCAGCTAGGGGTAGGGGTAAAGGTGCTGGAGGTGGAGGTAGAGGTATTAAAGCGGAGGTCAGGCCGCTACAGGTAGAGGCCAGCTAGCAGGAGGTTGTCCTAGGACGTAGTTCCGAGTGGTGGGGCCCAGCCTTGATGTTATCCTCTTCTATCCAGGACCATGGTTGAGGCCTCCGATACAATTATCACATGTACCGTTCTGGTCTGTAGTAGAGATACTTCAGTTATATTTTATCTAGGGTCAACGTACTCCTATGTGTTATCAAATTTTGCACCGTATTTGGTTATGCCTAGTGATTCTTTGGGTGCTCATTTATATGTGCCTACACCAGTGGATGATTCTATTTTTGGTGGATCGTGTCCATCATTCATGAATAGTTGTGATTAGGGTTTTGAGACCCGAGTAGATTTGTTACTTTTGGCCATGGTTGATTTAATGTTATATTGGGGATGGACTGGTTATCACCTTACCATGCTATATTGGACTGTCATGCCAAGACTGTGACCTTAGCTTTGCCTGGTTTACCTCATTTAATGTAAAGAGAAACTCCTGGTCATTCTACCCATAGGGTTATCCCATGTATGAAGGTTCCGCGTATGGTCGAGAAGGGGTATTTGGCCTATTTGGAATATGTTCGTGATTCTAGTGCTAAGGTTCCTTCTATGGATTCTGTTACTATTGTTCGTGAGTTTCCTGAGGTATTTCCTTCAGACTGCCGGGCATGCCACTCGACAGGGATATTGATTTCTGCATTGATTTGTCTTTGGGATCTCAACCCATTTCTATCCCGCCGTATCATATGGCCCACCTGAGTTGAAAGAGTTGAAGGAGCAGTTGCAAGATTTGCTTGATAAAGGATTTATTAGACCTAGTGTCTCACCTTAGGGTGAGTTGGCGCTGTTTGTTAAGAAGAAGGATGGGTCGATGAGGATGTGTATAGATTACCGACAGTAACAAGGTTACAATCAAGAATAAGTATCTATTGCCAATGATTGACGATTTCTTTGATCAGTTTCAGGGTGCAACGTATTTTTGAAGATTGACATGAGATCTGGCTACCATCAGTTGAGGATTATGTCACGACCCCAACCACGTTCATGATGGCGCCCAACACACTGCTAGGCAAGCCCGACCAATTCAATAACCTTAACCATTTTATACCATTCAAGAGTTAATTAAAACAGATGATTTACTAAATCATAATACTGAAGGTCTGAAATAGAACTAAAACTTGTGGAATCCCAAGTAATAAAAGCAACTACAAAACCTGGAGAATCCAGTGGCACAAGTCTGAGCCTCTAATACCTGAGTATCAATTTACTATATATTATTCTAAAGAAATGCAGAAATATCGCAAATAAGGTAGAAGGAAGATTAGGACTGCGGAAGCCATGCAGCTACCTTGATGCTCCCGGATAAGCTGCTCGGTATAGAAATCCTCACTCAGCCTCAGATGTACATGGATCTGCACGCAAGGTTCAGGGAGTAATGTGAGTACTCCGACCCAATGAGTAATAAACATAAATAAAGACTGAGAATCAGAAATCCTGAATAGACATAAAGAAATTCTATAAATACAGCAACCTGAACTAGATAGTATTCAATCAGTAAACTAATAACAACAATTATGGAATGCTACAGCAAATAAGCAAGTAAAGGACATGCAAAAATGAAATGCAACACATAGTCCGGTACTCTCTGGCACCCGCTGCGGTGCACAGCTCGCTCCCTTTAGTTATCGTTGGCGGCGCTTTCTGAGGGTGTACAGACTCCGGGATGGGACCCATAAGGACCAAGGGCAATATAAGCCATCTCGTGGCATCAACTAGGCCCTCAGCTTCATATCAATATCAATATAATATTGCTACGGCGCGTAGCCCGATCCCATGCTCAGTCCATAATCACATTAGCCCCTCGGGCACAACAATATATCAATATTCAACACAAACTTCATTAGAAATATTATTTAAGTTTCAAGTTTGAGAAAAGATGGCTGAGTTTGAAAAATAGTATTAAACACCAGTACTGAGTTCAATAATTCGTAAAAATGGTAATAGCAATCCCTAAAGGATTCAATCAATTGGCACGAATCTCAAATATCAACCCAAATAATAATAATAATAATAACAATAATAATAACAACAACAACAAGGAATTTAAGTTAAATATGCAGTATGTTCATCTACCGGGACGGACCAAGTCACAATCCCCAACAGTGCTCTACCCCACGCTCGCTACCTGGTGTGCAAGTCACCTCATTATAGCACTACAATGTGCAAATACAGGGTTTCAAATCCTCAGTACATCATTTAAATCTATTAGTCACCTCAAGCCGGCCAAAATCCCAGCTCACAATGCCTTTGCCTTTCAGGTCGACCTCCTCGCGTGTCAAATCTGATCAAAACCACAACGAATATGTCACAATATGCCAGTGGAACAACATCCAATTTAAAAAAATTGAAAAATACCAAAAATCTCGAAATTAACAAAACCCGAGCCACAGTACCACTTCTTGAAACTCAAAAATTCTTATACCAATAGGTTCCTTATCTCGCCACGAGTCTATACATATAAAGAACACAAAAATTGGAGTCCAAATGATCCCTCAAATCCCAATTTGCAATACCAAAACTCAAGCCCTAGTTCTTCCCCTTTTTGCTAAGTTTACATGAATTTCTAGGTTGATTCTTTAACTAAATCATGTTTTTAGTTCATAGAAATCACCTCCAATCAATCCCAGTAGAAACCCTCTTCAATCTCCATCCAAAAGCTCTCAAAAATCGTGCAAAGCCAAGTGGGAAGTGAGGGAAACAGGCTAAGTTCAAACTTTTTTATAACTGGACACAGCTCTCAGATGTCGCATATGCGACACCATGTTCAAAAATTCAAACGTCGCAAATGCGACAAAACCTTCAGTATTGCGAAGGTGAGCCTCTCCTACCAAGGTTGCAAATGCAACATCTGGCTCGCAATTGCGGACCCTGCCAAGGTCGCAAATGCGACACATTTCTAACAAATGCAAACCCTCCCAAGGTCGCAATTGCGATCAAAATATCGCAAATGTGAACCCTGCCTCGGGCCAGCCTTTTCGCAAATGCTAAGCCTCACTTGCAAATGCGAACCCTTTTCTTGCATTTGCGAGGCCTGCAACTGCTGCATGCATTTCCAAGTTTGAAACTTCCCGTTTAGCCATCCGAAACTCACCCGAGGCCCCCGAGACCTCAACCAAAAGTGCCAACCCATCCTACAACATCAATCAAACTTGCTCCAATAATCAAAACACCACAAACCAAACCAATACCATCAAATTACAGCGGATTCACGCCTAAGTTCTTCAAAAACTTCAGAAACACACATTCAATCAAAAACCCAACCAAATCACATCCGAATGACATGAAATTTTACACACACTTACCAAATCACCTAACGAAGCTACAGCAACTCTCGGAATTCCATTCCGAACCTCTGATCAAACTTTCACCCACCAACCGGAATTCGCCAAAATACTAACTTCGCCAATTCAAGCCTAATTCTACACCGGACCTCCAAAATCACTTCTAATCAGACTCCTAAGTCACAAATCATCTCCCGAAGCTAAATGAATCATCGAAATTCACATCCGAGCCTCCTAGCACATAAGTCAATGTCCGGTTGACTTTTCCAAAACAACTCTTCCTTAAAGAGACTAAGTGCTCATTTCCTTGTCAATTCAATCCAAATAAACTCGTTTACAAAACACACTCATAATGAAGGATAAAGAAGCAGAAAATGGGGGAAATGGGGCGGTAACTCAGGGGACAATTGGTCGGGTCGTCACATCCTCCCCAACTTAAACACTCATCCTCGAGCGAGTGAAGAAACATACATGAAGCCTCAAATAGTTGAGGGTATCTGCTCCACATCTCCCGCTCGGTCTCCCAGGTAGCCTCCTCCACGGGCCGACCTCTCCACTACACCTTCACCGAAGCAACATCCTTTGACCTCAACTTTCGAACCTCACAATCCAAAATGGTTGCTGGCTCTATATCATAAGTCAAATCACCCTCCAACTGAACTGTACTGGAATCCAAAACATGGGACAGGTCTCAAATATACTTCCAGAGCATAGAAACATGGAAAACTGGATGCACGCTTGATAAGCTGGGTGGTAAAGCAAGCTCATAAGCCACCTCCCTAATCCTCCTAAGTACCTCAAAAGGCCCAATGAACCACACACTCAACTTTCCTTTCTTTCTGCATCTCATAACACCCTTTGTGGGTGAAACCTTCAACAAAACCTTCTCACCAATCATATAGGATACATCTCGGACCTTCCTGTCTGCATAACTCTTCTACCTCGATTGTGCTGTACGGAGTCTCTCCGGAATCATCTTCACCTTCTAAAATGATGAACCAAATTTGTCCCCAACAAACTAGCACACTGGGCTCGAACCAACCAACTAGAGATCTACATCATCTCCCATACAAAGCCTCATACAGTGCCATCCAAATGTTGGACTGATGGTTGTTATAATAGGCAAACTCTACAAGCAGTAGAAACTGATCCCATAATCCACCAAAATCAATAATACAGGCGCGCAACATATCCCCTAATATCTTAATGATACACTCGGATTGTCCGTCCGTTTGAGGGTGAAAGGTTGTGCTCAACTGTACCTGAGTACCCAACTCTCGTTGGACCGTCTGCCAAAACTGAAAGGTAAACTGAGTGCCCCCATTTGATATGATGGAAACTGTGACACCATGAAACCGAACAATCTCCCGAATATATAACTCTACCAGCCGCTCTGAAGTATAAGTAGTACAAACCGCAATGAAGTGTGCGGACTTGGTCAGCCTATCCACAATCACCTAGATGGCATCAAATTTCTTCAAAGTCCGTGGGAGTCCGGTAACAAAGTCTATTGTGATCCTCTCCAACTTCCACTCGGGAATAACCATCTACTGGTGCAAGCTACCCGATCTATGATGCTCATATTTCATATGCTGACAATTAAGGCACCAGGCTACATACTCCACAATATCTCTCTTCATCTTCCGCCAACAATAGTTTTGTCTAAGATCCTGATACATCTTCGCTGCACACGAATGGATGGAATACCAGCGAGCTATGGGCCTCCTTTAATATCAACTCCCGAAGCCCATCCACATTGGGCATGAAAATCCGGCCCTGCATCCTTAACACACCATCATATCCAATAGTCACATCCCTAGCATCATCATGCTGAACCCTGTCCTTAAGGACAAGCAGATGCAGATCCTCATACTAACACTCTCTGATGTGGTCATACAAGGAAGACCAAGAAACCATCAAGCCAACACCCGAATGGGCTCTAAAATATCTACTCCCACAAATGGAATGGCCAAGGCCTGAACATCAATTGCAAATGGACTATCCTCAACTGGAATGTACGCCAAGCTTCCCATACTTACCGCCTTTCGGCTCAAAGCATCGGCCACTACATTGGCCTTCCCAAGGTGATACAGAATGGTGATATCATAATCCTTAGGTAAGTCTAGCCATCTCTGCTGCCTCAAATTAAGATCCTTTTGCTTGAACAAATGTTGAAGACTACGATGATCAGTGAATACCTCACAAGATACGCCATACAAGTAATGCCTCCAAATGTTCAATGCATGAACTATAGCAGCTAGCTCCAAATCATGAATGGGGTAGTTCTGCTCATAGGGCTTCAACTGACGGGAAGCATAAGCAATAACTCTACCCTCTTGTATCAATACACAACCAATCCCAACTCACGAAGCATTGCAATATACCGTATAAGAACCTGAAGCTGACAGCAAAACCAATCATGGAGTTGTGGTGAAAGTTGTCTTGAGCTTTTGAAAGCTCTCCTCACACTCGTCTGACCATACAAATGCAACACCTTTCTGAGTCAACTTGGTCAAGGGCGATGCCATAGAAGAAAAACTCTGAACAAACTTGCGATAATAACCTGCCAACCCAAGGAAACTATGAATCTCTGTGGATGAGGACGGTCTAGGCCAACTCTGCACCGCCTCTATCTTCTTCAGGTCAACCTGAATACCCTCGCTGGACACTACGTGTCCCAAGAAAGCCACTGAACTAAGACAAAACTCATACTTGGAGAACTTTTCATAAAGCTTCTCCTCCCTTAATCTCTGCAATATAACTTGCAAATGTTGCGCGTGCTCTTTCTGACTACTCGAGTACACCGAAACATCATCAATGAACACTATGACAAATGAATCCAGATAAGGTCGAAATACACTGTTCATCAGATGCATGAACGATGCTGGGGCATTGGTCAGCCCGAAAGACAAAACAAGAAACTCATAGTGACAATGTCTACTCCTGAAAGCAGTCTTATGAATATTTGAATCCCTCATCTTCAACTAGTGATAACCCGAATGGAGATCAATCTTGGAGAACACCCTTGCTCCCTGAAGCTGGTCAAATAAATCATCAATGCGAGGCAATGGATACTTGTTCTTCACTGTTACTTTGTTCAATTGCCTATAATCAATGCACATTCTCATTGTGCCATCCTTTTTCTTCACGAACAAAACGGGCGCACACCAAGGTGACATACTAGACCGAATATACCCCTTATCTAGGAGCTCCTGAATCTACTCCTTCAATTCTTTCAACTTCGCTGGTGCCATACGATATGGCGGAATAGAGATGGGCTGAGTGGTTAGCACCAGGTCAATACTAAAATCAATGTCCCTATTCGATAGCATGCCCGGCAGGACTGCAGGAAATACAGGGGGAAAATCCTTCACAACTGGAATAGAGTCAATGTTAGGAGTCTCAGCTCCAACATCCATCACAAAAGCCAGATAGGAAAGACAACCCTTCCCAACCATACGATAGGCCTTCAAGAAAGAAATAACTCTATTAGGGACATAATCAGTCACATCACGCCACTCGATCCGTGGTACACCCGACATAGACAAAGTGACTGTTAGCATGACAACCTAGAATAGCATGACACGGAGATAACCAATCCATGCCCAAGATAATGCCGAAGTCCACCATGTTCAATAGCAATAAATCAACTCGGGTCCCCAGACCCCCAATAATCATAACACATGACCGGTACACACGGTCCACAACAACAGTATCACCCACCGGGATAGACACATGATTAGGTAAAGATAGGAACTCCCAGGTCATACTCACATAATGAGCAAAATATTAAGACACATATGAATAGGTGGAACTGGGATCAAATAATACTGAGGCATCTCTATGGCAGACTGAAGCAATACCTGTAATGACAGCGTTTCAAGCAATGGCATCTGTCCTACCCGACATAGCATAGAAACGAGCCTGGCCACCACTTGATCGGTCTCTACCTCTGGGGCGACCCCTGGCTTCTTGATCTCCACCCTTAGCTGGTTGGGCGGTGTTGAAGTAGTTGGAGCAGAAGCCGAGGGCTGACCCCTCTGCTGATGCTGTCTGCCACGAAGTCGAGGGAACTACCTCTTCAAGTGACCAAACTCTCCGCATTCATAGCAGCAGCCCCGTGCTAGATATGGGGAGTGAAGGGAACCCATTGCACTAGAGTGATTAGTAGATGTACTCAGCGCAGAAGAACCCTGAGCTGATGGGGCATGAGATGAACTCTAAGTAGGGAGGCCGCTAAGTGAAGACTGACCCTGCTGGGTCCCATGATTACCGCGGCCTGAAGATCCCCCATGATACTCTGGACGAGCCGACTGAGCAAGCCTGAAAGAGCGACCTCTACCATGTTGGAACTGGCCCCTCGAAGGAGCACCACTTTAACTGCCTGATCTACAAAGCCTCTTGGCCTCCTTCTCTTCTCGCTCTCCTCGGTGAACTGAATCGATCTCACGAGCGATATCCACCACCTCTTCAAACGTAGCACCCAATACTCTCTCTCTAGTCATCAAAATACGGAGATGGTAGTTAAGACCATCAATAAATCTCCTAATCCTCTCACGATTTGATGGGACCATCCATATAGCATGACAGGCAAACTGTGAAAACCTTATCTCATACTGACTCACTGTCATATTCCCATGCGTCAACCACTCAAACTGCCTACGCAGATCCTCTCTGCAGGTCTAAGGTACATACTTCTCCAGGAAAAGAGCGGAGAACTACTGCCAAGAAAGGGGTGCTACACCGACAGTCCTGCACCTCTCAAAGTCCTCCCACCAAGTAAGAGCAGCCCCGGTAAACTGAAAGGTAATAAATGCCACACCACTCGACTCAAGGATCCATGCCGTTCGGAGCATACGGTGACACCTATCAAGAAAACCTTGGGCATCCTCACCCTCAGTACCACTAAATGCCAGAGGTTAGAGCCTACTGAACTCTCGAGATGACGCTGCTCATCGTCTGTCATAGCTGGAACCACAAAGCCTTTGAACTGGTGCAACCTGCTAAGCTGGAGGTTCCTCTGGTGTCTGTAGTCCCTGCATCTCCTGCTTAGGCGTGCGAGCAGCGGGGGTCTGATTTCCTCCCCCTGCTTGTGAAGTAACTGCTACTGCCGTGGTAACTGAAACTGCCTGGGCCAGGCAAGTGCAGACTGATAATATCTGTGCCAAGGTCTCCTGAAGACCCAGAATCACGATAGGCACAACTGGTGCCTGAACAGGTATTGCTGGGGTGTCTGCAGCTAAAGCCTGATCCTGAGCTGGGGCTACTGGTGGATCAGCAGGCGCTGTCCCGGCTGCTTCGCCTCTGCCACGACCGCGTCCATGACCTCTAGTGGCCTCAGTAGGTGGTACTGGTAGTTGTCCGCCACATCCAGTAGCTCGTGTCCTCACCATCTGTGACAGAATAGAATATTAGAAGTTTATTTGTCACTTCAACAAAGTCACACGACAAGAATTTCCAGAATGTGAAGTTTTCCTAAAGGTTCTGCAGCCTCCCGAGGATAAGTACAGACATCTCCGTACCGATCCGGAAGACTCTACTAAACCGGCTCATGACTCGTGAGACCAAGTAACCTAGGCTCGGATACCAACTTGTCACGACCCTAACCCCGGTCGTGATGGCCCCCAACACACTGCTAGGCAAGTCCAACAAATTCAATAACCTTAACCATTTTACACCATTCAGGAATTTATTAACACAGATGATTTACTAAATCATATACTGAAAGTCTGAAACAAAACTAAAACATGCGGAATCCCAAGTAACTAAAACAACTACACAGCCCGAAGAATTTGGTGTCACAAGTCTAAGCCTCTAATACTTGAGTATATATCTACTACATACCGTTCTAAAGAAATGCGGAAATAAAGCAAATAAGGTAGAAGGAAGATCAGGACTGCGGACGTCATGCAGCTACCTTGATGCTCCCAGATAAGCTGCTCAGTAGAGAAATCCTCACTCAGCCTCAGCTCTACCTGTATCTGCACGCAAGGTGCAGGGAGTAATGTGAGTACTCGGGCCTAGTGAGTAATAACCATAAATAAAGGCTGAGAATAAGAAATCCTGAATAGGCACAAATAAATTCTATAAATACAGCAACCTGAATTAGATAGTATTTAATCAGTAAACCAATAACAACAATTATGGAAATGCTACAACAGATAACTAAGTAAATGACATGCAAATATGAAATGCAACACATAGTCTGATACTCTCTGGTACCTGCTGCAGCGTGTATCCCGCTCCCTTTATTTATTATCGACGGCGCTCACTAGGGGTGTGCAGACTCCGGGAGGGGCACCTTACGGCCCAAGCGCAATATAAGCCATATCGTGGCATCAACTAGGCCATCGGCCTCATATCAATATCAATATAATACTGATGCGGTGCGCAACCCGATCCCATGCTCAGTCCAGAATCACATAAGCCCCTCGGGCACAACAATATATAAATATTCAGCCCAAATTTCCTTAGAAATATTATTTAAGTTTCAAGTTTGAGAAATGATGGCTGAGTTTGGAAAATAGTATTAAACGCCAAGACTGAGTTCAATAATACGTAAAAATGTAAGAAATCGATAATAGCAATCCCTAAAGGATTCAACCAATTGGCATGAAGCTCAAATATCATCTTAATTAATAATAATAATAATAAGGAATTTCAATTAAATATGCAGTATATTTATCTACCGGGACGGACCAAGTCACAATCCCCAATGATGCTCTACCCCACGCTCATTACCCGGTGTGCAAGTCACCTCATTATAGCATTACGATGTGCAAATCCGGGGTTTCAAACCCTCAGGACATCATTTACATCTATTACTCGCCTCAAGCCGGCTAAAATCCTAGCTCGCTATGCCTTTGCCTTTCAAATCGACCTCCTCGCCCGTCGAATCTGATCAAAACAACAACGAATACATCACAATATGAAAATAGAACAATACCCAATCGAAAACAATAGAAAAATAGCAAAAATCTCGAAATTAGCAAAACCCGAGCCCCAGGATCACTTCTCGAAACTTAAGAAATTCTTATACCAATGGGTTCCTTATCTCTCCACGAGTCTATACATATAAAGAACACCAAAATCGGAGTCAAAATGACCCCTTAGATCCCAATTTGCAATACCAAAACTCAAGCTCTAGTTCTTCCCCATTTTTGCTAAGTTTACATGAATTTCTAGGTTGATTCTATAACTAAATCATATTTTTAGTTTATAGAACTTACCTCCAATCAATCCCAGTAGAAACCCTCTTCAATCTCTATCCAAAAGATCTCAAAAATCGCCCAAAGCCAAGTGGGAAGTGAGGGAAACAGGCTAAGTTCGAATTTTTTTTATAACTGGACACAGCCCTCAAATGTCGCGTTTGCGACACCTGGTTCGCAAATGCGAACATCAAAAATGTTACAAAACCTTTGAAATTGCGAAGGTGAGCCTCTCCTACCAAGGTCGCAAATGCGACATCTAGCTCGCAATTGCGGACCCTGCTAAGGTTGCAAATGCAACACATTTCTCGCAAATACGAACCCTGCCAAGGTCGCAATTGCGATCAAAATATCGCAAATGTGAACCAGCCTCAAGCCAGCCTTTTTGCAAATGCGAAGCCTTACTCGAAAATGCGATATCAAAAATGTGAACCCTTTTCTCGCATTTCCGAGGCCTGCAACTACTGCATGCATTTCCAAGTCTAAAACTTCCTATTTAGCCATCTGAAACTCACCAGAGGCCCATGGGACCTCAACCAAAAGTGCAAACCCATCCTAAAAAATCATTCAAACTTGCTCCAATCATCAAAATAGTACAAGCAACACCAAAACCATCAAATTACATCGGATTCACGCCTAAGTGCTTCAAAACATTCCAAAACGCGCATTCAATCAAAAACCTAACCCAGTCACCTTCGAATGACCTGAAATTTTATAAATACATCACATATCACCTAACGAAGATACAACAAGGCTCGGAAATCCATTCTGAACCTCGGATCAAAATCTCACCTACCGATCGGAATTCGCCAAAATACTAACTTCGCCAATTCAAGCCTAATTCTACACCGGACCTCCAAAATCACTTCCGATCATACTCTTAGTCACAAATCATCCTACGAAGCTAACCGAATTATCAGAATTCACATCCGAGCCTCCTAGCACATAAGTGAATATTCGATTGACTTTTCTAAAACAAGCCTTCCTTAAAAAGACTAAGTGTCTCATTTCCTTCTCAATTCAATCCAAATCAACTTGTTCACACAAAACACTCACAATGAAGCATAAAAAGTAGAAAATAGGGGAAATGGGGTGGTAACTCACGTGGCGACGGGTTGGGTCGTCAAAGATTAGGGCATCCGATGTCCCTAAGATACTCCGCACTTAGTACGAGCATTATGAGTTCTTGGTGATGTCATTTGGGTTGAAAAATTTCCCATCAGCTTTTATGGATTCGATGAATCTAGTGTCAGTCTTCATTGATGATATTTTGATCTATTCCCACAGCCGGGAGGAGCATGAGCAGCATTCAGACTTTGAGAGATAGTTAGTTGTATGCCATGTTTTTGAAGTGTGAGTTCTGGTTGAGTTCAGTTGCATTCTTGGGCCTCTTGTTTTAGCTGAGGGTATTCAAGTGGATCCGAAGAAGATTGAGGAGTTAAGAACTAGCCTAGACCCGCGTAAGCTATAGAGATCCAGATTTTCTTGGGTTTGGCAGGTTATTACTGTCTCTTTGTGGAGGGGTTTTCATGCAGCCCCGATGACTAGGTTGACCCAGAAAGGTGCCTAGTTCAACTGTCGGATGAGTGTGAGGCGAGCTTTCAGAAGCTCAATATAGCATTGACTACGGTGCCATGTTGGTTTTGCCCATAGGTTTAAGGCCATATCAGTGTATTGTGATGTATCACATATTGGATTTGGTGTGGTGTTGATGCAGAATGGAAATTTTATTGCATATGCTTTGCGACAGTTGAAGATCCACGAGAAGTATATCCAGTTCATGATTTGGAGTTAGCAGCTATTGTTTACGCACTGAAGATTTGGACGCATTATCTGTATAGTGTGTCATGTGAGGTGTTCACAGATCACAAGAGTCTATAGTACATGTTCAAGCAGAAGGAGCTAAATTTGAGGCAGAGGAGGTGGTTGGAGCTGTTGAAAGACTATGATATCACCATCTTATATCATTCGGGAAAGGCCAATGTGGTGGCCGATGCTTTCAGTAAAAAGTCAGCTAGTATGGGTAGTCTTTCATATATTCTGGTCGGTGAGAGACCGCTTACTTTAGATGTTCAGGCTTTGGCCAATCAATTCGTGAGGATGGAAGTTTTCGAGCCTAGTTGTGTTCTAGCTTGCACAGTCGCTTGTTTTTAATTATTTGAGCATATCCGAGATCGGCAATATGATGATCCTCATTTGCTTGTCCTTAGAGACACAGTACGGCACAGAGGTTCCAAGAATGTTACAGTTGGAGATAGTGGAGTTCTGAGGATGCAGGGTCGTATTTGTGTACATAATGTGGATGGACTTTGAGATTTGATTTTAGAGTAGTCCCATAGTCTCAGTACTCTATTCATCCGGGCGCCGTTAAGATGTATTAGTATTTGCGGCAGCATTATTGATAGAGGAGGATGAAGAAGGATGTTATTGCATATGTGACTCGGTGTTTGAATTAATTAGTAGTTAAAGCACAAGCATCAGAGACCCAGTGGTTTGTTTAAGAAGATTGAGATTCCAGAGTGAAAGTGGGACTGTATTACTATGGACTTTGTTGTTGGACTCCCCCGGACTCAGAAGAAGTTCGATGCAGTGTGGGTTATTGTTGATAGGCTGACTAAGTCAGCGCATTTCATTCATGTGGCAGTCTCCTGTTATTCCAAGAGGTTAGTTGAGATCTATATCCAGGAGATTGTTCGTCTTCATGGTGTGCCCCTATCTATCATTTCGGACCGAGGTACACAATTTACCTTACATTTCTGGAGGGCAGCTTAACTTGAGTTGGGCACATGGGTCGAGTTGAGCACAACATTTCATCCTCAGACGAACGAGCAATTTGAGCGTACTATTCAGATTTTGAAAGATATGCTTCGAGCTTGTTTCATTGACTTTAGAGGCTTGTGGAATCACTTCTTGCCTTTAGCAGAGTTTGCCTACAATAGCAGCTACCAGTCGAGCATCCAGATAGATCCTTATGAGGTTTTGTATGGTAGGCAGTGTCGGTCACCGGTTGGATGGTATGAGCCAAGAGTGGCTCGGTTGTTGGGTGCGGGTCTAGTACATGATGCCTTGGACAAGGTCAGGATCATTCAGGATAGGCTTCGTACAGCTTATTCCAGGTAAAAGAGTTATGCCGACCGCAAGGTTTGTGATGTGGAATTCATGGTCGACGAGCGGGTGTCGCATATGAAGGGCGTGATGAGATTTTGGAAGAGGGGAAAGCTTAGCCCAAGATTCATTGCCCTGTTTGAGATTCTTGATCGAATGGGAGGGGTGGCTTACAGACTTGCGTTGCCGCCGAGTTTATCAGTCGTGCATCCAATATTTCACGTGTCTATGCTCCGAAAGAATCACGATAATCCATCTCACATGTTAGACTTCAGGACTGTCCAGGTGCTTTCCGGAAAGCTTTTATATGAAAACTAAGTAAAATATGAAAATTAGCTTTTAAAATTTATTAAAGTTGACTCTGATCAACATTCTAGGCAAACGGACCCGTACTTGTGATCCGACGATCTCGTAGGGTCCATAGTAAAATATGGGACTTGGGTGTATGCCCGGAATCAAATTCCGAGGTCCCAAGCCCGAGAAATAAATCTTTAAAGAAAATTATTTTCTGGAAAATATAAAGATTTTTAGAAGTAAATTGATGCATTTTCTTGATGGTATCGGGCTTGTATCTTGGTTCCGGAGTCCGGTACAAGTTTGAAATAATAATTAAGTTGAATTTATAAAATTTGGTAAAGATCGGAATTGATTTGGTATATAACGGACCTATAGTTGAGAAATTGGAAATTTTGATATTCTTGAGTGATTGCATAAATTTGGGGTTTAATTCATGATTGTTGATATTATTTTGATGATTTGATTGTACGAGCATGTCTGTATGGTGTTCTTAGGTTAGTGTGCATGTTCGGGTTTGAGCCTCAAGGAGTCGGGTGAGTTGGATAAGCCACAGAATGAATTTGAACTTAAGAAAATGACTGTTGCAGGTTCAGCTTGTTCCAGGCTCTGATCTTGCAGTTGCGAGGTCAGGCTTCGCAATTACGAGCCTAACAGGCTTGGCAATTGCGAGGGCTTGATCGTATTTCTGCTGCCGTTTGCAGTAACCCCTGATAACAACAACAACAACAACAACCCAGTATAATCCCACATAGTGGGGTTTGGGGAGGGTAGTATGTACGCAGACCTTACCTCTACCATGGGGTAGAGAGGCTGTTTCCAAATAGACCCCCGGCATCCTTCCCTCCAAGGACTTCCCACCTTGCTCTTGAGGAGACTCGAACTCACAACCTCTCGGTTGAAAGTGGGGGTTGCTTACCATCAGAGCAACCCCTCTTGTCGCAGTAACCCCTGATTCTTTAATTTTAAAGGAAATTCTTGTGGGAACATGGAAAGTTTCAAAGATATTTTCAAAGTCTACATAGTCAATTCCAACTACTACAATAGTAAGTCTTGCTCCAATTTTCCTGCTGCTTCTTCCAATTTCTCCCTCCACTTTTGGTCTTTTCTTCACATACTTTTCCTATAAATTTATCATGTTCCCCGTATAGTCATCTGCAATACCAAAATCTTGAATACCAACTAGCAGAAAATCCCTCTTTATAATTTTAAAAAAAATGTCATCTTCAGCAGAATCAAGAATGGCTTTGGCCAAGACTGTTTTATCGACAGTAGGCTCTGTTGCTGCAACAGCCATGTTGGTAAGTACAATAGTCCATGATTATATCCCACCAGAATTCCATGAATATATTTTTTTTTTTTGGACTTAAATCTATTCACCAAATTCTCAAATCAGCTTACAATGGTAATTGACGAATTTGATGGCTTGGTCAACAATGAAATTTATGAAGCTGCTGAAATCTATTTGGGTAACAAGTTGTCCCCTAACACACAAAATCAGCAAGCCTGAGAAGGAGAAGAATTTCAACATTGCGATGGAACGTAATGAGGAGGTGATGTCTCACACATATATATAATGATAATTGCATTTAGTATCTATCATATAAAGTGTGTATTTTAATGAGTAAATATGTTATATAATTTCTAATTTAATGATAGGCTAGAAATAAAGAAACTACGTGCTATTATAAATAGGGTGATAGTCTTCAAATCAGGCATGATTTTTTTTCTTAATATACCATTGTTGGAAAGAGAGACACCTTCCCTACAATATTATACTATCTTCTTTTGGAAGATCATTTGTTTTCATGAATTCAAATTCAAGTTGGTCGTAGCAGGCCACTACGGCACGAGGTCAGCCATGGCACGCCACTGTGGCACGAGGTCGGCCATGGCATGCCTATGTTTATGGCATGAGACGGCTGTGGCAAGCCATTATGGCACGAGATCGGTCATGGGATGCCTATGTCAATAACGCGACGTTGGCCATAAGGCCACTATGGCACAACATTGGGGCATGACATTTAATTTATCTTTTTGATAATTTGACATAATAGATCATGTGAAAATGATGATTTTTACCTTAAAGTTTTATTGTAATAGGTGACAGATATTTATAATGGACAGAAATTCAAGTGGATTTGGCTCTGCATGCAAACAGAAGCTAAACACTTCCATAATCCTAGAGACATGAATTCCACTCTAAAATCAGAAGTAAGGTCCTTTGAGCTAACGTTTCACAACAAAAACAAAGACCTTGCCCTTAATTCTTACCTGTCTTACATTTTAAAAGAAGCAAAACAGCAAAAACATGAAAACAAGACAATCAAGATTCACACTGTAGATTATGAGAACATATACAATTTGCATGACATGTGGAACCCAGTAATCTTGATCATCCTGCAACTTTTGAGACAATTGCTATGGAATTAGACCAAAAAGACATGATTTTGAAGGATTTAGAGAGATTTGTAAAGAGGAAAGATTATAATAGGAAAGTAGGGAAAGCATGGAAAAGAGGGTATTTATTGTTTGGTCCTGCAGGGACTGGGAAATCAAGTTTGATTGCTGCAATGGCTAATTATTTGAACTTTGATATATATGATTTGGAGTTGACTGAGCTGAGGAGGAACTCAGACTTAAGGAAGTTGTTGGTTGCCACTGCTAATAAGTCCATTTTGGTGGTAGAGGATATTGATTGTACTATTGACTTGCAAGATAATTTGGGTAATCGAGCTGTTGTTGCTAATTCACATGGTTTTCATCAGCAAGAAAGGAAGGTTAGTCTTTTATTTTCTATTCTCCTATTTTACTATTTTTTGTTTTATTTTATTTAATTAATTGTGATATCCAAAATCTATTAATCCGGCTAATTTAAAATGACGTTTAAATATCTCCTTTTAAATCAAAACACTCTCCAATTTGTATTCTTGGGAATAGATGCAGGAGAGATGGGATGGGGCATGTAGCTCATAGGATTAAAGTACGTGCTACGAATCATGCTGTCGGTGTTGGAATCTCTTATCACTCACAACCTATCCAAAAGGAAAGTACCTTTACCTATGTGGTGGGAAAATCATGAACGGGGTGGCGAACCAAAAGCTAGGGAACTTGAGTGTGGGACGTTTGTCCATATGGAGTGACTCTTTTTCCCCCTTCTCGTGAGCCTTTCTGTAACTAGCAAAGTTGATGTTATGTGATCAGGAGGCTAGAGTTCGAGCCGTGAAAATAGCCTCGTACAAAATACAAGGTAAGGTTGCTTATAATAGCCCCTTCCCCTGGCGCTATGCATAGTGAGAGCTTAGCCTAATTTTTTATTTATCTCTCACAAACCAAACACCTTCATAAGAACATAAACAATCTTATGAGTCAAATATTGGGAAAATTTAGATTTGGTATTAATGTATTGTAATACTTTCCCTTACTAGTAATTTTTTTTTATTGCAGGTGACCTTGTCTGGTTTGCGGAATTTTATTGATGGACTATGGTCTAGTTGTGGCGACGAAAGAATCATAATTTTCACGAGAAATCACATAGAAAAATTCGACCCTGCACTATTACGGCCTGGTAGAATGGACGTACACATTCATATGGCATATTGCACACCTTGTGGTTTTAAGCTTCATGCTTCTAATTACCTTGGGATTAAAGAGCACAAACTTTTCAAAGAAATTGAGGAATTAATTGACATAACAATGGTGACGCCTGCAGAAGTGGCAGAGCAGCTGTTGAAGCAAGATGAAGTTGAGGATTCCCTTAAAGGGTTAATTAATTTTCTAAATGCACATAGAAAAGAGAATGAAGAGGCCAAGTCTGTTGATGGGAAGAAGAAAAGTGATGAAAATGAGATTAAAGAAAAAGGATTACCAAATGGGAAGAGTTAAAACTATAGAGGAAAGCCTATTCTAGAATATGACACCCTTTGTCTTTTTAATTTGGTCTATATAGGGAAGCCTATCTAATAAAATTGTTAGTGTATTATTATATACAAATTACGGTCCATATATCATTTATGTAAACACCAAGTGCACTAATATATTTAATTTCCTGTTATATAGGTCATAATTTTGGGAAAAACAAAGTATATTCCTTTAAGAATACTAGAATTGATTAATTAATGAATCTAATAAACTGAAAAAATAATGATCCTACAAGGTTTTTCTGTGTTTTAGTTATTTGTAGATTTCCTATGTTATTATTTATTGATCTCTTGTGGATAGAATTATATGATAAAAATAACATTTCTATTGGACTACACAACCAAACCTCCATAAAATATATAGCTTTGTGTTTCTTCACATACTTAAAATACTCTTTTTCTCTCGGACTCAATCAGTGTGTCGTCTTAGTTCTTTATGCATTTCAAACTTGTAATTTATAAATTAAACGTATGGCATCATGCAGCTAGTTTAGTCGGTTTACATGTGACATTTTTTGGGCTCGTTTGTGTTTAATAAAAAAGTGAAATTTCGATTAAAGCTTTATTTTAAAAGAACTCGATTACTGATAATTAAAAAACGAATAATGGAAATTGATTTTGTTAATAATAAAATAAACAGAAGAAAGCAAAATAAATTAGCATATTCCAATAGTGTTTCGTGTCCTTATAAATGATAATCTTCTTCTTTTTATAACTATGTCTAAGATACACGTTTTGCCTTTGTCAGAATAGGGCCATTATAGACAATTAAAAGTATTAATGCTACGTTACATACATTATAATTTAATACAGATTCTCTAACGTTTTTAGTATCTAATATTTGTTAAATACTGTATATGTACTCTCTTGTGCTGTCAGATTCATTCTCCTTGATTTTTGGATTTGAATAGGTACGAGTGTCGAGTCTTATGATTATCTGCTCGTGCCTCTACTGCATTTGCTCATGTCTGTTGTAACTCGTGCATCTTTGCTAATCATCGTTCCTTGACCAGCTTTGGTGTCATGATATATCATCTTTCAATCATTTTAATATATATAATTCAACTTTTCAAATACAGATAATTCCTCCACTTGCCATTTATTCATCAATTGAATATTTGGAAAGTAAAATTTATTAAAGCGAAAATATTTGCCGCCACTAATGCTATTATAGAATCAATGCTTCGATTGTCACTTTCATTTAATGCTTGTTACACGTGACATCTTTTTATTGATTCTGCAACTTTGCAACGCTTTTTAAGGCTCTTTTATAGTTTCACCTATTACGAAGCGAGAGTTCTCATTATGACCTTTCCATCATTACACTTTTTTCTTTGACGGTTGCTTCCTAGTATAAATATAGTTTTCATCTTTATCTTTCTCAACTCAGATCACTAAAGGTCTGATTTCTTTAATTCGTAAAGACTGCCATTGGAGTCAAATCTTTATTGAAGTGATCCTAAGTACACATATTTAAACTCTTCTTCTTCTTTTTAAATTTTTTTTACTAAACTAAATATATTACGCAAAAGCATCAAACACTGCTCTTCAGAGCCACCATGCCAACAGAAATTGAAGCAAAATTTATTGATTTCAATTCATTTAAAAAAATACCCAATTTTATTCATCTAAATTCTAACTCAAAATCTATTATTCAATCTGTTCTTATGAATTTAAAATAAAAAAGAAAGGAGAAATAAATAGAAAATAATAAATTAGTGTTAAAGATTAAGAAAAGAACATGCAAGTTGAAGGATGAGGAACACCGAAGACAATTTGAAAAGCTCGTTAAATTATTATGTAAGGAAATTGGATAACAATCTACATGTGTAATAACCTAAAAGCTACACGTAGTATTTCTGTAGGTAGGAAAAGGCTACGTATAGAAATCATGTGAAATGACCTTAAGTGCCCTTCAGCTTTTTTTTTTTTTTTTTTTTGGTAATTAAAATTTTTATTAATCACCAAAAGGATGCCTTACATAATCATAGGATAGTTTGATCTCAACTGCCTATCAAAACTGGAACATGAAGTATCTATGCTACTCTAATTATTCAGCATTTATAACATGAAATGCTGAATATATGAACTAAGCCTAGGAGGAGCTCGAACATTACAGATATAGGCTAGACTACTTAGAAGTTTATCACAATTACAATAGATGTTTTCAAAGATTCTCGCATTTCTTTCTAACCATATACTATACAGCATTTCTGTAATAGTCATCTTGAAAGTGAGAGCTCGGACAGATTTCCCTTTAGACTGCATAATGATCCATTGACAGAATTGTATCCAATCTTGTCCAGTGAATTCATCAGTTCTCAGCCATTGCATTGTTTGATATCTCAACTGGGAAGCAAAGGAGCAATGCAAAAATAGATGATCTCTAGTCTCCAACTCTTGTTGACACATAACACAGACACCTGACATGTTCAAATTCCATTGTAACAGTCTGTTTTTGGTGGGAAGTCGATCCTGCAGTAATAACCATAAGCTGAAGATAGCTTTAGGTCTAGCAACATTTTGCATTACCAGATTCTTCCATGAAACTCTAGTTGATTCTCCAAGCAGCTGCAAATATACTTTCCTTATTGTGCAGTCAGTATCATCTAGCAGTTGATGCTGCTGTAGCAGTTTAACACCTTCCACAATTTTCCTTACCATCCAGCTAGCATTAGCTGGGATATTAAGGCTTTCTAACTGGTGGTGTTTGACATACACGGTGTGAATCCACTTCACCCACAGCAAGTCTTTTTTATGAGCTAAGTCCCAACCTAGTTTAGCTATTGCAGCTCTATTCCACTTTGAGATATTTGTTAAGTTCAGACCTCCAGCAGATTTAGGCATACAAACTTTCTCCCAAGCCACATATGCTTTCTTTGTGACAGTAACAGACCCTGACCAAATATAAGTTCTGCATATAGTCTCCAGCAGTTTAGCAACTTTTGATGGCATGATAAACAATTGAGCCCAATAAGCTTGAACTCCAAAAATAACTGACTGAACTAACTGACATCTGCCTGCATATGACAAGTATCTTGCTGTCCAGGAAGTAATTCTTGCAGTAATCTTATCAACCAGGGGTTGCCATTGAGCAACTGATAACTTTTTGGTAGTTAAAGGGACTCCCAAATATTTGAAAGGAAGGTCCCCTTTAACATAACCGAGAAGATCAAGAATTTGTTGTTGAATCTCCATTGACACCCCACCAAAATACACAGCACTTTTGTGTAGATTAGCTTTAAGACCAGTAGCAGCAAGGAATTGAGCAAAGAGTAAGAACATGGAACTTACTGATTGAGGCTCCCCTTTAACAAATAATAACAAGTCATCTGCAAAACTCAAATGAGTGATTCCCAACTTCTTACAGTCTGGATGATATGTGAAGCTTTTAGTATGTTTTAATTCTGCCAAAGATCTACTAAGATATTCCATTATAATAGCAAACAGGAAGGGAGATATTGGATCTCCTTGTCTCAATCCTTTAGCAGCTTGAAAAGGCTTTGTTGTTTCACCATTAACCACAACAGTATAGCTAACAGTTTGAACACATTCCATGATCCATCTAATAAATCTGCTAGGAAAATCCAGTTCTTCCATAATCTGTTGTAAACTGCACCATTCCACTGAATCATAAGCTTTTTGAAGATCAATCTTGATCATACATCTGGGAGAGATATGTGATCTGGAATACTGTTTTATTAGCTCATGAGCTAATATCACATTGTCTGCTACTCTTCTTCCTGGTATAAATCTAGCCTGAGAACTGCATATAATACTACTCATAACTTTTTGGAGTCTATTAGCCAAAAGCTTGGAAATAATCTTATACAAGACTGAGCAACAAGCTATTGGCCTAAACTCTTTCACTGTTTGAGGATTGGGTACCTTAGGCAGCAAAGTGAGAGTTGCACAATTAGTAGGTCTGTACATTTTGGAGGTATGAAAGAAATTCCTGACAGCTAAAATAATCTGGTTACCAATGATATGCCAGGATTGTTTGAAGAACATGGCATTGAAACCATCAATCCCTGGAGCTTTATCATTTCCAATACCCTTCAAGCTGTCAATTATCTCTATATCAGTTATATCAGCTACAAGATCCATCCTTTGTAATCGAGATAATTTTGGTCCATTCCTCATATATATCTTATTCACTGCTGGAAGTGAGTTGGCTGTAGTTCCCATTAGAGCTTGATAGAAATCCCTAATCTCCTTCTTCAAATCTGCAGGATCATTTATCTTCAGGCTTCCTTCTGTGGAGAGTTCAATAATCTTCTTATGTTGGCTCCTCTCCTTCATGACTGCTGAAAAGTATTTATTGTTGGAATCCCCTAGTTTGATCCATTTAGCTCTTGACTTTTGCTGCATAACTGACTCTTCAATTAATGACCATTTCTCTAGCTGCTGTGCCATAGATTTTGCTCTTTGCTGAAGTGTGTCTGAGTAAGAGATATCCATTTGATGCTGCACTTCTTCCAGTTCTTTCCTGCTGCTTTCAATCTTCTGAGAAATATTCTTAAAATCTCTAATATTAAGAGATTTTAAGTGAGGTTTGAGAGACTTAAGATTATTCCATACTCCTTGAAGAGTATTCTGCTCCTTGCCATTCCAGTAATTTGAAAGAATAACATGAAATTCCTTGTGCTGGATCCAAACATTAAAGAATCTGAATGGTGTTTTCCTTGTAGCTGTGTCAGTTGTAAGAGTTAGTAACATAGGATTATGATCAGATATAAGGGGATGACCATATACAGTATGCACCTGGTTCCACTTCATCTGCCATTCAAAATTACCAAACACTCTATCCAATCTACTACATACTCTATCATTGCCACTTTGTTGATTAGACCAGGTAAAAAAATTTCCCTCCCAAGGTAGCTCAACTAGTCCTGATTGCTGAATGCAATTATTAAAATCAACAAGGTCCCTTTGTTTCACTTGTTGGCAGGATTGTCTCTCTTTGCTGGATAGAATTGCATTAAAATCCCCTGCAATAATCCAAGGATCAGTAATACCAGCTGATAAGTTCAGGATAGAATTCCACAGCATCTTCCTCTGATCACAATCATTAAATCCATAAACTACTGAGAGCCAGCAGATAACACCACCAGTGATATATTGAATTTGACAATGAATGATCTGAGCCTCCTCAAGATATCCAGTAACCACTACTTTTGTAGGATCCCACAGAATCCAAATTCTCCCATTGATTGCACCACTATAATTAGTTATCATGTTCCAATTAGGCAATAAAAAACTAGCTTTTCTACTAGCATTGTGTTGTTTAACCTTAGTCTCTATTAGTCCTACCAGGTCAAACTTATTATTCCTAAAGTAATTTTGAGCTTCTTTTTGTTTAAACCTTTTATTTACACCTCTAATATTCCAAAAGATCCACTTCATTGAGTTTTACTTGTTCCTCCTTCATCCAGGGGGTGATCAACCCACCTAACTGACCCAACTTCAAATCTGTTAGACATAACAAGAGGAGATAAGGGAGGGAAATTGGTTATGTTAAAGACTGGAGAGTCTTGAACAACTTGTTTCTGTCTGTCCCCAACATCAGCTGTAGCTTTGGTGCTTGTCTCCTTAATTACCTCTTGATACTGGATGTGAGGCATCTGGTTGTTTTGGACTGTTGTAACTGGTGCTTTCACTCTCCATTCTTGTGTCGCCTTACCTTTCTGTGTAGGTTGAGCAGCTTTAGTTAAGCAATTGTGTCCAACCTCCAAACATTTCTCACAGTACAAAAGTTTCCACTCATAAATCACATCCTGTATGAAACTCTTTCCATTTGGATCTAAAATCTCTATTTCATTAGGTAACTTTTTTGACACATTTACCTCAATGAGCATACGAGCATAAGAGATTCTGGATTGTTTAGTAGTGCATTCATCAGCAAATATAGGTTTACCAAGGACACTGGCAATCCTACTTAAAGAATTGTTGCCCCAACAAGACATTGGTAAGTTAGGAAACTTTAACCATAAAGGAATTTCTGAAGGGAAAGCTGCCTTGAAATCAAAATCCACAGACCATTGTTTCAAAATCATGGGTCTATTGGCAATAGTATATGGTCCTCCACACAGTATTTCCTTAGCATCTTCAATGGAACTGAATTTAACAATATAATAACCCTCATCATGATAAAACAGTTCAGGTTCAGGAACATGTGACCAATGGAGATTAATAAATCTCTTCATTCCATTATACCCAGGGCTATTACCTAACACAAATACAACCAAAGCACTTTTCCATTTCACTTCTTCCTCCTCCACTTCTTCCTTCACCAATTGACCAACTGGTTTGCCATTAACAAGCGTAGGGGGAATATATTCTAAGGACATACCATTTGCAGCAAGTCTGTTACTCTGGAAGAGACTAGTCCACTGTTTGGGTGGATCTAGTTTTGGACCTTCCGCTGTAACAGCCTTTGGTGGATCAGCTGGTGTTGATTGTTGCATGCAGATCTGGACTCCATTCTCCAGCTCCATCGAACCAGCAACTGACTTGATTGAAGGCTCTGTACTCTTCACATCTGCTATTGGAATCACTGGAACACCAGATGGTTGTGGATCTGTTGATATTTGAGGTAATGGAACAGTAACCACAGTAGGATTTAATGGAACAGTAGTACCTACCATCGGTACAATAGTAACAGTATTTTGGAGTACTGTATTACTCGCATAGATTGGGACTAATTCCTTTCTTGGACGACCTCTCCTCTTTGCATAACTACTTCTGCTAGGTTTACTTACCTTAGCAGATGCAATGGAGAAGAAGAAGATGATAAACAGTGTAGAAGATGAAGAGAAAAGTAGAGAGAAGACGGAGCTTCTCTCTCTAAGTCATTTTTTACCACAGTGCCCTTCAGCTTTGTTGAAGTGATCGTGAGCACACATATTGAAACTCTTTGTATTTTATTTTACTAAACTAAAAATATTACACAAAAGCATAAATACTGCTCTTCAGTGTCACCATGCTAACATAAATTGAAACAAGTGAAGAAACTGAATTTATTAATTTCAATTCATATTTGGAAAAACATAACTAATTTTATCCATGAAAATCCACCATGCCAACAGAAATTGAAGCAAGTGAAGAAACTGAATTTATTGATTTAATTTATCTTTGAATAAAATACTCAATTTCATTCATCAAAACCCTAAATCATAAATATGTCTTTATTGCACTTTGTTCTCATGAATTTGAAACAAAAAAGAAAGAAGAAACAAATAGAAAATAATAAATTGATGTTAAAGAGTAAGAAAAGCACCTACAAGTTGAAGAGATAAGGAACACCGAAGATAATCTGAAAAGCTCTATAATTGTTATGTAAGGAAATTGAATAAAAATCCGCATACTGTTATGAAATAGAAGATTCTTACACTTCTATTTAAGGTGAATGTCTTTAATGTACTTAATTAGAGAGATTTTAGAGTCCTATTATTGGTAGCAAGATCTTCCTCCTCCCTATAAATAGAGGTGCTCTCTACCATTGTAATTCACCCCTCTCAACTCAATAAGAAGAACTCTCTCTACTCTTCTCTCTATTGCTATTGTTCTTGTTCTGTTGTTCTTGTCTTTTGCTTTAGTTTATAACACGTTATCAGCACGAGACTCTACCGTCTCAAGTATCATTCTCGAAAATCCAAGGTATTTTCCCTCTTCCTAATTTAATTTTCGAGTATGTCTGACATTATGAAAAGAAAGTTCGTTGCCCTTGAAATTTCGGGCAAGAACTATATGACATGGGTGTTGGATGCTGAAATCCACCTAGATGCTATGGGTCTCGGAGACACCCTCAAAGATAAAGAAAAAGCATCCACCCAAGATTGTGCGAAGGCCTTGATTTTCTTGCGCCACCACCTTGACGAAGGTTTGAAGATTGAATATCTCACCGTCAAGGATCCACTCGTTTTGTGGAACAGCTTAAAGGAGAGATATGACAACCTGAAGTTGGTCACTCTGCCACAAGCACGATATGATTGGGCCCATCTGAGGCTACAGGACTTTAAGTCCGTTTCTGAATATAATTCTGCTATGTTCAGAATTACTTCTAAACTGAAGCTATGTGGAGATAACATCTCCGATTACGATATGCTTGAGAAAACGTTTACAACGTTTCATGCCTCCAATATGGTACTGCAGCAACAGTACCGAGAGAAAGGCTTTACGAAGTACTCTGAACTGATTTCTCTCTTACTAGTGGCTGAGCGAAATAATGATCTGCTCATGAGAAATCACGAAAATAGACCAACTGGGTCTACACCACTGCCTGAAGCAGATATGGTGCACTCGCATTATGCCAAACATAAAAGGGACCATGATCACGGTCATAAACGGGGTCAAAGCCAAGGACGTGGACAAGGAAGAAATTCCAAAGAAGTCCGTCACCCCCCAAAGAGAGATAACCACCGAAAGCAGAAACGGGATCCCGAAGATCCTAAGGCAAATAGTTCAGAAACTATATGTTATCGTTGCGGTGGGAAAGGGCACTGGTCAAAGATTTGTCGTATACCAAGACACTTGGTTGACCTTTATCAAGCATCTCGAAAGAGAAAAGGCCCTGAAACAAACTTTGTCTATGACGACAATGAGGACATCACCCACCTGGATGTGGCAGACTTCTTTGAGCAACCCGATGGAAAAATAGACCACCTAATCGGCGATGGATCCGTGATGAAAGAAGATGGAGTTATTTGATTTTGTTCTACTTATTTGTATTAGTTAGTGAATAAACTAATAGTCATTAGCATTAGCTCGTATTAGTTAGTTCATAAAGCAATGTTAGCAGTAGTTCTTTAGAATATCTTCAATATGTTCAAATATATATAAAACTTTTATTTTCCAGTGGGGGTAATCGACTAGCCTGAAAAACTAGTCGATTATCAACTATTTTCACATTAAAGTTGAAAAACAATTGATCAACAATCGATTGTCTTTGGCTAACAATCGATTGTCTTGAAACAGTGTGTTCTGGAATTTTTTCAAAAATAGCCAACAATCGATTGTCTTTGTCTAACAATCGATTGTCTTGAAACAGTGTGTTCTGGAATTTTCAAAAATAGCCAACAATCGATTGTCTTTGTCTAACAATCGATTGTCTTGAAACAGTGAGGTCTGGAATTTTTCAAAAATCACCCACAATCGATTGTCTATATCTAACAATCGATTGTCGTTAGGCAGTGTAATCTGGAATTTTTCAAAAATCATCCACAATCGATTGTCTATGTTTAACAATCGATTGTCTATGTTCCAACAATCGATTGTGTGTGTTTAATAATCGATTGTCTCATGAAAAACGCTGAAATTTTCAAACTGCAAAGTAATTGATTATGGATAACATATCTGATTTTGTTAGCCAACTGTTAGTAGCAGATTTTGAAAATATTATGTGACACAAAAGAATTGAACTTGTTTATTCTTATGTTCGTGTATTTCTTTTGTATGTTAAACTATGGGATAGCAAATATAGATATCTCACAAAGCGAACTTGGACCAACGTCCAATTGTAAAAGTATTTGCCTAGTTGATTCATGTACTACACATACAATACTCAAAGAAAAGAAGAGTAATTGTGTAAGGCAAACATTACTACAATCTATGGAAGTAGTAAATTGATTGAAGGCTCCGGAAGAGCAAATCTAACTCTGCCCAAAGGCATGACGTTAATCATTGAGAAATGTTCTCCTCCAAGTCTAAGAAGAACTTGTTGAGTTTTAATGATATCAATCAAAACGTTCTCCTCCAAGTTTAAAAGGAACTTGTTGAGTTTTGAGAATCTATCTTAGAGAATGCAATGTTCTCCTCCAAGTCTAAAAGGAACTTGTTGAGTTTTAAAGATATCATTCAAAATGGATATCATATTGAGACAATAGATGAGAATAATCTTGAACTCTTCATGAAAACGAGGCTGCCCGCTTCGACTTGGGTTCACGCCATTTTGCATGCAACAATACTAGTTTGTCGGCTGCCACTTCGGTTTGGGGTCACGCCATTTTGCATGAAGCAATGCTAGTTCGTCGGCTGCCCACTTCGGTTTGGGGTCACGCCATGTTGCATGCAGCAATGCTAGTTCGTCTCTGACTGACGAATTGACACAAATATTCCCCATTGCAATTGGTTTTGGGTCATGAACCCAATATATCCCATTTAAGAAGCTTTGGATGCGCAGTATATGTGCCTGTAGCACCGCCATCCCGCACCAAAATGGGTTTGCAAAGGAGGTTAGGAATATATGTTGAGTTTGACGCGTCCTCCATTATTCGCTACCTCGAAACATTGACAGGAGATTTGTTCACTGCACTATTTGCAGACTGTCAATTTGATGAGACACTTTTCCCAAAATTAGGGGGAGAAGTTGGTGAAACCAAACGGGAAATTTTGTGGAAAAATGCATCATTATCTCATCTTGATCCACATACCTCTATTTGAAAGAAAGAGGCACAAAAGATTATCCATTTGCAAAGAATAGCAAATCAAATGCCTGAAGCATTTATAGATTTGAAAAGGATAACAAAATCACATATCCTCGAAGTGAATGTGATTCACAAATACATATTCAATGTTGGAAGAATATGAACATGAAATTGGTATTGAATATACCACACTCACTCCTAGAAGGAGGCTTGAGATGATACCACCCTCACCCCTAGAAGGAGGTTTGAGATGATATATGGCATGAATGATCGTTGGTCGCGTACCTATTGTACGCCAAAGTATTTTGGAAATATGACCATTAAAGGACAACGATAATGCAAGAAACATATCTTGCATATAAGTTTGACATGACCATAATGGTATAACTTTCTCTTTAAGAAAGATATTCACCACACGGATGTTGATGAACCTGTGGTAGTACAAAGTTAATTGAGAGCTCTCGAAGAGCCAATTATTACTATGTTGGAGAAACACAATTGAGTATTGTGCTGTAGTAAGTCTCAAAGAAACTTATCCAGTTTCCAAAAGTACACGCGAAGGCGATTGATGATATTGAGACTATAAATAAAGGAAGGCTTTGATTCTCCTATTACTACAACTTGTAGCGGGGTAATTTGTATATGAAAAGCTACCCGCTTTGTTCTCCAGTTTGTACTACACAAACGAAAGAATGCCACAATAAAGTGGATATCTATTGGTATAAAACCCATGTCATAATAAACCCGAAGTTTATTGATAAGTGCACATGTCATGGTGTAAATTTGAAGTTTACCAATATTGATAATTTAGTCAGTTGACATTCGTGTTAGCCATCTCATTTGAAGTATGATGTGCAAATTCACATAGGTGAATATCAAAGAACTAGAAGTTCTTGTTCTCAGTAATGAACTGACCAACTAAAGAGTTCGGGTTGAAGCCCCTAAATTCTGGAAATATCAAAGGTGAATATGGGCCCATTCACCTGCCATGTATACCACATATGATGCATCTATGGAATGGTTACATGCGCAATTGTTATTGACCCGCAGCCTGGCCGGTGCTTGCGAGGTAAATCGCTCAGTAATCTAACTTCGAGCATAGTTTCCAGATTCTCTACTCAAGACAGTTCATCTTGATAAGTTGGTTTATATTAAAGTTGGTTTAGCAAGATAATTATTGAGTGCTGCCACTTAATAGCTAAACTGTTTCTTATGAGAACTAAGTTATATATATATATCAGTTTGATATAAGTTGTATACGAGAGTATATTCTCCCCTCACAAGTGGTTCAGGGTCAGGAACCAAATAATTTCATCTTATTATTAAGGTGCTGTGTATATTGACATAATGCACAAAGATGATTTCCCAAAGTTGAGGAAACATGTTAGCTTTACTAACATGAGGGGGAGACATGATAAACACTTGAGAAAAGGTTACATGGGATGAATTCTCATTTGTATATGTATATCCCCGAATATCATGATATGAACCTGAAGTTCATAAAAGGGATAATTCAAATTGCAACATATTGCAAAGCATGCTTTACGCATTTACTGACCCAAAGAAAGCAACTAAATGGAAGAGATACAATTCAAGAAGAATTGATTCCATATGAAAGACATGTAGCTTTGAACCTGTAGTTCATATGCTTGAAACTATAAAGTCAAAGGTATGTATAATCAATTTTCGATACCTTATTTGTTTAGCATGACATGAAACTTTGATATGCAGCTAAAGTCTATTATGTGACTTACATGACTTAACTTGAAAGATTTAAGTTGCTTGAAGCATATGCAATTCTTGGTCCTGAAGTACCGCATCCTAAGTACAATTTGTGTACATATGAATCTTGCAATAACTATAAGCATGATGGATTTGAGAATGCATCTATGGAGATATTGAAGAGCTATTCCACGACATTATATGAAGATGTTCATATCTATCAAGAATGATGATTTCAAGGTGCGGAATATTTATTCAAGTCAATATGGTTGATTTATTCATCAAGCATCTACCAAAGATCGTTTTGAAGATGATGCACAAGATTGGAATGCAAATGCTCAAGGATATAAATCGATGTACTCATTAGGGGGAGTCAATGCGCGTTGCACTCTTTTTCCCTTACAAGGTTTTGTCCCACTGGGTTTTCCTTGCAAGGTTTTTAACGAGGCAACCAATAGGCGCATATTCAA
The DNA here is from genome assembly GCA_034376525.1 of Nicotiana benthamiana. NCBI lineage: Eukaryota > Viridiplantae > Streptophyta > Magnoliopsida > Solanales > Solanaceae > Nicotiana > Nicotiana benthamiana. The sequence goes on from CM067338.1 coordinate 98,834,564, forward strand.
ACATGTGTACTCTTTTTCCTTACTTTAATTTTTTCCCATTGGGTTTTGGTTTTAAGGTTTTATGAGGCACATCATTGAATAGACATTCAAGGGGGAGTGTTATGAAATAGAAGATTCTTACACTTCTATTTAAGGTGAATGTCTTTAATGTACTTAATTAGAGAGATTTTAGAGTCCTATTATTGGTAGCAAGATCTTCCTCCTCCCTATAAATAGAGGTGCTCTCTACCATTGTAATTCACCCCTCTCAACTCAATAAGAAGAACTCTCTCTACTCTTCTCTCTATTGCTGTTGTTCTTGTTCTGTTGTTCTTGTCTTTTGCTTTAGTTTATAACACATACGTAATAATTTAAAAGCTACATATAATATTTGTGTAAGTAGAAAAAGGCCATGTATAAAAGTTATGTAAAATGACCTAAGTGTCCTCAAACTTTGTCCTAAGCAGACATGTTAAAACTTTTTCTTTTCTATAATATAAAAAAGTGTGGCACTTAGTTCAATATGGTGGACATTTACGTGATTCTTCTTTTTGCTGATAAATGTAACCCATTGCGCTACTGGGACATAATTTTAATAATACCTCAAAAAGGCCATTTGTGCAAATGCCCCGAGTAGAGTCCACATTTTCTAAGCCTTTTTAGATAGGGATTTTTATATATACATTCCATATAGCAAATCTTACTATTATTATTGTGCATTGTTTGTTTATTACCTTCATATCTCATATTTTTGTTACATAATATATACCAAACAAGATATTTGCTGATTTTTCATCCAAAATTAACACTAGACAATTAAGGCAAAATCCAAAACTTAATAAAGAGACACCAAAAATAACGCCTATCATTATGGTTGATAATTAATGTTTGATTTTCTACCATTTAAATTGTAAATCAAGTAAGGTAACATATGTATAGCACATTCATTTACATATATAGCCGTCTCAAAATTGATACGTTACCATCAGTATTTATTTTTGAAACTGATCCATGATTCAAGGGATGATGTAAAACTTCCCCATATTTCACCAAAAATTTAAAATTATAGTAAAAATCTCACTCTTTACCTTCTTTCTCTCATCTGGTAAGGCAAAATATTAAAATTCTTTTCTCTTCCCTACTTATAGTAAACAGCAAATTTCATGGCAACGAATAAGGTGAAACTCATTAATATTATTGATTCCACCACTTCAGCCTCTAAAATCGGTAAGAAATTGAAGAAGAAAATAATTCACTGAATATAAGGTGTATATAATAGTTTTCTTTGTATACTAATGTATCAATATTCGGGCGTTGAAGTTGCAGGAAAAAAAATTAAAAAAGTAGTAGATGTTGAAGTTGTTTCCAGATTGTTTTAAAAATGTAGACAATTGTAGTTAAATGTAGTTAATGTTTTATGAAGTATTTCCAGAGAGTTTTAAAAATGTAGATAATTGTAGTTAAATGTAGTTAATGTTATACGAAGTATTTCCAGAGAGTTTTAAAAATGTAGCCAAATGTAGTTAAATATAGTTAATGTTATATGAAATGTTTCCAGAGAGTTTTAAAAATGTAGACAATTGTAGCTAAATGTAGTTAATATTTTATGAAGTATTTCCAGAGAGTTCTAAAAATGTAGATAATTGTAGTTAAATGTAGTTAATGTTATATGAAATATTTCCAGAGAGTTTTAAAAATGTAGACAATTGTAGTTAAATGTAGTTAAATGTAGTTAAGGTTATATGAAGTGTTTCTAGTGAATTTTTAAAATGTAGTCAAATGTAGGTAAATGTAGTTCATAATAGATAAAGACAAAAGGTTGTAGATAAAGACAAAACATTGTAGTTCATATTCATGAAAGCTAAGCAATTAATTACAATATTTGTAGTTATATCAACTTTGTAGTTAATTGTAGTTATTTGTAGTTAATCAATTGCATATCCAATTGGAACACAATCTGTCGGTGTAACATCATTATCTCCAACTATATTTCTATCAACAACCTCCTGAACAAAGACAGCCTTTTACAAACAAAATCCTAACATAAACCCATACAACAGATCCGTTGACTTCCACAGAGAAGCGAAACTTCATAACAAAAATTATTAGAATTAAGTATATTATGGTGAATTAGATATTATACATGTATGTTATTTAGTTTCACCAAGGACTGTAATATTGTAGAAGTCTCGTCATCAGTTTATGCTTGGCGTGATACCAAAAATACATTTCTATACAAATGAATGAAAGGATTAATAGATATTTAAAAGGCTACGACAAAGAAATAAAATCTCAAAGGTCAAATAATGGTGTAATTCATAAAATAGAATTTGTTGATGTTGTGGTTGATTGTGCTCTCGATCCGTACAATTTTCTCGCGTTTGTTCCGGTGGTTGAGGGCGCCGGCGGCATTGTTACTGATTGGGAAGGGCGTGAGCTTCTCTGGATGCTTCAACTCTGGTGCCGGACGGTGGGTTTAAGATTGGGGCTACTGCTGGGAAAAACATACATCAACGTGTTATTTCTGCACTATCCTAGTGACTGGTTTATTTCATTGTAGTTGCTTACTGAAAGACTGATGATTATGTAAAATATATGAAAAGATCTTGTTCCACAAATCAAGCCTCTAATTGTTCCACAAATCAAGCCACTAATTAATAGTTGATCTTAAACCTTAAAGATAAATTTTGGTATATAAATTGAAAGGTGGTATACTTAAATGTAATAAACACTAACCTTAAACATGAGTGGTGATAAAGTTTGCTATATGGGATGTATATGTAAAAATCCCTTTTAAATAAGGACAGAAAACAATTGGGCCTCAACCAAGAGCCCATTAGAAGGCCTACAGGAAAGCAGCACCCACTGAGAGAGTTGTCTTGCTGAAGGAGGCATCCTCATCGATTTTCTCCTCTTTCTTTAATTTCAGTTTCAATCTTCTTCTGCAACCCTAGTTTTTTACTCTCTCTCCCTCTCGCTATGACGAAGCAGCAAGCTAACTGGTCTCCTTATGACAACAATGGAGGGTACTTCATTATATATTATTACCATTTTTTTGCGTCGTTTTGTTATTATGTCGATGTTGATCTCGATGCTAATGTATCTGATCCGTACATTGTTGCAGAACGTGTGTTGCGGTTGCAGGTGCAGATTACTGTGTAATTGCTGCTGATACTCGGATGTCCACTGGCTACAACATCCTAACTCGCGATTACTCCAAAATCATTAAATTGTATGTCCCTTTGTCCTCTAATTTACGTTGTAATTATTATGGAGTAGGATAATCATACTTATTAACACAAAATTTAAGCATAATTTTATATAAAGCCTTATGAGGATGTAATGAAAGTTCCGAAAAGGACTCCTCAGCTCAGAAGAAGTCAAATACTCCCTATGTTTCAATTTCATTGAACCTTTTCGGAGTACAAGGGTCAAATTGACTAATTTTTAGCGTGAATTCGGATATAGATTTTTTTAGGTTTTTAAAATAAAATTTACATATTTAGAAAATAGATAAAAAAATATTAGAAGTGACAATAGTTAACAATTCAATATATTTAAATATTATTTGAAAAAAAGATATGGTAAAAGAAAACCTCGTTCGATTCCCCAAATAATTGTAGTTTCATTCTTTTTGAAATGGAGGGAGTATGTCACAACTCAGACGGTTGTGTGAAGCATATAGATTTACTGAAAATGTCTGAAATAACATTGAACGAAACCAAATGTTCCAACCATTGAAATTCTAGAATGCAAGCTCTTCTGTACTACAAACGTCCAACATAATGATGTCACTTATGTTAGTTCTAAGAAGAAGTAGGGCTCGGTTGGGCCATGTGAATATCAATGCTCTTGACTTTAGATATCTCTTAAGACATCACAAAGGAATTTGATTTCTTCCACACATTTTTGCAATCAGTAATTTGGTAATCTACTACAGAAATTTTAGGAGTCTTAGAATGCCTGGTGTGACGCAGAGGATACAACCACAATCCAGTAGCTTATATTTGTAAAAACTACATGTCGAAATGGTCTTTCCGCTCTTACTTGACGGACTTTTTTTCATTGGAAATCAACATGCTTATTTTATGAGTAGCATATGGTGACATAAATTTAAGGAAAATGAATCACTAACAGAGAATCTATCACATCATTGGACTTGCATAGGAGCTTCTTGATTGACAAATTAAGAATAATACCTATTGCTCAATAACACGACCTGAACAATAGCTTGATTAGGATTGACAATATGCACCTCTTGAAGTAGCGGAAAAGTTTTTTTTTCATGTCTTCGTGGCATCAGATTTCAGCCTATGCTTCTGTTCTCCCACATTGAAAAGTTCTCCAGAATATTTGAATGATACTCTCTACTGAAATTTTCAAAATTCTGAGCCCTATTATTGCCTTCATGGCTTAAAACTTCTTCAGTTCTACGTATCTTGGTCAAACCTCTTTTAGAAATCAAATTCAAACTCTTTGTTGGAGAAATGGAAAGGGTTGAAGAATCAGCCAAAGAATTAAGACAATGGAGTGATTACCAAAAGATGTATATTCCTTCTCTTGATTTCCAAATATAGCTGCAATCTCTTGTGGTAGTGCTTCCCAAAAGATGTATATTCAACAACAACAACAACCCAGTGGAATCCCACTAATGGGGTTTGGAGAGGGTAGAATGTATGTAGACCTCGATGGTAGAGAGGTTATTTCTAGGAGATCTTTGGCCAGTATTAAAAATAGTGTGAAGTGAAGAAAAACGACAACCCCCATTTCACGAAAAGCGAGAAGCGAAGCACCTGCTTTTTTTTTAAGTGAAGCGGAATTTAAAAAAAAATTAAAATAAATATGGCATAGACAACACATGTAATTGTAAGCAAATCTTCAATACTTCAATTAAAAAACTTAACAGTAGCATGAATTAAAGCACAAAATGAACATCCTATTCTTCTACAAACAGTGTTATCAAAGGCGAAAAGGGCAAAAAAACTATAAGGTCCGTTGAGGCTTTAAGTGCAAAATGCAAATAAAGCGTGGGCTTTAATAAAAAAAAGCGCAACTAGAGAAAAAGTAAAAATATGTATATGTAGTCTAAGACTAATAATTATAAGCATGAATAACAAATATATGGACAAATAAATTAGAAAAAATTTACGATAAAGTGAAATTCAATTGTTTAATGTTGTCTTTTAAAGATTACACTCATTGGCGAGTAAAAGTATGCCTAAGAGCCTTGATACGATACTAAAGTGCCCACAAAGCGAGGCGAAACACTCAACATGTTTTAAGCCTTCACGGGCTTACACGCGCCTTTGACAACACTGTCTACAAGATTGTCAAATTCTTGTATTCCACTATCATTATTATATTGCTCATCATCTTTTTCAACTTCATCTTATTCATCAACTAGGGAAAAAATAGCTGCCTCTTTTCCCTTCCTCTGTAAACTTGAAGTTGAGGTGCTCCCCCTCAAACCATAAATTCTCTCCCCAATTTGCCTCTGCAACATCACCCCAAGTGAAATCAGAAGTATCCTTAAATACTTCTTCATCCGCTTGATCTTTTGGGACTCCAGTTAGCCATTCATTAGCATCATCGATGTTGTCCAAACTAATTAGATCAATTACATTGCGAGCATTGTAACGACGCCTCAATGTTCTGTTGTATTTAATGAAGACTAGATTATTGAGACACTTCAATGTTAGTTTGTTCCTCTTTTTGGTATGAATCTGCAAATAATAAGTAATTAGTAAGATTAAGATAATTGAGATATAATTTAATTATTTCAATATACTAAATGTTTCTTATTAGTTCTTACATGCTCAAACACGCTCCAATTCCATTCACACCCGGATGAGCTACATGTTAGACTTAGAACCTTGATGGCAAACTTTTGTAAATCTAGAGTTGAATGACCATATTGCTTCTAACATTCGACCGTAGAAGTAGAACAAATTTTTAAAACATAATATTGATAAAGAAATAACTTATTAACTATAAACAACATATAAGCACTCGCTCACCTGGTGACTTCGTCTTCCTTTTTCTAATGGCCATGTTTTTTTTAAAAGTTGCTCAACATTCCTATAAATACTAAATTTCTCTGTGATTTTATCTTGCATGGGTTCTTCAAGTATCAACTTCTCATACTTCTCAATACATTCATAGTATCCATTCTACAAAGGTTCACCTCCTAGAATCCTCTCTTCATTGTCATAAAACAGTTTTGGGTTCAAAACAAGTCCAGCTGCATGCAAAGAGCTATGAAGCTTACTATTCCACTTTTTATCTATGATCTCAAAGACTTTTTGTATTTTCTTTGATCACTAAAAGAGGCTTGAATAGCCTCCTTTGCCCTATCAATTGCTTCGTACAGGTAGCCCATTGGCGACCTTTGCTCCCCATCCACCGAACGAAGCACTTTAACTAAAGGACTACCAATCTTCAATGCATAAACCACATTGTTCCAGAATGAAGGAGAAAGTATAATATTTGCAGATTCTCTCCCTCGAGCTTCCCTTCCATAGGACTGGTAGTGTACTCATCTGAAACAAACAACTTCTTCAAATTGCTTTTTTGCTCATACATCCTAGCCAAAGTCAAGAAAACAGTAGTAAATCTTCTCTGTGCAGGTTTCACCAAGCTTCTTTGTTTAGTGAATCTCTTCATCACGTTCAATTACAAACGTCTTTGAACCATATTAGAATGCACATTAATTTCCTAATTAAAGACAGTACTGAAGGGTCTTTCCTTGAAAATTATCACCAAAGATCAAATTAATAGAATGTGCTGCACACGCAGTCCAATAGATATGCGGGTCGCAAGCAAACATCATATCACCGGCTTTAACATTTTCACTGGCGTTGTCTGTGACAACTTGAATAATATTTTCTGCTCCAAAGAGTCTATTGCACTCTTGAACAAGGAGCACATTTTGGTTGAATCAGTCGAAGAGTCGCTTGCATCGACGGACTCAAGAAACATGCTTCCCTCCTGAGAATTCAACAAGATATTGATGATCATTTTTTCATTCTCGCTGTCCACTTATCCATCATAATGGAGCAACCAAACTTGTTTCATTCTTCTTTGAGATCTTCCACGATTTTGTTCAGCTCTGCCACTTCCTTTTTTAGATATGACCCACTAACTTCATAATAAGTCGGAGACTTTATTCCTGAACCATATTGGCCTACGGCCTAAATAAAAGCAACAAAAGTTACCTTATAATTAAACACAATTAAAAGGAAGACCTGCATTATATATCCACCGGGCAAAAAAGGTAACGGCATGGTCCCTCAAAATCGTTTTTGCATCAACTTGAGGAATACCACCTTTTCCTCCCTTATCTCCAGATATTTGCGGGAAATAACAATCCATATGATCTTTGGTCTTGCCAGTAGATCCACAACTAGAAGACATTGGTGGAAGCATCCTTCCCCTCTTTTGTGATTTTGGTGGAAGCGACGAAGCAGCATCACCTTCTTCTGTTTCATTATCATCATCAAAATTATAAAGTTCTTGTTCATGAATCATTTGAGTCTTTAACTCTTTCGTTTTTGAATGTGTGCTTTCAATTCTTCCTTCACATGCCCCGAAACTTTAGGACAAAATGCGACATTTTGATCACCACCGATTAGATGCGCTTTTTGTCGATAGATTCCTTCATTTGCAATCTTATCACAAAAAAGACATCCGATGGTCATCTTGTTGGTCTCGCTAACTCTTGCAGAGTAAGCCCAAGTCGGGTCTTTCCTATCTTCTTTTGGCGCCATTAAAAGAGCAACTACATAACACATAAGAAAGGCAATAAGAACTAAGAATGAAAGATATATAATTGGGCAGAATTTGGGCAGAACAGAATTTTTCTAAAAATAATTTGCCAGCATTTTGGCACTTTTTGGACGTTTAGAAAGAAAAAGAAAAAAAGAAGAAGAAGAATGAAAAATAAAAAGTGCAAAAGCTGTTGTAATGTTGAAGAAGAAGAAGAATGAAAATAAAAAGTGCAAAAGCTATTGTTGTAATATTGAAGAAGAAGAAGAAGAACCCTAGTCTGCTTGAACAAATTGCTGCTTGAAGTGAGGAAGAAATCGCTGGTTTAGAACCCTAGTTTGCTGCTGAAGAAGCCGAAGAAGTGCTAAAATAGAAGTCAGCGATTTGGGTCTTTTAATTGAACAAGACTTTGGGTCTTTTATTTCAAAAAGTGACCGCTTCTCCCGCTCCGCTTCACCGCTTCTCGCTTATTAGAGAGAAGCGGGCGATTATGTATACCTGAGCCACTTTTAATTGGAGTAGAGACCAGCCTCCCACTCCGCTTCGCTTCTCGCTTAAAGCGAGAAGCGAGCGCTTTTCTCATCACTGCCTTAGGCTCAGAGACAAAAGGTCCATAACAACAACAAAAATTAGAAAAATAATATTAGTATCGTAAGAGACATCAAATAAATGGAAGGGCGATGATAACACAAATACTATGAAAAAGTGTGATACACAACATAAATTGCTAGAAGTCCCAAACAAAACCCTATCAGACTAGCCAGTACAAAGAAGAAAAATGTTCGACTACCCCCTAATCTGCAATCCTAATGCTCGATCTCCACACTTTCCTATCAAGAGCCATGTCCTCGGAAATCTAGAGCCGCGCCATGTCCCTGATCACTTGCCCTAATAATTCTTAGGACGCCCTCTACCTCTTTTCGTACCTGCCAAAGCCGACCGCTCACTTCTTCTAACTAGGACGTCCAGGCTTCTCCTTTGCACGTACCCGAACCATCTAAGACTCGCTTCCCGCTTCTTGTCGTCCACCAAAGCCACGTCCACCCTCTCCCGAATATCTTCATTCTTAATATTATCCAGCCTAGTATTCCTTGTAATGATTTCCAAATCTGGCTGCAATCTTTTACCTTGCCCCATCCCTTTGCTGTCTTTCTCTAGTGTTTGTGGACCTATTTATCTTGGTTAATTGTAAATTTGAAACTTCTCTCCATCAATTGGTTCTATCTCAAGTAGCGTCCATTCTTCACTAAGATCTAGGTATTCACTTTGAAGTATAATTGCTGCGAATTTTTCTTTATCGTTAAGATTTATTAAAGCTTTTCAGCTATTTTTCCTATCATCACATTTTGTTCATCCAGTTTTTCGACACGGGTGCAGATCCTTCAAGATGTAAATTCTAAGATTCGGGGATGCGGATCCTAGTACAGATAGGGGTGCGGGGATTCCGACTAAAAATAACTTAACAAAATAAAAATATCTCTAAGTTATGAAAATCTTGTGAAATACTTACGTATAACTTGTTAAGTGTGAATTTCTTTTTTATTCTCAAGTTGTAGACAAGTAAAATAATTGATTTCCTAGATAAAGTATGCTATTTTCTTCAAATTTACCCTACTTTTGGTTCTAATTTCGAGAATCAAATGTATCTCGTCTTGAATTTTTCCGCATGTTGTGGTCAAAGTACCCAAAATTGTTTGACAAGACCCGGTACAGATCTAATACCGACACCCGTACCACCGTAATGTTGATACGGGTGTGACACCTAAACTGCTGTGTCGGAGCATAAATGCACCGTAGACCTAATTTGCGATCGCATAGTGCGCCGCATAAGGGTCTTCAACTTAGCTCAACTTCTACTTCACTCTGCGGCACTTATGCGACCCATATATTGATTCTGTAGTCGCAAAGCAGACCGCAGAATTGCATTTTTTCAACCCAAAAGTTTCCTCAACACCTTAGTGCATTCTTTAACCCAAAAAGTCCTGACCGTTTTTACTACTTCTGTACGCTTTAGCTCAACTTGATACAACAAAATCTTAAATTACTTAGCGAAGTTTTCTGGGGCCTTACATTCTTCCCTGCTTAGGATCATTCGTCCTCAAATGAGAAGCAAAGTTCGCCCCAACAAAGTGGCATGTTTTGTTTGTCTTCTAGCAAGAGAAGCTGTCTTTACTTAAGACAATCTCACTAAGACAGAATATCAGTTGGGGTCCAAATGTTATTTATGTAAAGCTCAGGAGGAGACAGTCAACCATATCTTTTTGCACTGCAGTGTCATAGATCAAATTTAGAAGATATTCGTCAACCTGAGGGGAATTAAATGGGTTATGCCAGGGAGAATCAGGGAAGTTCTAACAAGTTGGAAAATAGATGGAATGCAGTCTGGCCAGAAGGAGAGATAGAAGATTGTCCCTACATGTATATGGTGGACAATTTGGAAAGAAAGGAATCTAAGATGTTTTGAGGATACACATAATACAGTACAAAAGTTGAAAATGAGCTGCCTTACGCTCTTTTATTTTTTGTGTAAACAGGAGTGCTTAGAAGAGAGTGAATGTATTTTTGATATTTTAGACCGCTCATGAGCTTTATAGAGACTTAGTATGTCTCTCTTTGTACTCCCTTTTGTAATTATAGGTGACTACCGATTTAATGTAGTCATGTTTATATCTAATAAAAAAATGTTACCAATTTTAAAAAAAGTTCGCCCCAACCACCCAATATGACTTATCTCTTTTCTCACATACCTCAAACTCCCAAATTTTCCAGAAATTTTGGCATACTTTCCTTTGTAATGGGGCCTATCCACCTGCCACAGAACCACCAAAACCATCCTAGCAACACATCTGTAACCAAGCAAATCACACAATATACCCATAACACAACTCTTCCACATAACTAGCATTACATTATCAAAATGATATTAGGTTTTTAGCTCTTGTATAGGATGCATTCCTAGATTTTTGCCTTTGTCCATGTTAGAAGTCTTGATTTCCTGTGTCCATGCTCAAAAAAGGGGATCCAGGATTTTAAACCGGCGGGTCCAAGTACCAGTGTTCCCAGTATTGTGATTTTTGACAATAGGTGCGAACTTAAAAAGCATGTCTTTTAAAATCTGTGAACTACTAAAGGCAGGGCAATGCACCACTACCAGAAGGTCGAAGTAAATAGGTTTAATAGTTGGATAACCATGCTTATATTTACACGAATAATTGAAATGGATAAGCACACGTCTGAAAACCAAAAAAAATTCTTTCACCTTAGTTTGTTTTAGACTAATTTTATTAATGGTGTGTTTGGTATGGCGGACATTATTCCATGGAAAATGTTCTCTTGGAAAATATCATTTTGTTTGGTTGGTGAACGAAAAGTATTTTTTTTCAGAAATCTTATAAATATATATTAAAGATTCATAATAATATCATCAAATTGGCAAGTATTTTGATGTAACTTTTGAGTACTAAATATTAATAATGATATTGTCCAAGTGTTAGTTGAAGCAAGTAATATGAAGATAAAATTAACATAGTCGCAGCTCTTAAGGAAAATGACTTTTGCCCATAAGCGAGGGAAGTCATTTTCTCCCCTTTGGTAGAAAATGTTTTCCATGATAAATGACTTTTGTCTTTCCAATCTCCAGAAAATGACTTCCGAAAAACATTTTCCATGAAGTCATTTTCTCTCATACCAAACCTAAACGAAGCATCCTACTTCGAATAACAATTTTATTAAATGTGCAGAGCGGACAAGTGTGTGCTGGCTTCTTCAGGATTTCAAGCTGATGTGAGAGCTTTGCAAAAGGTTTTGGCAGCAAGGCATCTGGTAAATTCCTGAATCTATTGATACTTTGATATGCAGCATGTTAGGGCTCAATTTCACTGATTTTCTGTGTGCTAACTCTTGTTCAATATGTATTTTATGTGGAGTATTAAGTCATTGGAGCACCAAAGCCCCAAGTTGTATTGTACTCTTTAGTTATTCTTTTGATTGTTGATGTTGCTTTATGTTTTACCAAAACAGAAACAGCAGACAGTTGCCTAATATGATTTGAAGTCGTTGATTGTAGTTTTTGACCTATAGTATGATGTTTGCACTAGTTACCCATGTTACTAGGATTAGCTTTGAACTTCGGTTGTGGAACATGTGAATGGAACCTCGTTGTGCGAAACAGAAGATTGGAGTTTGAGTTTTCGATTTGTGTTGTTTTTAAATGAAGTCTACTTTCCTAAAAAGGAAAACTCTGTGGTATTTAATTTTTTATCACGAAGCTCTAAGATATATTGTATAACACAAAAAGCTACAATGCTCCTTTCATTCATCCTGATAACTCTTGCTTGATTTTCCTTATTGATAAAGATGTTTTCTGACTTTCTTAAATAACCAACATAGTAATCTTTACTTCTCATTTTAGTAGCTTAACTCTATATGATAAATTGTTTTGACTCTTCTTTTTATGATTGTGCCAATTAGATGCTGGTCATTCAATTTGTAAAGGAGTATTATGTGCTTTCTCTATCTTTTTATCGGTAAAAGAAGTATTATGTGCTTTCTCTGTTTGTGGCTTTAATGTGGAAAGATATTTGAAATTATTATGTGCTTTACTTTTTGAGATATCTGCTGTTTAGACGTTGGAACTTAACTCCTACTATAATAATGGAAGTGATATTCTACTTTTTATTCTTTGAAAATAGATCTATCAGCATCAGCACAATAAGCAGATGAGCTGCCCAGCTATGGGTCAGCTACTTTCGAACACCCTATACTACAAACGTTTCTTTCCCTACTATGCATTCAATGTTCTAGGTGGCCTTGACAATGAAGGTAACAGATTATGGCTGGAATACTGTGTCAAGTTTTTATTTTTGTATTCATGGCTGTAAAGAGGCTTCTTATTTTATTCTTAAATTCCCGTAGGAAAGGGCTGTGTGTTTACATATGATGCTGTTGGATCCTATGAGAGGGTTGGATATAGTTCTCAAGGTTCAGGTTCAACTTTGATCATGCCTTTCCTTGACAACCAATTAAAGTCTCCTAGCCCTCTCTTGCTGCCTGCCAAGGTTCGGTTTGATACTTTAATTTTACGAAATTTTCTTTCAAATTGAGGAAGTTTCTAGTCCGGTCAACCTCACCTAAGAATTGTGAGAAAAGAAAAACATGATTTCCTGCTAACAAAGTCCCCATGACCTGCACAGGATGCCGTAACTCCACTTTCTGAATCAGAAGCCATTGACTTGGTGAAGACATGTTTTGCTTCAGCAACAGAAAGGGATATATATACTGTAAGTCATTTATGTGCTGTGCTATCTATTGACACAATAAGATTTAGGAGCTGTGATCTTCAGGAACATTTGGGTTAATTATGCGACCCCGTTTTACAAGTGCTCTTCTTCTCTTCTCTTCTGTCCTCTTCTCTTCTCTTCTTTTTTGTTAACTGTTGGCTATGGGAGGTTGCTTATTAATAATCATTGCTCAGGAAGTGATATCTTACTAATGCTCTTTTTTCTTGAGCCAAAGCTTTCTGAGGTTTTATTTTCCAACCGATCTGGTACTCAATGGATGATTTAGTTGTATAATCTCCACCCTGAGAAGTTCTGTTTGAGAAGGATATGTAGCTTTTATCATCATCCTATTTCCTGACTATGTTGCTTTCATATTGCAGGGTGACAAGCTGGAAATAGTCATATTAAATGCTGACGGTGTTCGTAGGGAAGAAATGGATCTCAGGAGAGATTGATTTCTCTTTTTCGGATTCCTGTGATTTGTGTTTGAATTAGTTTGGAAGGCGTAAGTGAATGCATATGGACATTGAACCCCAAGATGACCCTTTTTCCGGCTGTATGCACAGCGGTTGTTAATTGTATTGTAAACTGCAATTCTTATTACCTGGAAATGCTACGCTGAACTATAAAAGAGCTGAATGTTTAAACTTTGGTTGCGCAAAGTTTAATCTTTAGATGGATTTATTAATTGAACTAGACTTGCCTTTTTACCCAAATGGTCTGTTGAAAACAGTCTCTCCGCTCTTTTAGGGGTAGGGATAAGGCTGCGTACATCTTATCCTCTTCAGAGGGAAATTACTGGATTTGTTATTGTTATTCACCCAAATGAATTTCCTGTGCTACGAACACATTTTGATAAAATATGTTATTAGTAGTTGCTATAGTCTAACTATTTCATGAGTTTGGAGGTAGGCATTTGTCAACTTTGAACGGAGATAACTAAAATGCCAAAGCTTCTTCTGGCCCATTTTAATTGATTTTTAGCTTTTTTTTTTTGTCCACAATATTTGATCATTTTAAGAAGGAATGAACTTTTTTCCAAAATTGTCTTTGGAGTAAAGTGTCTAAGAGTATTTATAACATTTTCAATGAATAAATTAAGGTTTAACATGGTTAATTTTATTGTTAGTGCTAAAAGATAAATTTCTTACGATATACGGAAACAAATCAATTAAATTGATCAGGAGGAGTAATTGATTATTAATATAATGGATAGAATTTTGCCATTTTTTCACTGCAACACCTCGATGCGTCCTGAGTGTGAAAGAATTAGCTTTTTTGTTCCCTCCCTTTCCTTCCTCGAGGGGTTGACTTTATTTTTTAGAGTCCGTTTGACTTAGCTGATTTAAGAGTAGCTGATAAGTATTAGGTGTTGAAAAGCGCTTTCAAGTACTGTAACTGATTTAGAAAATAAGCAGTTACGTGTTTGGATAAAAATGCTGAAATTAACAATACGTAGCTGAAAAATTGGTATACAAAGAGTTTTGTTTTAAAAAGAAGTATTTTAGGGATAGAATAGTAAATATTTTTGTCAAACTTAAATTGCTTATAGACGAGACCATTTTCCAGTGGTTATGGGGCTCCATCAAGGATCGGCGCTTAGCCCTCTCTTGTTTGCCTTGGTGATGGATGCTCTAACCCGTCATATTCAAGGGAATGTGCCTTGGTGTATGCTATTTGCTGATGACATAGTTTTGATAGACGGGACGAGTGTCGGTGTTAATGAAAGGTTAGAGGTATGGAGACAGACTCTCGAGTCTAAGGGTTTCAAAATAAGCAAATCTATGACAGAATACCTGGAGTGCAAGTTTAGCGTCAAACCGAGCGAAGTAGGCGGAGATGTGATGATTGGATCTCAGGTCATCGCCAAGAGGGACAGTGTCAGATATCTTGGGCTGGTGATTCAGGGGGACGGAGAGATTGACGGGGACGTCACTCATCGTATATGAGCGGGGTGGTCAAAGTGGAGGCTTGCATCAGGAGTCCTGTGTGACAAGAAAGGTCCACAGAAACTCAAGGGGAAATTTTATAGAGCTGTGGTAGACCTGCCATGTTGTATAGGGCGGAGTGTTGGCTAGCGAAGAACTCTCATGTTCAGAGAATGAAGGTTGCGGAGATGAGGATGCTCAGGTGGATGTGCGGGCTCACCAGGTTAGATAAGATTAAGACTGAAGTTATTCGAGAGAAGGTGGGAGTGGCCCCAGTGGATGAGAAGATGCGAGAAACGAGGCTGAGGTGGTTCGGGCATGTGCGGAGGAGAAGTCCTGATGCCCCGGTGAGGAGTTGTGAGCGGCTGGCGATGGTCGGCGTACGACGAGGTAGAGGGAGGCCTTAGAGGTATTGGGAAGAGGTGATTCGACAAGACATGGCTAGAATGCGGGTTTCTGAGGACATGACCCTTGATAGGAAAGTCTGGAGGTCTAGTATCAGGGTTGTAGGATAAGGGCCTCTAGAGTTTTTTCGTACTCCTCACCCGGGGTTGGGTGAGGCTTGGCAGGGATATCCATAGATGACTTGTGTATTGGATTGTGTCCCCCTTATGGTAGTTATTTATGGTAGTTACTGTCTGATATTATTGCATACTATTTTATTTATGGTTCTTATGTTTAGATAATTATTTACGCTATTTCTGCTGAAGTTACTAATGCTCTTTTGTTTTTGTTTTTGTTTTTGCTTTTGTTTTTGTTGTTCCTTTCCTTCACTGAGCCGAGGGTTGATTGGAAACAGACTCTCTGCCCTCTCGGGTAGGGGTAAGGCCCGTCTACATATTACCCTCCCCAGACCCCACTTTGTAGGACTATACTGGGTAGTTGTTGTTGTTGTTGTTGTAAAGTGCTTATAAGCTGGAATTTAATAAGTTGGAGGAGACCAACTTATGGGTTTTGTCTTATTTTTGACTTATAAGCACTTTCAATTTTACCAAACACGTAAATAAGTCAAAAAATACTTATAAACCTATTTGACCGACTTATAAGCTTAGCCAAACACGCTCTTAATCTTAAATTCTTTTATCATTTCAACTCCCTAACTTGTATTCGACGGTACTTGATTCCTTATCTTATGCTTGACATGATCTATTCCAATTATAACTTGAGTTTCTTAAAAATGTTGACAAGCTCAAACATGACATGTGCAAATTACATAATAATAATAATTTCCTTTTTTAAACATGAAGACCAAAAAATTATAATCTTACGAAGACACTAACTGTTCCTTCATAATTCTTTCAAAGCAACAACTGAATCATTAATTGACTTCCTCCATTAGAAACGCACCAACAACGTGTCACATGATCAATGAAGAGTTGACAATATATCTAGTTGTACTTTTTTTTTACTACATCTTGCATTGTTTTTTTCTTTTTTTATTGGGGGGTGAGGGTTGATACCTATAAATTTCGTGTGCAGATATGATATCCTTCAACAACATAATAAGAACCATAAAGAGAGAGAGAGAGATGGCAATGAAAAGCACTAGTCTTTTGGTAACTTTGTTTTTGTTAGTAGTATTCATGGCAATTTTCTGCTATACTGCGGATGCTGCCTTTTTGTTTCGACATAATTTTTTGGTGCACTTGCCCAATCTGTGATGGAAATCAACCAGTAGACTACGTTACATGCTGTGCCAAGTGCTGTGGAATCATCTCTCCTTAATGGTCATGCACACTCGATGTGCATTTCTTCTCCTTTTATGTTTTAGCTCTTTTACTTATGTACTCAAACTAATCTGTAATAGAAAGTAGATTGAGTTTTATTTGTGTTCACGTCTAGCCATGCCTTATAAAAAGTACAAAACGGTTGTCGTAAATATAATTCGAGTATTTAGCCCAGAGTCGAATTCTCAAGAATTAACCTACCAATTATTTTTGTTAGACTCACTAAATTCTCCGTAATCAACTTCCCATATATTTTCAATAACAATTAGTGATGTGTTAACTAAATATAACTGAATAACGTTAAGTAAAGTAACAGGTAACTATGATTGAGTTGTAAACAAATAAGAGAAGGATCTAAGATTGTGATTGATTTTCCTTATTGATGGAATCCCTTCCTGTTATTTTTCTTACAGATTTGCATAATCATCTCTATCGATCATGAGCACTCTTACTACCGTAAATCTCTTCTGAGTAATTACGATAATTTACTAGACGCACTCTCCCGAGTTACGCTAGATGACTTTTATTACAACTCACTTTAGATCACGCCCAAGGCTTTGTTATCCGTAATCCTGCCTTTAAACCCTCGGTTATTGATTTCTCTTATACTTTGGGAGTGATGTTGTTTAACAATTACCTAAATATGCACTCTCTCCATAGTAATACATACTAAATAGGCACAGCTAATTGAGGATCCTATCAATTAACTACAACAATAACGTAGTTGAACAAATGGAGATTAAGCTGGGCAAACTATATTAACATAACACGAAGTTCATCCTTCAATAGGTTCCACCAAAATCCTAGACTAAATAATTAGCTACTCATAGAAAAGCAAGATAAAACTATAAAAGTATTCATAATGTGCAAATAAAGATAACAAAGAGACGATTAAAAAACTCTAATGGCCGATTGCGCTTCTTACACTTGTTCTTGCCTCCAATTCAGTCTAAAAACAAGCTTAACCTTTGCTTGGGCGAATTTGTTGAGTTTATAAAGGGTTAGGATAAATTTTTCCTGATTTGCACTTTAGTCCCCAAATTTCTGGACGATTACACAGTCGACCGCGGCAGAACGCGGCACGACAACAGTGAATTGCAACTATTTTGTCTCAATCTTTTGGCCTACCGCGTTCTAGCCGCGGTCGCGGTGACCTCTTGTCTAGTCCTCCTTTTTCTTTTTCTTGCTTATTTTCGTTTGGGTTCTTCTTGATTGGCCTTATATCCACATTATTGACTCCAAAAAATTCCATAGTCTCTTCTTAACTTGGATTAGTTCCTGTAAAGCAAAAGAATAAGAATTAGAGTATTTTGATATCATTTAGTCTTTAAAACAACAACAAAGTATAGTGCATTTAGAGTGTAAATAATGTCTATATAGCCTACTATCAACACCACACACTTAAACTATTACTAGTCCTCTAGCAACCACTACAATCTATAGGCTTAATAGTCATTGGGTCACTTCCCTACTCCTTACACCAAGGATAGTTCACATGGATATACAACTTCAGTGCAACCTCCTCGCCTCAAGAGTGGACTCCTTTCTAGACACGTAATACCCCTAAACAACTCTCCTATTCTCAGTCAGATGTACAGACTTATCTTCTCTTCAGGAATCATGTGCCTACTTACTACAAAAGAGACTTATATCGTTCACAAACAACACACTGAGGAAATCGCATACAACATTTCACTCACCCTCAGAAACAAATTCTTATGCCACAAACAACATTCCATAGGCGTGCCTGTAGTGTAATACTTAACTAATCGAGCTCATTCGGTCTAGAATCATATAGAACTTTATTTGATTGTAACGTTAGCTGCGGGACAAGTAGGATACATATGGATATGGTGACTACACCTCCCTAAGCATTCCACTACATTGTGTACTTTTAAGCTCTTAACTTTGTCACACCTTCATTCCACCATTACATTATTGTGATCATCCCTATGCACACTTTTTCTTTTAACAACTACCACAAATTTTAGACTTTTTTATTTTGGTGGCTTCTAATTTTGATCAACCAGTGCACATTTTTTCTTTTTATGTTCCCTTAATTCCACTTAATATCCCAACCAACAACCCTACATTTATATTTTTTTTCATATCCATTACACTTTGAGTGCTTCTAAGAGGTGATAGGGTTCAACAAGATAGGCTATTTAAACTCGGGTTAGGCTTGTAATGTGGTTGCCAAGGAACACTGGCTAACATGCTCAACAAGGTTGATTAGGGTATATACAATCAGGTGAGAACAAACATATATAGAAAGGTTAATCAAAGAAACGCCTATATCACTTTCCAGACCAAACGAGGATACCATTTTGCTTTGTACACACAGGGAATGTTATAGGCATCGAATGATAACAATGGATACAGAAAGCCTCACTCACAGATGGCACATGACTAATTCAGTTAGGGTCATCAGAAATTCTGTCCTAAGTACTTGAACCATTTAGGAGCACACATTTTAAGGCCTTATTTGAGTCAACTAAAGAGCCTAAGTGTCACACTAAAGCAGTCTTTATTCAAGGTACCCTAGAGTTAAGGATCCCTATTTCCATTTTTGTTTCTAGCCCAAGACTTCCTAAACTAAAAAGAAAAAAAACTAAATACACCTGGTTCAAATAAATACCCTTGAAAAAGGACTGTGGTTTAAAGAAAAACCAAGAGGGAGTTGATACACTACTTAACAAACGAAAATCTTTTATTTTGTTTTGTTTTGTTTTGTTTTATTATTCGACTTAAATCCCTCAAGAGACCCGTCAAGAGGTGTCCATCTTCAGGCCAAGTCGAAGTTAACTAACATAAACCGACAATACAAAACATAAAAGACACCATACAAAGTTATACAATTATACAACAACAACCATCCCCATCCCCACACTCAAAGTTTTGGCATTTTCCATGTCAAAGAATATAAAATAGAGTAAGGTAAGGGGACTTCCCTGGTGTTCAATCCTAATCAAAGACGGTGCTAGGATCGAGATGACACGCTCATCCTAATACCCAGGGCCAACCCATGATCTTTTCTACGACTTAGCATGTTGAGTAGTCAAATTTTCAACTCTAGTACCCAGGTCAGCGGCCGAGGTTTAGAGGCCAGCCATTTCTTGCTCCAAGGATGTAATACGGGTACTTCGGCATGCTTGTGATGGGCTTGCCTCATTTGCACTCGGTTGTGGGGCGACAATGCCCTCAACATCCTCCTTCTCCTCATCATAATACTCATCAATCACCACTACCGGCTCTCTCCCAACTGTGATTTTGCTAGCACGGAATGGGGCTTTCAATTGAAATTTCCCATCTATTTTTAGAACTCATGCATCTCGGCATAACTTGGTAACTAGAGAGGGGAAGTAAAACCCTTTGAGTACTTCATGGGAGCAAATAAACATCTCCTCATGAATGATCTTAGCGGCATAAAATCATGGTGGGTCATAAAATAGTAGATAGTCACTGCTCTTGGCCCATTGACATCAATAGAGTTGCTGGAGGGCAGCAAACACTATTGATAATTGTGACCCAACACTTAGCTTCCCAATTGAGAGACTGGGAGATTAGTGTAATTTGGTGCTTTATCCATATTGGATCCCTGTCAGCCACACATATTGCTTCAAGAATCGGTGCCCACCAGGCATTAGGGTGGTGATAAGCATGCTAATAATCCATTCCCCCAGTGAATACTGGCATCCGATACACTCAACGGATGGCCTCAAGTGAAGCATTCACCCGAGTGTTTCGTATTGTGACCACCCTGTCAACATGCTTCGGGTAGTTTATGTAAAACTCCCTTACCATCAGTACATTCTCCTCTTCTAGTTCATCAAAGAAAAAGTCCAACTAACACCTCATCAACTCTTCAAAGATACTTGGGCATTCCAATTGCAAGGTATGCCAGTCAATGTGAACTTCAGGTAACAATTTCTTCGATTGTAGAAGTGATTGCCTCTGTCACTGATAATAGCTCTTAGGGTCCGAAACGGGTAAATATATTCTTCTTCAAAAACCCCACCACCACTCTTGCATCATTGGTGGGAAGTGCTGCAGATTCCACCCATTTGGACATGTATTCCACAACAACAACGTACTTATTGCTAAAGGAGCTGACAAAAGGGCCCATGAAGTCTATCCCCCAAACATAGAATACTTCAATCTCTTGAATTGGATTCATGGGCATCTTATGGTGACGGAAAATGTTCCCGGTTCGCTGAAACTCATTACAGCCCTTCACCTATTGATGTGCATCCTTAAACACTGTTAGCTAGTAGAACATGGCTTCTAGAACTTTTGCTACCGTCGTGACTCTTCCAAAATGCCCGCCACTTGTTGATGCGTGATATTTCTGCAAAATAGAAGATTGTTCTATCTCGAGGACACACCCCCGAATCATATTGTCAACATATATTCTAAATAGATAAGGCATATACCAGTAATACATACGATAGCCACGATAAAACTTTTTCTTTTGCATAAAGGAAAGGTCATAGGGAACTATGCCGCTTGCCAAGTAATTTGCAAAGTCTTCATACCATGGCACTTCCTCAAGGCTTGTAGCGAGTTGTTGCTCATCTGGAAAGGTTTTCAGAATATCCTCAACCTCAACTAGGTTTTCCGCCCCTTCAAGTCGTGATAGATGATCAGTGACTTGGTTTTCTGTGCCCTTACGGTCATGAATCTCTAGGCCGAACTCTTGCAGTAACAACATCCAATGAATAAGTCATGGTTTGGACTCCTTCTTCTTAATAAAGTGCCTGAGAGCTGCATGATCAATATCTACAATTACCTTAGAGCCAATCAGGTATGATCTGAACTTGTCGAATGCAAACACAACAACCAGCATCTCTTTTTTAGTCATATTGTAGTTCAGTTGGACTCCACTCAACGTTCTACTAGCATAGTAAATTGGGTGCATTAGCTTGTCTTTGCGCTGTCCTAGCACTGCCCCTACTTCATAGTCATTGGCGTAACACATAAGTTCGAATGGTTGCTCCCAGTCGGGGGCAACAATGATGGGTGCTGTGACTAGCCTCTTTTGCAACTCCTAGAATGCTACCCTGCAATCATCAGAAAATAAGAAAGGGTGATCTTTTTCTAACAACTTATAGAGAGGGTTGGAAATTTTTGAGAAGTCTTTTATGAATCTTTGGTAGAAACCGACATGCCCTAGGAAGTCCTGATTTCCTTGACTGAAGTGGGGGTTGGCAGCTTTTGTATCATGTCAACCTTAGAACGATCCACCTTGATTTCCTTGCTTGACACCCGGTGTCCCAAGACTATGCCCTCTTGTACCATGAAATGGCACTTTTCCCAATTAAGTACCAGGTTAGCCTTAATACATCTTTTGAACACTCGGGTCAGATTTATAAGTCACTTGTGAATACGTTTCCCACCACTAAGAAATCATCCATGAATACCTCTATTATATCTTCGAACATGTCAGTGAATATGGCCATCACGAACCTTTTGAATGTGGCGGGTGCATTACATAAGACGAAAGGCATCTTCCGAAAAGCATAAATGCCATATGGGCATGTAAATGAGGTCTTCTCTCTGTCCTCTGGTGCAATAGAGATTTGAATGTACCTGAGTACCCATCCAAAAAACAGAAGTAGGGCCTTCCTACCAATCAGTCAAGCATCTGATTGATGAAGGGAAGTGGGAAGTGGTCTTTCCAGGTGGCCAGGTTTAATTTCCTGTAGTCCATAAAAATTCTCCAGCTTGTGAAGGTTCTTGTAGAGATCAACTCATTGTTATTATTTTTGACCACCGTCGTACCACCATTCTTAGGAACACATTCCATCAGGCTAACCTAGTTGCTGTCGGAGATGGGGAAAATGATTCCCGCATCCAACCACTTAATCACCTCTTTCTTCACCACTTCCTTCATGTTGGGGTTCAGCTTCTTTGGTGCTCCCTGGAAGGTTTGTGCCCATATTCCAGTAGAATTTTATGCATATAATATGATGGGCTGATCCCCTTAATGTCTGCCGTGGTCCACCCAATGGCAGTCCTGTATTCCTTGAGTACCTACAAAAGCTGTTGTGCCTGCACATCTAAAATACTAGATGAAATAATAACAGGTAATATGAAGTTAGGTCCTAGGAACTCATATTTAAGATGGGCGGGCAATGGCTTCAACTCGAGCTTTGGTGGTTCTTCTATGGATGACTTGTCTAGAGGAGTTTCTCTATTTTCTAATTGTGGGGGCTCGAATTCGAGTGTTGTATCCCAAAACCCCTTGTCCTCTAACGCCAGAACCCATTCTACCATTCTTCCCCATTCACCTCATCTAAATTTATAAGGCATGCAACAAAAGGATCCTCTATAGTCAACATCTCATCATCTGCTCCCACGATTACATCCATGACATCAATAAGAGAGCAATTGGCGAATTCACTTGGTCGCCTCATAGATTTCTGCACATTGAATGTTATCTCCTCATCGTTCAACCTCATCTTGAGCTCCTAGTTTCATAATCAATGAGAGCTCTCCCTATGGACAAGAACAAACTTCCCAAAATTATGGGAATCTCTTCATCAACCTTGCAATCCAGAATCATAAAATCTAAAGGGAACACAAATTTTCCAACCTGAATCAATAGATCATAAGATACCAGATGGTCTTTTCACATTTCTCTCAGACTGCTGCAATAACATAGATGTGGGTCTAGCTCTTCTAATCCCCAACCTCTTATATATTGCCAGAGGCATATTATGCTTGCCCCAAATCACAAGGTGCCTTGGAAAAAGAAAAGTTACCAATGATGTAGGGAACTGTGGAACTCCCTGGGTTAGACAACTTCTCAGCAACTGGTCTAGTCACCACAACACTGCAGGTCTAAGTTAGAGTCACTGTAGCCAAGTCTTGGAAATCGAATTTTTGGGACATCAAGTCCTTCATCATTTTTGCATAACCAGTCATCTCCTTCAAAGCATCAATCAATGAAATATTTACTTGGATTTGTTTCAGCATCTCCAAAAATTTCTTATATTGTTCCTGTTTCTGGTATGTTGCCAGCCTTTATAGGAATTTTACTGGAGGTCTCTTCTTCCCAATGATTTGGGTTTTCTCTTTGTCATACACCACCTCAAATTTCGATTCCTAGGCTATCTCAGCTTTTTTCTCAGCCTCAATCTGTGTGTTGGTTTCTTCCTGAGCATGTTGTACTGTCACCTCTGTTAGTTTCGTTGACTCATCTAGCTCAATGGGCAGTGGTACAAGTGTCTCAGCCTATTTACTTTCTCGAGCCCTCTCTTGCTCCAAGTCCAAGTCGCTATCATTACATAGACTCACTACCATCATCTGCTTCGGGCCTTGATCTTTTGGATTTACCTGCGTGTCTGCAAGCAATGTCCCATAAGGATGATTATTCCTAGACATTGAAATCTGGCCCATATGCGACTTCAACATTCTTTAATAGCTGACTCGTTTGCATCTACCCTTTCAGATTTTTGCATTTGACCCAATAACCTCCTGCATCATTGCCTCGAGTCTAGCAAATCTATCTTCCTATCTTCCACCATGCTGTTGCTGAGGAGGATGATAACCCTGCTGCTAATTTTAAATATTGAATCTCCGTGGCCTTTGGTAAGGATCCATATTATTGTGAGGTGGTATACCTCCCATATTTCTATTACTGAGCTTTTCCTAGAATGTATTGTATGGCTGATTCTGTTGGCCCCAATTCTGACCACCCTGTCTCTATCCCCAATAAGTAGACACAGAATTTATGTCCTCATGGTAATGATGATGATCACTTTCTGCATTTCATTGGTTACCAATTGGCTGACTGATGCAAGATGTGCATAAGCCTCCATTGATAGTATCTACAACGTCTACCTACTGCTTCTGCCCTGACTTTTCCACCCTTTTGTTGAGTATACACATCTGTGTCATTAATGTGGCCATGTTTTCAGTAAGAGTAATGGATGGATCTAAGGGCACTGAGTGAATTACTGGAGTGATAGGTGCATTTTGGGTTGTCCACCCTGAATTCTGTGCCATCTTGTCAAGAAAGCTTTGGCTTTCTCTCCATGTTTTTCTCAAAAATGCTCTACCAGATGAAGCATCAACATCAGCCTTCACGATATCTGTCAAACCCATGTAAAATCGTTGCCCCAACATCTGATCTGGAATACCGTGGTGCGGACATATAACCAATATCCCTTTGAATTATTCTCATGTCTCTTGCAGTGTCTCCATTGATTTTTGTCTAAAGCTCAAAATTTCATCAATCTGCTAAGCAATATTGTTGGGTGGATGAAACTTATTCACAAATAGCTTGACTAACTCCTCCCGAGTCGTGATGGAGTTAATGGGGAGTGAGTTTAACCAAGTCTGGGCAGCTCTTGTCACTGAGAATGGAAACACAACAACTTTATTGCTTCTTGAGTTACATTGGGCTGCCTTTGAGTTTTGCAGATTGACGGGAAAAGTCCAAGCTTGAAATTTATAGCTCTTTGACTTGGATGAATGATATAAGGAAATCTACACTGAAGGTATTTTCTTCTTCTTACATTTTAGTCCATTCTCCTTTTACTAATGTTCTTACCTGTTTTTTGTTATTCAGATCAATCTTATTGGTACATAGATGATGAAGAGGATTTCTCATACGGAGCAGTTATTGAATGATTATCAAGTTGAAGTAGACAATTGGAAAGAACAATATGTAAGTCTTCATCTTGATATGGAAGTGTTAGAAGAAAGCAAGTGAACCTTAGAGCAACAATTGAAGGTCTTGATTTCAGAGTTAGCGGTTGAAAAAGCTTCTTCCAATCAGGCTGACAAGGATAAAAATCTCCTTGAGACATTATTTTTGAGCAACTCTTCAAAGACACAAAGAGATTAGAGGATTGAAGGCCTTGCTGAACAAAAAAGAAGTTTATGCGTGTGAACTTGTTCAGACACTCACCTGACCCAAGAAGATCTTCGTGTGTTTTCTGATAAGAGGAGATTTTTAGAAAGTTCACTTTCCCCTTTCTGATCTTCTCATGATACTGCTTCGACCGAGAAAGAAGAGCTTAAGAATGAGATTGACCAACGGGAAAGAGATTATGAGGCTCTTGAGGATAAAACAGCTATTGAAGTAAGTTGGGATATTTTAAACACAAGCCATGATACCCTTGTGGAGGCTAGCCAAGAGGGTTTTAATTTGGATGCTGAGTTAGCTAAAATAAAGTAAACAATTGAGAAAACTCAGTAAGGCCAAAGTTTTCATTCTCCCATGGCTGATACTCTCGAGCATGTCGAAGCTGATATAGGTACGGTGGATGTCCCAGCTCCTTCAGATCAATTCGAGCCTTTTGTTGCTGATGATGTCGCTTTAGACTCTTCTTCTAGCCCACAATAAAAGTTTAAGAAGTGTGACTTTTTTTTTCTTGGTGGAATTTGTGGTTTTACCCCTGGTCCCAATTGGGGGTTAAGTTTTTGGAAATGACAAGTCCCTAGGTCTTTTTAGGGCATTTTATAAAAAATGACAATCAGTTTATGACTAAGTTCATACTTAGTCTAAAATGATATTATAATGTTTTTGTTCCAACTTAATTATCTTGGGCTTCTGTTTTACTCGTTTTTACCTTTATATTCAAAGTCTTATTTTTAAATTCGTGGGTTTTTGTCTTACCCTTTTTGCATTTTCTTAGAAAATGCTTTGTTAACTTCATGAATCTTTGAATCAAACATGAATTTATAAAAGATGGCCCTTTTACATATGACTTTGATAACGTTTTCATTTGAACTTTATCAAGTTTAAATAACATCTTACATGTATTTAAATATCTTCTAATACTTTTCCATAACTATATTATTTACAACAGATTTGCAAAAAGAAAATCCAAGGGTTTCTTTATGACCTTTGGCTAACTACTCCCTTTAACCTAAACATCATAAGATTTTAAAATCTATATGAAGGTTTTTTGGTTGGCTTGTGTTATTTGCTCGTGACTTTGCTCTGAGTGATGAGAAGAATTTTGGGCTTAACTTGGACTTTTAGTTGTTTTCAGTCTTCTTTTCCTTCTTGATACATATATCATATGTATATTATATAGTCCTCTAAGTGTTTGAGCTTTAACGTATGAAATCTTGAGCACTTGATTATTCCTTCCATGCGGTCCTTTTCCTAAAAAGGAAAAACATGTGAAACTTGGAGGTACGATTTTAATTGATGACTGCTTAACCCTTTTAAATTTCCATCAGAATAGTTCAACCTTAGACCAGGAATTATGTTCTTTCCGCGTGTCTTTTAGGTCTCAATTCATCATTTAGTACGGGCTAGCTTTTTTCCTATCATTTAAAATTGTTAGTAAAATATTAATAATTTAAAAATAAAAATTGTTAATGAGGATACCTGCTCAGTATTTCTTTTCCTTAGAAATAGTATCTCTTCAGATGAACAACATTCCAATTTGAAGGTAGAATTTTGCCATCCAATGTTTCAAGTTCGTATGCTCCTTTTCCTGCGATACCACGAATCTTATAAGGTCCGTCCCAAGTTGGACTTAACTTTCCTGCATTAGTTGCCCACATGGATTGAAAAACATTCTTGAGTACGAAGTCCCCGATCTTGAAGTATCTTAAAGGAGCTTTCCGATTGTAGTACTTCTCCATAACTTATTTTTGTGCTTCCATCCTTATTGACGCAATTTCCTTCTTTTCTTCAAGTAAATCTAGGTTTAGCCGCATCTCTTCTTCGCTTGATTCCTCAGTAGCTTCAGTATATATCGTACTTGGTTCTCCTATCTCGAATGGAATTAAAGCTTTAACTCCATATGCAAGTGAGAACGGTGTTCTCCACGTACTTGTTTTTGCAGTTGTTCAATAAGCCCACAAGACCACAGGTAACACCTCTGACCAATTGCCTTTAGATTCTTCCAATCTTTTCTTCAAGTTGTTGATAATAATTTCATTGTTGATTTAGCTAGTCCATTACCCACCAGATGATAAGCTATTGAGGTGATCCTTTTAATTTTCCAACTTAGAAAAAGTTCTGTGATTTGGTGCCTATAAATTGCGGGCCATTATCAAATATGATTTCCATTAGTAACCCAAATCGGCATATGATATTTCACCAAATGAAATCTCTGACCTCTTTTTATCACACCTATTTAAAAGCTTCTAACCACTTAGTAAAGTAACCAGTGAGTACTAATAAAAATCTTACCTTGCCTTTAGCTTGTAGTGATGGACCCATGATATCCATCCCCCACTTCATAAAAGGCCATGGTTCATTGACCAGATGTATTAGCAGATTGATGCATGGTGTTGCCGTATCTTTTGGCACTTGTCACATTTAGCCATAAAACTTTCCCCGTCCTTTTCCATTTTTGGCCAATAATAGCCAGCTCTAATCATGATTTTTACTAAAGATCTTCCTATTGCGTGAATTTCAAAATATCCCTAGTGTATTTATCTTATCACATACTATGTTTGAGAAGGCCCAAGGCATCTTGCTAGAGGACCACCGAATATTTTTCAATAAAGATTCCCTTGCTTTGAGCAACTTTTTTGCGAAGTACTTGCGCCTTTTTCTTATCCTCAGGAAAAATTCCATGCTGCAAAAAATTGACAATCTCATTTCTCCAATCCCAAGTTAGATTATTGTAATTTACCTCATTTTTGTCTTGATCGAGTACTGAATGAAACAAATGAATCACAGAAGCATTCTCTTCATTTGTCACTTCTGCAACAGATGCAAGATTAGCTAGGGCGTCTGCCTTGGCATTTCTTCTCTTGGTATTTGCATGACTTTCCAAGTTTGAAGTTGCCTGGCTAAATCCCGTGCCTTTTCCAGGTATTGCTGCATCCTTGTCTCTCTAGTTGTATAAGTCCCCAACATTTGATTAACTGTAAGTTGTGAATTGCTTTTGATTACGACATGTTCTATACTAAGCTCTCGTGCCAGTTCTAAGCCCGCAATCGCAGCCTCATATTCTGCCTTATTGTTAGTAATATGGTGACATTTTATGGCTTGTCATATGGTTTCTCTCGTGGGTGGCACCAAAATAATGCCTGGACCTAACCATTTTACATTCGCTGAACCATCAATAAATAATGTCCAAGTACTTGTATTAGACTCGTTAAATACTTGCAATTCTTTTTCTAATTCTAGTTGTATCCCTTGACTAAAATCTACCACAAAATTTGCTAAAACTTGTGACTTTATTGTAGTTCTAGGTTGATATGTAGTGTCATATTCACTCAGTTCTATGACCACTCACCTAATCTACATGATAACTCTTGTTTATGAAATATATTATGTAAGGGGTAGAAAGTTACTATAGAGATGGGATGTCATGCTAAATAAGGTCTTAACTTCCTAGATGCCACAATTAACCCAAGTGCAAGTTTTTTCTAGATGAGGATACCGAGTCTCAACATCTAATAATGACTTGCTAACATAATAAATTTGAGATTGTTTAGCTTGGTATTTTAAAACTAACTCCGCACTTACCGCCATTTTGAAACAGTAAGGTAGATGAGCAAATTTTCCCCATCTTTTGATTTTGCTAGTTCGGTGGATTTTACAAATATACTTTCAAATTTTTAAGCACCTGTTGACATTCTTCAGTCCATTCAAATTGATCTCTGTGATTTTTTTTACTCTACAGTGTATCCAAAATTTCCTTAATAGCTTTGATCTGTATGGGATTTACTTCAATACCACGGTTAGAAACAAGGAATCCCAAGAACTTACCTGACGAAACCCCAAATGCACATTTCTCAAGATTAATTTCATGTTAAATTTACGCAGAATTTGAAATGTATCATATTGGTGATGAATATAATCCCCTATTTGTTGTGACTTGACCAACATATCATCTATATAGACTTCCATGGTTTTTCCTAGAAGTTCTTGGAATATTTCTGTCACCAACCTTTGATATGTGGCTCCAACATTCTTGGACCAATGACATTACTTTGTAACAATAAGCGCCCTGTCTGTTATAAATAAAGTTTTTTCCTCATCTATAGGATCCATTTTTATCTGAATATACCATGAATATGCATCTAAAAAATATAACAATTCATGCCCTTCGGTAGCATCGATTAGTTGATCTATATGCAGTAATGGAAAAAAATCTTTCGGATAAGCTTTATCTAAGTCAGTGTAATCCACACAAACTCTCCACTTACTGTTCCTTTTTATACTACAATAGTATTAACTAACCAATTTGGATATTTTACCTCTTGGATAGACCCAACTTTTATAAGTTTTTGCACTTCATCTTGAATCACCTAGTCTTTGAAAGATTCGTGCTTTCTTTTTCTTTTATTTGATAGGCGAGTATGATGAATATCCTTTAATTTATGGGTCATCACTTCCAGAGCCATACCCGTCATATCATAATGGGACCAGGCAAAATAATCTATGTTAGTTTTTAAAAATTCAGTTAGCTTACCTCTCATTCCTTGACTTAATTGGCCTCGATATAG
The DNA here is from genome assembly GCA_034376525.1 of Nicotiana benthamiana. Taxonomy (NCBI): domain Eukaryota; kingdom Viridiplantae; phylum Streptophyta; class Magnoliopsida; order Solanales; family Solanaceae; genus Nicotiana; species Nicotiana benthamiana. The sequence continues at coordinate 98,864,678 of CM067338.1, forward strand.
ACTTTTCTATCTAGCCAATGCTCAAACAGCACCACACTTTTCCAGTTCTGTTTGCCCATCTCCAGTTGAGGTTGGTGTTAATGCTTCCTCAACTGTATTCTATGATTGCTATTTTTCATCACTTTTTGCGCTTGAATCTGTCACGAAATTAATGCTTCGCGAAGCTTGTTAAACATCATGGATTTGATGTATCCCCTATTATGATGGAAACTTGATAACTTGACGTAAGGTAGATGGAACAACATCCATTTAGTGAATCCTTGGTCTACCGAGAATCCAATTGTAAGCCATATCCATTTCTACCACCTGAAATTTCATGTCTTTGACAACTCCTTCTGAGAATGTGGTGAGTATTATTTTCCCTTTTGTTATGACGCTCGAGTTCAAAACTAGATAAGGTGTGTGCCTTGGGTATCATCTTATTTCACCAGCTTGCATTTTGTTTACCACTTTTAACAGAATGATATTCACAGAGCTGCCTAGATCAATCAAAACTCGTTTTACATTAGTGTCATGTACAAGTAAAGATATTACCGGTGCATCATTGTGTGGGGTTAGCACGCCCTCTGCATCTGCATCGTCAAATATGATATTTCCTTCTTCAAAAACCTTTCGAACTTGCTTCCCGTGTGTGACTAAAGTTTTTGATACCTTTTTGGCTGATGTATATGTTACGCCATTAATTTCTTCTCCTGCGCTTATAACATTAACCGTCCTTTTTGGTGAAGGGGGTTTTGAGGGCTCATGCCTGTTCTTCATATATGCTTGCTTACCTTTTTCACTAATTAATTCGGTTAGATATCCTTGCTTTAACAAATGTTCAACTTTGCCTTGCAACAATCTACAATCCACCGCTTTGTGACCGTGATCGTTATGAAACTCGCACCAAAAATTAGGATTTCGCCTACTCGAGTTTGATCTCATTTCCTTTTGCCAGCGTACCTTATCTCCCATGGTTCTTAAGCATGTTACTAACTTTGATATGCTAATATTAAAACCATAGCTGCCGATCTTTGCCTTAGAGCTTCTGTTATCATCTCATGTCTCTTGTGTATTTCACTCTTTCCCGAACCTTGATGATGAGCATGACTCTCTATCTCTTGATCTATGATCATACCTTGAGTTATCCTTTTTTCAATGCAAGTCTTATCCTATTGGTCCCATGTAAGGCTCGTACCTATTTTTACCAGACTTTTTTTTTATTTCAGCCAGACTTGAACTTACCCTTTCCACTTTTTGAGACTGAATGATGGTATCCTCTTCTATCCGCAACTTTATGTTATATCTGTTGTAAACATCGTTCCAAGTAGTTGTTGGAAATTCTCGTAGAATTTTTTTTGAGTCATCTCGTGGCTTCTGAACTTTTCTCATTTAGATTACTAGGAAACTCCATAGCTGCCTAGTTATCAAGTACACGCGGCGACATCATCCTCTTATGGTGGAATCTATCTACGAATTCTCTGAGCAGATCCGTATCCCCTTGTTTTATTTTGAAAATATCCTCTATTATTTTTTTCAACTTTTTGTGCACCCGAGTATGCTTTTATAAATGAATCTGCAAGCTCAGCAAAAGAATCTATAGAATTTTTGGGTAAATGAGAGTACTATGTTAATGCTCCTTTAGTGGGTGTTTCTCCGAATGTTTCGACCAATACTATTCAATTTCTTGCATGGTCAAGTCTTTGCCCTTTACACCGGTTGTGAATGCAGTTACGTGATCTTATGGATCAGATGTTCCATCATATTTCATAATATCGTGCATCTTGAATTTCTTCGGAATTGGTAGAGGAGCAACACTTGGCTTCCAAGGTTGTTGTGAGTATTTACCGATATCTATTCTTTTGATTACAAGTGGCACTCCAGGTATTTGCTCTATGCGGTCGCTCTGTGCCTTAAGCTATGTTTACAAAGTTAATACTAAATTTTGTAAATGAAAGTTAACTGCATTACCTGGTTCTCTATCACGAGATTTGTTGGGAATTCCACCATTGCCTGAAATAACGCGTCTGGAGCGAGGATTTTTCCAGGGTGTTGTTGTTTGGAGTTGGTGTTGGTAGTTCAACCGGTAACTGACTAGTAAAAGCCTGAAGAGCATTGATGACCTATTGAGCGATTAATTTTTTAAGAGCTTCACCGATAACTTGATTATTTTCAAGTACGTCATTTTTATTCGATTTAGATCTGTCAGGATTCCCCTCTCATGATTGTCACTGAAAATGCTGTGGCAAAGGAGGTGGAGTCCTGTCACCTTGTTCATTCAGCTGATGTTATAGATCTTCTTGGAGTGGTAATTATGTTGGTTATTGCCATTGACATTTGACATGATTGTTCTTTTTTTTATAAAAGAATCGATTTGGAAAGCAGATGATTATCAGATTTTCGGCAACGAAACCAATTTGTTTAACCAAAAAATAGGAATCTCGGTCAAAGCTTATTTTTAGAAGAACTCAGGTTACTGATAACCAAATATAAAATAAATATGAGAAATTGAATTTATCAATAGCAGAATAAGCAAAAGAAAGCCGAGTAAATCATTGTATTCCAATAGTATTTTGTGTCCTTACAAATATTTATCCCTCACCTTTTATAGCTATTTCTAAGTAATACGTTTCTTACCTCCCATAATGGAGTCATTATGAAAAATTAATGACATTTAATGTAACGTTATAATTGGCAATTCTAACTGTTCAGAATAGATTCCATTACGTTTCTTGTAATTAATGCTCATTAACTTCCAATAATATGTATCTATACTTTTTTTATATCTCGGTTCATTCATCCGATGCTTCTTATGATTATTAAGAGGTTAGAGCACCTATTCCTTCTGGTTTTCTTGAATCTTTACCCGTGTCTGTTAAAGCTCGTGTCTCTTCAACTATTTCTCGCCAACTGTCATTATTTTATTGACCCACGTATCATGACACATCACCACATAATTAGTTTAATATACTAACTTAATTTTCCCAATACAATGCCCAATAATGTCTATCTATTCCATCTGTAGAGCTCCAAAAAAACTTAGCAATTATTTTTCTATTTGTACAATCACGCCCTTTGGAGGTTGCAAGGTTGATAATTCATATGCACCGCTATAGCAAGCAAAATATACCTTATAAGGACTGTTTTCTCCCTCTGTTGATAATAATGTTGAATGCCATCCCCTTATTCTGCTCGTAACTTTACTAATCATCTCTGAGTAATATGAGATCCTTTGTCTTCCAACAAAGAGAGACAACCTAAGTATTTTATGGGAAACTTTGTTGCCTCATCCCAGTCCATGTTGCAATTTTGTTTCCTCTATTGTTCACTATCCCAGGAGCAAGTATGAAATAACTTTTATCTTTACTCACTATTTGTTCAAAAATATTTTCGTACGTTGTTAATGTTTTCATCACTTTCTTGACGGTTTTCTTTCTGCTAGTGTTGAAAAGAATAAGGTCATCAAGTTCCATAACAATTTTTTCCACTTCTGTGGTTTCTGGATGCCATTTATGATTTCCTGAGACAACATTATATTTATTTAACCAAAAAATGGAATTTTAGTCAAAGCTAAAATTTAGAAAAATACGGTTTACTGATAATCAAAAAGAATGTATAAAATATATAATTTAAGTAGCAAAAAAGTATTTAAAGAGAAAAGCAAGTAAACCAAAATATATTTCACTCATTTCGTATCTTCAACTGATTAGATATCTCCCTTTTATAAGTGTCCTGGAGATATATGTTTTGCCCGAATCATAATGAGGCTATTATGAGTAATTAAAGAAATTGAATGCTACGTTACATAATCATTACATTCAATACAAATTCCCAAACGTTTTCCATAATGCCGTATCTACACTCTTTTCTATTGTCAGATTCATTCCTTTTGACCCCTAGATATAAATGACTTCAATAGGTACGGGTGCTGAGCTATTTGAATAACTACTCATGCCTCTTCTCCTGTCATTTGCTCGTACATGTTGCAGCTCGTGCCTCTTGGCTAGCTGTAATTCTTTGACTATTCAATCAGTCTATGTGTCTTTACACGTTTCCTCAAATACAATTTTTTTTCCAATATAGATTGTCCCCCTACTTTCCATTTATTCATCAGTTGAATACTTGGGAAGTGGATTTCATTAAAAGAGAATTTTCGTCACCATTAATGCTATGACGAAACTGACGCTTCAATTATCGCTTCCATTTAATGCTTCTTACACATGTCATTTTTCCGTTGGTTCTGTAGTTTTGTAGACCTTTTCAAGGCTTTTCCTACGGCTCTATTATTCTCGAAGTGTCAGTTATCATTATTATGGTTCTTCCATCATTACACTTTTACCTTTTACCTTTTTCATTGTCTTTTACCAAATAAAGCTTTTACTGAACATTTAATTCCTCAAATATTTGCTTACTTCTCTCTTCCTCATAGCATTCTTCTTCGTCATGTCTTCACCAATTCCTAACCTGAGGAGAGCTCCTGTCGTTGATTCTTTCCCTAATGCCCCAATTAGGAGTAGAAGGGGAAGTAAGCTTCGTAGCTCCGCATCTACTCGTGGTGGTCCGTCAATACCTTCTTCCAGCTCTGGTCCTTCTTCTAGAACCAGAGGCTCCCTTTCTCAGAAATTTTCTTCTAGGGGTAAAGAACCTTCCAAACCATTGTGTAAACCCTTAGTAGAGGAGATAGTCCCTATAGAACTGTCTTTTTATCATGATGGAGAATCCCTTAGGAATCAGGTTTCTTCTTTAGATCGTGCTTATGCTTATCCCACTCAGATTACATAAATTTTGATTCCTATAGTTCGTAAAGATTGCCATTGGAATAATGATTTTCCTATCATTATTCCTAATCCAAATCACAGAATTACCTCTTATTTAACCGGGTTCTCCTTTATTTATACATATCATTTCACCTTAGGGTTCAGACCAGCTATTGACCCAGTTATTATTGAATTTTTCCATTTCTTTAATGTCTGTTTGGGTCAAATTGGCCTAATTGTATAGAGAGTTATTGCCTGTTTGAGGCAATTGGCCAATATAGCTGGTGTTTCTTTCACCTTCCCTCATCTAATTCATCTTTATTCGCCGAGGATTTTCCGCAATGGCGTTTTTACTTTTGTAGCTAAGAGCAAGAGGGTTTTGGTGAACCCCGAAGATGACAAGGACTGTGGCTGGTATTCCTGGTTTGTTGCTGCCCCCACTATTGGATTAGTGTGTGAAGACAATGTTCTCTTCCTAGAGAAGTGGAATTTTGCACATAAGTCTTTTATCTGTCGCATGCCTTTTTCCTTTAAGTCAATCACTCTCTCTAATTTTGCCTTTTTCTTTTTAGCAACCATGGGAGTTGAGGAGTATGCTCCCAATTTTCGTAGTTGGGTAGATCAATTGCTGAAGACCGCACCAATAGATGGTAGGTCTTGGAAAACACTTTCTAACCGTTACGGTTGGAAAGTAAAGACTCATGCTAAGAGTTTTTATTTCTTCTTTCATGCATATATATATATATATATATATATATATATATATATATATATCTATATATATATATATATATATATATATATATTCTTCTTTGCTTTAACTCCCATCCTTCTTTTTGTTAGGATTTTCTATTCGAGGGGTTACTGCTGAAGCAGTGCAGCCAATCGTGTCTCCTCGGGAACCCGTACTCCTTCGGGAACCCATATCTCCTTAGAAAGAGCTCGAGAAATAGTCTTGGGTTCTTCTTCTGCAAAAAGGAAAGCTGTTGAGGAGGCACAATTTGAAGAAGAAGAAGAGGATGGTGGCTCCTTGGTGACGAGGCCCACGAGCTAGGAGACGCATCGTCTCTGATGACGAAGCTGAAGTTTCTCATCATTTTACCGCTCCTCTTACCGAACCTGCTGAGACTCCAGTAATCATTCCTAACGATGATGTCCCTGGTCATGATACTCGTGAGTCTCTTTATCATCTTTTTGTCAGTGGTTTTGGTAGTGGCAATTTAGGGGCTGTATTAGATGAAATACCCCTATCTTCTTTTTTAACAATCGTGCTTGTGATTCCTCCCTTACTATCTCTAGTTATTTCTATTCCTTCTTCTATTGTTGTCACTTTTTCTACCACTCCTCCTTTGTCAATTCCTCCTCCCATAATTCATCATACGGAAGGGGGTTCTGCAAGTAGAAGTGCTACCACAAGGAGGGTAACTATTGAAGTTCCTACTGATAGTAGCCTTTTATGGAAGTCATGTCAAGAAGACGTGTGGCTGGAGCCTTTAATTGGCCCAATTTATAAAGCAAAGTTAGAGAGCCATAATTCCTTGACTCTGATGAACGATATGGTGCATGCCACCTTAAAGGTATTTTCCTCTTCTTTGTTCTTTACTTTGTAAAATTTTTTACCTTTGGAATTCTTATTTTCTTTCCTTTTTGCTTAGGGCAATCTCATCAGCACGGAAATGATGAAATGAACTCCCCTCTTGGAGAAGGAAGCACATGACTTAGAGAAGATAGCACGTGATTCTCAACTAGCGAAGATCAATTGGAAGGAATAATTTGAAAGTTCACAAATTGACGTGGAAGACTTACAAGAGAGAAAAGGTATCTTAAAGCAGTAGGTGCGGGCCTTAACTTTAGAGTTAGCGATTGCAAAAGCTTCCTCAAGCCAAGCAAAAAAAAAGAGAAAGAACGTCTTGAATCCACCTTCTCAGAACAGCTATCTAAAGCAGTGAGGAGATTAGAGAGTTAAAGGCTCTCTTAAGTCAAAAAGAAGTTTATGCATGGGAACTCGTACAAAGCTTAACTCAAGCACAAGAAAACCTTCGAGTCTCTACTGATAAGATGAATGCTTTAGAGAGCTCACATGCTTCTCCTCAAATTTCTTATAACTCTGCCTTGGCTAAAAATGAAGAGCTAAAGAATGAGATTGCTAATTGGGAAAAGGATTATGAGACCCTTGAAGAAAAGTCCATTGTTGAGGTAAGTTGGGAATTTTTGAACTCACGTCGTGATACCCTGCTTAAAGCTGGTCAAGAAAACTTCAACCTGAAGTCAGAATTAGATAAGATCAATGAAACTATTGAAAAATCTCAACAACCTCAGGAATTCCCTTCTCCTATGGCTGAATCTTCCGTGAAGGTTGAAGTTGATTTTGGTATTGCGGCTCATTCAAGCCCAACTGGGCCTACTGCTGAAAGCCAAGCTGAACTTGCGACTACTAATGTACCTTCCCAAATCGAGCTCGCTGCTATTGACGCTTCTGTTTCAGTTCCATAAACTTCTCAATGATCAACTTTAATGAATTTTTTTTTATTTCGAAAATTTGTAATCAAACCCTTAGCTTTATTTGATAGTTGATTTTTGGAGATGCAAGTCCCTAAGTCTTTTATGGGGCGATTTGTATAAACAATTTCCGAGTTTATGACTAGGTTAATGCTTAGTCTTAAGTTTTCTTATTAAGAAGTTCTTCATGTTAGTATTTCAAACTTCTATTATGTTTACTCTTGCCTTTATTTTCTTTTTAAGGACTTACAAAATAATTTTGCATTTTTGTCTTGTAAAAATGTTTAAGTTAATCTCATGGCTAATTAACTTAATATGAATTTTATAAAAGAGGACCGTTTTATATTTTGACACTTAATGAAGAAGACGTCTCAACTTCATAATGGTATTATCATATGATAAAAGAAATAGGAACAGATGTGTTTCTTTGAAATAACTTTGATAAGTTTTGAAAAATACTTAACAAGTTTTGAATAATACTTTACATGTATTTAAGGTGCATCTATAACTTTCTCGTAACTGTTTCCTTATAACATATTTTTACAAGAAGAATAATAGACATGGGGTTTTCCTTATAACCCGTTTCAGTACATAGCATTTACCCTAACTATAGTTAGGTTTTTCTTTGGCCTTAACTCATGGCTCCATCTTGTGACTTTGTGTCTTTCTTAATACACACTTGTGACTTCTGTATACACATGTTTATGTATATTATGTAGTCCCCCAAGTGTTTGAGTTTTGAAGTATGAAGCCTCGAGCACTTGATAGTTTCTCTCATTTGGTCCTTTCCCTGAAAAGGAAAAACATACGGGACTCAAAGGTGTGATCATAGATGAAGACTGCTTAACCCGTTTAGGTTTCTATCAGAATAATTGTAACCCTAGGCCAGGAATTTTAGGTTATTCCGTGTGCCTTACAGGTCGTGACTGATCATTTAGTATGGGTTAGCTTTTTGCCTATCATCTAAAACCGTTAGTAAAATCTTAGATATTTAAAATTTTAACTTAAAATAACGATACCTGACCGTGAGTATTCCTTAGAAATAATATCTCTTCAAATGAACAACATTCCAATGTGAAGGAAGTTTCTTGCCATCCATTGTCTCCAGTTCATATGCTCTGTTTCCTTCTATATTATGAACTCTATAGGGTCCTCCTCATGTTGGACTTAATTTACCCACGTTAGCTGCCTTCGAAGATAGAAAAATCTTTTTAACCACGAAGGCCCCAATTTTGAAGAATCTGAGGCGTGCTTTTCGATTGTAATATCGTTCTATGACTTGTTTTTGTGCTTCCACTCTTATTAATGCAGCCTCTCTCCTCCCTTTGAGTAAGTCAAGATTGACCTGCATTTCATCGTCATTAGATTCTTGTGTTACATATGTGAACTGTGTACGTGAATCTCCTATCTCAAATGGAATTAGAGCCTCAACTCCATAAACTAATAAAAATGGTGTTTCTCCTGTGTTTGTTTTTGCAGTTGTACAGTATGCCCATAAAACTCCAGGTAACACTTCAGGCCAGTTACCTTTTGATTCCTTTAATCGCTTCTTTAAATTGTTGATAATAACCTTGTTCGTCGATTCTGCTTGCCCATTACGCACTGGGTGATAATATGTTAACGTAATCCTTTTGATTTTCCAACTTTAAAAAGATTCAGTGATTTGAGCTCCTATAAATTGAGGGTCATTAATCAGACACAATCTCCTTTGGTACATTGAATCGGCATATGATATTCCTCCAAATGAAATCCTTGACTTCCTTTTCTCGTACATATTTAAATGTGCCTGCCTCTATCCATTTAGTAAAGTAATTAGTAAGTATGAGCATAAATTTTACATGTCTTTTTGCTTGTGGTAATGGACCCACGATATCCATTCCCCATTTCATAAATGGCCACGGTGCGATTACTGGATGTAATAATTCTGCAGGTTTATGCATATTGTTGTCGTACTTTTGGCATTTATCGCATTTACCCACAAAACTTTCTGCTTCTTCTTCCATTTTAGGCCAATAATAGCCTGCTCTAATAAGGGTTCTTACCAATGATCTTCCTCCTGTATGATTTCCACAATGCCCCTCATAAATCTCTCTCATTACATACTCGGTTTGAGAAAGTTCGAGACATCCAGCTAAAGGTCCACCGAACATTTTATGATATAAATTGACTTGCTTTAAGCAATACCGGGCAGCCTTTTTCGAAGCGCTTATGTTTTCTTCTCATCATCAGGCACGTTACCATACTACAAAAAAGCAACAATCTCATTCCTCCAATCCAAAGTTAAATTGTTAAAATTTACCTCATTCTTATGGGGTCGAGAACTGAATGAAATAAATGTATAACTGAGGCATTTGCATCGCTTGCCACAACAACCGCAGACGCGAGATAGATAAAGAGTCCGCTTCAACATTTTCATCCCTTGGTATTTGTATAACTTTCCAAGTTTGAAATTTCTTTATCAATTCCCGTACCTTTTCTAGGTACTATTGCATCCTCGTTTCCCTGACTATATAAGTTCCCAGCATTTGATTAACCACGAGTTATGAATCACTCTTGATTATAATCTGATTTATGCCAAGTTCCCGTGCCAATTGTAGACTACAATCACAGCCTCATACTCCGCTTTATATTTAGTTATGGAGTTAAATTTAATATCTTGTCAAATGGTTTCACCCGTAGGTGGTACCAAAATAATTCCTAAACCTGCACCTTTTACGTTAGATGAACCATCAGCGAATAAAGTTCAAGTTCCTGGGTTAGCTCCATTGAACACTTGTAATTCTTTCCTTGCTTCTAATTACATACCCTGGCTAAAATCAGCCATGAAATCTTCTAAAACTTGTGATTTTATAGCAGTCATAGGTTGATAGGTGATTTCGTATTCACTTAACTCTATAGCTCACTTAGCTGATCTACTTGATAACTCATGTTTATGGAATATATTTCATAAAGCGTAGGTAGTTACTACAACAATAGGATGACACTGAAAATAAGGTCTTAACTTCCTAGATGTCATGATTAATGCAAGTGCAAGTTTTTCTAACTAAGGATACCGCGTCTCCGAATCTAACAAAGATTTGCTGACATAATAGATGGGGGATTGTTTACCTTGCTCCTCGCGGACCAAAACAGCACTTACCGCTACTTTTGAAATGGCAAGGTAAATAAGTAGTCTTTCCCCTGCCTTTGATTTTGCCAGTAAAGATGGATTTGACAACGTTCTCAAATTCCTGAGTGCCAATTGACATTCTCCATTCCATTCAAAATGATCCTACTTTTTAAGGGCCGAGAAGAATTTAAAGCATTTCTCTGATGACTTAGTAATTAATATCCCCAAAGTTGCATTTCTCCCTGTTAATCTTTGAACTTCTTTCTTGTTTGGAAGTATATTGGGGATTTCTTCAATGGCCTTAATCTTTGCAGGATTTACTTCAATACCATGGTTAGAAAAAAAAAAACCCAAAAATGTACCTGATTCAACACCAAATGCACATTTCTCGGGGTTTAACTTCATATAAAATTTGCACAAAATTGAAAATGTATCAGATAAACCAGATACGTGATCCTTTGAATACTGAGTTTTAACAAGAATATCATCTATATATACTTCCGTGATTTTTCCTAAATGCTATTGAAACATTTTGGTAACTAACCTTTGATACGTTGCACCTGCATTCTTTAGACCAAAGAACATTACCTTATAACAATAAGTCCCCCTGTCTGTTATGGATGAAGTTTTTTCTTGATCTCTTGGATATGTTTTGATTTGATTATAACCTGAATATGCATCTAAAAAGCTTAATAGCTCATGACCTGCAGTCGTATCAATCAGTTGATCTATGTGTGGTAGTGAAAAAGAATCTTTAGGGCAAGCTTTATTAAGATCAGTGTAATCTACACAAACTCGCCACATACCGTTATTCGTTGGAACCACAATTGTATTAGCTAACCAGTTAGGATACTTTACCTCACTAATAGAACCAATTTTCATCAATTTTTGGACTTCATCTTGAATCATCTGATTCTTGAAAGTTCCTTACTTTCTTTTTCTTTTGTTTGACAGGAGGGTACGAGGGATCTTCATTTAATTTATGAGTCATCACCTCCGATAGAATACTTGTCATGTTAGAGTGGGACCAAGCAAAGCAGTCCACGTTAGTTTTCAAAAGTTCAATTAACTTACCTCTCATTCCTTGGCTAAGATTCGCTCCGACTTAAACTTTCCTATCAGGCCATTGAGCAAATAACACAACAGGCTCCAATTCTTCTATTGTAGTTTTGATATTTTCATTTTCTTCTGATTCTTGAATAGTATCAGGTCTTGAGTCTATATCTGTTTGCCCTTTCTCAGTTGAGGTTTGTGTTGTGGTGACCTCAACTGCCTACTGTGGTTGCTATTTACCTTCATTTCTCGTTCTTGTATCTATAACGAAGTTGAACCCGTTGGATGTATGTTGATCTCCACGAATTTGACAAATTCCCCATGGCGATGGAAATTTAATAACTTGATGCAAAGTTGAAGGTACTGCATCACTTTTGATGACACCTTCAGTGAATGTGGTAAGTGTTACCTCCCCTTTCGTGACCTCACTTGAATTATCGAATCTAGATAGAGTGTGGCCTTTGGTATTATTTTGTGTTCGGCTTGTATTTCACGCAATACTCTTATCAAAATAATGTTCACAAAGCTACCTGGATCAATCAAAACTCATTTACATTAGTATCATATACAATTAAATATATTACCCGTGCGTCGTTATGAGGTATTAATATGTCATCTGCATTTGCATCATTGAATGTAATATTGTCTTCTTCTAAGATGTGCCGCACCCATTTCCCTTGGGTAATTGTTATTTTTGAAATCTTGTTAGCGGTTGTGTATGATATACCATTGATATCTTCACCTCCACTTATAAGGTTGATAGTCCTTTTGGGGGACGGTAGTTTTGGAGGCTCCTGCCTATTTTTCATGTAAGCTTGCTTGCCTTTCTCGCTAAACAACTCAGTGAGATATCCTTGCTTCAATAAATGATCAACTTCACATTGTAAAAATCTGCAGTCAGCTGTTTTATGCCTGTGGTCATTATGAAACTCGTACCAATGATCAGGGTTGTGATAGTTTGGATTCGATCTCATTTATTTTGGCTATCGAACCTTATCTCCCATGCTTCTCAAAATAGCCACGAGCTTGGAGGTGCTGACGTTATAGCCACCGAATCTTGCTTTTAAATTTGCATCATCATCTCGTGACTCGTAGTTATTTCGCTCATTTCTGAACTTTGATGAAAAATTCGATTCTCTGTTTCTTGGTCTATGATCGTACCTTTGATTATCCTATCTTGATCGTGAGTCCTTTCTTGCAGGTCCCATATAAGGCTCGTATCTATTTTTACCGAATCTTTTTTCGGTCTCTGCACGTCTTGAACTTACCTTTTCTTCTTCTTGAAATTGTGGAATAGTATCTTCCTCAATCCTCATCTTCGTGCTATACCTGTTATAAACATCATTTCACGTTGTAGTTGGGAATTCTTGAAGGCTTTCTTTAAGTCTCCTTGTGGCTTCCGAGCTTTTTTATTCAAATTGCTTGTGAAAGCTATAGCTGCCCAGTTGTCAGGTATGCGCGGCAATGTCATTCTTTCACGATGAAATCTGCCCATGAACTCTCTAAGAAATTCTGAGTCCCCATGCTTAATCATGAAAATATCTTCCATTCTTTTTTCCACCTTTGAGCTCCGAGTGTGCTTTGATGAAAGAATCTACAAGCTCAGCAAAAGAATTTATAGAATTTTCAGGTAGAAGAGAGTACTATGTGAGCGTTGCTTTAGTGAGTGTTTCACCAAATTTCTTACCTAATATAGATTGAATCTCCTGCCTAGTCAAGTAGTTGCCTTTTACACCCGTCGTGAATGCAGGCACGTGGTCTCGTGGGTCTGACGTTCCATCATATTTTGGAATGTCAGACACTTTGAACTTTTTTGGAATTGGAAGAGGAGCAGCACTTAGCTTCCAGGGTTGTAGCGAATATCGATCCATATCTACTCATTTGATACATGTGGCATCCCAAGTATCTTCTCTATGCGCTCACTTTGCTCTTTGAGTTGTCTCTGCAAGGTTAGTACTGAGTTTTGTAAATCAGAATTAACCACATTACCTGGTTCCCTCTCTTGTGGTTCAATGGGAGTTCCTTCACTGCATGAGTTGAGAAGTCTAGAACGAGGGTTTTCCAAAGTGTTAATATTTAGAGTTGGTGCAGGGGGTTGCAATATGTAACCGGTTAACAAGCACTTCAACAACTTTATTGACCTGAGCAGCAATTAGTTTCTGCAAAGATTCATCAATAGTTTCAGCATTCTCAAATTGAGCATGCTCCTTCATTTGAGACCCATCAGGGGTTCCCTCACGAGATTGTCGGGGAGAGCCTTGTAGAGTAGGAATCGATATGTTAATATCCTGTGGATCTCCCTGATTTGTTGGTTTTCTTGGTTTTCTTGGTTTCCTCGAGTGTTGGCATTGTTGTTCGACATAGTTGATCAACAAGAAAAGTTAAGAGAGAGAAAATAGATTATTAGATTCCCGATAGCGGAACCAATTTGTTTAACCAAAAAATAGAATTTTAGTCAAAGATAGAATTTGAAGAACACGGGTTACTGAATCAAAAGAATGTATAAAAGGAAATAATTTAATTAGTAAAAGAGTATTTCAAGAGAAAAACAAGTAAATCAAAATATATTCCAATGATTTAGTATCCTCAACTGATCAGATATCTCCCTTTTATAGGTCTGCTAGAGATATACGTTTTGCCCGAATCATAATGAGGCTATTATGCGTAATTAAAGATATTGAATGCTACATTACATAATTATTACATTCAATACAAATTCCCTAACATATTCCATAGTTAATGTCCATTAAATACCGTACTACACTCTTTTCTATTGTCAGATTCATTCATTTTGACCCTCAGATATAAATGATTTCAATAGGTACGGGTGCTGAGTTATTTGAACAACTATCCGTACCTCTTTTCCTGTCATTTGCTCGTACCTGTTGCAGCTTGTACCTCTTGACTAGCTGTAATTCTTTAACCATTCAATGAGTCTACGTGTCTTGACACGTTTCATTAAATACAACTTTTTTTTCAATACAATATTCTCTGAGATCTGTGTCCTTTAATAAAACCTGAATGATTGATCTTGGGAAGAATATGAAGCAGCCAGCTGGCGTTCAATATTATGGATATGATTTTGCTAGATACATTACATAGGCTGATTGGCCTGAGGTCTAAAAGAATAAGGCATTTTTTCTTCTTCCCTTAATGATGCTATTAAAATATGAAATATTTTTATCACCTTCTTCTATCCATTGTGCCTTAGCTTTCTGCCTCAACACCTCCTCTTGTAATTTCAAGAAATGAATATAGCTTCATTTAGCTCTACTTTATGTGCCGGGGCAGAGTATTGTCATTAGAGTATATAGCTTCCAGGTCAATTATCTGTTTCTCTAATCTTTTTGGCTCTTTATGTGCCGGGCGCTCAATTTCTTGGAAAGTCTTTTCAACTTCTGATGTAGAATCCATAGCTCATTGCCTTCAATAGGATCCTGCCATACTTCTTGCGCAACAGATAAAAAACTTAAAGTACTTAGGAATCTAGGATGGGAAGAAATAATTTTCCTCAACTGGATCAGCAGCGGAGCGTGATTTGAGCAAACTCTAGCCAGAAGTTCAACTCTGGTGTCAGTGAAAATATCCGACCAATTTATATGAAACAAGAGTCTGTCCAAATGCTTCCATACGATTTTGGGGGCCCTCTATTATCGCTCCAGGTATACAATGGTCCATAGAAGCCCCAATTGTAGTTTACACTTTGCATATACTACTGTCAATATCAATGGATCTGGGCTTAGTTTATGGCTAATTTGACATGTCACCTGCTGTTTGATGTCCTCCATAATATTTAATACATGATAGTCAGTCCAGAAAAGCCGTATTTATTATTGCAGTTGTAGAAACTGTGTTGTACACCCAACTGAGGTACACCACAGTTAAGGTGTGTGTAGTCATTGGTTCAGTTGCATTAAAGGTTAAAGCTCCGTGAGGTCTTCTAGCAAATTCATCATCTGAGTGGACCTGCACATCTACATCATGTATTTGCGTCATTTCCTCATTCAGATTATCTACATTTCCTGTTGAACACACGTGCGATATTGAAGTGCGCTTCACCCGTCTACCATCATTCAAACCAGGTCCTAGTTTTGAGTACATTCCAAGAGTCCCAGCTTTAACTTCAAGTTCTAGTTCTGTGGCCAACTTATAATTCTGCCTCAGGTCTGGTGGACTTTCATTATGTAACTGAAAACTCGAAAAAGCCAATTCCTCATTACCAGGCCAATGCATTCTTTTTGGCACTTGAGACTTCCACCATTTCATGTTGTTTTTTTCTACCAGGTTGGATTATATCTTTCAACTTTCCATCCCTGAAACTTCCTTGAACCTGTTCCGTAGGTTGTTGCGTCCTACATTCCGCATCAGAGTGTCTGATGAATAGGCTATAATTGCGTATTTTAATCGATTATTACACTCTAATTTACTGCACTTTAGTTGAATTTGCATTTTAATCGCTAGTGTTTTGCACTAACAGAGCGTTTTATGCCTTGTAGGAGTTATTCCGAGCTATATATATTACGAAATGAATTCAAGTGATTTGGAGCTTTGAAGTGTGAGTAAAATCCCAAGAAATTAAGCTGAGATTGTATTCCAGGGTCAAATTTGATAATTAAGTACGAACAAAGACTCGAGGAGGTATATTACACATTGTCTAGTACAATAGACATAACGTTTTGCTCAGAACTCCGTTTGGGCAATACAATATATGGTTGGAAAGCTAACCCAAAGGGCTACAACTTTCATGTTTTACATTTTTACAAATTCAAAACGGAAAAGGGTGAAACATTGCAGTTACGGTAGGACCGCAGCAGAACACTGCTGCAAATTCTAAAGGCCACTCTGGCCGCGGTCCTGGCGTAACCGCGGTAGGACCGCGGCAGGACGCGTAAATTTCAGGGACCAAAGTGCTAAATACAGGATTTTAAACCCTAAACCCTAGACCTCCTTAATCTTTTCTCTAACCCTCAGTCTCGTTAGTTGTTAATTTACTATTTTAATTTATTACTTAATTAGTTAAACACAAGAATTTTAATATCTATAAGTTATGAGTTGTTCAAGCTTGTCTTCTTGGTGACAGCGAACAGCTGTAGCTAAACCTTTTTTCTCTGTTGGATTTGACACCAGACTTATAAACCAGATTATATTTGTAACGACCGCTTAGTCCTTTATATAAGACATAGTTGGGCGTAATCAAATGTTGGCGCCGTTGCCGGGGAACTAACGGTGTAGTTGTAGGTGTACATATTGCTAGGTTTCAAGTTTGAACTTTTATTTTATTATTTGATTTTTATTAGTTTTATTTGTTTATTTGAAAAACATGGCATCATGGAATTATGAGAATTTTTGTGTTGGTAATTATAGTTTTAATCCTCCTTATGTATATTATGAAGGAAACCACCTAGGGAATAATTATCAAAATATTTTCGAGATCGAGTTTTGTGCACCAACTCAATCTTATGTGTGGAATGAGTGTGATATGTATGGTGGTCAAGATGGTCACTTTCATGGTTGTTCTTATAGTTCTTATCTTCCCCCAACCCCTTACTTTGATGGTTCTTCATTTTCTTATGAAGTATAGGAATTTGGAACCCACGTTTGAGGACCTGAAAAAGATCGAGGATATGCTAATGCCTTAAGGAACAATATGATGAGATACAACTGCGGGTACAAAGACAAGGGGCAACTATTCACAACTTAGAGGCTCAAGCGAAAAAATTAATTGAACCTTGTAAAGCGCAAAAAGTTGACATTGTGGGTAGTAGCCAATATGAGTATGAATTGGCTGTAGCAATTGTCATTATGATGGAGGATTTAAAAAAATACGAGGATGAGCTGGAGGAGGAGGCTAGAGTAGAACACCAACAATCAATTGCACTAGATTTTGAGGATGTCGATGGTGTAGAAGAGATACCAGAGTCAACCAAGGATATTGAGGATACATATTTTGTTGACTCTATTTTCATTAGTGTTGAGAATGTAGACAGTCCCAATGTTCATGTAGTTGAGCGCATTGGTCCTCAGCTCCAAGCATTTTTCCACATTGTGTTTAGATAATAATATGGAAATAGGGTCGTCCGAGCCATTTGAGGAGTCGAGGAATGATGAACAAAGTGCTTACATTCTGGAATTCTTCTTGCCAGAAAATCGGGATTCCACACTTCATCTAAAGGCCAAGAAGTGCAGAATACTGCATTATTTTATTGGGCCAGCTAAATTCGTTCCACCACCCCAAGAGCATGATCATAGAGCAGAATCAAAATTTAGTCCGATTCATAAGTTCAAAGTGGAGGTGGAGAGTGATTCATGTCATGCCGCGACGTTAAATCAAGCGCTTGTTAGGAGGCAACCTAGCTTTATTGTTTTCTTTTATTTATTTTTTATAATTGTATTATTTTTGTAGTGTCAATTTATTTTTAGGAACATGGAAAGAAAAGATATTGAAAGGATGAAACAACAAACCAAATGGTTGGAACTAAGTGTAAGGTACCCGCACGAAAGACCAAGCTTGGGAGAAGTCTTACTCCCTCATAAGCTACTAGTGCTTCGGCCGTTGTCCTATCAGCGAGTTTCTATTACTATCTTATTAGTATGGTGTGCCTTTGGGAAAATGCACAATTTTAAGTGTGGGGTGAGGAGATTATCTGTGTGACTTTCGATGCTACTTTTGTTGTGTTAGTTTAATTGAATAATTTTTTTTATTGGACTTTTTCCGACGATGGATCTATTAGATAATTTCTTGAGAGATTTAAGTCTAAAGAAAAAAAATAAAAAGATTTTGTTTTCTTAGGTAGTGTAGCAATTACCCCTTGGTTTTTCTTTAAACTACGGTTATTTTCTAAGGGTTTTATTTGAACCGGGTGTAGTTAGCTTTTTTGGGGATAGGAGCCATTGTGTTTTGTTTTGAATTGAAGCAATATCTCTTGACTTCGTTATGCCTTGAGAATAGTGAGTACTTTGGCTGTGACGCTTAGGCTCAGTTTTTGACTCTTGTGTAAGTACCTTAAATTGTATGATTTTAAATTTGCTTAACTGCTTTGACTAGGGTGTCTTGATGAATCCAATCTTGAGTGAGTTATGTGCCATGTGTGTGTAAGGTTTTGTGTTATTCTGTGCATTGCATTTGATGCCTAGAACTTCATCTGTGTGTTTGCCAAGCGAAATAGTAGTTTAGTTCAGTCTTAGAAGTAATATAAGCATTTCTTGTTGAGCCATATATACATATTTTACCCACCTAATTGTTATGTAGCGTAGTTAACCCCTTTGAGCATGTAATAATATTTCATTGGCAACCACATTACAAGCCTTACCCATTTGTTGGAATTAACCATCTATTTGAACCATCGTAACCTTTCATGAGCACTTGAAGTTTATGAACTGTGTAAAAGTTAAAGTGTGGGGTAGTTGGTTTGAGTTTTGAGTGGAACAAATGAATAAGGAGAAAGATGCAGTGTTTTAAAAAGAGTAAAATCCACTTGAATTGGAAAAAAATAGTTGGATTGTTGTAAAAATAATAATAATAATAATAATAATAATTCCTTGAAAAGTGGTGACTCATGATGTATGTATGCTTAAAGAAGTATGGGTAATATAAATTGATGTGAATGTGGAGTTTGGTTTGACATAAGTATGGAGTTTTAATGTTAAAGTATATGTATAATAGTGCTTGGGGAGGTGTAGTCACTCTTATATCTAAATGTATCATACCCGTCCCGTAGCCTACATTACAACCAAATAAAGTCCTAATTGATCCTGGATTGAATAAGCTCTATTAGTGTAGTAGTACACTATGGGCAAGCTTATGTTGCATCTTTTGTGGCATATGATGTTATTTCTGAGAGTGAGTGAATTCTTTATATCTTGAGTTCCTAAATGTTCTTCAATTTTATTGTGCGGAACTACTCTCTTTTGTTGTTTGAGGGCACTTGATTCATGAAAGAAAGTCATGTCAGTGACCTCTATGTTAGAGTAGTTTGTGAGTTGTGAATAATGCGTGGTACTTGTGAGTCAAATCTTGAGGTGAAGATGTTACACTTTTGTGCTTAGTCTATTTTAAATACTCTTGGTGTGATGAGTTTGGAGAATTGTTTAAAAAGGTCGTCTCAATAAAAAACAGGTATAGTTTGATTGCTTTCGAAGACGAGCAATGGTGTAAGTGTGGTTTGTTGATTATAGACTATAATTGCATATTTTAGTCGATTACTACACTCTAATTTAATGCACTTAAGTTGAGTTTACGCTTTAATCCCTAGTGTTTTGCACTAACAGTGTATTTAATGCCTTGTAGGAGTCATTCTGAGCAATATAGATGTTATGGAATGAACTCAAGTTGATTTGAAGCTTTGAAAACTGAGTAAAAGTCCAAAGAATTAAGTCGGGATCGTATTCGGGGGTCAAATTTGATAATTAAGTACAAACAAAGACTTGAGGAGGTATATTGCATAGTATCTAGTAAAATAGACATAACCTATTCTTCAGAACTCCATTTTGATATCAAAATATATGATTGGAAAGCTAACGCAAAGGGCTACAACTTTCATGTATTATGTTTTTCAAAATAACAAACGGAAAAGGGTGAACAATCGCGGTTACGGTGGGGCCGTGGCAAAACACTGTTCCAAATTCTGAAGGCCACTCTGGCCGCGGTACTGGCGTAACCACGGTAGGACCGCGGCAGGACGCATAAATTTCAGGGACCAAAGTGCAAAACACAGGATTTTAAACCCTAAACACTATATTAAACGAAGGTGGCCAGCCAATAAAAGAGGAGAGGATAGATTTTAGACAAAGATTCGACCTAAGGAGGCAAGAACACATTGGGAGCATGGCGGAGAATTCTTCTGCGAGTTTTTCCTTCCTCTTCCTATTTTTCATTGTTGGTTATGACTATTAGAATTGTAGTTTTACATACTATTATGAATATCTAATTTGTTATCTAGAGTTTTGATAGAACCTTTTGTAGGATAAATTCTTCTTATGTTTTCATAAAAATTGAGCCATAGCTTTTCTCTATTTGTTCAACTACATTTATATTCGGGTTGATTGAAGAGCTCTCAATTAGTTGTGCCTATTTAGTATGCATAACTCGGGAGAGAGTACATATTTAGGTAATTGTTGAACAGCACCACTCCCAGTACACATGAGGGATCAATAACCAAGGGTTTAAAGCTAGGATTAGGGATAACGAAGTCTTGGGTGCGATACAAAGTGAGCTGTATTAAAACCCAGCTAGCGTAGCTCGGGAGAGTGCATCTAGTAAATTATCGCAATTAATCGGGAGAGATTTACGGTAATAAGAGTGCTCATGATCGGTAGAGAATACTTAGGCGAAATTATAGAAGACATAGCGGGAAGGATTCCGATAATTGGGGAAATCATAACTCTAGACCTCCTTAATGTTTTCTCTAACCCTCAGTATCGTTAGTTGTTAATTTACTATTTTAATTTGTTTTTTAATTAGTTAAACACAAGAATCTTAATATCTATAAGTTAGGAATTGTTCAAGCTTGTCTTCTTGGTGATAGTGAACAGTTATAGCTAAACCTTTGTTCTCTGTAGGATTCGACTCCGAACTTGTAAACCAGATTATATTTGTAGTGGCCGCTTAGTCCTTTTTATAAGGTATAGTTAGGTGTGATAAAATTTTGGCGCAGTTGCCGGGGAACTAACGGTATAGTTGTAGGTGTACATATTGCTAGGTTTCAAGTTTGAACTTTTATTTTGTTATTTGATTTTTTTTAGTTTTAATTGTTTATTTGAGAAACGTGGCATCGTGGAATTATGAGACGTTTTGTGTTAGTAATTCTAGTTTTAATCCTCCTTATGCATACTGTAAAGGAAACCATCTAGGGAAAAATTATAAAAATAATTCCGAGAGCGAGTTTTGTGCACCAACTCAATCTTATGTGTGGAATGAGTGTGATATGTGTGGTGGTCAAGATGGTCACTTTCATGGTTGCTTTTATAGTTCTTATCTTCCCCCAACCCCTTGCTTTGATGGTTCTTCTTTTTCTTGTGAAGTTAATAGGAACTTGGAACCCACGTATGAGGACCTGAAAAAAGATCGAGGATATGCTAAAGTGCCTAACGGAACAATATGATTAGATGCAACTGCAGGTACAAAGGCAAGGGGCAATTATTCAAAATTTGGAGGCTTAAGCAAATAAATTAACTGAACCTTGTAAAGCGCAACAAGTTGACATTGTGGAAATAGTCAATATAAGCATGAATTGGTTGGTAGAAATTTCTATTATGATGGAGGATTTAAAAAATACGAGGATGAGCTAGAGGAGGAGGCTAGAGCAGAACACCAACAATCAATCGCACTAGATTTTGAGGATGACGATGTTGTAGAAGAGATACTAGAGTAAGCCAAGGATATTGAGAATACATATTTTGTTGACTCTATTGTCATTAGTGTTGAGAATGTAGACAGTCCCAATGTTCATGTAGTTGAGCGCATTGGTCCTCACTCCAAACATTTTTTCACATTATGTTTAGATTATGATGATATGTAAATACGGTCGTCCGAGCCATTTGAGGAGTAGAGGAATGAGGAACAAAGGGCTTACATTCTGAAATTCTTCTTGCCAGAAAATTGGGATTACACACCTCATCTAAAGACCAAGAAGTGCAGAATACTACATTATTTTATCGGGCCAGCCAGATTAATTCTACCACCCCAGGAGCACGATCATAGAGCATAATCAAAACTTGGGGTCCGATTCATAAGTTCAAAGTGGAGGTGGAAAGTGATTCACATCATTCCGTGATGTTAAATCAAGCGCTTGTTAGGAGGCAACCTAGCTTAATTGCTTTCTTTTTTTAATTGTATTATTTTTGTAGTGCAATTTATTTTTAGGAGCATGGAAAGAAACAGTATGGAAGGATGCAACAACAAACCAAATGGTTCGAACTAAGTGTAAGGTACCCGCACGAAAGACCAAGCTTGGGAGAAGTCTGACTACCCCATAAAGTCCTAATTGATCCTGGATTGAATGAGCTCGATTAGTTGAGTAATACATTATGGGCAAGCTTATGGTGCATCTTTTGTGCCATATGAATGTTATTTCTGAGAGTGAGTTAATTCTTTCTATCTTGAGTTCCTAAATGTTCTTCAATTTTATTGTGTGGAACTACTCTCTTTTGTTGTGTGAGGGCACTTGATTCATGAAAGAAAGGTAATATGAGTGACATCTATGTTAGAGTAAGTAGGTGAATTTTAAATAATGCGTTGTACTTGTGAGTCAAATCTTGAATTGAAGATGTTACCCTTTTGTGCTTAGTCTATTTTAAATACTCTTGGTGTGATGAGTTAGGAGAATTATTTTAAAAAGTCGTGTCTATAAAAAAAGATGTAGTTTGATTGCTCGAGGAAGAGCAATAGTGTAAGTGTAGGGTGTTGATGATAGGCTCTAATTGCGTATTTTAGTTCGATTATTACATTCTAATTTACTGCACTTAAGTTGAGTTTGCGCTTTAATCGCTAGTGTTTTGTACTAACAATGTATTTTATGCCTTGTAGGAGTGATTCCGAGCTATATAGATATTATGGAATGAAATCAAGTAATTTTGAGCTTTGAAGTCTGAGTAAAAGCACAAGAAATTAAGTCGGGATCGTATTCGGGGGTCAAATTTGATAATTAAGTACGAACGAAGACTCGAGGAGGTATATTGCGCACTGTCTAGTAAAATAGACATAACATTTTCTTCATAATTCCATTTGGGCATCACAATATATGGTTGGAAATCTAACTCAAAGGGCTATAACTTTCATGGTTTACGTTTTTAAAAATTTCAAACGGAAGGCTCTAATAGATATGGTAGACACGACTATGGAAACTGCGAAGGCAACAGAGGTTGAAGGGACTACAACCCCTCCGAGTACAGTAGAACCAGATCCTTTGTTAGAGACGAACATGCAACCAGCACTGTCAATAGAGGACCGCCCAGAGACTAGAAAAAAAACATTAGTGGAGCCTACGAAGAGCTGGACAACACTTTTTCAGAAGAATCGATTTGCGACTCATGAAATGGCTCTTGACTATATAACCCCAGTGATAATTGACGGACATCCCATAGTGCAACTGGATAAAGCGGAGGTGGAAGAGGAGGAATCCAATGGAAGTGTGCCTTAGTGGTATGCATCCTAGGATGCGGTCCTGGCTTCAACGCAATGAGGAGATTCATCAATCACCATTGGTCCCATGTCCCTGAACCAAAATTGTTCTATCATGATGAAGGGTATTACATTGTGAAATTCAAAGCAGTTGCTGATGCCAAAGAGATACTATGTGCAGGTCCTTACTCAATAGCCAATAGGCCTATGATATCAAACAATGGACACCTGAATTTGATTTCTCAGAAGAGTTCCCGACTGAAATACCATTGTGGTAAAGTTTCCGAAACTACCAATGTCTTGCTGAGGCATGAGATCTCTGAGCAGAATTGCTAGTGTATTAGGGAAACCAATATTTGCGGATGAATGTACCACAAAACATACACGGATTTCTTATGCCAGAATGCTCATTGAGGTGACTGTCACTAAAGAACTACCAACAGAGATCTGGGTTATGGATCCAAATGGGAAGAAGTTTCTTCAAGATGTGGTCTATGAGTGGAAGCCCTCCTATTGTGAGAAATGCCAAACAATAGGACACAACTGTGCACGCAGCCAAAGCAAATCCCAAAACAGCCTACATAAGTATGGAAGCCAAAGGCAGTACAGGGATGGAGAACTAAGGGCCATGTCCAAACTGTGCCAATGCAGATGCAGCTTCCAATACAGCATAATGAATCCAAGGGCTTTCATACTGAAGCCAGGACAGTCCAGAGCCAGAGAGTTGATAAAGGCAGTGACAAAGGGAAACAACCTCAGAGTCCAGCACTCAACATCACTAATTTCCCACCTCTGTCCCCCATCACTGTGAGTAATAGATTTGAAGTAATTTATGGTAGTAAAGAAGACGCTCCAGGGGAGTTAGGGGGATCAACATCTCATCAATGAAGTGGTTAGATTGGAATATAAAGGGTGTAAATAAAA
The DNA here is from genome assembly GCA_034376525.1 of Nicotiana benthamiana. NCBI lineage: Eukaryota > Viridiplantae > Streptophyta > Magnoliopsida > Solanales > Solanaceae > Nicotiana > Nicotiana benthamiana. The sequence goes on from CM067338.1 coordinate 98,889,117, forward strand.
GGTACAAGTAGAAAGAAGTTAGGCAGTATATTAGAGAAAACAAAATTAACCTAGTTGGATTAGTAGAAACTAAGGTAAAGCAAATACATGCTAGTAGAATTGCTAATCTACTAGCACCAGGCTGGGGTATCTTAACAAACTATGTCTCAGGTGAAAAGGGCAGAGTGTGGATTCTCTGGAATCCAAAAGTGTGTATAGTCACTAGTGTTCTGGAGGAAAGCCAGTTGATTCACAGCAGGGTTATCAGCAGGACAGGGGATTTCACATGCTTCCTCACTGTGGTGTATGGTTTCAATGGACTGGAACAGAGAAGATCCCTATGGAGCAGATTACAAACACTGTCATTAGGAATGCAAGATCCATGGGTAGTTGCTGGGGATTTCAATGCTGTATTATGTGACAAAGATACGCAGTCTTGCAAACCAGTCATGCTCCCTGAAACTCAAACTAGCTGGTTTGTCAGAATTTCCTTGGAGGGGTGACTATTACACATGGACAAATAAACAAACTCGTGTGGACAGAGTATGCAGTAGACTGGACAGAGTCTTTGGTAACTATGAATGGATGATCAAATGGAACCAAGTGGTAACTAATTATGACCTGCCTTTAATCTCGGACCATAATCCAATGATAATGACACTAACATCATCTTCCTGAAATGGGAAAAAGACTTTCAAATTCTTTAATGTATTGGCTGAGCATGAAGATTTCCAGCAGATTGTGGCAAGAATATGGTAGGGTGGACAGTCAGATACTATGAGAGCAATATGGTCCAAACTCAAAGCCTTGAAGAGCCCTTTGAAGGTCTTGAATATTAAAGAATTCAAGACTATATCACAAAGAATAGACCATTGCAGACAGGAACTGAGGACAATACAAGCCCGGATGAAGCGGGCATACACTAATGACCTACAACAGAAGGAGAAGGAGCTGGTGCTGAAACTGGAAAAAAGGTCAATGATTGAGGAAAGTGTTCTGCAATAGAAGGCAAGAGCAAAATGGATACAACTTGGGGACTCCAACACTAAGTACTTCTCTACAGTAATGAAGACAACCAGATTACTGAACTTACCAATGCAATGGGTATCAAACTTACCGCAGCTGAAGATATCAAAGAGGAAATCATGGGATTCTACAAGGCACTGATGGGAACCTCTGCAACCAATCCGCCTGCTATAAACCAACTGTACATGTCAAATGGCCCCAAGCTGACACAACAACAAAGAAAGGAACTATGTGCTGATGTAACTGATACAGAAATATTGGAGAGTCTCAAGGCTATTGGAGATGACAAAGCACCAGGGATAGATGGATACAATGTTGTATTCTTCAAAAGGAGCTGGGGCATCATTGGTAGGCAGGTCACCACTGCCATTAAGCAGTTTTTCACCTCAACCAGGATGTTCAAACCTATAAACTGTGCAACTATTACCCTCATTCCTAAACTGTCTAAACCATCTACAGTCAAAGAGTATAGGCCTATTGCCTGCTGTTCTGTCCTCTACAAAATTATCTCAAAACTTCTAGCAAACAGGTTGCAGAAGGTGATGGCAAGTATTATCAGTGAAGCTCAGGCAGGCTTCATCCCAGGCAGAAAGATCCAGGACAACATCATCCGGGCACATGAACTAGTCAAAAGTTATACTAGGCAACATGTGTCCCCCAGATGCATGACAAAAATTGACCTCCAGAAAGCTAATGACTCAGTGTAATGGGTATTCCTACAACAGGTTATGGAACAGATTGGCTTCCCCAGCATCTTCACCAAATGGATAATGGAATGTATCACAATAGTGAGCTTCTTTGTGCTAGTCAATGGAAAGCAACTGAACCCTTTGCTGCTGCTAGGGGACTGAGGCAAGGGGACCCCATTTCCCCCTTCCTATTTGCTCTGGTCATGGAGTACTTAATAAGATCATGCATCTCACTAAAAGATGATCCAGCATACTAGTTCCACCCCAGATGTAAAAAACTGGGCATTACTCACATGTGCTTTGCTGATGATTTGCTGTTGTTTGCCAAAGGAGACATTACTTCTGTCATGGCCCTATCCAAATGTTTCTCTCAATTCTCTGAAGCTTCTGGACTGCAGGCTAATCTGAATAAGAGCTCAGTCTATTTTGGAGGGGTAGCACTGGATATACAGAAACAGATTCTCGACCACCTTGGCTATGAGCAAGGTCAATTGCCATTCAAGTATCTAGGAGCCCCCCTGTCCACCAAGAAAATCACACTGCTCCAATGGCAACCTCTAGTGGATAGGATCACTGCCAAGATCACCTCTTAGACTGCCAAAATATTGTCTTACTCTGGGAGAATCCAACTGGTTCAATCTGTCATCTTTGGGGTCCAAGAGTACTGGGCACAAATGTTCATATTGCCTATGAAAGTCTTGAAAATGATAGAAGGCATTTGTAGGAGTTTCATTTGGTCTGGGATGAATATTGTAACTAAGAAAGCATATATCTCTTGGGACAAAATGTGTACCCCAAAATCAGTTGGAGGGATGAATCTCACTAATCTCAAGCTCAGGAACAAAGCTGCCATTGCAAAGACCTGCTGGGATCTAGCTCATAAAAAGGACAAGTTGTGGATTAGGTGGATCAGTGTGTACTAGATCAAAGACAGACCTATTGAATCCATTCCAATTCCTGCTCAGGCAAGTTGGATGGTTAGAAAGAACATCCAATCAAGAGACATACTACAGAGGATCCAACACTGGAAGGAATAGAGATGCACAACTAGAAAGCTCTACCAGTCACAGATGCAAGATCTGCCGAGAGTCCTATTTTTCATTGTTGGTTATGACTTTTAGTATTGTAGTCTTCAATACTATTATGAATAGCTAATTTGTTATCTAGAGTTTTGATAGAACCTTTTGTAGGGTTAATTCTTCTTATGTTTTAATAAAAATTGAGCCAGAACGTTTTTCTATTTGTTCAACTACGTTTATATTCAGGTTGATTGAAGAGCTCTCAATTAGTTGTGCCTATTTATTATGCACAACTCGGGAGAGAGTACATATTTAGGTAATTGTTGAAAAACACCACTTTCAAAGTATATGAGGGATCAATTACCGAGGGTTTAAAGCGGGGATTAGGGATAACGAAGTCTTGGGTGCGATCTGAAGTGAGCTGTATTAAAAGCCAACTAGCGTAGCTCGGGAGAGTGCGTCTAGTAAATTGTCATAATTACTTGGGAGAGATTTACGGTAATATGATTGCTCATGATCGGTAGAGAATACTTAGGCGAAATTATAGAAGACATAGCAGGAAGGATTCCGATAATTGGGGAAATCATAACTCTAGACCTCCTTAATGTTTTCTTTAACCCTAGTATCGTTAGTTGTTAATTTAATATTTTAATTTGTTAGTTAATTAGTTAAACACAAGAATCTTAATATCTATAAGTTAGAAATTGTTCAAGCTTGTCTTCTTGGTGATAGTGAACAATTGTAGCTAAACCTTTGTTCTCTGTGGGATACGACTCCGGACTTGTAAACCAGATTATATCTCTAGCGACTGCTTAATCCTTTTTATAAGGAATAGTTGGGTGTGACCAAATTTTGGTGCCGTTGCCGGGGAAATAACGATATAGTATTAGGTGTACATATTGCTAGGTTTCAAGTTTGAACTTTTATTTTGTTATTTGATTTTTTTTAGTTTTATTTGTTTATTTGAGAAATGTGGCATCATGGAATTATTAGAATTTTTGTGTTGGTAATTCTAGTTTTATTCCTCTTTATGCATTTTGTGAAGGAAACCACCTAGGGAAAAATTATCAAAATATTTCGGAAAGCGATTTTTGTGCACCAACTCAATCTTATGTGTGGAATGAGTGTGATATGCGTGGTGGTCAAGATGGTCACTTTCATGGTTGTTCTTATAGTTCTTATCTTCCCCCAACCCCTTAGTTTGATGGTTCTTCTTTTTCTTGTGAAGTTAATAGGAACTTGGAACCCACATACGAGGACCTGAAAAAGATCGAGGATATGCTAAAGTGCCTTACGGAACAATATGATGAGATACAACTATGGGTACAAAGGCAAGGGGAAATTATTCACAACTTGGAGTCTTAAGCAAATAAATTAATTGAACCTTGTAAAGCGCAACAAGTTGACTTTGTGGATAGTAGCCAATATGAGCATGAATTGGCTGTAGAAATTGCCATTATGATGGAGGATTTAAAAAATACAACGATGATCTAGAGGAGGAGGCTAGAGTAGAACACCAACAATCAATCGTACTAGATTTTGAGGATGTCGATGTTGTAGAAGAGATACTAGAGTCAACCAAGGATATTGAAAATACATATCTCTTCAGTCAACCAAGGATATTGAAAATACATATTATGTTGACTCAATTGTCATTAGTGTTGAGAATGTAGACAGTCCCAATGTTCATGTAGTTGAGCGCATTGGTCCTCACTCCAAGCATTTTTCCATATTGTGTTTACATGATGATTTGTAAACACGGTCGTCCGAGCCATTTGAGAGGTCGAGGAATGAGGAACAATGGGCTTACATTCTGGAATTCGTCTTGTCAGAAAATTGGGATTACACACCTCATCTAAAGACCAAGAAGTGAAAAATACTACATTATTTTATTGGGCCAGCCAAATTCATTCCACCACCTCAGGAGCATGATCATAGAGCATAATCAAAACTTTGAGTCCGATTCATAAGTTTAAAGTGGAGGTGGAAAGTGATTCACGTCATGCCGCGACATTAAATCAACCGTTTGTTAGGAGGCAACCTAGATTTATTTGTTTCTTTTATTTATTTTATTATTTACCTTTTTATTGTATTATTTTTGTAGTGTCAATTTATTTTAGGAGCATGGAAAGAAAAGGTATTGGAAGGATGAAACAACAAACCAAATGGTTGGAACTAAGTGTAAGGTACCCGCACGAATGACCAAGCTTGGGAGAAGTCTGACTACCCCATAAGCTATTAGTGCTTCGGCCTTTTCCTACCAGGGAGTTTCTTCTACCCTCTTATTAGTATGGTGTGCCTTTGGGACAATGCGCAATTTTAAGTGTGGGGTGAGGAGATTGTCTGGATTTTTTATTGGACTTTTCCAGATGATGGATCTATTAGACAATTTTGTTGAGGGATTTAAGTCTAAATAAAAAATAAAAAGATTTTCTCTTGTTAGGTAGTGTAGCAATTATCCCTTGGTTTTTCTTTAAACCACGGTTCTTTTCCAAGGGTTTTATTTGAACCGGGTGTAGTTAGTTTTTTTTTTTGGGAATAGGAGCCATTGTGTTTTGTTTTAAAATGAAGCAATATCTCTTGACTTCGTTATCCCTTGAGAATAGTAAGTACTATGGTTGTGATTCTTAGGCTCAGTTTTTGACTCTTGTATAAGTACCTTAAATTGTATGATCTTATGTTTGCTTAACTGCTTTGACTAGGCTGTCTTGATGAATCCAATCCTGAGTGAGTTATGTGTCATGTGTGTGTAAGGTTTTGTGTTATTTTGTGCATTTCATTTGATGCCTAGAACTTGCCCCATGTGTTTGCAAAGTGAAATACTAGTTTTGTTCAGTCTTAGAAGTAATATATACATTCTTGTTCAGCCATATATACATATTTTACCCAGCTAATTGTTATGTATCGTAGTTAACCCCTTTGAGAATGTAATCATGTTTTCTTGGCTACCACATTACAAGCCTTACCCATTTGTTGGAATTAACCATCTATTTGAACCATCGTATCCTCTCATAAGCACTTGAATTGTTTATGAACTGTGTAAAAGTTAAAGTGTGGGGTAGTTGGTTTGGCTTTTGAGAGGAACAAATGAAATAAGGAGAAAGATGCACTATTTTGAAAAGAGTAAAAGCCACTTGAATTGAAAGAAAAACTGGATTGTTGTAAAATAATAATAATTCATTGATAAATGACGGCTCTTGATGTAAGTGTGCTTAAAGAAGTATGGGATAATATAAATTAATGTGAAGGTGGAGTTTGGTTTGACATAAGTATGGAGTTTGAATGTTAAAGTATATGTATTAAAATGTTTAGGGAGGTGTAGTCACTCTTATATCTAAATGTATTCTACCCGTCCCATAACCTACATTACAACCAAATAAAGTCTTAATTGATCCTGAATTGAATGTGCTCGATTAGTGGAGTAGTACACCCTGGGCAAACTTATGGTACATCTTTTGTGGCATATGAATGTCATTTCTGAGAGTGAGTGAATTCTTTCTATCTTGAGTTCCTAAATGTTCTTCTATTTTATTGTGTGGAACTACTCTCTTTTTTCGTATGAGGGCACTTGATTCATGAAAGAAAGGTAATGTTAGTGACCTCTATGTTAGAGTAAGTAGGTGAGTTTTGAATAATGCGTGGTACTTGTGAGTAAAATCATGAGGTGAAGATGTTACTCTTTTGTGTTTAGTCTATTTTAAATACTCTTGGTGTGATGAGTTAGGAGAATTGTTTAAAAAGGCCGTGTCTATTAAAAAGGTATAGTTTTATTACTCTAGGACGAGCAAAAAGTGTAAGTATGGGGTGTTGATAATAGGCTATAATTGCGTATTTTAGTCGATTATTACATTCTAATTTGTTGGACTTTAAATGAGTTTGCGCTTTAATCGCTAGTGTTTTGCACTAACAGTGTATTTTATGCTTTGTAGAAGTGATTCTCAGCTATATGGATGTTATGGAATGAACTCAAGTGATTTGTAGCTTAGATGTCTGAGTAAAAGCCCAAGTAACTAAGCCGGGATCGTATTCGGGGGTCAAGTTTGATAATTAAGTACGAACGAAGACTCGAGGAGGCATATTGCATAGTATCTAGTAAAATAGACATAACCTTTTCCTCAGAACTCTATTTGGGCATCACAATATATGGTTGGGAAGCTAACTCAAAGGGCTACATCTTTCATGCTTTACTTTTTTCAAAATTCCAAACGGAAAAGGGTGAAAAGCAGTGGTTACGGTAGGACCGTGGCAGAACATTGCTGCAGATTCTGAAGGCCACTGTGGCCGCGGTCCTGGCGTAACCGCGGCAGGACGCATAAGTTTTAGGGACCAAAATTTGAAACACAGGATTTTAAGCCCTAAACCCTATATAAACGAAAGAGGCCGGCCAAGAAAAGAGGAGAGGATAGATTTGAGACAAAGATTCGATCTAAGGAGGCAAGAACACATTAGGAGCAAGGCGGAGAATTCTTCTACGAGTTTTTCCTTCCGCTTCCTATTTTTCAATGTTGGTTATGACTATTAGGATTGTATTTTTACATACTATTATGAATAGCTAATTTTTTATCTAGAGTTTTGATAGAACATTTTGAAAGATAAATTCTTGTTATGTTTTTATATAATTTAGCCATAGCTTTTCTCTATTTGTTCAACTACGTTTATATTCGGGTTGATTGAAGAGCTCTCAATTAGTTGTGCCTATTTAGTATGCATAACTCGGTAGAGAGTTCATATTTAGGTAATTGTTGAACAACAACACTCCCAGAGTATATGAAGGATCAATAACCGAGGGTTTAAAGGTGTGATTAGGGATAACGAAGCCTTGGGTGCGATCTGAAGTGAGTTGTATTAAAAGATAGCTACCGTAACTCAGGAGAGTGCGTCTAGTAAATTGTCATAATTAATCAGGAGAGATTTACGGTAATAAGAGTGCTCATAGAAGACATAGCGGGGAGGATTCCGATAATTGGGGAAATCATAACTCTAGACGTCCTTAATCTTTTCTCCAACCCTCAGTATCGTTAGTTGTTAATTTACTATTTTAATTTATTAGTTAATTAGTTAAACACAAGAATCTTAATATCTATAAGTTAAGATAGTTGGGCATAGTTGGGCACGACCAGTGTCCCTGTAGTTTACAACATAAATAAAATTTTGACAGTTGTTCATATTCCACTGGTTGAAGGATATTTTGAACCTCATATGTGCTATCAACTAATGCAACTTCCACTTCGTTTAGCCTAGGTTGAGTCAGGTCAATCTCAATTCATGCATTGGTTGTAGGTGGCCTAGTGTGAGCCACATTGGCCTTATCTAAGGCAATTAGAGTGCCAATTGGATCAAGAATTCTCTCTAAATCCGGCTAATCACGGTAGAGCAGGCGGATCTAAAGGTATGAGTATGGGTTCCCAAGATCCCAGTAGCTTTGGCTAAATCCTGTATTTGTATTAAGAAAATTATTAATTCAATGTACAAGAATATTTGTTGGGAAACCAGTTCATTAGTTCGGCTATTATAATATATTAATTTTAAGTCGGTATAGAAGCCCATAAACTTAAAATCTTGGATCAGCCTCTAGCATGGGAAGTCAAGAAAAGTCACCCACTCTGGGTGTTAGGGTGAACTCCATATCAGCGTTGAAATCACGAGTCCAACTCCGAATTCTCATTAGAATCCCACAAATTGGCGTTGATTGCCCCTCATAAAACCTCTTAAAATCTTCTTCATATGTGAAATTAATAAACACGTGCCTCCAATTCTTGATACCAATTTTGAAGGACCCTTTCAGTGGGACCAACCCCTTAAAGTTGTCTATGAGTTTATCAATTTGAGCGCGGGTTCGAGGAAAATTGCTGATGATAGGCTATAATTGCGTATTTTAATCATTTATTACACTATAATTTATTGCACTTTAATTGATTTTGAGCTTAGCTGCTAGTGTTTTGTACTAACTGTGTTTTATGCCTTGTAGGAGTGATTCCGAGCTACATAGATGTTATAGAATGAATTCAAGTGATTGGAGCTCTGAATTATGAGTAAAAGTCCAAGGATATAAGCCGAGATCATGTCAGGGGTCAACTTTGATAGCTAAGAACAAACGAACACCCGAGTAGGTACATTACACACTGTCTAGTAAAATAGACAGTGCACTTGGACTTGGTCTTCACCCTATTTTCACCACGTATTAACAAGTGACTGCTTCATTTTACATTTTTCCAAAAATAAAACAGGTGAAAACATAGTCAAAACCACGATTGCGGACCTGGTCGCAGACTGAGGCGGTGCACTTGTTAATATGGAAACCACTAGTGCGGTCACTAGCGCGCCCGTGCTAGTCCAGGCCTGGAAACTTGTCCTTTTCACATTAGAGAAGGTATAATTGTTTGGGCACATACCTACTTGGTATATATACATGGAAAATGTTATTTTGAGGAGGTTGGACATATTTTTGACACAGATTTGACCTAAGGAGGAAGACACACAATAGGAGCAAAGCGGACAATTCTTCTACGAGTTTCTTCATCCTCTTCCTATTTTTCATTGTGGGTTATGACTTTTAGTATTGTAGTTTTACATATTATTATGAATAGCTAGTTTGGTATCTACGGTTCTGATGGAACCTTTTGTATGATATATTCTTGTAATGTTTTTATATAATTAAGCACTAGTATTTTCTCTATTTGTTCAACTATATTATTCTTGTGGTTGACTGAAGGGCCCTCAATTAGCTGTGCCTATTTAGTATGTTTTACTAGGGAGAAAGTGCATATTTAGGTAGTTCTTGAACAATATCACTCCCAACGTATGTGAGGAATCAATAACCAAGGGTTTAAAGGTGGGATTAAGGAAAGCGAAACCTTGGGTGCGATCTAAGTGAGTTGTAATTAAAGATGTATAAGTTAGGAATCCGGGCTATCACCGGGAATACCATAGACTATAGCTACAGTTGTTCCCATGGACTTGTATTCCTAGTGATAGTGAACAATTGTAGCTAAGCCTTAGTTGTCTATGGGATTCGAATTCGAACTTATAAATCGGACTATATTTGCAACGATCGCTTAGTCCTTTTTATAAGGCATAGTTGGGCGTGATCACTTGCCCACTACTATTATTCTACCGTTCTCTACCAAGAGATCAATTTCTTCTTTGATGAAAATCACCCGAGCCCTATATTGATACCTAATTTTTTTTCTTTATGTTTTTATCTTTAATAATGGCATATATGTGCATATATAAGTATGTCCAAGTGTTTTACTATTTTTCCCATAATTTTTAAGGTTTTTAAACTAATTTATTTTCCTTTTTCACCCATAAAAAACCAGTAATTATTCCCAAAATTATTATTTTGGTAATCAATTTATTGGAATTTTATATTCATGTTAAGATATAGCAAAGGTAATTTTTGCATATATTTACAATTTTATTTAGTATATTTTGAGCTAAATCGCATATAACTGCAATATTAGCCATTTTAATATTCAATTACATTTTTAAATTCATAAAATTTAAGTCATGTATTTTAAATGGTTAATTATATTTTATAAATTATTTTGGTGCTTCCAATTTATTTTTCAGGAATTAATTTACTATTTTATAATTTTAAAAGAGAAAATTGGCTATTTAAATAATAGCCCAATTATATTTAAATTATAGCCTAAATGTAACCCCCAATGCCCAGTCCATCTCAATTAAAACCCGACCCCAATTACCCCTACCTGACCCAAAACCATATTAAATTCTGGTAGTTGGTCTAGAAGATCAATGGCCCTCACTCGTTCTTACTATTTTTAATTCCAAAAAACCCCCCAATACCCCTCATTTCCTCACTCGCCTCTATCTATCTACCTCTGGTTCTCTCCAGAACCTTCCCCCTTTTACCCCTTCTCCGATGGGTTCCCTTTATCTTCTCCGCCCACCTTCTAACCTGAATCCATGGTGGTTTCACCACCCACCAAGCTGCCTATGGCTCCTCGCGTTTGGTTACTGAAGCTTCATGACTCGATCATGGAGAGCTGAGTCCAAAACTCTGTTGATTCAACTTCCACGGCCATCTCTGGCCTGCTCCAGTGAGTCGTGCCTCGAGTCCTCTTTCTTAGATCCAAGTCTTTCTCTTCGTTTGGGTTCCTCTAAAAACCCTAGCTTTTGAGGTTTTCTGATCTCTTTAGATCTGTTCCAAATCTATGCTTTCCTTAAATTTTTAAACGATTTTCTTGATTTTCTTTTAAAAAAACTATGCTTTCAAAACCATTTCTTTTTCCGATCTAGGGCTTTTCTGAGTTATTTAGACGTTTCTCCAATTTTCTCTTTCTTTCATGTGTTTCTTCTACTGTATTTTCTTGTGTGTTTCTTATTAAGTTCCCTCTACTGTCTTCTAATTAGTTTTCTTCTACTATCGCGGGACGGGATCCCGTTGGAAAGCCATAGATACTCAAATTTGGCTTTGTAGCAATATTCTTAAAAGTGTGGAAACCGTTTTGGGCTGAGTTCCCTATCTTTACTAAGATAGACCGAGGGTCTGATGGTGAGATCGATGATTGAGATAGACTGAGAGTCTGATGGTGAGGTTAATGACTGAGAGAGGCTGAGCTTGCGTGGTTTCTCGGTCTTTCTTATTTGATCGTATCAAGGAGCGGCAATATGATGACCCTCATTTTGGCATATACCCTGGTGGTAGAATGTGCTCGCTCGTTGCATGGAGCGGTGTTTCAGTATCCTGGGGTATGGTGGAAGTTCCCTCGTAAGGACCCTAGGGTGGAGGTCGACAGGAAACCCAAGCTTGATATACATCTGACAATTGCTCTCTCAATTTTCTTATCTCATCCGACGCTTGCTCAACTGACTGACCCTGCAGATTTTCACTTACCAACTCAACTTTATCGTTGTTATCCATTACCGATGCTCCCTTAGATCTTGTGAATTAATGATGTGTTGCCAACCATGTATCAACATCAATATCGTAAGTTCACCATTATTTCACCATATCAATTCACCCTTATTACACCTGTGGCAGCGTGCAATCCGATCCCACTGTATATATATATATATATATATATATATATATATATATATATATATATATATATATATATATCCTTATTCTACCATATCAATCCTCCCTTATTACACCTGATGCGGTATGCAGCCCCATCCCACTATATCAGAACCAAACACTCAATGTACAATATCAATAGGTTAAATCACAAGTCCTTTACTATAAATAATTAATAAACTGAACCAATAAAAAGAAACCTCAATCAACATATAATCTATACGAGTAATACTACAAAAAGAGACCAATCCAAAATATCACTAAAACACAATTTGAACAGTTTAAGCAAGTAATAGGGGATGAGGAATCTATGGTACAACAATTATCTTCAACAAGGTGAAACAATATCAACAGGTAGTAGTTAGACATGGAAGTACAAGTAGGCACATAAAAAGAGAACAGGAAAGAAACTGGCAAAACGGTAAATTGGACGCGCATAGGTACTCGTCACTTCACCTATACGCCACTCACATAGATTTTCACATAGCAATTAAGTTCAGAATTCCTAATCCATCAAGTCAAAGTTAGACATGACACTTACCTCGTTCCAAGGCCAAATTCAAACCTCAACCACCACTTTTCCCTTCACACAAGCCTCCAGACTAATAGAATCTAGTAAATTACTAACCAAACAATTCAATTTAAGCCTTAGTAACTACCAATGATTGCAATAAATTCAATTTAGGCTATTTTTAAAAATTCAAGAAAAGTCATCATTCGGGTCCGCTTGATCCAAACCTGAAATTCGACCAAAACCCGATTACTCATTCACCCCCGAGTCCAGATATATGTTTTATTTTGAAATCCGACTTCAATTTGAGGTCTAAATTCCCAAATTTTCAAATTTTAGTTTCTACACAAAAATCTTCAATTTCACGATAAAACCTTATATTCTAGGTTAAAATCTTGTACACTGAAGTGAAAGATTGAAAGAAACTAGTTAAGAATCACTTACCTATGATTTGGGAAAAAATGGTCTTTGGGAAAATCGTCTAGAGAGTTTCTTGTTTTGAAACTTTTGAGAAATGAGCAAAAATCCTGTCTAAATTAGGTTTTACACGGCTGCAGATGCCGTAAATGGGACCAAGGGTTAGCAATTAAGAGAAATCCTTCGCAAATGCGAAGTGTTCCCCAGCCTTGTCTTTGCAAATGCGAACAATTGTTCGAATTTACATCCTGAAATGATCGTAATTGCAATGATGAGCTTTGGAATTGCGAAGTTCCCCTCCCAGCACACCAGCAAAATGTGAAGTCTGCAGACCTAAAGCACACTAGCAAAATTCCTAAGTTGAAAACACTTCGTAGCCTATCCAAAACTCACCCGAGCCCTGGGGGCTCAAAAACAATATGTACACAAGTCTTAAAGCATTATACGAACTTGCTCATGCGACAAATCACCAAAATAATACCTAGAACTATGAATTTAGTACCAAATAAAATGATATTCTCAAGAACACTTTCAAAATCCTATTTTTGACAACCGGGCGTCCGAATCACGTCAAATCAACCCCGTTCCTCACCAAATTTCACAGACAAGTCGTAAATATCATAATTAACCTGTATCGGGTTCCGGAACCAAAATACAGACCTGATACTAACAAGATAAAACATTAACCAGATTCTTAAAAGCATTTAATTTTTAGATTTTTAATTTTCATCAAAAATTCATATCTCGAACTAGGGACCTCAGAATTTGATTCCGGACATGTGCTTAGATCCCATATTTCAATACGGGTTCATCGAGACTTAAAAATATGAGTCCAGGTCTAATTACTTAAAAAGCTGACAAAGTCAACTAAATCAACATTTAAAGGCAAGAATTATTATTTTCATCAACTTTCAACATAAAAACTTTCCGGAAATACGTCCGGACTATATACGCAATTGGAGGAGGGTAAAAATAAGATTTTACAGGTCTCAAAATATAAAATAAATTTCTAAAATATAAGATGACCTATTGGGTCATCACAAATAATAGATCAAAGCGAAAATTGACATAGAAGTAATTATCTGAAACGATATAAAATATTTTTCATCGAAATACGTCACAAGCACGCCCAAGTGTTTAGTAATAGATCCGCTTCTTCAGCCTTTCATATTAAATTTAGCCATGGATATATCTGTTTAATATTTAATGAAGTTTATTATCAAAACAAAAAATAGGTGGACGGAAGAAGGAGTTGCGTGGTATATATATATATATATATATATATATATGTTATAAAATAGAAGTCTATTTAGAGTGAATGTCTAAGAGTTTTAGCTTGAAGCTAAGTCATTCTCCTCCCTATAAATAGAGGTGCTCTCTACCATTGTAAAACACCCCAATCAACTCAATAAGAAGAATTCTCTCTACTCTTCTCTCTATTTGCTCTTGTTCTTGAGTTATTGTTCTTGTCTTTTATATTATTTCATAACACGTTATCAGCACGAGACTCTACCGTCTCAAGAACCATTCTCGAGAAATCTAAGGTATTTCCCTCTTCCTAATTTAATTTTCGATTGTCTTAACTTTTGTTTGTGTAGGGTTTTTCTTCAAAGAAAGAATGAAGAAAGAAAAAGAAAAAAAAAAGAAGGAAGCAGAAACAAAAAGAAAGAAAGAAAACAAAGAAAAGAACAGAAAGGGAACGAAAAGAAAAACGGCAAAAAGAGAAAAGAAAGAAAAACGTGGAAAAAGGAAAGAAAGAAAGGAAAGGAAGAAAGGAAGAAAATATTGAAAATATATTTGGTATACCTTAAAGGTAAGTAATTTACTTTTCCTTTTCAAATTCTTGGAATTCTATAAATTTTATATACAAAGTTTGATTATAACTCTAATGGAGTTTGTGAGAAATTATAACCACACGAAGTGGTAAAATCTCTATGTCCTGCCATGATTAAATTCATGTATGATTGTGGACAAAGAATTGAAAATCCGTCCCATTGAATTTGCTCAATTCCCTTTAGAGAATGTGGAAGCAGTATATGATAAGTCTGAAAGAAGACTAAAATATTACCATGAAGGTATCAATGAATGTGGACGTGGCAAAGAATTCCGTCCAATTGGATTTGCTCCATTCCCTTTAGAGAATGTGGTAGCAATATGTGGTAAGTCTGAAAGAAGACAAAATTATTACCATGAACGTGGCAATAGACGAAATTATAATCGTCATTATTGTGGTAATGAGAACAATAAGGATTCTCAAAATAATCTTTCACTTTATGAAAGTAATATTTGACATGAGATTGTGTAAAGCACATGATTTCGATCCATTCCCTGAAGTGAATGTGATAATTGTAATAGAGCCTGTAAGTATGAACACGCTCTTGATGTAATTGTGTCATATGTCTGACAATATGAAAAGAAAGTTCGTTGCCCTCGAAATTTCGGGCAAGAACTATATGACATGGGTGTTGGATTATGAAATCCACTTAGATGCTATGGGTCTTGGAGACGCCATTAAAGACAGAAATAGTGCATCCACCCAAAACTATGCTAAGGCCTTGATTTTCTTGCGCCATCACCTTGATGAAGGTTTGAAACTATGCTAAGGCCTTGATTTTCTTGCGCCATTACCTTAATGAAGGTTTGAAACTGTATGAAGGCCTTGATTTTCTTGCGCCATCACTTTGATGAAAGTTTGAAGATTGAATATCTCAACATCAAGGATTCACCCATCTTGTGGAAAGGCTTAAAGAAAAGAGATGACAACATGAAGTTGGTCACTCTGCCACAAGCACGATACGATAAGAATCCAAAAGCAAATAGTTTATAAACTATATATTATCGTTGCGGTGGAAACGGGCACTGGTCAAAGGATTGCCGTATGGTTGACCTTTACCAAGCATCTCGAAAGAGTAAACGCCCTATAACGAATTTTGTCTCTGACGACAACTTGAATGTGGCAGACTTCTTTAAGCAACCCGAGGGGAAAATAGACCACCTAATCGGCGATGGGTCCGTGATGAAAGAAGATGGAGCTATTTGATTTTACTTGTTTGTATTAGTGAATGAATAAACTAATAGCCATCAGTATTAGCTCGTATTAGTTAGTTCATGATGCAATGTTAGCAGTAGTTCTTTAGAATATCTTCAGTATGCTCAAATATCAATAAAACTTTTATTTTCCAGTGGGGGTAATCGACTAGCCTGAAAAACTAGTCGATTATCAACTATTTTCGCATTAAAGTTGAAAAACAATTGATCAACAATCGATTGTCGTTGACTAACAATCGATTGTCTTGAAACAGTGAGGTCTGGAAATTTTCAAAAATCATCCACAATCGATTGTCGTTGACTAACAATCGATTGTCTTGAAACAGTGGTCTGGAAATTTTCAAAAATCATCCACAATCGATTGTCGTTGACTAACAATCGATTGTCTTGAAACAGAGATCGAAATTTTCAAAAATCATCCACAATCGATTGTCTTTGTCTAACAATCGATTGTCTTGAAACAGTGCTCTGGAATTTTTCAAAATAGTCAACAATTGATTGTCTATAGTTAACAATCGATTGTCTTAAGACAGTGCTCTGGAATTTTTCAAAATAAGCCAACAATCGATTGTCTATATCTTACAAAGAAGTTTTTCAAAAATAACAAATAATCGATTGTGTGTGTTTAACAATCGATTGTCTATGTTCAAACAATCGATTGTGTGTGTTTAATAATCGATTGTCTTATGAAAAACGCTGAAAATTTTCAAACTGCAAAGTAATCAATTATGGATAACATATTTGATTTTGTTAGTCAACTGTTAGCTGCAGATTTTGAAAATATTATGTGACACAAACGAATTGAAGTTGTTTATTCTCATGTTCGTATATTTTCTTTTATATGTCAAACCATGGGAAGTAAATTGATTGAAGGCTCCGAAAGAGCAACTGTAACTCTGCCCAAAGGCATGACGTTTATCTTAGAGAATGCAATATTCTCCTCCAAGTCAAAAAGGAACTTGTTGAGTTTTAAAGATATCATTCAAAATGGATATCATATTGAGACAATAGATGAGAATAATCTTGAATTCTTCATGAAAACGAGGCTGCCCATTTTGGTTTGGGTTCACGCCATTTTGCATGCAGCAATGCTAGTTTGTCGGCTGCCCACTTTGGTTTGGGTTCACGCCATTTTGCATGCAGCAATACTAGTTCGTCGGCTGCCCACTTTTGGTTTGGGTTCACGCCATTTTGCATGCAGCAATGCTAGTTCGTAGGCTGCCCACTTCGGTTTGGGGTCACGCCATTTTGCATACAGCAATGCTAGTTCGTCTCTGACTGACGAATTGACACAAATATTCCCCGTTGCAATTGGTTTTGGGTCATGGACCCAATATATCCCATTTAAGAATTTTTGGATGTGCAGTATATGTGCCTTTAGCACCGCCATCCCGCACCAAAATGGGTCTGCAAAGAAGGTTAGGAATATATGTTGGGTTTGAATCGCCCTCCATCATTCGCTACCTCGAAACATTGACAGGCGACTTGTTTACTGCACGATTTGCAGACTGTCGATATGATGAGACACTTTTCCCAAAATTAGGGGGAGAAGTTGGTGAAACCAAACGGGAAATTTTGTGGAAAAATGCATCATTATCTCATCTTGATCCACACACCTCTATTTGTGAGAAAGAGGCACAAAAGATTATCCATTTGCAAAGAATAGCAAATCAAATGCCTGACGCATTTATAGATTTGAAAAGGATAACAAAGTCACATATCCCCGAAGTGAATGTGACAACATTTGATTCACGAATACATATTCATTATTGGAAGAATATGAAGATGAAATTGGTATTAAATATACCACACTCACCCCTAGATGGAGGTTTGAGATGATACCACACTCACCCCTAGAAGGAGGTTTGAGATGATATATGGCATGAATGATCGTTGGTCACGTACCTATTGTACGCCAAAGTATTTTGGAAATATGACTATTAAAGGACAACGATAATGCAAGAAACATATCTTGCATATAAGTTTGACATGACCATAATGGTATAACTTTCTCTTTAAGAAAGATATTCACCACATGGATGTTGATGAATCTGTGATAGTACAAAATTAATTGAGAGCTCTAGAAGAGCCAATTATTACTATGTTGGAGAAACACAATTGAGTATTGTGCTGTAGTAAGTCTCAAAGAAACTTATTCAGTTTCCAAAGTACACGCGGAAGCGATTGATTATATTGAGACTATAAATAAAGGAAGGCTTTGATATCTCCTATTACTACGACTTGTAGCGGGGTAATTTGCATATGAAAAGCTACCCGCTTTGTTCTCCAGTTTGTACTACACAAACGAAAGAATGCCACAATAAAGTGGATATCTATTGGTAGAAAAATCCATGTCATAATAAACCTGAAGTTTATTGATAAGTGCACATGTCATGGTGTAAATTTGAAGTTTACCAATATTGACAATTTATTCAGTTGACATTCGTGTTAGCCATCTCATTTTATGTATGATGTGCAAATTCACATAGGTGAATATCAAAGAACTAGAAAGTTCTTTACGAATTCTCTTGTATCACTTGTTCTCATTAATGAACTGACCAACTAAAGAGTTCGGGTTGAAGCCCATAAATTCTGGAAATATCAAAGGTGAATATGGGACCATTCACCTGCCATGTATACCACATATGATGCATCTATGATATGGTTACATGCGCAATTGTTATTAACCCGCAGCCTGGCCGGTGCTTGTGAGGTAAATTGCTCAGTAATCTAACTTCGAGCATAATTTCCAGATTCTCTACTCAAGATAGTTCATCTTGATAAGTTGGTTTATATCAAAGTTGGTTTAGCAAGATAATTATTGAGTGCTTCCACTTAATAGCTAAACTGTTTCTTATGAGAACAAAGTTATATATATCAGTTTGATATAAGTTGTATACGAGAGTATATTCTCCCCTCACAAGTGGTTCAAGGTCAGGAACCAAATAATTTCATCTTATTATTAATGTGCCATGTATATTGACATGATAATGCACAAAGATGATTTCCCAAAGTTGAGGAAACAAGTTAGCTTTACTAACATGAGGGGGAGATATGATAAACACTTGAGAAAAGGTTACATGGGATGAATTATCATTTGTATATGTATATCCCCGAATATCATGATATGAACCTGAAGTTCATAAAAGGGATAATTCAATTGCAACATATTGCAAAGCATGCTATACGCATTTGCTGATCCAAAGAAAGTAACTAAATGGAAGAGATACAATTCAAGAAGAATTGATTCCATATGAAAGACATGTAGTTTTGAACCTATAGTTCAAATGCTTGAAAGTATAAAGTCAAAGGTATATATAGTCAGTTTTCGATATCTTATTTGTCTATCATGACATGGAAAACTTGATATGCATCTAAAGTCTATTATATGGCTTATATGACTTAACTTGAAAGATTTAAGTTGCTTGAAGCATATGCAATTCTTGGTCTTGAAGTACCACATCCCAAGTACAATTTGTGTACATATGAATCTTGCTATAACTATAAGCATGATGGCATTGAGAATACATCTATGGAGATATTGAAGAGTTATTCCAAAAATATTATATGAAGATGTTCATATCTATCAAGAATGATGATTTCAAGGTGCGGAATATTTATTTAAGTCAATATGGTTGATTTATTTATCAAATCTCTATCAAAGATCGTTTTGAAGATGATGCACAAGATTGGAATGCAAATGCTCAAGGATATAAATTGATGTACTCATTAGGGGGAGTTAATGCGCGTTGCACTCTTTTTCCCTTACAAGGTTTTTTCCCACTGGGTTTTCCTTGCAAGGTTTTTAACGAGGCAACCAATAGGCGCATATTCAAACATGTGTACTCTTTTTCCTTTCTTTAATTTTTCCCAATGGGTTTTGGTTTTAAGGTTTTATGAGGCACATTATTGAATAGACATTCAAAGGGGAGTGTTATAAAATAGAAGTCTATTTAGAGTGAATGTCTAAGAGTTTTAGCTTGAAGCTAAGTCATTCTCCTCCCTATAAATAGAGGTGCTCTCTACCATTGTAAAACACCCCAATCAACTCAATAAGAAGAATTCTCTCTACTCTTCTCTCTATTTGCTCTTGTTCTTGAGTTATTGTTCTTGTCTTTTATATTATTTCATAACAATATATATATATATATATATATATATATATATATATATATATATATATATATATATATATATATATATATATATATATATATATATATGAGGCCATTAAATATTTTACTTGTTTCCATAGACGCAAAAAGGTGGACGGAAGAAGAAGTTACATTGGGCTCTTACATTCCCTCATTTGCTAAATGACGAGGGTTTGAAACCTATCTTTAGTTTTTTCCTCCCCTTTATACTTAATAGAAAATTGCTTTATTTTCTACTTTATCTTCTTCTTTTTCTAAGGTATTATAGTTGGTATTAATACATAAGCCAACTTAACTATTTACTTTATAATACTTCCATTAAAATTAAAAGCCTTAAATTATAATTATTGCTCGACAAGTAAAAAAAAATACAAACCTTTCCGCCACAACCTTCTTCAACAATCACTTTGACTCCAACTTGTCAACATCAACTAAGAGTCTAAGATACTTTTTTAGTTTTTTGACTATTAACTTACTCTTAATCTTAATTTCTTTAATATGTTTTTGACAAATTAAAGTTTGAACGCCCTTGTGATCAATGATCCCTTTTCAATTTAAAAAAAATTATTTTTTCAAAAATTGTTAAACATGCTTAAACAAACACCTTCCCTTCCCATAGCACCCATTTTGCAAAGAAATATATCTCTCTATGTTCGGTGCTTTGTTTTTCTTTAGAAATTATTTTATTTATACTTGGATGGTAAGTCATCATAATTATTAATTTTTACAAAGATGTACACTAAATCTTATCGCTAGTGATTAGCATACAGTAATATCCCCCATCGTACTTAAATCTTGGGTACGCCTCTGTCCTTCATGTTGAGTATTGAGATTTTAATGACTAACAAAGTTTGCTGTGATGAAATGGTCGAATAACTAGGTCCTCAATGTAGTTGCTTAAATGCTCTAAGAACCAGCTCCTCAGGGTAAGGACCAACTCCTCGGGGTGAAGGACCAGCTCCTCACGGATGATGATTGTACATCTATGCAAAATAGTAACTTTATCTCAAAGTTACCCTAGTTCGACTTTGGTGGAAGAAAGATGCTTCACATGATAAGGGTTGTTGCCCAAGAAGATACGCATAAATAAGTAAGGGACAAGAATCCCAAGACTAGTGGAGTATTTGGAACAGTAGGATTCCTATCAAACGAGAAGTTGACTACGCATAGCACTCCTAGAAGATCTTGGAGTCCAGGCATTTAAATACTATCTGGCTAGACTACCGAACCTATTCTTTTACACATCAACTGAAGAACTACATTTTACAAATTTTGATCGAGTACCAATATTGTTTTCTTCTTGAGTCAATCTAGTGAATGTGTTTTAGGAAATCGAGATGTAATCAAAGTGTCACAAACAATTAGTAAGCTTGAGTAAGTTGTTTGCTTTACAGTTTAGAGTACTTGTAAATCAGATCGTCGTAGTAGGAACAGTGGAGAGTATTGAGTTATAGTCTTGTAATCGACACATTTTGTTTCATTGTTTAGGTGAAGTTGATGTTGAAAATCCTATGTAGTAGGTCGCGGTTTTTGTTAGGATCGAAATTATGATGACATCATCACTTGATTTACAAGTAAATTTTATGTTCCGAGGCCTAAAAACCTCCTTTTATCTCACATCAATTGCGTGCACGGTCCAGGTATATATCCAATACTCTTTTATGTGAAAATTTGATAAAAATTCTAATTTTACCTTTATAATTGAATTTAAGGTGATTTCGGTCAATATTTTGAGTAAATGGACTCGAATCCGTGATTTGACAGTCTTGGGGGGTTCGTAAAAAATTATGGGACTTGGGCATATGCCTGGAATTGAATCCTGAGGTCCCAAGACTGAGAGATAAATTTTTGAAAAACAATTGTTTGACTAAAATTATAAGAGTTTTTGGAAATGTAATTGTGTTTGAATCTGATGGTATCGGGCCCATATTTTGATTCAGGAGCTTGGTACAGGTCTTATATGATATATAAGTTGTGCTTATAAAATTTGGTAAGAAATGGAGGTCATATAATGTGACTCGGATCCTTAGTTGTAAAATTTGAAACTTTGAAAGTTCTTGAGATTTTTCTTTGATTTTGATACTAAACTCGTAGTTCTAGGTGTTATTTTGGCAATTTGATCGCACAAGTAAGTCCATATGATGTTTCTAGATTTACGTGCATGTTTGGTTCGGATCCTCGAGGACTCGGGTGAGTTTCTGAGAGGTTACGGGGTGTTTGGACTTGGAAAAACTCTGCTACTGCACCAGTTCTGGTGTTCCCCCACCTGCGAGCCTAAGGCTCTAGGTGCGAGCTCGCAGGTGCGTGTTTTTAGCCGCATATGCCGCTTAGATCAACCTTCCCTCTTTCTGCAGATACGGACACATTTCCACAGAAGAGATTCCGCAGAAGCGGTACATTTCCCGCAAGTAAGGCTCCCTCTAGGTCTGTTCATTTTCGCAGAAGCAGAAGATTTTTCACACATGCGCTTGCGCATATGCAACCCAAACACCGCAGGTGCGAGGGTCGGGCAGTGAGTTTATTTAACATAGAACTCCAGCATCTTTCTTTTTCAATTTTCACAAAAAATAGAAGGCTTAGGGCAATTTTCTCAAGAGTTTTTCTTCCCAAAATCATAGGTAAGCATCCATTAATTAATTTCTTTCAACTCTCCATTGTTTTTCATTAATTTACAACTAAGATTTTAGGGCTTTCATGGTAGGAATTGGGAGATTTGGGTAGAGTTAGGGCTTTTTGAATAATTATAATTTAGACCTCATTTTGGAATCGAATTTCGAAATAAATTCCATATTCGGGCTCATGGGTGAATGGGTGATCGGGTTTTGGTCCGAACCTCGAGTTTTGACCAAGAGAGCCCAGGGTCGATTTTGACTTTTTGGAAAAAATGATAGAAAGCCTATAATTAAGCATTGGGTATGTATGAATTCTTTAGCATTTATTGATGTTGTTAAATTAATTTGGACTAGATACGATGTTAATTGTTTATTGTTGAGTACGATATATAAGTAACGAGTATCTATACGTTGGTGTCAAACATGCCCGTGAGTATCGTATTGTACTTGTTGTGGTTCTGTTATGTATTATTCATACTTAATATGATGATTATCATTGTTGAATAAGGCGTATGAAAGTATTCATAGTAATTGATATTGTTGAGTATTGGCTCGAGTTGAGGTTTATGTTGAGAAACGATTGTAGAAATGAGATGAGATATATTGTTTCACTTGCCGTGATATTACTGCTTATGATATTGTTTCCCTTGCCGGGATATTACTGAATTAATGTTCCCTTGCCAGGATTTTATTGTGATATTGTTGATTCCCTTGCCCAAATTATTTTGTGATTGTTACTTGGGTGAGGAAGAGTATAAATCACGAAGGGTAATGTCGTGCGTGAGTTTGAGAGCGTTAATGCGTGAAGGGTGATGCCATACTAATATGTGAGGTAAAGCATGAAGGTGATGTCGTACCGCACGATGTATCATTTCGTGCCATGATTGTGAGAAGTAAAAGCACGAAGGATGATGTCGTGCCAATTATATTGATTCTTATGATGAGAACGAGAGTAAAAGCACGAAGGGTGATGTTGTGCACTTGTATCGTTCTCCTTACTCTTGCTTATAGTTGAATTTTGGTGTATTTTATAATTCTTTACTGGAATTCTGTTGTACTTGTTATCCCCTGCAGCATGTTTCCCCTTCCCAACCATAACTGTTAGTTATGTTGTTATTACTCGGTGTATTTGGTATAACTGCACAGGTTTATGGTAGTCATGTCCTAGCCTCGTCACTACTTCGCCGAGGTTAGGCTTGACACTTACCAGCATATGGGGTCGGTTGTGCTGATATTACACTATGCACTGTGAGCAGATACTGGTACTGGAGCATTTGGACCACACTGAGGTTTCTGCCTTAAGACATTGGCGGAGACCCGAGGTAGTCCTGCAGACATCCGAGGGGCTTGGCGTCCCCTTCTATCATTCCCTTTCTATTTTTACTTATTCACAGACATATTCATGTATTTCTATTCAGACTTTTTTGTAAGTATTCGTAGATAGTCCTTTGACATTGTGACACCAAATTCTGGGTAAAGTTGTATTTAGAGTTTTGCAGTTTGTATTAAGCTAAACTATCAGATTTCGTCTTCCGTATTGCTTTTACTATCATTATTACTGTTGTTTTTAACATTTTGTATTGAAATTGTTAAGGAATTAAAACTTGAAAAGGGTAATTAAATCGGAAGAGTTGGCTTGTGCCATCTCGGGTTCCGAGGGTAAAAAATTCGGGTCGTCACAGAAATAAACAGGTGTCATGCGAAAACTAGCAAACCAACATTTAAATGATAATAATTCAGAAAACAAGAGAGAAATATATCTAAAGAGACATAAACATTTAACGTGGTTTGGTAAACTGACCTACGTCCATGTCGGAGATGAGCAATCCACTATATAAAAAAAGAATATAAAATATCGAGAGAACAACCTCACGAAAAGGAAAACATAAGTGCTACTAACATTTGTCCTATAAAGTTCTCCCTAAACAAGACTCTGAAACCCTTTATGGCTACATTGTGGATGTTATTGAATGAGAAGGAACGATCATCAATTTATATAAGTCCAAAACCTTCTCCTACAAAAAAAGGAACTAGCCAAATATGAAAAATTTATAATTTCCTTTTACAAGAAGAAAAACTCAATTATTATAAATATGTTGTCATTTCCTCCAAGAGATAAGAAAACCAAATATGGTAAGAAAATCAGGACAACACCTAACAATTCTTCCCCTTGGCCTAACTTTTCTAATAAAATAAACTTTATCCACTTTCTTCACATAACTTTCAACAGGTAGCAATCTCCAAATCTCCATCACAAAGTTTGTCTCTACATGAATAGCACTCTAGTCGAATTTCTCAGATAAAAAGTCATGATTACTGTTAAATAGGTTGCGACTAGGACCAAACCCACCAAGATAAGCCTGTCTTAAACCTTGCTCTGATACCACTTGTTACGACCCAAATAAGTAGGCGTCATGCGAAAAATAGCAAACTAACACTTGAACGATGATAATTCAGACAACAAGATAGAATATATCAAAAGAGACACAAACATTTAACGTGATTCTGTCAACTGGCCTATGTCCACGGAGGAGATGAGAAATATACTATATAAAAGGAGAGTACAAAATATCAAGAGAACAACCTCACGAAGAGGCAAATACAAGTGCCACTACTAACAATTGCCCTGTAAAGTTCGCTCCCTAAACAAGACAATCAAACCCCTTATGCTTATATTGTGGATGCTACTGAATGAGAAGGAAGGATCCTCGATTTGTATGAGTCCACACCTTTTCCTACAAGAAAAGGTACTAGCCAAATATGCGAGATTTATAATTTCCTTCTACAAGAAGGAAAATTCAATTATGTAACATGTTTCCTTTTCCTTCAAAAGATAAAAAAAATTATATATGATAAGAAAATCAGGACAATACCTAACAGTTTTCACCTTTTGAGTAGGGTGATTTTCCGCATAAAACCACTATTTTTTTCTTTGCTGCTTATTTTATTTCATGTCTAAGGAGTACGGTAAAAAACCAATTTTTTTAGTAAGTCATAAGGCCACTCAAACTCGCTCTATCATGTCTTGTACTTTATTTCACACATACATACGGAAATTTTCTATAGATTTTATTAACTCTTACCTATACAACAAAAGAAGCGCAATTATATAAAAATAAACATACTATGAACTTTATAATTCATATATATAGATCGTATAACAAATCCTGCGCAAGCATATTTGTCCATTTTTGACTTCTCCTTTTCTTACCTACCTTAGCAAAAAGAAAACCCACAATAAAAGTCTCCCTTTTCAAAGACACTATTTTAGTATTTTTTGGAAAATTATATTTGATTGGCAGACTCGTCCTACTTTTTAATTTCCTTCAAGGAGTACTTACAATTTTATGTAATGGCTCAACAATACTATCGCAAACCTCCTCCATCTCCTTCATATCCTAAACTTAGGTGTTCTAAAACTCTGCTCCTATAATATTACTCTCTCTTATTTCTTCTTTATTTCTTCTTCTAAATAATGCGACTATACTTAGACACTGCCCATGACTTTTACTGTTCGGGTGTATTTAATACGAAGAAAAATATTTTTCAAAACTCATTCTCAACCTTCCACATTTTTTCCTTCTTTAAAAAGGACTTTTTTTTCAAATTTCAATTTTTTCGTTACCATCCACCTTATTACCCCTCCATCCCTCCCCAGCCCCTCCCCTTCCTTCCACAAAAAACTATTTTTTTACCCATTTTTTTGAAATTTTCAATGTCTATTTTTTTGTTTTTCTCCACCATTTATTCCCTCACCCCCTCCCCCAATTTTATAAGTTTCAAAGTTATGAGTTCGGAGGTTTATCTGTTTGAATGTTTACAGGTTTAGAAATTAAAATTTACGGGTTCGAAATTCGCGGTTTCGAAAGTCTAGCGATTCGAAAGTTTATGAAATTTGTGAGTTCAGAAGGTTGTTGGTTTGAACGTTTATGACTTCATGTCTATTATATCTAAATTATTTGTGAATACTCTTGAGAAATATATTCATTAATTTGCGTGCCAAATACCAAAAAATAAATAAAACTACTATTTGTTTTTCAAGAAAATATTTTTTTAGAAAACATTTTCCATTATACCAACGCATCCTTCATGTATACATGTTTTACTTTGGTTCTTGATGTTTGGTATCCATGTCTCCCGTAATCAGTGAAGTTATTCTTTCTAGTTTTACCATCAATTCAACTCTTCTTCGTGGTACACATTTAGTCCAATCTTTCTCTATCGTGTTCCTTTACTGGTTCTATGTGTTCTCATGAAAAAATAAACTTTAAACTCCATTAAATATCAACCCCTACATCCCAATTTAGCTATTAGTATATGTAATGTACTAGAATTACTAAGAAGAAATTGAAGATAACAAGAAGAACATGATTTATTATTCAATTGTGAATCAGTTGAACTACAATTACGAATATAAAAGAGCTCTTGTATCCACCTGGAAAGAGAAGAGAGAAAGACGTTAGGAAGATGAACGGAGAGAGAGAGAGAGAGAGAGAGAGAGTAACAGAGAGAGAGAGAGAAACAGAGAGAGAGAGAGTAACAAACTTACCGGATCAAAAACTGTAATTTCTCCCTCCAATTCTGTTATTTATTAATTCTGAACTAGTGATTGGGCTGCTGGTTATTATTGATTGGTAACTTCTCCAAATTGGGCATGTTACTTGTGACTTAGGCCCAATACCGCCTAAGCCCAACATAGGCTTCTTCTCTTATCCTTATCTCTTTTCCTAATTCATTTCTTCACTTTCGTAAGTTCTCCGCCTCAGGCATAACATTCTCCACCCCTTCAAGATAGACCTTGTCCTCAAGGTCTTTGTTGTGCCACAAAATCTGGGAATCGGTCTTGATGTAACCCCAATCTTCCCATGATGCTTCTTCTCTGCCTAGGTTAGCCTATTGAATCAATACCTTGACCTGAACCCCATTATCGACCTTGACCATTCTTCTCTCTAAACTGGCAATTGGTTGGATCAAGACTCAACCTTCATCATCACAAGTGGGAGGTTGTAGCTGAGATGTCGCTGTTAGATCGATCCACTTCTTTAATTGAGACATATAGAAGACAGATGAAGCTGAGATCCACTTGGAAGTTCAAGCCGGTAAGCCACTGTACTAATCTTCTGTAGAATTTTGTACGGACCATAACAGCGAGCACTTAACTTCACATTTTTACGAACATCGACTGAAGATTGTCTGTAAGGTTGAAGCTTTAGGTAGACTAGAACCCCTACTGCCAAAGTCCTTTCTAACCTTAGTTTGTCTGCATAAAATTTCATTCTAGATTAAGCTTGAGTGAGGTTATCTTTGATAGTTTGTAGCATGTGTTATCGTTGTGCTATATTGGCTCATGCTCAGTTGTGACCATTATGAGGCAATGACCCCAATGGTAATTGAGTCGGAGGGTGTCCATATAGCGCCTCAAATGGTGTGTCTTGAGAGAAGTGTGGTAGTTAGTATTGTACCACCACTCTGCAAGATGTAGCCATTTAGCCCACTGCTAGGATTTCCAAATACTATCGCTCACAGATAAGTCTCTAAGCACTTGTTGAGTCACTCAGACTGACCATCGGACTGTGGGTGATAGGAAGAACTCATGTTGAGTTTAGTGCCTAAAGCCTTGAAGAGGTGCAGCCAAAAATGGCTAGTAAAAATGGTATCTCTATCAGAGACAATAGCCTTGGGAAGCCCATGTAATATGTATATCTCCCTCATAAACAATTATGCTACACATTGTGCTGAATATGGGTGTTTAATAGCTAGGAAATGCCCATACTTTGTTAGTCTATCTATGACTACCAACACTTCGATAAAGTCAAGAGATATATCCTGCCAAGCCTGTTCAAGAATAGTAAGGGTTGGAGTAACCCTGGATAATGTTTGTGTTCAGCCTTAGTCCTTTGGCAGATATCACACTCACTAACCCACTTAAAGTTTTTTGATTTCATTTTTGGCCGATAGAACATTGATTGCACCCTCCTGTAGGTTCCTTGATTAACTGAGTGTCCTCATAATGATGATTGATGCAGGGCTTCCAATATCTGTTGCTTCAACTATTTATTCTTCCCAACATAGATCTTTTGCTTGAATTTGATGATTCCTTGGTGTACTGAGTAGTTATCTTTGCTGTTAGGACTGATCACTAACTGACTTAAAATCTGTAGAGCTATTGGATCATTCTCATAACTCTGAGAAACCTCCTATAACCATGTGGCCTGGGATGTAGATATAGCTGTTAGTGTAGAGTCTTCTTCTTGTCTTCTTGAAAGAGCATCTGCAACCTTCTTCTCCACACCTTTCTTGTATTGAACCGCATAATCCAACCCTAGTAATTAGTAAGTCCTTTATGTTGTAAGGCTATGGACACTTTTTGCTCTAATATATACTTAAGACTCTGATGATCTGTTTTGACGATGAAGTGTCCCCCTGGTAAGTAATGCCTCCATTTGTCTATGGCTGAAAGTACAGCAAGGTACTCCTTTTCATAAGTAGAAAGTCCCTTGTGTTTCAAGGCTAATGCCTAACTGAAATAGGCTATAGGTCTGCCCCCTTGCATGAGTACAACTCCCATACCTATTGCACATGCATCAGTTTCGATAATAAATGGTTTACTAAAATCAGCAAGAGTCAATATTGGACAGTTGCCATGGCTTATTTCAATTGCTGGAAATCCTCTTCTGCTTCTGTACTCCACATAAAAGAATTCTTCTTGAGAAGATTTGTCAAGGGTCTACTGATAACTCCATAGAGCTTAACAAATCTTCTATAATAGCAAATTAACCCAAAAAATCCCATTAAGGCTTTCAAAGACTTAGGAATAGGTCAATTGATCATTTCTTCAATCTTAGAAGGGTTCGTGGGAACTCCTTTTCCTGAGATAATGTGACCTAGGTACTCAACTTTATCTTGTCCAAATGAACACTTTGACAATTTGGCATATAGTTGCTCCCTGTAAGGTCTAATATTGACTGGAACTGCTTCAGGTTTGAGGGGAATGAAGTGATCATGCTTTCTTCTAGGAGGTAGTGCTTTTGGATCGGCAAAGACCTTTGTAATGTCTTTCAACACTAATTTAATCTCCTGGGGTATGGCTGCTGTTACTTTTTCTTCTTTGGAGGTTAAAGTGAATAGTGCCCGCAATACTTGACTTTTCTTCAGTAGTTGCTTCATACCTGAAGCTAACATAGCTTGGAAGCTCCCTTCTTTAGTGTATCCTTTCAAATCTACCCTTTCCCAGTGACACTGACTTGCAACTTGTATCCAATGAATTCAAATAGTATATGATTATGCTTTCTCATCCAATCTCCCCCAAGTACTATATCACAACCTCCAATTTCTAACAATCTGAGTTTGTAATCAAATTATACTCCTTGAACCTTCCATTGAAACTGAGGGAAGTAGTGGTAGCTCATCATATGACTACCATTGGCAGCAGTCACCCTCATAGGAGCAGCTTCTCTAATCATACACCATAATTGTTTGGCAGTGTCACTGGCCACAAAGTTGTGGGTGCTCCCACTATCAGCTAATGTTATCAACTCTTGCTTCCTGTATATTTCTTTGAGCTTGATTGTGTTCGATGTAACCTTACCTGATAAGGCATTAAAACTAATAGCTTCATCAGTCACCTCTTCATAAGGCTCCTCCAATTCCTTAATCTCTTCTAAACTGGACCCTTCTACCATCTCCTCCTATTCAGTAGTACCTGATAGGATATTAATTTGTCTATTCTTACACACATGACATGGGAAGTGTCTTCTCCACTTATAACACTCTCCCCTAGCTTTTCTAGCCTCAAACAGTTTGTTACCCGATATAGAATTGTTAAGATTCCTATCTTTATGCCGCATACCAGAATTCTTTACCACTCCTGCACTAAAATTAGTGTTGTACTCTACCCCTTGTCTATTACAAACCAATTTTCCTTTTTGTTCATTGATTCCAACAGTTCTTCCTTATGTCTAGCCTTCTCTACTGCTATACTCAATGAATAAGGATCCAAAATTTTAACTGTGTACCTAATTTCTTCCTGAAGACCTTCAATGAAGAATCCTAAGAAGAATTCTTAAGTATAGTAGGGTGTTTGATCAACAGCCAAGCTATAAGATCTTCAAACTTCTCAAGATACTCATTCACAGTCCCTATTTTCTCAATCCTTTTGAATTTTCCTAGAAAATTCAGATTGCTATTATCAGAATTATTAAACCTCTTACAAATTTCCTCTACAAAATCAGCCTATCTTACGACTCCCTTGCTTAATTGATATGAAAAATACCAAGCCTAGGCTCTACCATTTAAATGTAACACAATAGTTTCTAATTGGTGGTGAGGATCTATTATGCAATTACAATAAAAATATCTCTCACATTTTTGCAGCCAAGACCTGGGATCACCTTCTTCGAAATAAGGCAATCAACTTTGCTGTTGTTCACATAGAATCTACTGCCAGAATTTTCATGAAGATCCTTCATCCTTGCTCTACCGGATCCTTCTGTCCTTTCGTGAATTTTAGTTGGTGCACTCCCCAAAAGGCCATCCTTGTTGGTGAATAGCTTTTCCATCATCACATCCAATTTGTGACCAAGATCATTTATTTTTGTCATATTAGTTCCAATTTCTGATTGGTTTTAGTCATGTAATTCTGTAATTGTTGCTCTAATTTCTTCACGCTTTCTTATGTAAGTTTGGCTTGAGTTTCTGTAATCGTCATGATGCGAGGATCAGGCTCTGATACCAATTTTTAATGTACTAGAATTATTAAGAAGAAATTGAAAATAACAAGCAGAACATGATTTATTATTCAATTGTCAATCAGTTAAACTACAATTACAATGGATATAAAAGAGCTCTTGTATCCACATGGAAAGAGAAGACAGAAAAAAGTTAGGAAGATGAACCGAGAGAGAGAGAGAGAGAGAGAGAGAGTAACAAATTAACCAGATCAAAACCTGTAAGTGTTCCCTCAAATTCTTTCATTTATTAATTCTGAATTAGTGATTGGGCTGATGGTTATTACTGATTGGTAACTTCTCCTAATTGGGTCTGTTACTTGTGACTTAGGCCCAATACCGCCTAAGCCTAATATATGTTTCTTCTCTTATCTTTATCTCTTTCCCTAATTCATTTCTTCACTTTTCTAGTTCTCCGCCTCAGGCATAACAATATACTGTTAATATTGTTATTGAGTTATTACAACACTATCTTTCTTTTTTGAAGAAACTCGGTATCCTCACCAATTTGTCCGACTAATTCAGATCTACACTATGTAGGATCTATTACGGTAGTTTAAACATCTAGTATTTAGTACTCACTCAACTAATTCAGGTTCGGCCCAAGTATGACCCATATTGTACGGGCACTAGAGGTGTTCTAAACATCCAATATCCCGAATCTGTTAGCCCAACCAACCTAGATTCACGTTTGATAGGACCCATTGAAGGTGGTTTAACCATTCGATATTGAAAATTCATAAACCCAACAAATTTCAGATTAGTACCGTGTAAGACCCATAAAAAAGAAGTTTTGTTACAATACCATCAATTAATTCTATAAAGCTATGACTTCTTTTAGTGGAACTAATTCAGGGTCAAGCCGATAAGATATGCAGCAACCAATGGACCAAAGGAAATGCAAAAGAATGATATCAAAGAGGGAATCAGCAAGAAGGTCAAGGATGAAGAAAGAAAGGCATTCTAATGATCTATCAACTCAAGTGAATCAACTTAGGGAAGAAAACAAATAAATTATAACAAATATAAACATGTTGACACAGTTTCAAATGAACGTGGAAACATAGGACTTGATTCTCAGAGCTCATATTGCGGAATTAAGCCGCAGGCTGCAGTCTCTAAACGAAATCATAAATTGTGTGAACTCATCAAGTTTAAATCCTGATATCATAAATTATGAAATAGAGGAATATAATAGTTATCATGAATTAGATGATTTCTTGAACCCTTGGAATTTGCTCCAAGTGAATCCATTTACTGTGGCTTCTGTTGATGCAGTCATGTACTAATGATGACGTAGTAGCTTAAATTGGCGAACCGAAATCACTTTCGAGATCATATTTCTTACCGTTAGTCTATGTCCAGTGCAATGGGTGATGCAATGCAAACGAACCTAAGCTGCTATACCGAATTTCCCGAGAAAAAATAGAAATTGAAAATGTTGTGGTTTGTGTGGATTCTTGGCTTGGTTTTCCGTTGAGGGCTTTGGTTAGGTTAAAAATAAATAAATGGATGCTAGAGGAAAAAATGACGGTTGATAATTGGTCGTTGCCTTCTTGGTTCGTAGATGGGCTAGTATGTGCTACTGGTCTCTTCTGTTATTTTAAGGAGATAATGCAAGTTCCATTATTGTGCATATGCATGTAACACTCCCCTTCCATTTATTTTTAGTTTAATGTCTATTTTCGTTGTCAGGATGTAAGATATTGCCAATATATTTAATTGTTTATTAGGTATATTGTATTTGAAATTCACTTACACTTCAACTAATTTAAATTCACGCTAAATAAGTCATTAAGAGGAATAAGTGCGTGCCAAGAGATCATTCTTTATTTTAAAAACCCAAACTCGCGCAGACAATTTATTAAGGATGGAAAGAACATATTTGATGATTAACAATATTTTTTTTTTTCATTTCAAAGATTAGTCTTGTGTATTTGTTTGTGTATTTGCAAACAAACACAAGAAGTTTTAATTTTCCTACGTTTTGTAAATGTTCTTTCCTACTTGTTTTTGCTTATGAAATAATCCACGTCATTGGACTTCGATAAACGGGAAGGTTGGGACTTGGGAGTTTATAGATGGAGGTTATTTTTCATAAATCATTTAACTTAAGGGTTGATTGCCTCTGTGAAATAGGATTGCTCTTAATTAAAAAAGTATGGCGGTATTAGGCTTGCATTATTGATAATTAAAAGTAAATTATGGATATATTATTGATAAATTAAAAGTAAATTATGGATATATTACCAAAAACTAGACCTAACTGTTTGTAGATTACTTCATTTGTTATACGATCATGAACCTCCTGCTTTGTCTTTTAATATTTCTCGTCACTAGACTGAGTCGCAGCATTTTTAAAAGGGATTCATGGGTATTGTTCAAGAATTTTGCAAATTTCGAAGTAGATGATCTCAGCCTCACAACAAAAATTAATTGACAGCCAACAGCTATATTAGGCTTTAGACGAAATAGCTGGCTGAATTTGCTGTTTAATTTATTTTAGTCGACATATATATATATATATATATATATATATATATATATATATATATATATATATATATATATATACACGCCAGTTATTTTTAATTTAATCGATTTGATATCTTTCCTATAAAATCCTGCGGTTAAAGGGTTGAAGGCCTGTTGGACTGGATGTGCTGGAAAAGAATACATATGATGACAGTAATAGGCATGAATTATTTGCAAATCAAAAATAAATAGTGGAGATAATATAACAGACTAAACCTAACAATATATAGCTAAAGAAAAAATAGTCTGCATCGGTTGTTATACAACCATGAACTTCGAAACTGCTTTGCTCTTCAATATTTTTACGCGCTATATAATAAAGTGAGTGACAAGATATTAGCATTTTTAAAAGGAAATGATCCAAAATTTTCAAGCATTTTATAATGGAACTCGTGGGTTGTGCTCAAGAATTTTGCAAATTTATATGTAGATGACCTCAGCCTCACAACAAAAATAATATATCTAATATCTGTCATCCATCATTCATTTATTGAAGTCTCAATGTATGCTGCGTCGTTATGGTACCTTTCCTATTTGTTTGATATATTTTACTTTATCATTTATAACTTTGAAATTAAATGTAAGGATTATTTCGCTGTTAATCAGAGATTTTGAGTTTGAACTCTAAAAATAAAAAAAATATTAATAGCGAGTGTGTTTTTTTTAATGGGTCATATGCGATACTAATCCAATTAGTCACGGCACCGAAGCAAATATCCAATGAGAAACCAAATTTAAGTATGTATATGTAGCTTTGGGGGATGTCTTCCGATTACATATGTAATGTCATAAAAATTGCAGCCTAATGGTATCGATGAAAGTTCTCACTGTTAGTGATAAATACAGGTTCAAATTTTATTGTCGTCGGCCATTTCCCTCCTCTTTATTTCTTCTTATTGTTAAAAAATTTAAAAAGTTAAAAGTTATTATCAAACCAGCCTATCAAATAACTTAGTCTACCGAGAAAAATTAGCATGGCTGGTTTTTTTTCCTTTTAAGCTATTTTGTTTCTTTTAGGACAATAAAGTTAATCAATTATTGCTTTTGACTCAAAAAATAATTACCACCCATTTAACATGTCATGCCATATTTAAGCACAAATTTGGTACTCCATAAAATGTCGTGTGAAAGATAGTAAGAAACTCACAAGATCCGTGGATAGAAGCCATGGAAGATAAGATGAAATTACTCCATGGGAATGACACATATAAGTTAGTAAAATTGCCGAAAGGTAAGAGATCTTTATCTAACCTATGATATATTTTTTTTTATTGTTATTTGATTTATGTTCAAGTTTTACATTACTAAATTTCGGATAACACCTGATTTTTTTAACATAACAATTGGTTTATTACCTAAACAAAGTACTCCAAGTGGATTACCTTATAACTCCAAGTTCCATGTGATTGCGATGCATAGGTACAAAATCATGTGATTATTTTTGAGAACTGAGAAAAAAAATCATACATGCAAGTCCACTAAAAGTTATTCTACGAGAGGAAAATATTATACAATTCTACTTGTCGCTAGAGAAATCCCTAATAAATAATAAATGTGTGGGGAATCCGGAGTCATTTTCTATACACTTTTTAAAAAGGGAACAATATTTACATGGCCATTTTTGTCAATCACATGATACTGTTAATATCATAGTCTTAAAATTATTATTTATTTCAAAGAAACTACATATATATATATATATATATATATATATATATATATATATATATATATATAGGTCCCTTTTTAAAAAGTGTATGCCGAATCATGTAATACATAGTCTTATAAAACAATATCAATATTATTAAAATAAAGTTTTGAGTAAATAAAATATAAAAGAATAAACTACAAATTTACGTAAATATTCAATATGGATTATCATGTAGTGACTTGTTTGTTGAGGTCAAGATAATTTCAACAACTGTAAAAAATTAAATTTTAATTAGATATATGTATTTTATATACTTATTCACTTTTATAAGGTACAAATATGAAATAAAGCATATTTACCTAATGTACAGTATTTTCGACATATTTGTAGGCACATAATTTTGTTAACTCTACTTCGATTCTTGAGATGACAAAGCAAAAATACTACTATAATTTTAATAGTTCAAGATAAACTCTTTACTTTCTTTTATGATTGACATTCTTCTTTGAAATAAATAATAATTTTAAATAATCTTAATAAATTTAACATCTTGCACGGACAATACTTATTTTTATTTTAGTTAGTATATTAAAATAGTTCAAAATAGTAAAAGTGGAAGTAAATATTACTAATTGTTTGACCGAGTAATTCAAGTAAATTGTTAGAAAAAAATATAAAATAAATTTACAGTGAATACAATATTATATCTACAAAGAAAATAATAATAATTTTAAGTGAAAGTTCATTCCAAATAAATATTAGAATATATTGTGTGTATCTTTTTATTATTGTTAGAATATTCCTTCATTATTGTACAGTCCTATAGTTGGTAGGATTTGATACCTCTTGTACTCTATATATACTTTTGTGAGCAATACAAGAAAATCAATTCTCCTAAAACTCTCTACATGGTATCATACGCCAGTGGCTTATCGCCAAAGAAACCCTAATTCTTCCCTACCCGCGCCGCCGCCGCCGACCTTCTCAGTCCACCGCCTCTCTCCGGCGTCTTACTGCGCCACCGCTGCACTAACCGGCAGCCCTCTCTCTCTCTCTCGGCATCGATCAGCGCCTCCTCTGCGTCGCGCTTCATGGCCGCTACGACATCCAACGATCTTCTCCAGCCGATTGCCATCAATGCATCGGCTCAGATCCCACTCAAATTGGATTCCACTAATTACCTGCGTGGAAATTCCAATTCCGAACCCTTCTTACGGGTTACGACCTCCTCGGCTTCTTGGACGATTCGAAGCCGTGCCCACCAGCCACTATCGTCGATAAGGAGGTAACTTCCCCCAATCCAGCATATCCTTACTGGATTCGCCAGGACAATCTTATTCTCAGTGCCATCATCTCGTCGATCACACCGACGATCATCTCCTTTATTGCCGCCGCGGAAACCTCTAAGGAGGCCTGGGACATCCTCGCGCGCACATACGGCACTGCTTCTCGTGGTCGTATCATGGCTCTCAAATAGCAGCTCCATAATCCGATAAAAGGTTCTAAATCTGTTACTGGTTTTATGCACGGTATTCGCGTGATGGTGGATGAATTATCTCTCCTGGGTGTTACTGTTGATTCTGAGGATCTTGTCATTAAGGTTCTAAATGGTCTTGATGATCCGTATATGGAGCTCTCTCATGCTATCCAAGCCCGTGAATCTCCAATCTCTTTTGCTGAATTACATGACAAGCTGTTAAGCATGGAGGCTCAAATTACTGCCCGTGAGCCGGCCACCTCTGCCGCATCTGATTTGGCTCTGTCGGCTGCCTTCGTCGCCGGACAGCAGTCCGGCCATAACCGCTTCGATGGCCGCGGGCGCGGCCGTGGCAGCCGTGGTTTATCCTCCGGCCGCGGTGCTTACTCCAACAATGGCCAATCTCGCAGGTACAATAGGAAGTGCCAGCTCTGCAGTGAATTTGGTCACTTCGCGCGTCGCTGTCCGTCCTATCCTATTTCCGGCGCAAATCAACCCCCTCACGGTGGACCACTGCCGCGACCAGCATACGCTGCGTCATCTTATTCGGCTGCTCACACAGCCCATCACTCTCCATCTGATTGGATCCTGGACTCTGGTGCCACTCATCACATAACCAATGATCTTGCCAACATGTCTCTTCACAGTACTTACACTGGTTTCGATGATGTGGTTATTGGTAACGGTGAAGGTATAAAAATTACACATACTGGCCAACTTTTCAGTTATTCATCTCTTTTATTGCCCGGGGCTCTCTGTGTTCCACATATTCGTAAAAATTTGATTTCTGTTGCTCAATTATGTCGTCACAATAATGTTAATGTTTTTTTCTGATATTGATTTTCAGGTGAAGGATCGTCGCTCGTGGGCAACACTCGTCAGCGTTCCACATAAGAACGGCGCCTACTACTGGCCGGCGGCTTCCCGTCTCCCGTCCGCCCTCACGGCACAATAGCTCCCTGCGTCATTATGGCATTCTCGGTTTGGTCATCCGTCAGCCAAAATCTTACGTCATTTAGTGTCTTCTAGCAGTATAGCGTCCAGTAGTGTGTGTGATTTTGCTTGTGTCTCTTGCAAGCTTCATAAGTGTCACAAGTTACCTTTCTCTAAGTCAAGTTTATCTTCTACTACTCCGCTGGAGCTTATTTTTTCTGATGTATGGACCTCCCCAATTACTTCTAATGAAGGATTTAAATATTATGTCATTTTTATTTATCATTTTTCTAAGTACGTTTGGTTTTTCCCTTTACGTCGTAAATCTGATGTCTTACAAACCTTCCCCACTTTTAAGTCTATTGTCGAAAAATACTTCTCTACTAAAATCATTACTCTGTATACTGATGATGGGGGTGAATTCCTAGCTTTACCCTATTTTCTTGCATCACATGGCATCTCACATCTAACTTCATCTCCTCATACACCTCAACACAATGGCTATGCTGAACACCGTCACCGTCATATTGTCAATACTGGTCTCACTCTCCTTCATTATGCCTCTGTCCCTCTCATTTACTGGCCTTATGCCTTTGCAACAGCAGTCTATCTCACTAATCGTCTTCCCAAGACAAATCTCTCGATGATCTCCTCCTTTGAGTCTCTCTTCCATAGGCGCCCCAACCTTGCCAAACTGCGTGACTTCGGCTGTCAATGCTTCCCTTGGCTTCGGCCCTACACCTCACACAAAATGGAACCCAAATCTCGTGCATGTGTCCTCTTTGGCTACTCATCTACTCAAAGCGCATATCTATGCTTTGATCCCTCAACGTCTAAAATCTTCGTCTCGCGTCATGTCACATTCCATGAAGATATCATCCCGTTCTCCAAATTGTCTAACCCCGAGTCTCCACCCGTACCCATTCCGGTCACCCTAGAAGTCCTTCCGATGCCTCCGCCAGTACCTTCCGCCGCTCCCACTAGCGATCCTTCACCGGACGCACTGCCGGCGCCATCGCCCGAGCCACCAGCGCCTCTTACGGCACTGCCAGCGGCCCCCGCCGCCGCTACACCCACTATGCCGCCACCTTCATCCTCCCAGGGTGGTCATCACATGCAAACTCGCAGCAAAAATAACATCTTTACGCCCAACAAGAAGTTTGGTATGTCTGTTGTATCCTCTCCAGCTGTGTGTTGAATAGGACTTGTGTAAAAAATTTGGGACCAATTGGACGTGGTATGGTTGGTTTCGGCATCGGTTGTAGAATTTGGAAGTTTCAAGTTTATTATATTTGAATCGGAGGATGATTTCTGTTGTTAGAGTTGTTTGATGTGGTTTTGTAACGATTCAACTGGTCGTTTTAAGCAATTATATCCAATTCGGAAGGTTGAGGTAACGAGTAGCTTCAAATTATGTTTATCGACTTGCGTGCGCAGTCCGAGCATAAAAACTGAAAGCTTTTATGTGAAAATATAAAAAATATAATAATTTCTACAGTTAAAACTTGTTTTTAGTTGAATTTGGTCAATATTTTTGGTAAATATACATGGATCTATGTTCCGACAATTCGGGGAGGTCCGCGGTAAAATATGAGACTTGGACGTATGCCCGGAATTGAATTTTGAGGTCCTTAGCCTTAGAAAATAATTTTTGAAGAAAATTATTGTGTTGGTTTTTAAAGAAAATAAAGAAATAAATTAATACTTGAACTCATTGGTATTGGTCCCGAATTTTTATTAGGAAGCGTGGTACAAGTTTTCTATGATATTTAAGTTCTATCTATAAAATTTAGTGAGAATCAGATGTTTTTGACGTGATTTGGACGTCCGGTTGAAAAGTTAACATGAGTTTTGAGGTTAAATTCATAGTTTTTATGTTATTTTGATGATTTGGTCGTACGAACAAGTCCGTATGATATTTTTAGACTGGCGTGATATTTGGTTTGCAGCCCCGAGTGCTTAGGTGAGTTTCAAATAGGTTTAGGCTATGTTGCACTTGTTTTAGATGTTTCATCGCTGTTTCTTCAATAAAAAATGATAATGTATTGAGGAAATGATATCCAATTTCAGTTTTTATTAAACCATTAGATTCGTATTGAAATAATGGAGCCATAGAAAAAAGAATCATCGAATTTGGACATTGTATGAGGAAGTTATGCTCATTTTCGTGTCCGAAAAAATTGTTGGTTTTTTGGTGTGGTCACAAATGCGTAACTTTTTCATTGCAATTGCGATGCTAAGTTTGCAAATGCGAACTTTTAAATATGACTTCTGCCAGCCCTGTCTTGTTCGCAAATTGCGAGGGTTTGTAATTGTGAACCCTAGGTCGCAAATGTGATATTTGAGGGATGTTAAGTGAGATTTGTTACGGGATTTTCACCCATTTTTCAATTTTCTCAACCCCTAAACCTCCATAGGCAATTTTTCAAAGATTCAAACTTCTCCAAATCATTGGGTAAGTGTATCTAATAAATGTTCAATTATATTTTGTGATTATATCTTAGATTTAACATCAAATTCATGAGAATCTAAAGGAAAAGTTAGGAAAATTCGTGAAATCTTCAAAAGTGTAAAATGATAATTTGAATGACCAAATGGTATCGGAATTAGATAATTTTTGTATGGGTGAAATCCTAGCGGAATGAGTGTTCGGTTTTTGTAAATTTTGTCGGGTTCCCAGGTGCGGGCAGATGCAGTTAACTTTTGTTGACTTTTTACAAATTGTATAAGATTCATAGTTTTGTCAGTTGAAATTATTTTCTCTTGCATTGTTTGATGCATTCAAGTTGTTTTTAGCTAGATTGAGCCGAGAGTTGATGAATCAATAAAGAAAAAGCTAAATTGAGTATTGAATTGGCCCGATTGAGGTACGTATCTTGCCTAACCTTGTGTGGAGGACTTCCCCTTAGGAGTTGAGTCTTCTATGCTATTTATAGTCCGTGCAAGCGAGTTGACGAGTGTGTGTTCGAACTTACTTGTGAAAAAGTTGTCTTTAATGTTCTTAGGTCCTTATGTGCATTAAGTGAGAAGTTTCCAATATGATTGGATTTCCTAATTGGGTTTTTTGCCTCTATATGCTCCATACGATGCTTTTAGCTCTCCTTCAACTCTTACTTGTTTCTTGACCCTTATTTGACTTAATTGAAGCGATTGTCTTCCTTACTGTTTTGATACTTCTTGATTGTAAATTTCTCTATGACTTCGTACAAATATATTACATGTCCAATTGTTGTGATTACCAGTGTAGTTATTATGTGCTCATTATGTCTTGTTGTTTTGTTAAAGTTATTATCTTTCTTGGCTTTTCCGTGATCCTTATTATGTACTATTCATGCTTAAATTGACGAATTATTCATGTTGAATAAGACTGATGCTATTCTCTGGGTAATTGACCATTGTTGAGTATTGAGTGAAGTTGACATATATATTGCGAAACTATCTGTTAAAATAAGATTGTTTCTATTGTTGATTCCCTTGCCGGGATGTTATTATTTCTATTGTTGATTCCCTTTTCGGGATGTTATCATTTCTATTGTTGATTCCCTTGCCAGAATATTGTTGTTTTTACTATTTGGGTGAGGAAAGAGTGATAAAGAACGAAGGGTGATGCCGTGCATATTTAAATTATTTATATGGTGAGAAGAGTGATAAAGCACGAAGGATGATGCCATGCATATTTACATTTATATTGATGCATCTGGTGAGGAAGAGAGATAAAGCATGGTTGATTCCGTGCATATTTATATGATTCATATGGTGAGGAAGAGTGATAAAGCACGAAGGGTGATGTCGTACACATTTCTATTATTGATTTTAAAGTGAGGATGGAGAGCTAAAGCACGGAGGGTGATGTCGTGCACTCTCCATTGATGTGCTTATTTGTTGTTATCAATTTAAATGTTTTAACTATTTAAGTTTCTTTATTGTTGTGATCCTTTGTATTGGAATCTAAAGTGTTTTCAATACTTTATCGTATATATATACACACTTCAAACTTCAATAATTCTTACATCTTTAATTCGATTAGTTTCTTAATTATATTCCCTTAAATCGGTTAAGGTTGTATTTTACTTAAAAAGGAATTTCTACTAAGTTTTAAGTTATTAACTCTCATGTTAAAGGTAATAATTTATTTGATGTTGTATTTTTAATTGAAATGGGTACTTTTTTTATCAAGTGATTTGTAAAAACAACTTCATAT
Source organism: Nicotiana benthamiana (assembly GCA_034376525.1). NCBI lineage: Eukaryota > Viridiplantae > Streptophyta > Magnoliopsida > Solanales > Solanaceae > Nicotiana > Nicotiana benthamiana. Next base: position 98,931,141 of record CM067338.1, read on the forward strand.
TTTCTCGTTGGTTTCCCTAGTTAGTTTAGAATTGTAATTTACTTATATTATATAAATGAGACTTCTTGAGTGCATTTGTACGAATATTATGCATTATATAGCATGTAAATTTTGTTGTTAAAAATGAGATGGAAAATAAATGTGCTAAAGGTTCGGAAGTTAAGATTATGATATGAGAAATCAAGGATTGAGATGATCAGGATTGTGTATTAGACATGGTGTGATTGATTGAGTTGGAATTGCCTTCTTTATTAGAATACGTTTTTACTTGTCTTTGTTCTTGTTATGTTAGTGTTGATTTACTTGGTTATTTGATTAACTTGGTTATCAGCCGTTACTACCCGTGTTCTTATTGTTCCTACTGTTTAAATTTTGATTTCTCTACAATGTAGACATTACTCTGTTATCTTTATCTCGATATTTTTTTTATCATATCTTGTTCATTTCATTTGATCAGTATGTCTCTTGACTATTCCTCGTCATTACCCCACCGAGGTTAGTCTTGATACTTATTGGACATCGCTGTGGTGTGCTGATACTATAGTTCAATACATGTTTTTGTACAAATCTAGGTATTGATTGATAGTAGCTGTGCGGATCGTCGCAGTGGAGACTCACAATAACCTGTTGATGCGTTTGCAGGCCTCGGAGTCACATTTGTTTATATTTACGTTCCATTGTTTCCTTCTCGATCTAGAATAATGTTGTATTTATTTTGTATAATTATTCTTAGAAAAGCTTATGACTTGTACCATCGATTTTGGAAATTATGATTTATTGAGAGTTATTTAATTTGAAGTCAGTAAATGTTAATGTTATTTCAGTAAATGTTAGGGTACCTCGGTCATGTCAGGTCTGAGGCCTCAACTAAGTTTGTATGATGTTTTAGTATTGATCGATATGTTTGGTTGAGGTACCAGAGGCCTTGGGTGAATTTCAGATGCTTAGCGGACTAGTTTTGGACTTGGAAGAATTGCATAATTTCTGTTATTTTCAGTTCTGGTCTTCTCTTATTCGATCACATAGGGGAAGACATGATCGCCAAATTTTTGAATTAGGCAGCCCCCTTTTTGTTCTATGCGATCGCAGGAGATCCTTTGCATTCGCGATGTTTGCATAACCATCTATACGCGAACGCATAGCCCTTCCACGTTCGTAGTGCTAAAGAGAAAAGGTTGGGCAGTGAAAGGATTTGCTCTACGCGGTCGCGTGGTGTGTTTCGCAATCGCGTAGGTCAGATGGGCAATGCTACGTGTTAGCACATCAAGTTGAGCTAGATCGGTAGCACACTCCTAAGAATGAATTAGAAAAATGAAGCAATAAACAGATAAAGTACCTTGTTGATTCATGAAAATGCTTCTATGAAAAATGCTTAATCAAACTGAATATTCTTGTGTGGATATATCAATTTGGTTATGAGTTTTCCTTTTAATAGATTTGACAGTTTATTAATTTGGGTGCAATAATGCAAAAAAGGCTTAATTGAACTGAATAATGCAAATTATGAATTTCAAAACAAAATATATAGTTTGTTTCCTACACTATGAAGCACGAAATAATTCACGAAAAATACATCCGACACCGAATGAACAGTTGTTTTCATTAGTCTATAAGTCATCAAGAGATAGTACTGTTTGCCGAGCCCAGTAACATGGGCTTGTAACCCAAATGGGGGCAACGATGTGGTGAAATGTTAGACCGCGTCATATGATTAGGGTTTAGTGGGCTAATATCTGAGCTTGGAGCTTGTCCTATCCAAGCTCAGAGTTGGGTCACATGGCCTAAGAGAAAGCATGAACTGCTGGGCTCCTAAAGTTGGGGCGGACCGTGTGAGGCTAGTTTTACAGAGCAAAGAATAGCTCCCTCTTTGCATAAGAGGCCGGTGTCTCTAGGCCCAACAAATACCATATCGGTTGCTCCTGTTATGAAATAATATAAAAGACAAGAACAATAATGTAAGAACAAGAGCAATAGAGAGAAGAGTAGAGACAGTTCTTCTTATTGATACTTAGAGAGTGTTAGGAGTGATTTACAATGGTAGAGGGCACCTCTATTTATAGGGAGTGGGATGATCTATCTACCAATAATAGGACTCTAGAATCTCTCTAATTAAAGACATTCACCTTAAATAGAAGTGTATTTATAACACTCCCCCTTGAATATCTATTCAACAATGTGCCTCGTTAAAACCTTAAAACCAAAACCCAATGGGAAAAATTAAAGAAAGGAAAAAGAGTACACATGTTTGAATATGCGCCTATTGGTTGCCTCGTTAAAAACCTCGCAAGGAAAACCCAGTGGGACAAAACCTTGTAAGGGAAAAAGAGTGCAACGCACATTAACTCCCCCTAATGAGTACATCAATTTATATCCTTGAGCATTTGCATTCCAATCTTGTGCATCATCTTCAAAACGATCTTTGGTAGACGTTTGACAAATCAACCATATTGACTTGAATAAATATTCCGCACCTTGAAATCATCATTCTTGATAGATATGAACATCTTCATATAATGTCGTGGAATAACTCTTCAATATCTCCATAGATGCATTCTCAATGCCATCATGCTTATAGTTATAGCAAGATACATATGTACACAAATTGTACTAAGGATGTGGTACTTCAGGACCAAGAATTTGCATATGCTTCAAGCAACTTAAATCTTTCAAGTTAAGTCATATAAGCCATATAATAGACTTTAGATGCATATCAAGTTTTCATGTCATGCTAGACAAATAAGATATCGAAAACTGATTATACATACCTTTGACTTTATACTTTCAAGCATTTGAACTATAGGTTCAAAACTACATGTCTTTCATATGGAATCAATTCTTCTTGAATTGTATCTCTTCCATTTAGTTACTTTCTTTGGGTCAGCAAATGCGTATAGCATGCTTTGCAATATGTTGCAATTGAATTATCCCTTTTATGAACTTCAGGTTCATATCATGATATTCGGGGATATACATATACAAATGATAATTCATCCCATGTAACCTTTTCTCAAGTGTTTATCATGTCTCCCCCTCATGTTAGAAAAGCTAACTTGTTTCCTCAACTTTGGGAAATCATCTTTGTGCATTATCATGTCAATATACACGGCACAATAATAATAAGATGAAATTATTTGGTTCCTGACCCTGAACCACTTGTGAGGGGAGAATATAATATACTCTCGTATACAACGTATATCAAACTGATATATATAACTTTGTTCTCATAAGAAACAGTTTAGCTATTAAGTGGAAGCACTCAATAATTATCTTGCTAAACCAACTTTGATATAAACCAACTTATCAAGATGAACTATCTTGAGTAGAAAATCTGGAAATTATGCTCGAAGTTATATTACTGAGCAATTTACCTCGCAAGCACCGGCCAGGCTGCGGGTTAATAACATTGCGCATGTAACCATTTCATAGATGCATCATATGTGGTATACATGGCAGGTGAATGGGCCCATATTCACCTTTGATATTTCCAGAATTTATGGGTTTCAACCCGAACTCTTTAGTTGGTCAGTTCATTAATGAGAACAAGTGATACAAGAGAATTCGTAAAGAACTTTCTAGTTCTTTGATATTCACCTGTGTGAATTTGCACATCATACTTAAAATGAGATGGCTAATACGAATGCCAACTGAATAAATTATCAATATTGGTAAACTTCAAATTTACACCATGACATGTGCACTTATCAATAAACTTCAGGTTTATTATGACATGGGTTTTTATACCAATAGATATCCACTTTATTGTGGCATTCTTTCTTTTGTGTAGTACAAACTGGAGAACAAAGCGGGTAGCTTTTCATATGCAAATTACCCCGCTACAAGTTGTAGTAATAGGAGATATCAAAGCCTTCCTTTATTTATAGTCTCAATATAATCAATCGCTTTCGCGTGTACTTTGGAAACTGAATAAGTTTCTTTGAGACTTACTACAGCACAATACTCAATTGTGTTTCTCCAACATAGTAATGATTGGCTCTTCTAGAGCTCTCAATTAATTTTGTACTACCACAGATTCATCAACATCCATGTGGTGAATATCTTTCTTAAAGAGAAAGTTATACCATTATGGTCATGTCAAACTTATATGCAAGGTATGTTTCTTGCATTATCGTTGTCCTTTAATAGTCATATTTCCAAAATACTTTGGCGTACAATAGGTACGTGACCAACGATCATTCATGCCATATATCATCTCAAACCTCCTTCTAGGGGTGAGGGTGGTATATTCAATACCAACTTCATGTTCATATTCTTCCGATAATGAATATGTATTCGTGAGTCAGATGTTGTCACATTCACTGCGGGGATATGTGATTCTGTTATCCTTTTCAAATCCGTAAATGCGTCAGGCATTTGATTTGCTATTCTTTGCAAATGGATAATCTTTTGTGCCTCTTTCACAAATAGAGGTATGTGGTTCAAGATGAGATAATGATGCATTTTTCCACAAAATTTCCCGTTTGGTTTCACCAACTTCTCCCCCTAATTTTGGGAAAAGTGTCTCATCAAATTGACAGTCTGCAAATCGTGCAGTGAACAAATCTCCTGTCAATGTTTCGAGGTAGCGAATAATGGAGGGCGATTCAACCTCAACATATATTCCTAACCTTCTTTGCAGACCCATTTTGGTGCGGGATGGCGGTGCTACAGGCACATATACTGCGCATCCAAAGATTCTTAAATGGGATATATTGGGTCCATGACCCAAAACCAATTGCAACGGGGAATATTTGTGTCAATTCGTCAGTCAGAGACGAACTAGCATTGCTGTGTACAAAATGGCGTGACCCCAAACCAAAGTGGGCAGCCGACGAACTAGTATTGCTGCATGCACAATGGCGTGACCCCAAACCAAAGTGGGCAGCCGACGAACTAGCATTGCTGCATGCAAAATGGCGTGATCCCAAACCGAAGTGGGCAGCCGACGAATTAGTATTGCTGCATGCAAAATGGCGTGAACCCAAACCGAAATGGGCAGCCTCGTTTTCATGAAGAATTCAAGATTATTCTCATCTATTGTCTCAATATGATATCCATTTTGAATGATATCTTTAAAACTCAACAAGTTCCTTTTAGGCTTGGAGGAGAACATTGCATTCTCTAAAATATTGTTCCTTTAGGCAGAGTTATAGTTGCTCTTCAGGAGCCTTCAATCAATTTACTACTATCAGAAATTGCAGTAACATCTGCCTTACACATACTTAAATGAGAGTAATATTTCTTCTTTTTGAATATCGTATGTGTGGTACATGAATCAATTAAACATAATAGTTTTAGTGCGGTCATTATAAAAAAAAAATATCTTTTATCTTTTATGGCAACAGAATGTATAACATACAAAAGATGTGATGAGGTTTTGCTTCTCGTAGTGAACCATCATAAAAGATATAATAGGTGTTCCGGGCTTAACCATATAGCATAAGGAAAAGAACCTAAAAGGCAAAAACATAGTTAGAAGATACAGTAGAGGTAATACTAAAAGATTGTTTCCCTTACCTGCTGGTTCTCGAATACTTAAAACTTTTGCAAGCAGTCAATCTCAGTCATAGTTAAAGAAGCAAGACCCCGGTACGGGTTTGCACATGCATCAAATGCTTTAAATGCAAAATGGCTTATAAGATCATCTGCAACTCCAAGGAAGCTAGCAGTACCAACTTATATATAAATCTTTCAATTATATATAAATCTTCAATTACTTTTGTTCTTATTATTCAGATGGTGTCTTCTGCAATCGAAATACTAATACCATCCAAGACAAGAAATAAGCCAACAACATCAATCAAGAGCGTTTTTAGAACAGACATTAATGCCAACAAAACAATTCTTCAATACTCTGTAGTAAATAACACATTTCAATTGCAGCTACAGAGTTGTTCCTCATTTCACAAAATAAGCAAAAAAATGAGCTATTTGTTTCCAAGCCAAGTCCGAATTAAAATACGACTTCATTTACTCAAAACATGGTAGTCATGACATCCAAATTCAAATAGCGAGCTAACACGGGATTTGATTTGAACATAATAATCCAAACTTCAGCCAATAGCACAAAATCAAGCAGATAAAGTCTAAAGGAAATCACAACGCACTTTAATACTTACTCACAAACAACAGAGAGATGAGAATTCACTAAAAACCGATTCAAATCAATTATGTTCAGTTAAGCATATTTACAGCAGCAGTTATACATCCCAACAGCTTAACAGTCGAATGCGATGAAATACTTCGGCAATTACCAATTTATAATGCTGGAAGGAAACAAATCAAGGGCACAGAACTTGTGAAATTCAGATGCAAATATATCATTGGCGTTTCACACAATTTTAATCAGCCAAGCATCAAGGCGTCCATTGAATCACACCAAAACGAAGCAAGAAAAACTGGGGGGCGAGACTGACCTGAAACAATTCTTCAAACAGAAAGTTCAGAATCGACAAAAACCTCGCCTCAATCTGAAATATGCTTTCCTTTAATGAGAGTTCCAATAGTTACACCAACAGAGTAATGCCACGATTACAATCGGCGTCGAGACAGCAATAAAACTCAATTAGAAACACAAAACTTCAAAGAGATTCTTGAACGGCGGAAGCAAATATGAACAATGGAAGCAAATAGCCAGGATCACTTGCATGTAATATAGACAACACATAATCATAGATTTTAATCCAACATAAAGTCGATACTTATCTCTTGAAGCGTAACCGCTATCGCGAAAAACCTCCAAGCAAGAAGAATCCGTCCATAATATCATTCTCCTGTTCCACGGTGTTCTGCTGTTTGACCCGAATAATGCCTCGACAACTTCGAACGCAAACAGAATCGACCTCGAGCAGCGGCAAGCTTCAAATCGGGAATGCCGTCGAACAATCTTGATCAGCGGCGAACTCCAAAACGGATAGAACCAGGACTGATGTGTTTGGTTGACGGAGAAGAGTTGCTGGTGCGACGTGCAACGGATGACACGGGTGGTTTTGGCAGCTGGTTCACTACTGGTTGTTTGCAGATGTGAGGGAGGGCTGGTTCCGGAGCAGCGGTTAGGACTGGTGCGATGACGGGAGAGAGGGGGGTCGTTGGCAGAAGACAACACAGGGGTGGTGGGTGTCTTCTTCAGCAGTGTTGCGGCTGTTTGTTCCCTAGGGTTTTGTACTTGTTTCCGTGAAGAAGGTGGCCTACTGTAGCGGCTGCTCTTCTATTTAGTTTCTAGGGTTTCTTGAGACGGTAGAGTCTCGTGCTGATAACGTGTTATGAAATAATATAAAAGACAAGAACAATAATGTAAGAACAAGAGCAATAGAGAGAAGAGTAGAGAGAGTTCTTCTTATTGATACTTAGAGAGTGTTAGGAGTGATTTACAATGGTAGAGGGCACCTCTATTTATAGGAAGTGGGATGATCTAGCTACCAATAATAGGACTCTAGAATCTCTCTAATTAAAGACATTCACCTTAAATAGAAGTGTATTTATAACAGCTCCAATTAAATCATTAATTTTTATACCTTTTTTTTTTGAAAAAATTTCATAAAGCACTATTTTTAGTAGTAATTAGTTATTTATAGACGCTATTTGTTATATTACGGATTATAAATATCTTTTATGTAGTTCTAAGATGTATTTGATAGATTTAAGCTATTGTATTCATGAATACATTAGCAAAAATAGGCGTGATTATTCGAGTTTGTTATATTCGAGTATATTCGACTGTATTCATGGAGTAAAATATGAGATTACAGCTGGACAGATTATTGTATTCGACTGTATTCACGACGTGAGTAGGGGATTACACTGTTTTAAAACGGAAAGTGAATCAATTAACATAATAGACTCCTAATATAACTCAACAAACTCAATTATAGCACACAAAATTTGTATTTTCAGTTATAAAAAAGATTCTCAACCGAAAAATGCCCCAAAAATATAACAATCTTTATATAAATTATATAATACATCATAATACATAAATTATATTAATTAAAAAGAACTTATGAATACATTCATGGCATATAGAGAAACAGTGAATACGATAAAATACATAGAATACAACGGGATACATTAAAATACAATTAAAAAAGGACAAAAAATACAATAAAATACATGAAATACAGCGAGATAAATTGAATTATAATGAAAGAAAAAGAATGAACCACAATCTCAGCACAAATATAGCGGCCAGATGCAGGAGTAGTATCGCAGAGAAGTATGTGGGTAAGAGCAACATCCTTAACATACACATACGCCTGGACTGAATTGGCGTAATTAGCAGAGCTAATGAGGCACTTTAGGATGTGAAGAACACTCGCAGTCACTATTAGTTGAAGCAATGGTCCAAGAACCAACATTGGATTGATCACCACTAACCAAGAACGATGGCGGAAGTATAGGAACGCTGGTATAACTGATTTTAATGGGACGAGGGAAAAGAATGAAATGTATCAAAGTAGAGAGAGAAAGAAAATAGTATAATTGATTAGCGTATTTAGTGGTTTAGGGCTAGGAGGTAACCAAAATTAAATATTTTATTATAAACCGTAAAAGACTTTTACGGTTTATAATAAAATATTTAATTTTGGTTACCTCCTAGCCCTAAAAGTTATCTATAAAATATAATTTTTTAAATAATATTTATTTTAAATAAATAAGGTGTTAACTAGGTAAAAATTCTAACTTCTTTTCGGGTTAAAAAGCACACAAAAATTATGCTGTAATTAAAACAACTTTTTGGCTGGTATGGTATTCCCACAGTTTTATCCAGATTAACACTCTTAAATTTCATTTGTTTGCCTCAAAATTTAGTATGAGTGTGTTTGGCTAAGCTTATAAATTAGTCAAATTAGCTTATAAGCACTTTTTGATTTATCTACTCATCTTGTAAAATTAAAATTGCTTATAAATTAAGTGCTTATAAGCTAAAAATAAACCAAAATTTATAAGTCCAACTTATCAAATTTTAATTTATAAGCACTTTAAATTTGACCAAAATATTTACTATTTTATCCCTAAAATATTTTTTTAAAACATAACTCTATGCTCAGATCTTCAATTATTTATTATTAATTTGATCACTTTTATTAATGATCGGCCAAAATTCAATTAGGAACAATGAAAATTTATCGTGGCTTCTATCAAATAAGATTAATTTGTTTAAGTTGAGAGTGGGAACTTATTTTTAATTGAGTTGCGCACTGTAAGCTTTCACTCCTAAAACCCAAAAACTATAAATCTCCTCCCGTTGAACGTGCAGATTTTCCGGTGATATAAAGGACAATGGCGGCTGCGGCGAGGACAGTGGGATCAGGGGTGGTGTTGCCGCGTCCGGTGACGTTTGTTACCGGAAACGCTAAGAAGTTGGAGGAAGTTAGGGCCATTCTTGGCCAGTCCATTCCCTTTCAGTCCCTTAAGCTTGATTGTAAGTCCACAATTTTTTTTATTTTTTAAAAGTATTTAACTTGTGTTTAATTTCTATCATTTAAAAAAATAAATAAAATTAACCCCTTTATGTCAAAATTTTATTTTTAGTGCCAGAACTTCAAGGTGAGCCTGAAGATATCTCCAAAGAAAAAGCAAGAATTGCTGCCAAAGAGGTAATAAACCCTGCCTTTATTGCACCACATATGTATAATTGTCATTTTGTTAGTTTTCTTTGTCCATTTATGGGATAAAGTTTTAAATTTAATGTTTATGTACTTTTATATTATGATTTTAGCTGAGTTAGAAAAATTGCTTAGGTTAATGGACCAGTGTTAGTTGAGGATACCTGTCTATGCTTCAACGCTCTTAAGGGTCTCCCAGGTACTCAGCATTTGCGTACCTCAATATTTGTATATGTGCTTTTTAGAGTTGATAAAAAAATCATAATGAACTAAGGTGCTGAAATTGTTTTTGCAGGACCTTACATGTAAGTTCATCTCCTCTTTTATCATTCTGCTCGAGTTAAGTGTGTTCTTCTTTATGTGCTTCCTATATTATATTTGTGTGATTTTTGGTGATGCTTTCCTGGTAATATCGTATTAAGCAATTCTGCTAATTGCAATTTAGAACAATGAGGAGGTGTGAGAGGCTGGTCTTGGAGGGCCCAAGGAGAGGTAGAGGTAGGCCAAAAAAGTATTAGGAAGAGGTGATTTGGCAAGATATGGCGATGCTCCAGCTTACTGAGGACATAACCTTAGATAGGAAGGTGTGGAGGTCGAGAATTAAGGTAGAGGGTTAGCTAGCCTAGCGTTGTCTTTCCGTGTTCGTGTAGTAGTGCATCACTTGGTGTTAGTCTTGCGTTTTCTTATTCTTTAGATTTCTGTTATTAATTGTTTTTTCACATCGCTTTCTGATTGCACCACTAAGGGTTAGTCTTGTATTATCACTTCGGTTTTCTGATTGGTTGCTTGTTGTTGCTTCATTTTATCTTTCTTGAGCTGAGGGTCTATTAGAAACAATCTCTCTGCCTTCCTATCGGTAGGGATAAGGTCTGCGTACACGGTACCCTCCCCAAACCCCACTTGTGGAATTACACTGAGTTTTTGTTGTTGTTGTTGTTGTTGTTGCAATTTAGAACAAAGTTATAAACTACAGTGGCATTTCCCTAAGATGAAGTCTATAGTTCTCGATTTGTTTATGAAATATAGGTGAATTAGACTAATAAATTTTACTGAGTGTGAAATATTGGGTTTATTTAAGGTGATAACTTGTTTTGCTCAATATGCATACTTTCTTGAGGCATGTAGTTTTTGAAATTTAATGTTGTCAGTATTAGGAGTTGTGCTTGGCACGGTTAAAGTATATTACAGAAAATGTTTTCCTTGGTAATAGCATTTTCTACTGTTTGGATGTTGTTAAGATGTGGATAATGTTTTTGCGAAGGAAAACATGTTTTCACCAAATGGGGGTAATTGACTTACTTTGATGCACGTGAATCATTTTTCTTTACAATTGTTAACTCATCCACTTTCTTGCTTCAGTCAATGTATAACAGTTTCCATCGTTATACTCAATATTATCACAAACCACCTCCCGGATGTCCCAATCCCACATTATACTATTGTGATGTGTTGTAAATTGTTTCCTGAAACAATATTTCCATGTTCACTCAAAAAACTATTTTGTAGATCATGTTAGAGTATTGGGTGATAAGATAGTAACTTATATCATAAGTAAAATTTAGGGGATGCGGCACAAGGTTTCAACTTGTCAGAATGAAAACTTTATAGGAATAGGCAATATTCAATAAAGTTTTCATGTCAAAAAAGAGCATAACGATGTGCTGATGAACCACATTTTGGGAACTTATGCATTCCCTTTGACTTTGAGAGAATTTCTACTCTCACAGGGAAGTTCTCTTTTTTCATGTTTGGCGCTATTTATATATTTTTGTACTAATTGATCAACTAGCTGTATCTGCAACTTTATCTATTTCTTTTCCTTTCTTGTGGGGTGAGTTTTCGGGGTGGTGTGGGGAAGTGGAACTAATGTTGATGGAGGAAGTGTATTAAGAACTTTCAGTTGCTGGGAATCTCTCGGCTTATTCTTACTCATTGGAGCTTTTTGCAAGTTGCAAGATCACCCTTTAGATCAGGGAGTAAAGACAGAACATCTAATTTCCTTTGTAGAACCTCTAGAAAAGTTGAACATGCAGCTTAAGCTTGAATTTGTTTCTTTTTTTCCCTTTCTTTATTCGGAAAAGGGTCAGAACTGCCCCTAATGTATTGGCGCCAGGTTAAAAATGCCCTCCGTTAACCTATTTTGAAGAAAATGCCCCTACCGTTAAAATTCTGGCATATTTGTGCCCCTAACGTATTGACTCCAGTTTAAAAATGCCCCTACCGTTAACCTATTTTGAAAAAAATGCCCCTACCGTTTTAATTATAAGTACAGTCAGTTGTTAGACTTAGGGGCACAAATATGCCACATTTTTAACGGTAAGGGCATTTTCTTCAAAATAGGTTAACGGAGGGCATTTTTAACCTGGATTCAATACGTTAGGGGCAGTTCTGATCCTTTTCCCTTCTTTATTTGATGAAGGCAGTCTAAGCTAGAAAAATTGTATCCTTTTGTATGAAGTAGGTTCTTAGAGATATTCTTGGACAATGGTGTTGTTGGGACAGCTTGTGCGCACGTTGAATATTCCACCATATACCAGCTCCTTGAAATAGGTTCCTAGATATTATTGCTCCAATGTAAAGGATTTTCTTTCAGTAAGAGAATCCTCTTGCTTGATACAAGAATCTTATTCATCATGCTTCATGTTACCGGTGATTGGTCCATGGAGCTAGAGAGGACATGACATTTTCATATTAGATGACCATAGAAACACACATCTGCTTCAATAATCCCTTAACAAAGTGAAAGGAGAAATATTGTAAACTAAAGTTACCAAATAGTCATGTGTCTTGTTCCCACCTTTGAAGAGAGTGGTGGTTGGGTGAACTTAAACTACACACTTGCGAAGAGGAAAATATAGTTGTTACAGTTGCTAGTCAGTGGCATGAAAATTTGGGAGAGGGTGGTAGAATTGAGGGTGAGGAGGGCAGTATTTAGACAACCAGTTCGGGCTCATGGCGGGGCGTCCTACCACGGAAGCTTCCACCTTATTCGGAGGTTGGTGGAATAATATAGGGAAAGAAAGAAGGAGAGGTTGTGAGTTCGAGTCTGCCCAAGAGCAAGGTGGGAAGTTCTTGGAGGGAAGGATGCCGGGGGTCTATTTGGAAACAGCCTCTCTACCCAAGGGTAGGGGTAAGGTCTGCGTACATACTACCCTCCCGAGACCCCACTAAGTGAGATTATACTGGGTTGTTGTTGTTGTTGTTGAAGAAGGATTTGCACATGGTGTTAATTGATTTGGAGAAAGCCTATGACAAGGTTCCTAGAGAGGTTCTATGGGAGTGCCTGAAGGCATAAAGTGTGTCGGTTGCTTACATTAGGGTGATTAAGGACATGTATGATGGAGCTAAGACTCTGGTTTGGACAGTGGGAGGCGACTCGGAGCATTTACCAGTTGTTATGGGGTTACACCAAGGGTCTGCGCTCAGACCATTTCTTTTTGCCCTGGTAATGGATGCACTGACACACCATATTCAAGGAGATGTGCCATGGTGTATGTTATTTGCGGATGACATAGTGCTGATTGATGAGACGCGTGGCGTTGTCAATGAGTGGCTAGAGGTTTGGGGACAGACTCTTGAGTCTAAGGGTTTCAAGTTGAGTAGGACTAAGACGGAGTACTTAGAGTGCAAGTTCAAGTGTTGAGACAACGGAAACGGGATTGGACGTGAGACTTGATTCTCAAGTCATCCCTAAGAAGGTCAGTTTCAAGTACCTTGGGTCGGTTATTCAGGGGGATGGGGAGATCGATAAGGATGTAACACATCGTATAAGAGTTGGGTGCATGAAGTGGAGGTTAGCGTCTGGAGTCCTGTGTGACAAGAAGGTTAGTTTCAAGTACCTTGGGTCGGTTATTCAGGGGGATGGGGAGATCGATAAGGATGTAACACATCGTATTGGAGTTGGGTGGATGAAGTGGAGGTTAGCGTCTGGAGTCCTATGTGACAAGAAAGTGCCTCAGATTCTCAAAGGTAAATGTTATAGAGCGGTGGTTAGATCGGCCATGTTGTATGGGGCTGAGTGCTGGCTAGTCAAAAACTCTCATATCCAAAAGATGAAAGTAGCTGAAATGAGGATGTTGAGGTGGATGTGCGGGCACACCAAGATAGATTAGATTAGGAATAAAGTTGTTTAGGAGAAGGTGGGTGTCGCCCTCATGGATGACAAGTTGAGGGAAGCAAGACTCAGATGGTTTGGGCACGTCCAGAGGAGAAGCTCATATGCGCCGGTGAGGAGGTATGAGCGGCTGGCTTTGGTGGGCATGAGGAGAGGTAGAGGGCGGCAAGTATTGCGGAGAGGTGATCAGACAGGACATGGTGAGGCTTCAGATTATTGAGGACATGGCCCTAGACAGGAAGTTGTGGAGATCGGGCATCAAGGTTGTAGGTTAGGTGGTAGTTGAGGATATCTCTATGGCGCCGCAGAGCGAGGCTAGTCTGTTAGGACTTGATCTTTGACTGTTAGTGTTTTATGTTGAGTTCACACTACTTTTTCATTCCTCTTTGATGTGCTTTATCTATTGGTTATTGTTTTGCTTTTCACTTATTTTCTGGTTGTGGTGATGTTGTTCTTTGTTCTATGGTTTCTATTGAAGGCACTGATAGATTGCCTCTTTTTGTCTTCTTTTGTCTTCTTGAGCTGAGGGTCTTTCGGTAACCCTTTCTACCCCCGCGGGGTAGGGGTAAGGTCTGCGTACACACTACCCTCCCCAGACCCCACTAGTAGAATTTTACTGGGTCGTTATTGTTGTTGTAGTTGCTAGTCAGTGGACTTTGCAGGATCTTTTATTAACACACAAAAGAAGTCCCAACCTTAAGTTAATACCTTTAACCAGTCAAAATATGACGCTAAAATGGATAGAGTATTGGAACTTAACCGATTGAACTTGTTAGAAATTTGGAATTATGTCCAAAGATTTGGTTTACTTTCTTGAATCATACGCAATCTTTAATTTTAATAGAATGTTCTGTAATTCACATATCGTGGACATGCCAAATAGTTTTTTTGTAATTCTTGTATATGCTGTTATTTTCCAATGTTGCTAACTATTATCTTTTGCCTTTAACATAATATACTTTGTAATTCTTGCTTTATGCTGGGGATTGCACCAATTTACGTTTTGCAGCAAGTGGTTTCTGCAAAAGATTGGTCATGAAGGTAATCGCTTAGCTTGCTTGTTCTCATGTATCACTCCCTTGAAATTTATGTCCTCCATTTCTGTGAAATCACTCTGTTTGGTTTATTTTATTTTTTAGAAAAAAATTTCTGACATCTTATAGGCCTCAACAACTTACTCTTGGCTTATGAGGATAAAACAGCATATGCCATGTGTGTGTTTTCTCTAGCTCTTGGGCCAAATTCAGAACCATTGACTTTTGTTGGAAAAACACTGGTAAGTGTTTGCTTCTGTAGTCCATGAATATTTCCTTTAGACTTTGTATTTCCATTAATCTTTCTGCTGATGAGTCTTATGTTTCAAACTAGAATGATCCTCGGTGGGTATTGCGTGAATATTTTGCTGAAGTAATACCAAGACTGCTGGTTAATATTTTTTTCAAAATTAAGTACCAGAATGCTGGTTATTTGTGTATTTATATGAAAAGAAAATGGAAAAATAGTTCCTATTTGGCTTCTTACGATGTTACTTCTTATTTATTACTCGTATCTACTATTTAGGCAAAATAACTCGCCCATTCTTACTAAGAATTGAAAGAAGACTCAGAAACAGAAGAAAGGATGGAAAGTTCGTTTAACATACTTGTAAAGATAATCAGTGTGGATACTATCCTAACATGAAGAACTTGCGAAACTTGATAGATTTTCTTTTATTATTTCTTTATTGAACTATGCAAACAATAGCACTAACATTGCGAACATGGCTCTTCAGGGCAGGATAGTTCCAGCGAGGGGACCCAATGATTTCGGATGGGATCCAATATTTCAACCTCATGGCTATGACCAGACGTAAATCTCCTGTCCTCTCAATATTTGCCTATCGAACCTCTTGACATGAAGAGTACTAACTGATAGAACTGTTCTTGCAGTTATGCTGAGATGCCTAAGGAAGGAAAGAACAAAATTTCTCATCGGGGTAAGGCTCTTGAACTAGTGAAGTCACATTTTGCTGAGGCTCGATACACTTTCCAGACGGACACAACTGCCTAAGACTAAGGTGTATGCTCTGTAGCGACATAATTTTCATGTTTTTGCTCAAGAACTACAATTGATGACAGTGTAAGCTTCTTTTATTCCCCCAGATAAAATAGGTTGGAGGATGAGATATATGAAATATGAGGACTTGCTTTGTTGTTATAGAGCCTAGATCATAGATGAGACACAAAATATTCTATTGTGAATGTACTATATGTATTTTCGGATTAGGAGCTTATTCTCCTAAAGATTCCAATGTCACTTATCTTATGATAAGTTGAAGTTCCACCAACAGCACTGATTTTTTGCTTATTTTGCATATTCTTAGCTGCAATAAATAAAATAAAATTAAAAAAGCAGTTTAGTGTACAAAATATTCAGTGTTCATGCCGAAGGGGATGTTGTAATGCAAGTATCAATGGTTAATTCTTTTTAGAGACAAACCGTGACATATTCTTAGTTGCAATGAAAGGCGAAAATCTTTCTTCCGACTAATTTTGAAGTTTTCTTATCAATAAATCAGAGGCCAGTCCAATGTACTCAAGGAGCCTTTACTTTTCTTTTCCCAACATAATGGAAATCACTTTGCAGCCTGGTATTGTACCATCAAAGTCCAAGTAGATAAATTGGGCGTCAAGGGAATGGGAGATTATCTTTAGAGAATTTTCTTTTTATAATATAAAATTTTATTATAAAAAATATGAATAGTTTCTAATTTACCTGTCATGTCCACACTTTTTTTACAGTTATTATACAATTGATTAAATATTAATTGTAGTTGAATCTTCCTAATTAGGCGTGCTAAAATTCAAGAACAAAATATTCTAAAAGATTTGGTGACCTTCAGATCAAATCATATCATGGAAATATTTTATCTTCAATTTAAAATCAAATTTCGTTCGTCGATATTCTCACAATTCCTACAAATCCAAATCTCAGTTTGTCGAAATCAGAAGCGCAATTTCAAATTGTAGAAATGAGTTCTGCAAATATCAGTTCGTCGACTTTTTTTCTCAATCCACTAATCAAAAAAGCGACCAATATTCAACAAATTCAAGTCAAATTGTAGAAATCAATTTGCCGATTCTCTGTTCTTTGTCTTTTTTTCTTAATCCAAGAAATCCAAAAAACGACAAAATCCCAATCATGCTACATTTTAATGGGGATTGGAATAGCTATGGCAGATTTAGAGATTTTCAAGTTGATGGCATTGTGCTCGATAAGGATGCAAGTTACAGTATGTTGATTTCTACAATTGCAGAGCAATTAATGATTGATACTTCAAAAACAATTGTAGAAATCAAAGACATTGTGAATGAGAATTGTCATCCAATGGATATTAAGAACAATATGGGGGTTCATGTGTATATAGAGACAAAAAAGGAGAATAAAAACTTAGGATCGTATCCGTTACTTATAAGTGTACGAGATTTCAATATGGAATTGACTATTACAAATGAGAACACAAGTGCAGGTTTATTATATTTCAAATTCTATGGAAGCCTGATTTTACGATAATATCCACAAAATTCCTACATTTATCTACAAATAAACTACATATCAGTTTTCGGATGTATAAAGCAATATTGTTTTCATGCTTATCAATAAAATTACTACATTTATACAACAATTAAGCTACAATCCATGTTGAAAAAAATTGACTACAAAATTTTTTATTTACCTACAATTTATCTACAAAGATTCTACCAGAATTGTAATGACACTGTTTATCATTATTTTCATGCAAGTTCGTCTGGGACAATACAATTACTTGATATGCCAGCCTCTCCCATCATAGAGGAATATCAAAGTGACATAATAACTGAAGGTACACAAGCCCTATACCTCTACCACTGCCTTGATCCCTTGATCAATTAGTGGGGCATTCTAAACCTACGTAAAGTATAATAAAAAAAAGGACAAGAGTATCAAGACAAGCAAATAATTGCAACTGCAATGAGACACTATTCTGTCACGCACAAGTTCCAATGTAGGGTTAAAATATCTAGCCACAGGAGGTATGAAGATATTAATGGTGAAAAGACAATTATAAACAATATTATAATATACATTATTTTCGGATTGTAGATAAATTGAAGACAAATTGTAGTTAAGTTGTAAATTATAGATAAATTGTTGTATTTTCCTTGTGATATGTAGATGAAAAGTAGTTATATTGTATAGTGTGTTACTTTATGTTAAAACCGTCCTTTTATCAAATCTACATTGATAACTTGTATTATAAATGTATTTTTTGTAGCTACTGGATTATATGCTTTTCAGAAAACTGTAATTGGCACTTCAAGGCAACATCAATAAATGATTTCGCAATATTCAAGATCAGGAGATTCAACTGACAACACACATGCACCTTAATGGACGATACATTCATACAGTGTAAATGTACTGCAGTTGTAGTTGGTAGCATGATCATGCCAAAGTATTGTGATCCTATGACAATTTACACACCAAAGAAAATACAAACTGACATGTTTTTTTTTGGTAATTAAAGTTTTTCATTAATCACCAATGAAGTTGCATTACAAAATCACAGTCAAGCTTCAACTCAGCCGACTGTCTAAACGCTAACATAATAACTACATTTACTGTCCTAACTATCTAGCTTCTACTATATACTAAAGTGTTGTAATAGTTGTCTAATTCTAGGGGTGCCTCTAACATTACAGTTGTACACTACGTCTCTCAGTATAGCAGTATTACATCGAAAAGTCTTGTTGAAAGCTCTTGCATTCCTTTCCATCCAGATAGCATATGCAACTTCAGCTGCGACCATTTTAAAAATGGCTGCACGACATGTTCGTCCCTTGGCTTTGGTAATCAACCATTGCACTTTCTGGTTCCAACTGCAGCTAGGTAGGTATTGTTCATGTAGCCAATTCATTACTCTTCCCCATAGATCCACAGTGACCGGGCATTCCGTGAGGAGATGATCTCTTGTTTCAGATTGGATTTGGCATAGAGGGCATTATTGATCAATACTCATTCCCCAGCTATGTAGTCTATCCTGTTGGAAACACGTTCTCAAGGCTTTATACTAAAACGTGTGTTCTTATGTGTAGGTTTTGATGAATGACAAACGAAGCGCAAATTGATATATGACGAAGTTCAAGTACAAGCGCACAATTGGTGGATAACGAGATTCAAGCACAAGATAAAGTTTTATAGTTTAAATGAGTCGTTCTTAATTGTGTTCTTGATCCGACAACTTGACTCATGACATGGCTTCTCTCGTAAAATTATTTTTACAAAATCATGCATATTTAATTTAATGCTAAATGATTTTAAATCATGCATATTTTCATTAGTCAAAATGATTTTTAAACATGCCTCTAAAAACTGGACTAAGATAATTGATTATGTACTTATGATAATCGATTATGTTAAGCCAAGACTGCATGACAATCGATTGTGAACAAATGACAATCGATTGCGTTAAGGCAGTGAGCATCAGGTTTTTCAAACCTGCATGACAATCGATTGTGATGAGGCAGTGTACATCAAAGTTTTTCAAAACTCAGAATAATCGATTGTTTGAAGCCAATGACAATCGATTGTAAAGAGACAGTGTCCATCAGATTTTTAAAAGTCACAAAATAATCGAATGTGAACATATGACAATCGATTGTGTTGAGGCAGTGTCTTCCAGACTTTTTCAAAGTTATTAAATAATCGATTGTGAGTATATAACAATCGATTGTCACGAGGCAGTGTCTAAAATGATTTTCAAAGTCTGATAAATAATCGATTGTTAACATTGCACAATCGATTGTGAAGCTGACCGTTGTCGTAAAGTTTTCAAATACCGTCAGGTAATCGATTGTTGATTTTGTACAATCGATTGTTGATATTAAAATCTGAAAAAGATTTTTTGAACGTTGCTGAATAATCGATTGTTGATTTTGTACAAGCGATTGTTGAAATTAAAATCTGAAAAGGATTTTTTGAACGTTGCTGAATAATCGATTATTGATTTGGTATAATCGATTGTTTTACGTAAAATCTGGAAATGATTTTTTGAACGTTGCCAATAATCGATTGTTGATCTTGGACAATCAATTGTTAAGCTAAAATCTGGGATTGATTTTTGGAACGATTGGCAAACAATCGATTGTGGCTTCCTGACAATCGATTGTCACAGAGTAAAATCAGCAACTCTTAATTGGCAATTAGGCAACGGTAATGCCAAGTTTTTCAACTATAAATATAGCTTCATTTCAGTGTTTTAAACGCAACAACACACAACAACTGATCATTCTATTGTTATAAGCTTGCATACTATTGTTATCATTTTATATTCATTTCATAAAGCTTTTGAGAGCCAAAGTCTTGTCCATAGTTGTTGTGATCTTGAGCTTACTTCTTTTACTCATATCTACTCATTAAGGAGTGTTTTGTTTGAGTGTTTAGTGTTTTGTACACTTGTAAGAGAATTGTGATTCTCTTGTTGTAAGGAACTTGTGTTTCCTTGGTTGAAGTCTTGGAGTGTTGTATCTCCGAGCAAAGGTGTTAAGGCTTGTGTCCTTAAGTTGTAAAGTTTTGTTGAGCACCCGTAAGCTTGACAAGTTAGTGGAAAATCTCGAGAGAGTCTCTCGGGGACTGGACTAGCCACGTGTTGTGGTCAACAAGAATACATCGGTGCGTTTTTTCCTTTTTGTTTATTCAACGCACTTAATTATTTCCTGCAAATTTTAATTTCCGCAAGTTTACGCTAAATTTTACTATAACGCTATTCACCCCCCCCCCCCCTCTAGCGTTAAGCGTATTATCTAACAATTGGTATCAAAGCCCAACTCTCTGAAGACTTAACAGTTTGAGAGAAACTTCCATGGCTTCTACTCGTGATTCTTTTGCAGGAATAGAGGAAGGACAGTGCTCCACCCGACCACCACTATTCAACGGTACAAACTATACGTACTAGAAAGAGAGGATGAAAATCTTCGTTCAAGCAAACAATTTTTATCTCTGGAAGGTGATAACAAAGGGAAATCAAATTCCAACCAAAAAGATTGAAAACGAATGGGTTCCCAAGTCCGAAGAAGAATATGACGCGGATGATATCCGAAAGGTTCAAAATAATGCTAAAGCAATTAATTTATTATATTGTGCTGTAAATGCTGACGATTACAGGAAAATATCGTGTTGCACAACGGCAAAGGAAATGTGGGACAGGCTGGAAATTACGTACGAAGGTACGAACCAGGTAAGGGAAGCTAAAATTGATTTCCTAACCATGCTTATGAATTATTTCACATGAAGGAAGGTGAAAAGGTGGATGAAATGTTCGAACGATTTTCAATAATCGTAAATGACCTACATGCCCTCAAGAAGACATTCACGGATAGAGAAGTTGTTCGAAAAATTCTTAGAAGTCTCACTCCGGCATGGCGATCAAAGGCCGACGCAATTCAAGAATCCATTGGCGTCTCAAATGTCACAATCGATGCATTAAGAGGTAACCTTAAGACTTATGAATCTACAATACTTAACTCTCTTGTTGATGATCAAAGGAGGCAAAGAATAGCGCTTAAGGCAAGCACAAGCCAACCTCAAGTTGATGAGGACGGAGACAACGAGTTTGGACTCGTTATCAAAAGATTTCAAAAGTTCATGCGAAAGGAGTATGAACGAAAGGGCAAAAAGCAAGGCGAGCAAATAAAGTGCTATGAATGCGGTGAAACCGGACACATCAAATCAAATTGCCCAAACATCAAAAAGGAGAAGAAACCTTTTAAGAAGCAACGTGCATACATTTCTTGGGGAGGAGACTCCGGAGATGAGTCAAGCGAAGAAGAAGAAGACGAAGCCGCAAACCTTTGCCTTATGGCGCAAGAAGACAAGCAAGATGAGGTATGTCAAATCTCCTCTAAAAACTTCTTTACTCTTGAAGAAATGCGAACTGCTTTTGATGAGCTATATACTGAATTTATTAAAGCTTCAAAAACTGTCAAGAGCATAAAAGAAAATGCTTCTCTAAAAGAAAAAGATTTTCAAAAACAGCTTTCTTTAAAAGAAAAGGAGTTAGAAAAACTGGTTTTAGAAAATGAGAAGCTGAAAGAGGAAAACAAGTTTTTTGGAAAAAGAAGCGCCGACAAGCCCGAAAGTTCTATTAAAAATTGCTCTTCTTGCATGCATCTCGAAAATGAGGTAGACAGACTTAAAGGTACCTTAGATAAGTTTAATTCTTCCTACAAAAACTTGAATGAGGTCCTTGTTAATTTGAAGTCAACCAAGCACGGCATAGGTTTTAAGAATGAGCCTAAAGAAAAGGTTGAAGCCAAACCCTAACCACCTAAGTCTCAACCTAGGATTAATAAAACAAATGCTTATCGTAGAAATAGCAATCCTAGAACAAATATGCATGCTAGAACAAATGTTGAACATTTTAGAAGACCTAGAAATGACTTACCACCTAGAAATGACTACCCTAGAAATGATTCATATTCTAGGCCAAACACTAGAAGGAGTTTTGAACCTTTTAGAACATCTAGACATGACCATTACTCTAGAAATGCTGCTCATTTTAGAACTAATAGTAGGAGAAATGATTTTCATGAAATGCGCAATAGTCAGAATGAAAATAGAGTAATTCATTTTCGTCCATCAAGTTACTATGAACCTAGAAGGATGCATAACCCCAACGTGACTTGTCATTATTGTAGACGCATTGGTCATATTGCCCCTGCATGTTTTACACGACATAGACATATCACTCAATCGCATCATTATGATATGCCTAACCCTCAAGGACCCAAAATGGCATGGGTACCTAAAACGCATTAATTTGTTTTGTAGGTGTGTTTGAAGGGATCAAGTGTACTATGGTACCTTGATAGTGGATGCTCCAAACATATGACGGGAGACGAATCCAAATTCCTTCAACTAGAACACAAAGAAGGAGGAAGTGTGATTTTTGGGGATAACAATAAAGGAAAGATTATTGGCATCGGATCGGTCGGTAAGGATGAAAATTCCTCTATTAAGCATATATTACTTGTTAAAGGTTTAAAGCATAATCTCTTGAGCATAAGTCAATTATGTGACAAGGGAAATCTTGCCCTATTTGATTCGGATGAATACTTAGTGTTTAGACGTAGTGATTTTAAAATTATCCTTCGTAGTTTTAGAGTGGATAATATTTATATGGTTGATCTTGCTAATTCCTCACCCGAATATGTTGATTGTCTTATGAGCAAAGAGGATGATACTTGGCTATGGCATCGTAGAGTTGCTCATATAAACATGCATCTTTTGAACAAATTGATTTCACAAAACTTAGTTATTGGTCTTCCCAATTTGAAATTTCAAAAATGACTCTATTTGTGATTCTTGTCAAAAAGGGAAGCAAACAAAAGCATCTTTCAAATCCAAAAATTTTGTTTCAACTTCTAGACCATTGCAATTGCTTCACATGCATTTATTTGGACCATCTCGCATTGAAAGTCTAGGAATAAATCGTTATGCTTTTGTGATTGTTGATGATTATTCTAGATTTACTTGGACTTTATTTCTTGCCAATAAAAGTGATGCTTTTTAGAATTTTAAATATTTTCTTAAGCGTGTTCAAAACGAGAAGGAAACAACCGTCACTTCAATTAGAAGTGATCATGGGGGAGAGTTTGATCACAATCTCTTTGCGGACTTTTGTGACGAACTCGGTATCGAGCATACCTTTTCCGCTCCACGAACACCACAACAAAATGGGGTGGTGGAAAGGAAAAATAGGTGTCTCGAAGAGATGGCTAGAACCATGCTCGAAGAGGCTAAGATTCCCAAACATTTTTGGGCGGATGCCGTGAGTACCGCATGCTACATCTTAAATAGAGTAGTCATAAGGCCTATACTCATGAAAACTCCCTATGAACTCTATAAGGGAAGGAAACCAAATATCTCCCATCTTAGAGTATTCGGTTGTAAATGTTTTATTCACAACAATGGCAAAGATCAATTGGGAAAATTTGATGCTAAGTCCGATGAGGGAATTTTCATTGGTTATTCTTCACGTAGCAAAGCATATAGGGTCTTTAATAAAAGAACCGAAATTGTGGAGGAATCCCCTCATGTTGTATTTGCCGAAAATAATGCTCGCTTGGCCAGAAAGGATACTGGTTTTGATCTTGCAGGTATCTTAGATAGCTTGAAAGACAAAATACAAGAGGAAACGCCTAAAGAAAATCAAGACGAATCTTTGAAATAACCAACTTAGGAAGCGCCACAATTGGAGAATGAAACGAAAACGCCTAACGAGTGGAGGACAATCAAAGATCACCCTCTCGAACAGGTAATTGGGGACGTCGGAGAAAAGGTAAGTACCCGAAACTCCCTTAAGAACACCTTAGGACATGCTGCTTTTGTGTCTCAAATTGAACCAACAACCATCTCCGAAGCAATTGGGGATGAATTTTGGACCTTGGCAATGCAAGAGGAGCTTAACCAATTCAAACGGAATGACGTTTGGGATTTGGTGCCAAGACCCGAAAATCATACCATAATTGGTACGAAATGGGTTTTTCGAAACAAACTAGATGAAAATGGTGTAATCACTAGAAACAAAGCTAGGCTTGTAGCAAAAGGCTATAATCAAGAAGAGGGTATTGACTATGAAGAAACATATGCTCCCGTAGCTAGATTAGAAGCTATTCGTCTATTGCTCGCGTTTGCCTCTTCTATGAATTTCAATTTATATCAAATGGATGTGAAAAGTGCTTTTCTAAATGGTGTTATTCAAGAAGAAGTTTATGTTGAACAACCCCCCGGTTTTGAAGATTTTTAATCTCCCGATCATGTTTTCAAACTCAAAAAGGCTCTTTATGGTTTAAAACAAGCTCCCCTAGCTTGGTATGAAAGATTGAGTAAATTTCTATTGGAAAATGATTTCATTAGAGGGAAAGTTGACACCACCCTTTTTGATAAACATAAAAACAATGAAATTTTATTAGTTCAAATATATGTGGATGATATCATATTTGGTGCTACTAACAATGTCTTATGCAAGGAATTTTCCGATTTAATGACAAGCGAATTTGAGATGTCTATGATGGGTCAGTTAACATTCTTTTTGGGATTACAAGTAAAGCAAATGAAAGAAGGTACGTTCATTTGCCAAGCCAAATATTGCAAAGAATTGCTGAAACGATTTGAAATGAACAATGCAAAAGCAATGGCGACTCCCATGAGCACATCCGATCATCTAGACAAAGATGAGAAAGGTAAGGAAGTCGACACTAAGAAGTATCGAGGTATGATCGGCTCTCTTCTTTATCTTACTGCTAGTCGTTCGGACATCATGTTTAGCGTGTGCTTATGCGCCCGTTATCAATCGTGTCCGAAGGAGTCTCACCTTACTGCGGTAAAACGGATTTTGAAGTACCTTGTTGGTACTACAAATGTGGGTCTATGGTACCCCAAAGGTCCTTCATGCCAACTCGTTGGCTATTCCGACTCCGATTTTGCTGGATGCAAATTGGACCGCAAGAGCACTAGTGGCACTTGCCATTTGCTCGGTAGCTCTCTCGTTTCTTGGATTGGCAAGAAACAAGTAACTGTTGCGTTGTCCACAACCGAGGCTGAATATGTAGCCGCGGGGAGTTTTTGCGCTCAAATCCTATGGATGAAACAACAACTCTTGGACTATGGCCTAAGTCTTGATCATATCCCTCTTAGATGTGATAATACTAGTGCCATATGCTTGACGAAGAACCCGTTCTTCATTCGCGAACAAAACACATTGAAATTAGACATCATGTTATAAGAGATCACGTTCTCAAGGGCGATGTCGAAATCGAATTTGTTGAAACCAAAGACCAATTGGCCGACATCTTTACAAAGCCCCTAGAGAAAGAGTCCTTCTTCCGAATTCGTAGTGAACTCGGGATTCTTGACTCCACGTTGATCTACGTCATGCATTGCATCTTTTTATCTTACATGATTTCTAACTTGAGCGTCGGAGACGTCTAACGAATTTTTGCAGGTATCGCCCTAAAGGTAGGGGGAATTATAAAGCATGACGCGCAATAATCAAGTCTTCTTCAGAAAAATCGGTTTCTGTCGTATAATAATCGATTATCTCGTATCAATAATCGATTTTAATGCTATTACTTGAGTTATTGTGCTCTCTTTAAGTAATCACGTTTTTTCTCTTTCAAATAAATAAACAAGTTTTATTTACATCTTTGGTATCTTCTTATATTATTTTTGCTAATGGCAAAAAGGGGAAGATAACGGGTATGCACTCTCAATATTTATAAGCTTAAATTGAGGGGGAATCCATATATTGAGGGGGAACAAATTGCATACTGGTTGAGGCATACATATACTTGTCTTGAATCGTCTTTATAAACTGTTTAATTTGCATAACCCGCTTAAAGTTTGCCATTATCAAAAAGGGGGAAATTGTTGGAAACACGTTCTCAAGGCTTTATACTAAAACGTGTATTCTTATGTGTAGGTTTTGATGAATGACAAACGAAGCGCAAATTGATATATGACGAAGTTCAAGTACAAGCGCACAATTGGTGGATAACGAGATTCAAGCACAAGACAAAGTTTTATAGTTTAAATGAGTCGTTCTTAATTGTGTTCTTGATCCGACAACTTGACTCATGACATGGCTTCTCTCGTAAAATTATTTTTACAAAATCATGCATATTTAATTTAATGCTAAATGATTTTAAATCATGCATATTTTCATTAGTCAAAATGATTTTTAAACATGCCTCTAAAAACTGGACTAAGATAATCGATTATGTACTTATGATAATCGATTATGTTAAGCCAAGACTGCATGACAATCGATTGTGAACAAATGACAATCGATTGCGTTAAGGCAGTGAGCATCAGGTTTTTCAAACCTGCATGACAATCGATTGTGAACCTTATGACAATCGATTGTGATGAGGCAGTGTACATCAAAGTTTTTCAAAACTCAGAATAATCGATTGTGAAGCCAATGACAATCGATTGTAAAGAGACAGTGTCCATCAGATTTTTAAAAGTCACAAAATAATCGATTGTGAACATATGACAATCGATTGTGTTGAGGCAGTGTCTTCCAGACTTTTTCAAAGTTATTAAATAATCGATTGTGAGTATATAACAATGGATTGTCACGAGGCAGTGTCTAAAATGATTTTCAAAGTCTGATAAATAATCGATTGTTAACATTGCACAATCGATTGAGAAGCTGACCGTTGTCGTAAAGTTTTCAAAGACCGTCAGGTAATCGATTGTTGATTTTGTACAATCGATTGTTGATATTAAAATCTGAAAAAGATTTTTTGAACGTTGCTGAATAATCGATTGTTGATTTTGTACAATCGATTGTTGAAATTAAAATCTGGAAAGGATTTTTTGAATGTTGCTGAATAATCGATTATTGATTTGGTATAATCGATTGTTTTACGTAAAATCTGGAAATGATTTTTTGAACGTTGCCAATAATCAATTGTTGATCTTGGACAATCGATTGTTAAGCGTAAAATCTGGGATTGATTTTTGGAACGATTGGCAAACAATCAATTGTGGCTTCCTGACAATCGATTGTCACAGAGTAAAATCAGCAACTCTTAATTGGCAATTAGGCAACGGTAATGCCAAATTTTTCAACTATAAATACAGCTTCATTTCAGTGTTTTAAACACAACAACACACAACAACTGATCATTCTATTGCTATAAGCTTGCATACTATTGTTTATCATTTTATATTCATTTCATAAAGCTTTTGAGAGCCAAAGTCTTGTCCATAGTTGTTGTGATCTTGAGCTTACTTTTTTTACTCATATCTACTCATTAAGGAGTATTTTGTTTGAGTGTTTAGTGTTTTGTACACTTGTAAGAGAATTGTGATTCTCTTGTTGTAAGGAACTTGTGTTTCCTTGGTTGAAGTCTTGGAGTGTTGTATCTCCGAGCAAAGGTGTTAAGGCTTATGTCCTTAAGTTGTAAAGGTTTGTTGAGCACCCGTAAGCTTGACAAGTTAGTGGAAAATCTCGAGAGAGTCTCTCGGGGACTGGACTAGCCACGTGTTGTGGTGAACCAGAATACATCGGTGCGTTCTTTCCTTTTTGTTTATTCAACACACTTAATTATTTCCTGCAAATTTTAATTTCCGCAAGTTTACGCTAAATTTTATTATAACGCTATTCACCCCCCCCCCCTCTAGCGTTAAGCGTATTATCTAACATATCCTTGGTTGGTAGTCTGTCCTGTAGGAATAGCCACAGTTTGAACACTGCTTTTGGTCTGGCTTGGTTTTGTAAAATTAGGTTCTTCCATGGGACTGTTGGCACTTCTTGCAACTGCAATTGGTACAACTGTTTAGTAGTGCATTTCTGATGTCTCCAGTTTTGGATCCTTTGTAGGGTATCCCTGGATTGGATGATCTTCTTAAGCATCTAGCTGGCTTGGGCAGGGATTGGCATGGATTCTAATGTCATGTCTTTGATATAATACACTGTAATCCACCTGATCCACATCTTATCCTTCTTATGTGCTATGTCCCAGCAGGTCTTTGCAATGGCAGCCTTGTTCCACAGTTTGAGGTTGGTTAGGTTCATTCCCCCTACTGACTTTGGAGTGCACATTTTGTCCCAGGAGATGTATGCTTTCTTAGGTACAGTATTCATCCCAGACCAAATGAAGCTCTTGCAGATACTTTCAATCATTTTAAGAGCATTCACTGGGAAGATAAACAGCTGAGCCCAGTAAGCTTGAATACCAAAGATGACAGACTGCACCAGTTGAAGCCTCCCAGAATAGGACAGGGTTCTTGCAGTCCAAGAAGTGATCCTAGCTGTGATTTTTTCCACTAAAGGTTGCCACTGTAGTAGAGTAATTTTCTTGATGCTCAGTGGTACTCCCAGATACTTGAAACGCAGTTGCCCTTGTTCATGGCCAAGATGGTCAAGGATCTGCTTCTGCACAGGTATTGGTACTCCTCCAAAATAGACTGAGCTTTTGTTCAAGTTGGCCTTGAGACCTGAGGCTGCTGAGAATTGAGAAAAGCAGTTGGGATAATGCCTTGACAGAGTTGAGGTCTCTCTTAGCAAACAACAACAAATCAACTGTAAAGCACATATGTGTAATACCAAGTTTTTTACATATGGGGTGGAATTGATATGCTGGATCAGCTTGTAATTCAGTGCAGGCCCTGCTTAAATAATCCATGACCAAGGCAAAAAGGAATGGAGACATGGGGTCCCCTTGCCTCAATCCTCTGACTTCAGCAAATGGAACTGTTGGCTCTCCATTAACCAGAACTTAGTAGCTCACTGTTGATATACACTCCATAATCCATGAGGTGAAAGTGCTAGGGAATCCTATCTGTTCCATGACTTGCTATAAGAACACCCATTCCACTGAATCATATGCTTTCTGGAGGTCTATCTTAATCATGCATCTAGGGGAGACATGCTTCCTAGTATAGCTTTTAACAAGCTCATGGGCTAGGATGATGTTGTCCTGAATTTTCCTACCTGGAATGAAACCTGCCTGGGCTTCATTGATGAGGCTTGCCATCACCTTCTGCAGCCTATTAGCCAGTACTTTGGAGATGAGTTTGTAGAGGACAGTACAACAAGCTATAGGTCTATACTCTTTGATTGAAGCTGGTTTGGACATTTTAGGGATGAGAGTAATGGTGGCACAGTTGATTGGTCTGCACATCTTTGCTGAGTTGAAGAACTGCTTAATGGCATTAGTGACTTGGTTACCAACGATGCTCCAGCTCTTTTTGAAGAAGACTGCATTGTATCCATCTATTCCTGGTGCTTTCTCATCTCCAATAGCTTTGAGGCTTTCTGTTATTTCTGTTTCAGTAACTGGAACACACAGTTCCCGTCTTTGCTATTGGTTCAGTTTTGGGCCTTTGGAGATGTACAGTTGATTGATAGCAGGTAGTGTTGGTTCAGCAGTGCCCATCAGTGCTTTGTAGAAGCCCAGAATTTCTTCTTTAATTTATGTTGGTGTAGTCAGCCTGATGCCCTGTGCATTGATAATTTCATGAATCTGCTTCTGCTGACAAACTGACATGTTGTCCCAACACGGAGTTAACCTAAGCTACATGCAAGCATGAAGAGAAAAGTAAAAGGCTTTACAGTTATTAAGAGGTCATCTAGCTGACTCCTACAACAAATTATCAAAATATTTTATATTCTTGAGAAGACGTATCCTGGTTCAGTTGTTAAATTAAAGAATACAACAGATGAGTGTTTCTTATATGCATTTGTTGCTCTTTATACATTAATAAGTGGTTGGGAATATTATAGACCAGTAGTAGTGTTTGATGGGACATTCTTAAAGACAACTTACATGGGGATTATGCTGACAGCAAGCACAATGGATGCAACAGGTAAAATTATAGTTATTTTGTAGGCAATTTATAAATTGTAGATATATTGTAGATATTTTATAGATATATTGTAGTTTATATGTATTTATGATTTTATATGCATTTTCAAATCTGCCAGTTAGTTATTTTTTTTACTGATAATGTAGGTACAATATTGCCTTTGGCATATGTTGTGGTTGATTCGGATAATGACGCATAGTGGAAGTGATATTTTGAGCAATTCAAGCAAGCATATGGTGAAAGAACTTCAATGTGTGTTGATTCAAATAGGAATGAGAGTATCCTGAAGGCAACATCAATTGTCTATCCGGACGTGCCACACTACTCTTGTGTGTGGTATATTTGGACAAATATAAGGGCAAAGTTCAAGAAGGGTCATCCACAATTAAATGAATTATACTTTGCTACAACAGGGTCATACACTATATGAATTTAATGAAAAGACGTCGAAGATTGAAGAGATAGACCAGCGTGTTAAATCATACCTCTATGATATTGGCTATCATAGTTGGTCAAGAGTACATGCAACGATGAGTAGAACTTGGACTATGACATCAAATATTGCCGAGTCGTTGAATGTTGTAACAAAAGATGCAAGAGAGCTGGCAATATCTTACCTATTAGAGTATATGAGGACATGAACGTTGGACGAAAGAGAAATTATTGAAGGCAAATGGTACTTTCACATACCTTAGGTACAAATTCAACAAAGAATTGGAGAAAAACAGTACATTATCTCAGAAAGTTAGGGTAAGATATGTTTATTTGGTATAAAAAATAATATTGTAATATACACTGTTTCCAGATTGTAGATAGATTATAGACAAATTGTAGTTAATTTGTAGATTGTAGATAATTTGTAGATAAATTATAGATAAGTTGTAGATAAAATTTGATGATTATAAATATATTTCTTTCTATTTATTATGTAATTGTAGGTGGAGGCTTCAACAGATCATATCCATATTGTGATAGATGGTGTGAAGCGGTACATTGTGTGTCTTGAAAGCAAGAAATATAGTTGTGGCCAGTTCCAACTTGATGAACTTCTATGTGCACATGCTTTGGCAGTTTTAAGGCACATGAATGGAACTTATGAAAACTATTGCTCTCCGTATTACACAATGGAGAGCCTATTGCGTACATATTTATTACCAGTAAATCCCCTTCATGATGAATGCAAATAGAATGTGCCACAACATATATCTGATGAAGTAGTAAATCCACCCACGGGAGAGAAAAAATAGCCAAGAAGACCTCAAAAAGAAAGATACAAAACATATGATGAACTACAGTCAAAGAAGTACAAGGTGTCATGTGGAAACTGTGGAGGTGAAGGGCATAACAAAAGATCTTGCAAGAATGCTCGCAAAAAAGAAATAAATATCATGTAGTTAGAAAAGTATTTCAAAATAATTGTTAGTGTGTTCAAGTTAACAGAATTTTGAGTGTAATCGTTTAAGTTTTTAAAGATCATAATGTAGTTAACTTCAATTTGTTTCTGTGTTTGTTAACATGTTTTTCTGTATTGCGTCAAGCATCTACCTTCATTTTTTACATTCTGCACATAGCAGTTAATATTTATTATCTACAATATAACTACAAGTTAAAAAAAATTAATTTAACTTGAACTGACAGTTATATACATAAAGTAAATACAATTGGAGGTATTCCCTACAAATTATATACATATTCAACTTTAAAATTATACAATATCAACATTCAGTGTTTCCAGATTGTAGATAATTTGAAGTTTTGTTGTAGATAATTTATATTCTAACAACATAATAACTAAGTTTAAGATAATGAAGAATAAGTGCTATAAATATTAAACAACTGGAGATAAAACCACCAAGTTATTTTCTAGTGAACTACCAAACTAGATAGAAATTAACAAAACAAAAGGTCTGCTACAATAAAAATACAAAAGAATTGTTCGGAAATTTATGTACTATACTTCTCGTACAAACTAGCATCAACTAAATTACATATGCATGACACTACTTCTTCTTTCTTTGGGCTCTTGTTTTCTCATTCAATGCAAGTGTACCCTTCCTTCTTGCTAGTCTGCTTGTAACATCACTTTCACTAATTGACCCATCTTCCCGCTTCTTTGTAGCATAGTCCCGTAGGAGTGCTCCATAGTGCCTACGATGTTGGTCAATATCAGAAAGGTCTTATGCGGGAATTGACAGATCTCCAAGGCTAGCATACTCTGCAAATGCATCAACAAATATACCACAATCGCTGCAGAACATAATTTTTTTAAATATTTATCAAATAAATAGAAATAAAAAAATTAAATGCATAGAAAGAGAGAATAGATTTCTTATAGTGGCCATTCTTTTTGTTGTGGAATCTCTGCAATTATTCACTGAATGTTAAGAGGGTCGGTAACAAGTTTCTCGATGTATGCCTTTGTATTCATGAAGTTAATATCCTTAAGCTTCCCATAAAAATCAGTGCATAACAAATACAAAGGGATAGTAACAGAAAACTTTTTGACATAGGATTCAACAAATTTATGGTTGTGTGAAGAGACTATAAATCTTACACATAAAGTTGCATGTCTGAAATGTCGAAAATGTCCAACACCCAATGAAATTTTTCTTTAATATTGAGGGGTATGATGACATAGTCAACTTCATCCCATGCAACATTGATAAGTAGTCTATACTCCAAAATATATTTTGCAACAACAACTTGGGGTTTAACAACCGAATACTTCTTTTGTGGAGGTGAATTTATGAACTTTTCATAAATTTGTTCTATCGTTGTCTTGATCACACAATCAATTGTGATAAATTTGGTCTTGTTATTGGGGTCATACTTGCCTCTTTTCCTCAAGTAATAAATTAAAACATTAATGTGCTGCACCCAAAAATAGTTGGCATATAAACAACAAGTCAACTTCAGATAAACTACATAGAACTACATTACAACTACAATTAAATACAACACAGAAATAAAAAATCTACAATAATGTCTAAAAACAGCTCTATAATTTAATCTACAAAGTCAACTTCAAATAATCTAAAAATAACTACAATTTATCCTTAGTTACTGGGCAAACATGTAACACATCATCTACAATCATATCTACATTATATCCATATTATAGACTACAATTAAACTTGTAATGTTCTACATAAATTACAAAATAACTACAATTATATTACAAAAAGGAAATACAACAATAAACTATTCTGTCCACAAAATATATATAGAATTTATACTATAAATAATCTTCAAATATGATACATAATATGAAACCTAAATACAATTACACTACATACAATAAAGAAAGCATTTAAATCATGTCTATATTAAATATACAATTTATAATACAAGTCATCTTCATATAGATACCTATGAATATATACCATTAAATTACAAAAACAGAAGACAAAATATCTACAAATCATTTCATGGGAATAGACTCCTTGATACTTACCGAGTCACTGAGGACTTTCCGGGATGAGCCAGGGAAAATAACCATTCCTTCTTATCAATCTTTTCCACTCCAAGGGCTGACCAAGACTTAATTTGGTTATCCTTTATGGAAAAAAGAGCCTTCCTCCTGTAACAACAAAGATATGTCAAAAAAATTTATAAATTGAATTAGATATGTAGAAGATAAATGCTGAAATACAAGTGCCAAATTATGCATTCATACCTCTTTGAACCTTTGTCGCTACACTGGTATAACCACTTGGTGAAGTTTTCTGAAATATTCAGATCTACATCTTCACCAATAATAATAGTAAAACGATGCTTGAGGTAGAAAATTTTATATCCAACCGAGCTGGTGTTCCCAGAACTGTATAGAGGGATAAATGGTGATTGAGCATGCTTTCCCGGATGCCTTATTCTCTCGGGATGCATAAGTGTTGCATCATCTTGTATGGGCTCGCCAAACATAACCAACTGGGATAAGTTTTCAGGCAACTCAAAATCATCTAGTGTGACCCCATTATTCTCAACTCCTGATCCTTCTGAATCACCTAGATCTACATACTATGCATCTGCATCTTCATTGTTATGTTCCTCAATGAACCGTTCTGTCTGAGCTGCTACTGTCACTCCGTGAAGTGGGGACTGTGCATTGATATCTTTCAACACTGTAACACAATTCATGTCAGTTTTAATAAGAATGTTAAAATTTATAAACAATTACAAAATATCTCTGAGTGACAGTATGATACTTGCTTTGTCTTCATCAGCTGCAACTTGAAAATGCGTATATAAATTATCATATGCTGGAAGATTTTCTTGACCAACTGCACTTTTAACATTTTTTGTTTTATATTAAAAATGATAAATAATACTGGATAATGATGGCTTGAAAGGTGTAGCACATGTGTAGCAAAGATAAGTGTAGATATGTTAACTATACACTGACACAAATTATAGGTATTTTGTAGATACCTATTTTGCTGGTGCTTTCCTGCACTTGTTCCCTAATATTGAACTAAAGTGCTGATTGTTCAAGTTTTTTTATTGGTCATTATTTTTTGTTGAACTGCCAGCAAACTGAATATTTTATGTTAGTTTGTATATATTTTTTCATTGTCTAAATTATTTTGCTATAAATATAAAAGCCAGATCTTACCTTTGCATCATCTTGCACATCTCTACTGTTTATCATTTTTAAAACAGACTGCACAGAATTATTTATAAACACTCGAAGGCTATCAAGTTCTACAAAGATAGCTTTCCTAAAATATGCAAGCTTTCTATCAACCTACAAGTTACAATATAGTAAGTTGTTGACTCATAATATGTCCTAACATACAATGCAAAAACATATGCAATTATATATATATATATATATATATATATATATATCAAAATTTACAAATTTGTAGATATTTGGTAGATAGTTTATGAGATATAGATATATTGTAGTTTATATGTATTACCTGCTCAATTCATTTTTTTTAATTTACTGATCTTCTCAGCAGTAGACTCCTTGTTCTCTTCTCCATCTGTTTGTTTGGGTTCCAACGTAGGAGGATCAACATTAGGAACCTCAAATAACTGTTCAGCTTCTTAAACTTTGTACTCAATTTTATCGGGCAAAATTAGCACTGCAATCTTTTCTCCAGATTCAACTATGTTGGTAAACTGAATGAGGAAAAATAAATTAGTTTAATTAAGGCATAAAATATAGAATACTTGTAGATATTTTGAAGGTAAATGTATAATCGTAACAAAAAAACTATACCTTTATCCACTCAGGTTTTATCATCTTCTCTTCAAAGGTAGTTAACTATATTTGCCCCTTAGTAGCTGACCATCTTAGTATGCGAGGTATTGAGTTAGAACACCTCGTAGCTAGATCAGTGTTGACAGTAGAGCAACACTCATAAAGTCATACTTGCAATGCTAGTGAGCATCCCTGTATAAGATAAGAATGTACATACAGATTTAGTCTGTGCCTAACAGATTCCATCATCTGGGTGAAAGATTTAATACCCCATGAGTATGACTCATACTGCCCAGATTCTACCAAATAGAACCTAAAGTGATCTACAAAGAAACATGATCTTTGACCGAAGGACAAATGAAAAATTCTAAAAGATAAAGGATGCACAACTTCACCGCATCATCATCGTTTACCCAGGATCTAGTGGTTACTATCTGTTTCAAATAAAACTTCTCCACTCTTAATCTTTTAGGAAAATAACTGCGTATTATTTTGCTAACATAAGTGGGAGTATAACCAAAATTAGTAACATGTGTAACACATCTTAGACCAGTAATTAATGCGTACTCACACAATCTAAAATTTAATGTTTCATCCTTTAACTGTACAGAAAAATGCGATTCATTGGATTTGGTCAATTCATACTTCATCAGAAGATGGATGGCTTGGATTTGCATGCATATGATGGGAAGAGACAGTAAGTATCCAAAACAAGTCTGTTTGAAAAGATTCAAACCATTTGAGGATAGAAGCTCTTTAATCCGGCTAAGACTGCCAGGATCACACAAAGTGTGAAATCTAAGCACCCCATAATCAACATTATGTAGGGAAAAAAACTATCTATTCTTAAATAATAAATTAATTCACATTAACTACAAAAAAACTACAAAATATCTAAAACTATAAAGGCAGAACATCACAACTACTCTTCAAAATTAAGACAATTAATCTACACTTGTTAAAACACGTAGCACACATATTTTACCATCCTAAACCAAACTAAAAAATTAGAAACGAAACTAATAAATGTTTACCTTCGCCAATGATTGGCTCCGAACAATGTTAGGGTGTTTTTTTGAATGTTTCTTTATTTTTAGATTTTTTGAACCAGGAGACACCTTTGCTTTCATTTCTACTCGAAGATTAGAGACCACTTCTACAAAGTCGTCGTCTACAGAAATCTCTTTTTCTTTTCGTTTGACTTATTTGACTTGTGTAGAAGTTTCTCCAGCATCTACATCATATTTTTATTTGGTTCTCATCCCAGCTCTGATTTGTCGGGGAGATACACTATGGGTAGTCTCTGTAATTGCATGTGGAGATTTGCCTTGCTTTTTGTGTGAATTTGGGGATAACACACCTAAATCAAATGAGGGTATATCAACTACTATTGATTTTTTAGGACTCTTTTTTCGAATCTTTTTTGTTCTTCATTGATGAACTTCAACCGAGTAAAATGGGGAACCAATTTGTTTGAAGGGTTTCTTCAATTTTCATGTGAATTTAGAGGGAGATTGGATGGTTTCAAAAGATGGAAAATGGTAAAAAGAACGTGGGTATGGGTAAAATGTGGGTGAGGCTGAGGGGTTAGAAGAAAGAAACGTGGGATGAGTGGAGATCCTGGAAATAAACGAAAATCCTTTCATTAAGGAATAAAAAAATCTCATTAATTATACCCTTAATTAACTATGGTATAGAATTGGTAATTTAGTATACTAAGTGTAATTCTGTCAAACCTTAAACATTAAGGGTAAAAAAAATTTTATGTGACATAAGAATATAAAAGTTCCCATAAGCATCTGTTGTATGTCACTGATTATTTTAATTTAAATGGTGTAGTATACGACTATTTATGTTAATTCTTCTTAATGTGAAATTGTGAATGTTTGGATACTGTTGAAATCAATATATACGGGTTTTGTAACCCAGAAACAGTAATACAATTATTAAATATTCGATTTGATATTGATTTAGTTTTTTAAAAAACTATTTATTTATTTATTTGTGCTAACCTTAGTTTCTGTAAATCATGAGTCTTTAGAAAATATTATATAGTTTCACAACTCTGAGAAACTTGGATAGTTTATTTGTTTGATAGGCTTAGATGGAACAAGATGAGTAGTAAGGAGTTCATATAGTCGACCTAATTAGTTTGGTGTTGTTATTGTTGTATAAAATAACTAGTCCGATTTCAGTATATTTACATGCGATGAGCTTTTTTATATATATAAAATATTTAGGTACAATAAGTCGATGCTACTTAAACATTAATTTGGAAAACGAAGAGAATTCTTATAATCTTCCGAACATCAAACACAAACCAACATATATAAATTATTTTGTGATAATAAATTAAAATTCGGTATACGACACTTACTAAATGAGTTGGTAAACTTTATAACCCGATTATCCAATTCGCTCCAATAAATATGCATAGTTATGTAGTCAAAGCAATTTAGGCCAGATTTGGAGTGTGCATTCGAATCGGTTTATTGATAAATCGAATCGATTATTTGTTATCGAAATCGAAAAAATCAAAATCTTATTGAAATGATAACGATAAGCATATGTAGAAATCGATAATCGATAAGTAATTATCGATAAGGGTCAAAATCGAATAGATAAATCGAATGCATACCCCTAGACTGTATACACTTGTTAAATGAGTAATTACCTATTTGTGTAGATTAATATAACATGCAGAATGTATATATATTCCGCTACTATTTTGAAAGCGGCTATACAATATTATTTTCCCTAATCTATACCCTTTCCTTTACCCTAAGTCTCTTACCTTATTATTTCCTCTACCACATTTAAAGAATGATCATATTTAAAGATCAAGGGAATGAAGTTCAAATTAATGGAAAACAGAATTAACCATGATGATGTATTTTGTTTTTTTTTTATACCATTGGAGTGTTGGTGGCATATATTTGATCCGTTACTTTAGTTTTGTTGCATGTGCTTGTTGACATAATTTTTATATTATAAATAGTGTTCGTCTTATTTTAGCTTCTTTTTGTCCATATTAGTTAGGCGTGTTTATAGCGATATACTTTCCGTGGAATCCCGCAAATTTTTTTATTGGTGCAATCGATAACCGAATCGATAAGCCCTCAAAATCGATAAATCGAAATTGAAAAATCGAAACCTTATTGAAACGATAACGATAAACATATATCAAATCGATAATCGATAAGAATCAAAATAGAATCGATAAATCGAATGCACACCCCTAGGCCAAACTAGGTCCATTTCTGATGCCAATGGTGGCGCCAGAACTTTGCCAAATCTCGTTCTAAAACGATACACATTAGTTTTTTTTTTTTTTTTTTGGAAAAATAAGTGATACTCCAATGTTTAATTAGTAGGCATTTGGAATGGGATAGAGGAACTACCAAGTAGAAGATATCAGCATCAATTAACAAACTGATGATAAATTCTAGTGAAGTGAACGCCAAGTAATGAATTGCCCCAACCCCTCTTATCCTCTCAAATGATTTTTTTAACGTTCTTTTTAGGTACTCCTCCAAATAGTTATACTACCAATTACTTAATTATAACAAACATGGTCCCTCTTTCTTAGTTCTTCCTTACATATATAAATCCAACAATATCAGACCTAAATGACAAGACCAGATTTCCTTATCAACTTGATATTAATTACATCCTCTAGCTAGATACTGATCATATTTACTCTATATATAATAGAGAAAAGAAGCTAAATCTTCTTTCTACTGCTTGAAATAATTGTTATAACCACGACGGAATTACGACAAATTCTAACTACGGATATATAAGAGCCAAAACTACTAAAAGTGTTGATTTTCGACGAGAAAGATGGAAAAAGAAGGATTACAGGTGCGGGGATGTGTAGAGATTGACACGAGGCAGCCTTTTCGATCTGTGAAGGAGGCAGTCATGTTATTCGGAGAAAAGTTTTTGGCTGAAGAAATTTATGCCAAGCAGCTTAAAGAGGTTCTTTTCTTCTCTTTTTAGTAGAACTAAGTAACTTTAGCTCACACGCTTATTTATATTAAGGAATTCCGGCAACTTTTTTTTGGGTTTTTTTACCGGACGTTCGTTATCCGTATTGAAGTCCGATTATATTGGGTTTGTGCCGTGCATGTCCCATTTAATGGGGAAGGATTCCCTAAGAGATTTTTTTCATACATAAGACTCGAACTCAAGATCTCTGGTTATGGTGGAGGGATCTTATGCATCCCACCACAAGCCATGTTGGTAACATTTGCTAATGAAATTGAAAGAAAGGTTAGTTAAATAAGAGGGAACACCTTTTTAGACCCTCAACTCTATTAATCTAGCATATGAATACTTCAAGCCATATAGGAATTTTTATAATATCTATTACAATTGAGCTGTTTTGGCTATGTGCTTAATTAACTATTTCATCTCTGGTTGGTACAGACCAAGCCAAGTGCTGGACACAACCAGCCTAAAGTTGATTCATCAGTGACAATGGAGCTTGAAGAGACCAAGCAAAACCTCCAAAAATCTAAAGAAGAAGGAACTTTTATGGCACATTGTCTTCAATCTCTAAAAGAAGAGTTAGAACTGACAAAAAGAGAGATACAACAGTTGAAGACAAGAGAACCGAAGCAGAAAGTAGCGTTAGACGCTGATCCTGAGATTGAAGAGCTCAAATTCATTGAGAATTCATCATCATCCAAAGTTGAATTAAGAACACAATTTCAAGAGTATGATTATGAGATTGAATTTCAGAGAAAAAGATCTGTTAAGTTTGCTAGTACTCCTCTACTTACTAAGATTATTAATGTGGAGACTAGCCCTTCACAACTTAAGAAAAAATTGAAGAAGAGATCTTTAATTCCTTTGTTTGGTGGGTTGTTTTCCAAGAAGAAAGGAAATCAAGTAAACCAATATTCATGAAAGCCTATTTTAAGTTTGAAATTTTGTGGCCCTATAGAATAAGGAGAATGGTAGAGGTCTCAATAAGATTTTTTTACCATTACATTTGGCTGTTAATCAAATAAGTTTTCTTCTTATTAGCGAATTTTTGTTGGTTTATTTCTTTAATCCGGAAAGAGAGTGCTTGTAATTAGTTCAATATTCTTAGATATGCAAAATATAGTACACGTGGACGATGTGTGTGTATATATATGGACTGAGATTATCAGCATTATTGTTCATTATTAAAAAATC
Source organism: Nicotiana benthamiana (assembly GCA_034376525.1). Taxonomy (NCBI): domain Eukaryota; kingdom Viridiplantae; phylum Streptophyta; class Magnoliopsida; order Solanales; family Solanaceae; genus Nicotiana; species Nicotiana benthamiana. Next base: position 98,971,651 of record CM067338.1, read on the forward strand.
CATTATTACTAAATGAAATATCACAGCTTGGAGTGATTTTTACCCTTTATAACTCAGCCTTATCGTAATGTAAACAATTTGGAAAAGGAAACCTATGGATATCGACTCTCCTTAGTTGGGACGGATTTAGGATAGAAGAAACAAAATGGTCAGAATTTTTTATTCTTTATTTTAATTTTTTCAATACCATAGTGGGTTTCGGAAGAAGAAATAGGGGAAGGGAATACAAGGTGGAGAATCCAACCCTCAAGTGAAAATTTTGGTAGCCAACCACTAAGATTCCCTAAAAAGGCTAAGCAGACCATACCTATGTTGCTCGGACTCTCCAAAAATGTCACCGAGCGTGTGTGATTCTCCAAAAGCAAGTGTATTTTTGAAAAATCTGACACGGGTGCAGCTGTATTTTGGAGAGTCAGAAAACGATGACATTTGCTTTCACCAGGAAAAGACACTTCAGTGTTATATATCAGATGATGCTAGCAGCCCAGACTAAGCTGTGAAACCAGGCTGCCCCAAACAAGCTCAAGTTAATACAGATTGCAATATACATCTTTTAAGTGTATTTGGAAGAAACGGTTGATGAGAAAATAGATAACATACTGAGAGCATTCTCTCATGTACTCAGTCTCCTGAAGCAAAACCCGAGAAACGATCAAATTACACCGTATTGATTGATCTACCTCATTTGATTGCCCACCAAAACTACACACAACATGATGAAAAAGCTAGAGGATACCAACGTACTTGTGAAGCTACAACAAGTTCAAGCCGGTTATAACTAAAGTGCTATGCAACACTAACAGGTTGAGCTGGCACGTCTCTCTCAGTCTTGCACCTGCACAGGCAAAAGTACATAGATTTCACGACATAAAAAATAATATATTGAAAATCAGATGGTTGGAGATCAAGATTGGGAACAAAATCAATATATTCCCGTCAAGTTTTCTTAGCTCAATTTGCCTCTCTGCCTACGTAGCTCAACTGAAGTAGTTAAGCCGACAACCCTCAACCGCTTCACTCCCTCTACTTCGAGAGGTGACCCTTTTCGAGCATTAACTTTATATGTGATTAAAAAACCTTATATTTATTCAGAAAAAGAAAATGTGATTGAAAAGACCATCATCACAATGAGACTACAAGGCAATATGAAATGCCAAATGCAGTTTTTCTTTAAATGCTTAGCTCCCTGGATTAAAAAGACACTACAACTAGGATCCCTTCATTTATGTGCCGGAATAAAGAGAAATTTGGCAGGAAAGTGGAAGAGACCTTTTGGAGTGAACATCTTCAAAGTCCATTTAAGGTGCTCTACTGAGGGTTTACCAACATTTGGTCACTAGTGGCTCACAAAATTCTGAATAAAGTAGACCCTAGGGCCCAGTGATAAGAGTGCAACACATGATGTGTGCATAGGCACATATCACAGATTCGACCTTGTGGCAGACAAAAGCCAGCTATTTAAGAGAAAATGGATAGAGGGCCGGGCCCATTATCCATCGAGTTTCATACTGTGTGCCAGTGGTCCTTGGAGATTTCTGCTTTACAAAAAGAATCTGATTAAAGTACCAGGAGCATACCTATTACAATTTGATCGAGATGCATAATTATGATTATTGCAATTTGTGCACATCCAGTCCCCATCACGCCATTGCTTTGCCCTGATAAACACTTGAAACAACACAACTTCTTAAAAAGGTTGTAAAGATGATTGCTAGCACTGTACTTAGATGCTATGTTGTGCAGACTCTTTGTTTTAGCCGCCACACCCGTGTCAACACCATGTAACTACTGGTAAGGGTGTGGTCAATCAAAATCGGGTACTTTGACCAAAATCTATAGACAAATTTGAGGAAAAATGAAAAATTGAATTTTAGCCTCTGCTTGCTAGTGTCTAGTGCCTACAACTTGAAAAATTCCCAAAATAAAAGATTGAATTATTGGCTGCACTCCACAACCTATCAATTTTCCACAGAATACTTCTTATAATATAGGATATTTTTATAGATCTATTTTTAGAATTTTGAATTATTTTTAGCTGAATCTCCACACTCGTATCTGTACCTGAATCCATACTCCCAAATCTTAAAATTTAGATGATGAACGATGACCTCTATTCAGCACCCGGATCGGATACCTGCGAGTAGACCACGACTTATTTCGTCCCAAAGCTCTTCGTATTGTGTTATCAGTTTGTAGTTGGTTTGGCAGTTCAAGTGTGACAATACAGATTCAGATAAATGTTTGATGACGTTGTGTAAACAAAAGTTTGAAGTATTTTTAATGGGTAACTACCACGACTGTATATCCTCATCTTTTCCAGTCACCTTTATTTTTATGGGTAATTGCCACGACTGTATATACAGTAGTGATATTAAGGTCAGCCATACAAAAGGTACTTAATGACAGTAATGCACCGGCGAAAATGTACAAATTTTCAATGTTATAGTCCTTGATCCTCGAAGTCCTTGTCACTTCCTGAACACTGAAAGAGAGGGATATTTTCTTATCTTGTTTTTTTGGATAAAGGAGAGACGGATATTATCTTACGAATGTCACGTTACTGTTTTCCTAAGTAAATAATCCTAGGTGATAGTCGTTTTACAGGATAAATGGGCAGCATCTTCTGTTGCCTCCACTAGTCAGTCTAATAACCCAGAAGCAAGAGTTTATAATAAAAAATAAATTACCCTTTGCCAAGAAGTGTGGGCGCTGCTGGTACATGAGGAACCTGCGGGTTGACTTGCAAAGGAAGCACCATTGAGTTTCCACTAGGGAAGGCTGTTGATATACCATTTAGTTGATTTCCAACTGAACCCACCATTCTCTCCGCTGCTCCTGGATAGGCTTGCTGATACCCAAACGTCTGAAGGTTCAAATAAGAGGGTGTGTGAGTGTAACCCGAAAATTCACAACAAGAATACATCAATACAAGAAGATGGATCCATACATGCCCTGCATTCAGCCTCTTGTTATCCCAGTCATAAACAAGTTCCTCAGATGCTAATCGCTTTGTCCCAAGAGCTTCATTGTGAGAGGGAAGACAGAGGAGAACACACTAGTTCAGTTACACATTCAGATTACTGGACTAAAAGCAAACATGAGCAGGTAAAAAGAGTGAAACACAATTTTCTTCCCAAAAAGAGGTAGCAAAACGGAAAGGAAGAATGAAATAAGTTATGAGTACATCCAAAAATATTAAAGGCTCTAACAACCAATGTTTTGAGAATCATGACCCAAGTTAGGATCTCAGGGGTTATTAACATCAGATTGCGGGATAGCATAATCCTAACTTTTAAAAAAAAGTGATGACCATTCAACTTGAATAACTCCTCTAGTCCAGTATGAATCTGTATTAAACCCCAACTATTAAAGAGTAGCTTAAAATATACAGCAACTCACAACAAAAAACTCTGAGGTAAGTTTTTTAGAAATTTTCCTTTCTTTTCTTAAGGAGTCAAAATGTAGAAATTTTCAGACAAATAGAAAAAGAAAACTAAAGGCAATGACTCAGTGGCTTATTGATGAGGTATAGTATTTCTTGTCTAAAAGGTGAAATATTGCTGGAATTTGTAAAGTAAAACTGGTTAATTGGGAAGGCTTGGCGAAGATAGTAAGATCTGTAGGTTTTGTGAATCCTTCTTGCCATTGCATATCATTTTAGATGATTCCATATATCCTGAACAATGATTGTTGCCATTTTTGGGCTCTAATTCGACAATTTGATGAACTCGGGCTGTAAGTGTAGGATAGCATGATAACTGGGTAAGTCCAAGCAATTGACTACATTATGCAATCATTCCAAAGTTACCTAAACATTTAGGGGTCATTTGGTTCGGAGATAAGTTATGCATGGATTACTATGCAGTGAATAATTCCTTTTGAATTTTTGTCTGGTATTAGAACTAGTACACATTATATAATTTGAAGGAACAGTCAGAAACAAAGAGAATCTTCATAAAAAAGTAATCAGCAAATGAGAGAAATTTAGATCTCTGATGAAGATATAACGGTTAAAGACAACCAATTGCATTGAAGGATTATAGAAATTCACTTTGCTCACTTTTAGTTTACTTTGAGTGGTCAACAGTTAACGATGGATGAAGAAATTTTCAAGATTCTTTAAATTGTGATCACGTCCATGCTAAAAAAAGTGATGAGGGTATTGACATTTTATGTTTAATCCATGTATTAGTTAATACACGTATTCTTATTCCATATTCTACCATGCATAAAATAATTCACAGATTTCCTCATAATTTTATGCGTTTATTATGTAGAAGAAAAAGAAAAACCTACCCAAACATTGTATAAGGCTTAAGCTATGCTGGATTTTATACCAAGATTAGTTTTTCTTAAAAGACCAATCAAACAATGTATAAATCTATGCTGGATTTTATACCCTGATTAATCCATCCAACCACCAAACTGAATGAGAACCTATAGTGGTATAGGGTACATAGCACCTAAGACCAGACATTCTAATTCCTAAATTCTAGGGTATGAGAGAGAACCTTTGTCATCAAAACATATACACAAGTATTTCTTCTGATGATTAAAAGTAACAATTAAAAAGATAAGGCAACAATTGACAGGTGAAACAATTAGAGGATTGGATGATGATCAAGTAATGATCAATTCAGAAAGGATTTCAGCAGAAGATAAGATACTATTCACAAAAATATCTTTCATCCCATTGTGCTACGACACAAGCATTTCTCTTATAATAAAAGTTCTGCCCAGAAGCATCAAAATGTCCACATCAGATTTTTCCTACATCAGATTTTTCCTTCAAAAGTAAGAAGTAAATTAAATTGGAAGCCCTTGCTCAATACATGTTTTGAACATATAGGTTCCAAGGATTTGGTAGGAACTCAAAAACAACCTGGGAAAATTAGTAAGCTATACTCATTTAATGGAAGACCAAAAAAAAAGATTTATGCTACGCAAACCTGTCATACGGGTGCTGACAAGAGAAGACGATGAAGCTGGAGGTGCAGAAGCACTGCATTTTTTGCACTACAAGAGCAGATGTACGTCCCATATGAAACCACCACTCAAAAATGTCTTTTCATATATTGAAAGTACTTAATGTTCTGTTTGGTAATACCTGAGCTCGAGAAGAGTAGTTGTGAAAGCCACAACTGCAGAGCCAGTCACCATTACACCATCCATTTGGAACTGGAAGCAATTGATGCGCTTGGCTTCGGTATGGAACTCCAGGAGTGCTGTTACCAAAGGAAGTCTGAGTAGAAGCTTGCAGCAGCCTATACCGATCAACATGCTGGCTTTCGTAATTACCAGCCTCCCATAAAGACCAGTTAGAGCTCAAGGGAAGTTGCTGCTGGAGATCTCCATTTCCTAACAACCCAATGTTCAACTTTTGCTCGAGTCCTTGTGCCCTGGCAAAATAATTTGGATGAGTTGGGAGAGATGCTCCAGGGATTGCAATAGCTGGCATTGCTGCTACCTCCTTTGGTTGTCCACATTTTTTGCACTTTTCTCTCGAAGCATAATTGTTGTTAGTGCAACCTAATGGAGCATTCCACACACACAATACACAACGCACCCAGGAAGAGGAAATAAGCCGAGTATACGCACGCCAACCCGCCATCCAAGATGAAGACAGACAGAAGAAAACATAAAAAACTCAACCTACTAAAATCAGGTTTCTAATACAGTTTAACATAGAAAATCAATCTCCCGTAGAATATGAGAAATTCCACAGTATGCCAATTGACAACATTTTAAGCATATCATAATTCACTTTATAGCCAATCTCATTGTTTGGCTTGTCTGGATCAGTAATTAATTCCTGTCAAGAAACTAAGGAAGCTATAAACAAAATAAACAGGAAGTGCATAGATCACGAAAGCCAGCAAACCAATAATGCAATAAGTTGCACCAAACAAATTGGCAAGTAGCTAGAGCAACAAGGGGAAAATCCAACTTGATGCAAAGAATAAACTGTCAGTTTGGCAGCAGTATAAAGAGAAACACAATTTTAATCAGTTCGAGAATGCTACTTACAGTGGTTATCCCCAAAATATTGCTACTTAAAGGAAAGAACTTCTTTTATACGAGGCAAATAAAGATACAAGTGTTTATTCTTAAACTAGAAACCAGTTTCAACAAAGCAGTTTTCAAATGAAAAGATAGCGTAAATCAATTTTTTATACCACATATCTTCTCTTAAAGTGGCAAGGAAGTCGATGCCGGAGGATATGCAGGATACCATACAAACTATCAAAATACTTATAAAGAGATGTATTTATAAGATAGTTGGCAATGATCTTTTATCGTTATATAAGATAGTTGACAGTTTGTACGTAGAAGGTACAAAACTTCAATAATATTTACATGGGTATTAGTTTCGAAAGAAGTAATGGCATATAACGGAAAGTGCTATAACTGGGTTCTAAATTTAAGATTCATACATATTTAATGAATTTCTTTAACACAAACACACTAGTTGAGCAAACGCAGCTGGGTTACTTCGACTGAATCCATAGCCCGACTTCTAGCTATGCCCCTGAATTTATGGCACACTTAACGTATTACATCAGGTTCACCACTTAAAATGTCTTTTTTAGGACTTTGATGCTCACAAACTACTTTCAATTAGCTAAACCAAACTGGCTGTCAATAAGTTCACTATAATTCGCGACTTAGCACATTTAAACACATAGGAAGAATCAGTTTTTTCCACTGGAAGTATGAATGAAACAACAGAATAAAGCAAACATAAAAACAATAATAATTCGAAACGGAAATTACCAGTGCAGATCCAATCGCCAATACGAGGAAGCCATTTGGAATCAGAAGGAGTGTTGTTGTCAACAAAGAGACGAGGCTGTTTACATCTGTTGCAGAAACATCTGAATGCATAATTCCTATTGCCGCAACCACTACACGCCCAATCTCCTTCTCGTCCCATTTCTCTCTGAGATTGTGCTGTTGTTATTTGCGCAAAACCTTTCGTACTTCCCGCTTGATATTAGGCCTATTAGGGTTTATGTATGCCCTATTCTGTTTTAGCGAATGCCGGGTTTTATATTCCGTTTACTTTTATTTATTTATATATTTCCGATTAATTCGAATTAAAGGAGAAAGTATTCCGTAACTGATATAAATAAAAGCAAAGCAATAAAATGTAAATAAGAAGTGATAGAAAGAACGGAGAAGAGTTTTCTTCTTTCACTTTGGTGTACATTTTCATTGCAGTTACATGGCCTTTTATAGGCATAAAAAGAAAAGATGATAAAACATAAAATAGGAGATTTAATCTTTAAGATATTCACAATATGGGCATCCAATGTAGCATTGTAACATCCAATGTAGTATCCAATGTAGTATTCAATGTTCAAATTATTCATAACACTCCCCTTGGATGTCCATAGATAATGTGCCTCATTAAAACCTTACTAGGAAAAAACCCTATGGGAAAAAAATTCTAGTGAAGGAAAAAGAGTACACATGTATAGAAATATGTCTTTTGTTGCCTCGTTAAAAACCTTGCAAGAAAAAACTAGTTTGACAAAACCTTGTAAAGAAAATAGAGTGCAACGCGCATTAACTCCCCCTGATGAGAGCATCAATTCACATCCTTGAGCATTCGCATCCCGATCTTGTACACTAGCTTCTTGAAGGTTGACGTTGGTAGAGAGTTTGTGAAAAAATCAACCATATTATCACTGGAACAAATCTGTTGCACATTGATATCACCATTCTTTTGAAGATCATGTGTGAAAAATAACTTTGGTAAAATGTGCTTTGTCTTGTCTCCTTTTATGAATCCTCCATTCAATTGAGCTATGCATGCTGCATTATCTTCATATAAAATTGTTGGTAGTTTGTCACATTTCAAACCACATTTGTCTCGAATAAGATGTATTATAGACCTCAACCACACACACTCTCGACTTGCTTCATGAATAGCAATTATCTCAGCATGATTAGATGAAGTATCCATGATTGATTGCTTAGTCGATTGCCAAGATATGATAATGACCTCATATGTAACACATAGCATGTTTGAGATTAAGTCTTGTATGTGTTAGATAAATACCCCGCATCAGCATAACCAACAACATCGGGATTGTAATCATTTCCATAAAATAATCTCACATCGGTAGTCCCTTTTAGATACCGCAATATAAGGCTGTTGGTTGTCGCGGTTCTGAACCGGACCGGAACCGTGGCCCTGCCGGCTCTGCCGGTTCTGGCGGCCCGGTTCCGGCGGTTCCGGTTCTACCGGTTACAGGGAACCGTCATGGGCTGGTTCTACCCGTTGGAACCGCTAGAATGCGATTTTGGACCGGTTTTGGCAGTTCCGGTCCGGTTCAGACGATTCCAACGGTCATTTTTTAAAATTTTATTTTTAAAAATAATTTCAGTAACGGCTCTTTGCAAAAAGTAGTCGTTTGGAAGTTTAAAAAATAGCCATTTGGCCCCCAAACTTTATATAATTACACTATTTCGCATTTCTCAACTATAAATACCCCCTCATTCTTTCATTTTTATTCACCAATTCATCAATATCTCTCAATCTCTCTCAAGCTCTCTTTCAATCTTTCTAGTGCAAGTGCTTAATTTATTGTTGCAAATTCGTGAAAAATTGTGAAGTTGTTGAATTGAAGTTTTCAAGTGTTCAAGTTCAACGATTTTCAATTTTCAAGAAATTGTTCGTCAATCCGGTAAACTCGTTTCAACTCTTACGTGCTAATAGTATTTTTTTGTGTTTTTAGTTTGCTTAATTCTAACTCGTGTGGCATTTTCGTTGAAAAAAATGTTCGGTAAAGGAAAAGGTAAAACCGGTGAAAGTAGTGGCCAAAATACTACCCCTCCCCCGGCTCCCCGACCTAAGAAGGATAAAGCAAGTTGAAAGTAGTAGCCAACCTAGATGTCCTAATGAACCCTTCGTAATCCTTGATAGTGATCACCCTTATTTTCAATTTACCGATAGTGAATTTCTACATGATGTTGCAGTAGGTGATAAATTAGATGATGATATTATGAATGCTCTTTATCCTAATGAACCTATCTTAGAGGAAAATGAGGATGATGATGATGATGATGAAACCCAAGCTCCAGTAGATTTAGATGATACACCTGCTAGTCCTGCTCATAACTTAGGTAATGAACCGGCACACCCACCTGTACAAACTCCTACTTTTAGTAGAAAACCTCCTAAACGTACAGAAACATCATTAGTTTGGCAATTTTTTACTCAACTAAGAGAACAAAATAAGGCTAAGTGTAAATATTGTGGGAAATTACTTGTTCATAGGTATACTGGAGATCGTAGCAGCACGGGTAGTTTGACTAAGCATATAAAATTACACCTAGAGATAAGGCTAGATATTTGCAAATGAAAGCGCAACAAGAGGGGAGGACAAGTGTTGATTCTCAAGTTAACCCAAGTACTGGTTCAAATATAGTTCAACCAGGAATAAACACTGTCACCGGAGGTATTTTATATTACGATCCAAATAAGGATCGTGAAGAATTAGCGAAAATGATTACTGTTATGTGTTTGCCTTATACTTTTGCTTATAATCCTGCATGGATTCATTATATTAGAAGAGTATTTAATCCTAATTATAAAGGTTGGCCTCGCGCAACAGTTAAGGCCGATATTTATAAATTCAAGCATGAATATGAACAGTATTTGCGCTATTTACTCATATAAGTAATCGTATTTCTATTACAACTGATATTGGTAGAAGTGGAAATGACTGTGATTATCTGACTGTAACAAGTCATTGGATAGACGAAGACTGGACAATGCTTATAAACAGGCGTTAGAGCATGCTAGGCCAAATATTCCAACCCCTACTTCGTCTACATCACAATCGTCTAAAAGAGTTGCTGGCTTAACAGCTCTAAAATCGTGGACGGAGTTCAGGGATACTCAAGGTGATAATTTTGATGAAATTTCTCATCTAAATGAGCTTCAAGTTTACTTGTCACAGGGACTAGAAAAGGAGAATCCAGACGGCTCTTTCGACCTTTTGGAATGGTGGAAGTCAAGGGAAAAGCATTTTCCCGTACTTGCAATGATGGCTCGGGTTGTTTTGCAATTCAAGCGTCAACTGTTGCATCGGAGAGCGCTTTTAGGCAAGCAAGACTATAAATAGGTGATCACAGAGCGTCGATGCGGGAGAGCTTGGAAAAATAAGTGCTTTTTCGAGATTGGACCCGCGCATAAAGAAGGAACTTTGGCATAGCAGAATCACAACCAGCAATAGATGAGGCATATGAAGAAATGATAGTAGAACTTGCTGAGGAAGCAACTTCACCCGGAAGTGGTGATGAACAAGCTTCATTTCCACCACCGCCAACACAGCCACCTCCCAACCTTGACGGTTTTATGAGATTTGTTAGAAATACAGCATAAATTATGATGTAACTTGTACATTGGCACGTCTTCTTTTAGTTTTTTTTCCTTTTAATGGTGGTATTAGTACCATGTTGTGCTCATTCCATTGGAGGAAGGAAGACTAAGAAATATATGCCATTTTGGTCAACAAATATGCTCTTTATCATATCCTTGAATATTTTTTCTCTCAATATTTCTTTGTCTTTACTTCGATATCAATCCTTGAATATTTATATAACATATAATATATAACATACAACACAATATACTAATGACAACATTCTTTTATCAATATATACTACTTATATACAATTTATACTAATTACTAACTACAACACATTATACACTACTTATATAGAATATATACTACTTACATACAATATATACTACTTATATACAAAATATACTACTTATATACATTCTTTTATCAATATATACTACTTATATACAATTTATACTAATTACTAACTACAACACAATATACACTACTTATATACAATATATACTACTTACATACAATTTATACTACTTATATACAAAATATACTACTTATATACAATATATAGTAATTACTACAACACAATATATACTATACTAATAACTTAGTACACCATATAAAATATATTCTACATTATACTAATGACTACTATACAAGATAATGAATTAAAAAAAAAATTCAGACCCGCCAGAACCGGAACCGCATAGTACCAGGACCCGTCACGGGCCGGTTCCACCATGAGAACCGCCAGACCCGGAACCGCCAGAACCGCCAGACCCGGAACCACCAGAACCGGAACCGCCAGAACCAGAACGTCAGTCCCAAATAGACCCAGAACCGGAACACAATACAGCCTTAACGCAATATGTGTTTGATCCCAGTCGCCTCCTTGTAGAGGTAAAGCTATATCTTGCCAAGACATTAGCTAAAAAATTTATGTAACGCCTTGTAGTATTATCAAGATACATTAGTGCATCAATTGCACTAAGATATGGTACTTTAGGATCAAGAAGTTCTTCATTATTTTCACGAGGTCGGAATGAATCTTTATTTATATCAAGTGATCACACAACCATCAGGGTACTCAATGGATGTACTTTATCCATGTAGAATCACTTTAAAATTTTTTCAGTGTATGTTGATTGATGGGCAAAAATTTCATCTTTCATATTTGTAGACCAAGATAAAATTTTATCTTTCTAAGATCTTTCATTTCAAATTCTTTCATAAAACACTCTACTGCTTTATGATGCTCCCTGGGAGTTCTAATGATATTTGAATCATCAACATACACGGCGATTATAACAAATTCAAATTCAGATCCTTTTATAAAGGTACAAGGACAAATTGAATTATTCTTGTACCCTTCTTTCAACAAGTATTTTCTTGGGCGATTATACCATATGCGACCATATTCTGTCAATCCACATAAGGATTATTGAAGCCTTATCTAATAAATTTCTTGGAAATCATAATATGCTTCAGAATAATTTAAATCCTTCAATGATTTCCATTATACGCATATCAAGTTTTTTTTTATGTATTGCCGTATTAAATCATGAAATGACTACATCCACCACAAGAGAATATGTCTCTATATAATCAATGCCATGATATTTTCAATCTTCCTGTAACACAAGTCGTCTTTATGTTTAACGACTTGACCTTTTTCACACAAGAATACATTTATACCTCCACTGGATTTATACTTTCATGTGTTGGGACTATCCGTCTAACTTCCATTTTTCAGGTGAAATCAATTTTGATTGCATATTTTATTTTATTTTATTTTGGCCAATCATTTATCTGTCCAAATTTCATGATAGATTTGAGCTTAAGATCCTCGTCAATATTAATAATATTGAGCGCTACATTATATTAACAATATCGTCGACGATCACTTTATGTCGGTACCATTATTACCTAATAAAGACATAACCTATTGAGATCTCTTTATCTCATTATTTCAGGTACCCGAGCCTCTCCCATGAGGTCTTATGAAGTTTTATGTCGTAGTGCTCTTCTAGAGCATTTGCCTCCTTATTATGACCATTTTGAATATTTGCCCCTCTCCTCCTTCAAGGAGTTTATCTTTGGAACCGATTGGTCTGTTATGCTTTATGCATGACATAGACTCTGTCCCCCATGGACTTTATTCTATTTTGACATTAGCAGCTGAAATATGACATTTAGCTTTGGTCAGCAAATGCGTATGGCAATAATTTGTAAATGAATTATCACTTGAACTTCAAGTTCGTATTTTCTTGTATGAGGATCTATATGTATTCATATAATTCATTTCACGTATTACTTTCCCAGCTGCCATTTTCTCCCCCAAATGTTGGGATCACCAACACATTTCACAACCTTCAGTGAGAATTTATCCTTGTGTATTGTGGTGGCATAATTAAATCATATAGAACATACATATTTCTATATAGAAATTATTTGGTTCCTGAACCTGAACCGATTGTGATAGGGGAAATTTTCATAACTTGGCTAGATGCGAACAAGTGTTGTTGTATATTAAATAATACATCTCATACAAAATTCGTTTTTGAGAGTTTTGTTCTCATAACCAATGATTTAGCTATAATTGGAGGCATACAATTTCTGCTAAACCAACTTGGATTTAAACCAGTATTATTAAGCTAAATTATCATAATTTATATTCTGGAATTGTGCTCTAATAATTTGAGCAAGCAATCTTGCAAAATCCAAACTGCAAGTTGATACAAATGCACATGTGACCACAGAATAAATGCATCTATTAAAATCATATAATAGTAAACGGTCCACATGGCAGATGACTGAGCCCATATATTTATCATCTTTTATTCGTTTCAGAAATCAAGGGATTCAATCCCAACATTAACTGGTATATCATGAGAATTAGCAGCACAAGAGAATTCTTGAAGAATCTTCTATTCTTCAATGTACGCCAATTGAATTCTCAATTAATTTTTCGCATCATAATTGAACCGGGATGGTCAACCGGTTATGCCAACTAATATTTATTTTAGTAAACCTCTAGTTTGCTTGTGGCATATGTTTCAAGCATAATGCTTATACTCGTGTAGTACAAATAGAAAGAAAACCGGGTAACATTTCATATTTACTAGGTATGATTATAGAAATATGAAGATATCTAATATTCCTTTCATTTATAGTATGAACATGTCAACCACTTTGACTTATACATTTGAAACTCAAAAATTTTCTTTTGAGACTTTTCAATATCAATATCATGAATAATTTGATTCATCCGGGTAGTAACAAATTAGTTCTTTCGGATATTTTAACAACTTTTGTACTACAAGATCTTTTATCATATCATTTATATGGTAAATGTCTCCTTCAGGGACAAACTTATATCATAATAAATTGTCATGGTCAAAATCATCATAAGCAAAATCATTTCTTGCTTTAGTTTTGCCTTTAATAACTTTTATAAGGCATGCCAACATATTTTGGCGTATCACATGTACGAGACCAATGACATATTCATGTAACCACACAATAATATTTATTCTCTTTATTTCACTCAAACCTCTCTCAAGGACGAATTGTGTGGTATTTATCCAAGCATGCCTTGCATGCCTTTATTCATTACTTTTACCATATATTACCACATTCACATATAGGAATGGGTATGCATTTTCAATGCTTATCACAAGATATGCTTTATTATTTTCATACCAATTTTATGGTAAACATTTCCTTCATATTTTGAAGGACTACTTTGAGAATCTTTATTGTTCTCCTTTTATAATCATATAGATGATTATTATTGTTTTGATCTTTCGAACACTCACGTTCATTGCTCAACCAGTTATCTTCATTCAGACTTATTATGCGTCGTTGTCACATACTTCAAGAATGGAGCAAATCAAGTGGGACAATCTTCATGCCTTTAATGAAAAATATATTATTTTTCTTTAGTAATCACTATATCATCAATATGGTACAGTAGGGCTCAGACCCAATGTCTTACCAATATAAAGGCATACTAGGCCATAATGAATTGAGACTCATATCCAACTCTTATTATTATGGTGCATCAGGATTTAAGCCCGATGTCTTACCCTCAATCAATGGTATAATATGTTAAACGATATTGAGATTCATTTTCAAGCCTTAATTTCAATCACATGCTAAGAAAGTTGTACACAAGTAATTTGCAACTTAGCAAATCAACTTTGCTTTCTTAAATAAGTAAAATCTCAAATCATTGTAAAGCTTTATCAATTATTTGTAGCATCTATAAAAAAACAACCGTTTGTATGTCTAGTTAGTGTATGCATCATTAAATTATTCAAGTTAATTAGCATGATTTAAAGTGTACTAAATACATGTAAGACAATACCGGCTAATATGAATACCCTTATTGCACTAAGATCTTTATCAAGGAATTTTAGTAATAATTTGGCTAAGTGATTTGACATGCTACATAACTTATAGTATTGTTACTTTTCTACATTGACCATATAAAAGAATTATATGTTCACCTAAAGAATATAAAAATTTTAATATCGTAAAATCTATACCTACATAGTATCTCCATGTGTACTAATATTCTGTATTTAGTCTTGTCAAAATACATAGTTAAATGTAGCTAGTGTAGTATATCATGTTATACTACACAATAATGTATAATCACGCATTATGTTAGGTGTACCCAAGTGCTTAAGCATGCAACTAGATATACTTGAATTCAATAAGAAAATAGACTTGAAAACAAAAATAATTTCAAGTAACCTCATTATTACTAACATGTTTTATTTCTACACATAAGAAGATGAATAATCAATAAAAACTTCTTGGATTTAGTCAAAGTAGGATGTAATATTTTAATGATGCAAACACTATTTATATTCATATTTTGGATACGTACTACTGTCAAGAAAATATTCTTGTTATCTAAGTCTATTGTTGATTACTTCTATTTATATTTTAATAATGCAAATCAATTAAGAAGCAGTTTATTAAAATCATTACATCTTTATTCATAAATAAAGAGATCATGGTGAAGTATGAGTATCTTTCTCTTTCTATTTTTTGTTTTTAAACATAATTGAGAAAAACTAAGTATCCAACAAAACATATCATTATTCTTACAAAAAAAGATAAACATGTTGTACCCGATAATTTTAAATCAGAGTCGAGAACTTTAAAGAAGACAACTTATCGTGATGGTTAGAGACTCGTGCTGATAACGTGATATAAATAAAAGCAAAGCAGTAAAATGTAAATAAGAAGAGATAAAAAGAGGGGAGAAGAGTTTTCTTCTTTCACTTTGGTGTACATTTCCATTGCAATTACATGGCCTTTTATAGGCATAAAAAGTACAGATGATGAACATAAAACAGGAGATTTAATCTTTGAGATATTCACAATATGGACATCCAATGTAGTATTCAATGTACAAATTATTCATAACAGTAACATATTTTTTCTTTCTCAAAGTTCAAATTCGAAAAAACCGATTAAGAGTAAAAGAAAAAATGTTATTCATCCCAACATAATATATGATGGTTGTTTTCATTTTATTTATTTATATACTACTGAGATGCAATGCATCCAAATACTTATAGGGTCATGGGTATAGTAAATAGTGAAGTTCAGTATTGAAATATAGAAGTTGGTAGTGTATCATATGAAATATTAGTCTCACCAACAAATCTTTAATATCTTTTTGATAACTAAACTGTGCGTTTAAATTTAATCTTAACTTTTTCAATTATAAAATCAAATATTATATGAAAATCCAATTAAAAAAGAAAATTCGATGAATACAATATAAATAAAAATATCATAAAATTATTTTCTAAGAGAAAATTATTTTCAATTTTTAGACGTATTGAAAAATTGTTTGACTCTCGAAATTATTTAATTTAGAAATTAGATTTTTGCGAAATAAAACTCTGTTTAGCCAAGCTTCTTTTGTGTAAAGCTAAGATGTTAGTCTAAACTTATAGAAGGAAAAAATACTTTTGATTAAAAGCAATAATAATTTTTTAGAAATAGAAAAATAATTTCTCCATCAAAGTATTTTTTTCGAAAAATATTTTTGAGAAAAATACACTTAAAAATATTTTTTAAAAAGTTTAGCCAAAAACTCATTAATGTTCAAAGTTATTTTCTAAATTAAATAACAACAACAACTACAACTACCCAATATATTCCCACCAGGTGGGGTCTGGGGAGGGTAATATGTAGACGAGTCTTACCCCTACCCGAAAGGGTAGAGAGGCTGTTTCCATTATTTTCTAAATTAAATAGTTAAACACAAATTATTTCTTAACAAAAATATTTAAAAAAAAAATATTTCAAATTAAGTTGATTTTAATAGTTGGGCCAAATAGTCTTATGAAATAGAAAGGCTTGGATGGAAATGATACCCAATCTGTAATTTAAGAAAGTTTAGGGGAAACAAATACAATTTCCGTGAAGTTAAACTGAAAAAGACAGACAAACAAGAAAAACTGAAAAAGACAGACAAACAAGAACTTGAAGCTGTCTTTACCAAATTCCTTCAATACCCATCCTCTGCACAACGCGTGTTCGAGCAGTATCATCATCACCTGCCAAATATCGAAAGCTCTCATTTTTCTTTTCCATTAAATTTACAAGGTGCCTCTTTTTCCATGCCTTTGGATATTCTTTTTAACAAAATGTATGTTTTCGTTTTTGTGTAGATTATACTTGCTAATTCTTTTCATCCTTGCTGATTTTTTGATCTTGTGTTTATTTTGGTTCCTTAAATGATAAATTATTGAGTATTAGTAGGATTTATTTTTATGATAATTACGTTTGATTTATTGGGTAAACATCTGTTTTATTTTCTTGGTGGATTTAGATATTTTTAGGGAGGGATAAATGATAAAGATTCCGTCTTTGGGTTATATTGGATTTGTTAAAGAAGCCAAATTGAAAGTTGGGTTGGACTAAGAATGCCGTCTAGTATTTTTTGAACTCACTGCCAAAAGTAACATTTTGTACTTTATTAGTGAATTCTTTTGATTTATCTGTAAAAAGGGGAACAATATTTAGTTTCTTATCTTGGGTATGCAACTGATGGATTTGGCAACAAATTGGTGTGATTTCTGTGTGCCTCTTACTAAGAGTTTATCTTGAACTTCAATATGTTTATTTATTATTTTCGGTGGTGTCTGAGTCAGCTTGGACGCACCTCGAGTATTCCACACAGATATTGGAAAACAACGCTTAGATAGATGGGAAGAAATCACTTTTTTTCTTCTTATTCCTGGTTTGTTATTAGTACATGTTAAAGTTGGCCCAAATTCTAAACAAGCCCATTATACAAAATTTGCTAGAGAATTCCACTAATATCTAGAGAATTCCACTAATATCTAGTCAAGGAATTTGGTAGAAAGTTCCATTGAAAAAAATCTTGCTATTTTTCTTTCCTCCACCAACTATAAATATATGATGGTGTGGTCATCATTTGTAGGACAATCAAAATAAGCCATATGCACTACAAAGTCTTATACCTCTACTACACCTAAAAGCCTTTCACCTCATAAATTTCCTCCTTGTAATATAATCCACTATTCTTCTAATACTCCACTTTTGTACTCTCATATTTTAAACATAGTGGAATTATTTTTCATTGCTCGTGTGTTTCTTCTAGCTTATTGCTTGTCTTACATTCTCTATTTATTTTCTCGATTCACATACATTTCCGCTACGCTCTTAAACCCAACAGGACATGTTGCGTCATTCGCTTCCGTTACCCTGTTACCTTGTTGTTGCAATTGTTTGTTGCTTTATTTTCACTATTCCCCGAGCCGGGGTTCTATCGGAAACAACTTCTCTACCTCCATAAGGTAGGGGTAAGGTCTGACTGTATATTACTCTCCCTAAACCCCACTTGTGGTATTACACACAATTTGTTGTGGTGGTTGTTGTTGTTGGATTTGAACTTAAATATACAAATGTATCTTATGGATTCAAAATATGAATTATGTAAATTTGATGTGATTAGGCCAAAGAAGAGGTGGGGAAGAGGTGACTAGGCAAGATGTGGCGCAACTTCAGCTGACCGAGGACATGACCCTTGATTGGAAGATATAGAGGTCGATGATTAGGGTAGTAGAGTTGGTAGTATAGAGTGTTCATAATAGTAGTATTGACATGCAGTCTCACTTTATCTTGGTAGTAGGTTTTTATGAGTAACCGTTATTTTCTTTCATTGTTGATCTCCTTACTATCTTGTTGTTTTTATTCTGCTTTATATGACTTTTTGGTACTGTCCCTTCTTGTCTATATTTTCATTAATGTGGTGCTTATGCTTTTCTGAGCCGGGGTTTATTGGAAACAACGTCTCTATCCTCACAAGGTAGGGGTAAGGTCTGCGTACACACTACCCTTCTCAGATCCCATACCGAGTATGTTGTTGTGTTGATGTGAATGAAACACTTATAGAAGTTGAGCATAAGGGGCAATATCTTGTTAGTGTAGTTTCTGATAGAAGTATTTTGTTTTTGCTAGGGGAGTATGTAAATCTTCCTTCTTATCTTTACATAAAACGTTATTCATTATCTGATTTAGAATGCATTTTGTATTTTTTGTGACAAAATTGTAAATACACTGCACTGCCAAAGAACTTGTTCTTGTATTTATGATGCATTATCTGTGTACTCAAGAACTGTGTCGTAGTGATTGAACTTGGGAGTTCTTTGATTAGAAGGAACAAGAAGAAATGAAGGGAGTGGATGAAAAAGATAGTATTTTGTTAGTCACAATTTACTGTCTTATTTATTCTTTGCATTTGATTCATTTTCTTTTCGACTTAGCCAAAAAACACCTTAGACTTTTGAAATGATCTTAGTGAGATTTTGTTCTCCATGTGTGCTGTACGTGTTGCTACTTCCTAGTGTTGTTAGATCTTAATGATCTAAGTTCCTAATTTGAATTTATAACAGGTGATATCGGCTGAGGAAGATATTGATCTTTCAGATTTAAAGTACCAACTGAGCCAAACACAAGTTAGTTGGAAGCAAGAGATGGAGAAAAACCAGTCTCAAGTGGATGCTCTGCAAGCAAAACTATTAGATGTAAAAGCTTGTATTCAGGGGTCAGAAGAAGATACAAAAAAGGAGTTAGATGTACTTTGGCGTAGAGTCAGAACTGCTGCAACATTAATGACGTATTTGAAAGCTAAAGCTAGAGTCATGGCTGTTCCAGATTTGGCCCATACGTCCTGCGGTATAAAAGAACTAGATGGAGTAGGAATTATTGATAAAAATGGTGTACCGATGTCTAGTTGGTCAAGGGACATAGATCTCTCGTCTTTTAGTGATGCTGATGATGAGACATGGATTAAACTCACGAGTAAACAAGATTCCTTTGATGAACAAGATGGATCTTATACGAGCGAATTACTCACTAGTGTACAAATGGTTACAGATGTTATGGAAAATCTTGTCAAGAGGGCTATAATGGCTGAATCTGAAACTGCTTTAGAGAAGGAGAAGGTAACAATAGGTCGTGAAGAGATTGAAAGAAAGGCGCTTCAGATTGAAAACATGTCAGGTAAGTTAGAAGAGATGGAAAGGTTTGCTTTAGGTACAAATTGTATCTTGAATGAGATGCGCCAGAGAGTTGAAGATTTGGTCGAAGAAACTTCTAGACAGAGGCAGCGAGCTACAGAAAATGAGCAGGAGCTTTCTCGTGTTAAAAGAGATTTTGAGTCTCTGAAATCCTATGTCAGTAGTCTCGTTAGTGTCAGAGAAACTCTTCTGTCATCAGAAAAGCAATTCCAGACAATTGAAAGGCTTTTTGAACGGTCAGTATAACTCTTTCACTCGAACATAATTTTCGTTATCATAAAATGATGGTACATCTGTTCAATTATGTTCTTTGAGTGCTTCTGGTCAGTATGCGAGTGATATCAGCAGAGACTGTTATTGTACTAACATAAAAAACAAGTTGCGTACCAATTCACTTAGACTTTGAATTTATGTCAACAGATCAAGAACCCTTAAGCATCTTTTCCAGCCATGTTTCTCCCACGGCACCAGAGTGTCCTTTGGTGGAGTTGGTTATAATAAATTAATAAATCTTTAGGTCTTTGAATGTTGGTCGTATGATTCATACCATGTGTATCAGGGCACTAGGTTGTTTGTTCTTCTGCTTTACTGATGTACAGAAACAATAAAATCTGAAAGATAAAGTGAAATATACTATTTGGACTAAGAATGAAGAATCTTCCTTTTTTTTCTAGTGCGAAGTTGAATTTAAGCTAGCACTTTGGCATGTCCTAGACACAGAACATAGAACGAGGCGGTTTGACTGAAGGTTTGAAAAAGCTCTTCTCTGATCCAACTAGTGATGACAGTGATAATCACCTTCTACCAGTATTACAAATTAAGATGCTGGAGCTGGACTAACAGTTTATAATAAAAACTGAACTGGTCACTAAGACAAAAAAATGGAACTTGCATTGTGGAAAAATTCAAATTACTGAATTTTAGTTCATATTAAGTTTATATTATATATCTTCGACCTCTACAAAAAGTCAGATTATCCTTCTAAGTGATTTTTAACTGAAATTTGGAACTAAGTTGATCTATTAATAGTAAAATGTAGTGGTCCCAGGGCTATGATCTAGCAGTATGAGCGCAGCGCGTGGTTTGTGGACTAGGCGCAAGTCACAAGTTCAAATTTTTCCACAAACAAAGGCCTGGTATTCAAGTGGGGAAGGATAGAGGGTGGGCTCATTATCTCCAGAGTTTCGAACCTTACGCCATTAGTTCTTTGGGATTTCTCGGTTATCCAAAAAGATTAACGACAAAGTGTAGTATATCTTGTTTTTTCCGCTTACTCTTTGGTGTATTAAAATTATGGTTTTATTCATGTATAATTTAATAATTAGTCGCTTTCTTTAGATTTAAGTGGTAATGATCATATAATTACTGTATTACTTTTATTGTAACTTGATGCAGTAAGTGATTTGCTTGTATAGAGTCTCTATCACCTTCCGTTCCTTTCCCAGTTCTTTTTCTCTCTCTCTATCTAACTTTATCCTTCATATACACTGTGTGCTTCCGATACAATCGTCACGTCATTCCATCTTCACTTGATCTCTCTAATTTGTCTTCACCCATCCTGACTCTTAAAAGTTTCCAAATGATGTTAATGCTGGTTTATGTTAGATAATGTTCTTTCCTAGAGGACCTAGAGTTCTTGAAAAGTTCCTTTTTGCTTCTCACAATGGGATTTATTTTCCCTGCTGCGAGGGGGGGGGGGGTGGTAATTACTTATTCTCTGCTGTGGTGTTCTATCCCATTTTTATCTGGATATACTTTTCTGACTGGGCTAAAGATTCAGGTTGGCCCTGCAATTTATGGGGGATGTATTGTTGAATTATCTAGCCTGGTGTAAACTGAATGTTGAAGTTCTATAGGCTTGTAACGGACTAATGCCCGTGTGTCATTCCTGTTTTACGTTCCTGTACATTGAAGTTGCCGAGCAATATAGAATAAAAGAGTGTGTCATGAAAATTAGGAAGAGCAGTACAAAGGGACAGAATGTGACATGAAAATCAGGATTTCTATAAGCTATTTGACAAAATTCTGCTGCTGTGTGTTGATGTGCGAACAAAGTCCTATCTTGGAGGTTGATAAGAAAAATAAGCTACATATAAGGCATAAGATATTCTTAATGGTGTGAAGCCTTTTAGGAAAACTGTGTGGGTTTAGGTTTGGCTTAGACCAACATCTATAACTAGACTCGACGACTCCTTGATACAAGTATAGAGATGACGAAGTGATGGCATGGAACAGCCAGCTTCTTGCCTTTGCCTGTCTACAGGCCGAATTACTGCATTTGCCCATAGTTGGAGATGCACACATAAGAAGCTTGTGGATTTTGGTGTCCATAAATACTTAGATGATGTGGCATTCTCCAGATAATCCCATATATGTTGTTGATGTGCCATGAGATACTTAGTTCGAGTAGGAGGTTATTGGGTGTGCCGCCAACTAAGTCCATGAAGAAGCTACAAAAGGTGTAGGAATACTCTTTAATGGTGTGAGGCTTTTAAGAAACTATTGTATGGACGTGATCCAAAGTGGACAAAATAACGCCATGATAAGAGTATCTGTAAGCTGGCTTAGCCGAGCACGGTGTTCTGAACAGCGTTGTTTGAGGCGAAAAGCTCTAAAATGCGCTCCAGGTCTATTGGAGCTTTTAAGCGCAAACCGCAACTAAAGTGTGAGCTTTAGTAAAAAAATGGCACAATGAAAGGAAATGTTAAAATAAAAAAGAAACAAGTTCATTTGTAATATTTTCCTCAATAACTAAAACACTTATTTGCAAATTGTATTTGTTCTTTAGTACCCTCGACTCAAGATAGAACTCATGGGCAATAGGGCACATGTTTTAGTGCCTTGCCTACACTGAAACACATTTTAAACGAGGCGAAGCACCCTTCTTGAGCTTTTCTGAGCTTCAGAGCTTAAGCACACCTTAAATGAGCCTTTGACAACATTGGTTCTGAAACACCATCGGGAAGATCCCAAAGAGCAGAGCATGTCTTTGTTTCTTGCTGTATTTGAGCGAAGTTTGTGCTCCTAACTTTCTGCTGCAATAGGGCTACCTGCTCTTACAACTGGCTTTGTCGGTTTGTGTTGATTTCTGCCTTCCTATCTTGGAATTCTTTATGTGCTCAGTTTGTTTTATGTGAACCAGGTTAACTGCGAAAACAACCCAATTGGAGAGCGAGAAGATGCAGAAAGAGGTTGAGGTCCAAAAACTTATGGAAGAGAATGTGAGGTTGACAGCTCTTCTTGACAAGAAGGAGGCACAACTCTTGGCCATGAATGAACAATGCAAGGTTATGGCACTGAATGCTTATAAGTAATATATATTCAGCTTACAACCTTTGTCACTTTTGTGGCCTGCGTAAAATGTTGTCGCAAGGGTTGAATACCATTAAATCTTCTATTCTGTGCATGCTTCTTTGGGAGGAACCTGCAACCATAGCTGTGTTGTATTTGCTCATTAGGTGAAGTAAATTCAACTAACTCGATGCAATTTGCCTTTGAATTTGTTGGAAAAGTATGCTGCGGCATGTTGGGCGCGTTCTCTTTTACCTCTTGCCTTTTCTTGAAATATGCTTTTAGTTAAAGGATGCGGCTTTAACCGTTAATAAAGTAGGTGAAAACTATGGGAGATCAGGATTCAAATTCTAGCAAAAACAAAAAACACAGATAGGTTGTAAGCTGGGTAATGGGTAGAGTTACCGTATACCTATTTTGGTGAGAGAGGCTCCCCATATATATGAGTTGAAGTGTGTGCAAGCAAGCTGATTGGACACCACTGTCATAATAAGGACAAAAGAGAGGATAATACGAAATTGTGTAGGCAGGGGAACTTGGAGCAACTGTCAAGTTGTCTTTGTGTAACCTATAGGTCACGCGTTCGAGTTGTAGAATAAGTCATTGATGTTTGTATTAGGGTAGATTTCCTACATTATATTCCAAGCCTTTCCAGATTTTGTGTGAACGCAAAATACTCTGTGCATCCTTTTTGCGTATGCAGCGCAACAATTGAGATATATGATAAGTACGTTAATTTTGATTGATTTAAGGAGCTTAATTGTGACAAAATGAAATATGGTGGGAAGTGAAGATACATTCTTCTTTAATACATAACACATAGGAAAATGTTAAATATAAAAGATAACATTAATTTAAATCATCCAGTATTACTTAGAAAATGAATTTTTTTTGATTGCCTATTATTGACTTCTATATAAGAAGCCTGTTCCATAACAGCAGGCCATTGCCCATTAGCTACCTTGCGCAAGTAATCTATATTCCAAATAGGCAGAATGGCCTGGTAACGCTTGTACTTATACCGCTTTGATATTCTGGTCTTATTATTTTGCGAAGTTTTATCTAAGTACTTGTATGTATCCAAAAAGAGTATTTTAAATACCTCTAATCATTGACTATGATACGTGTTTCTCACTTTCTTGACAGAAAATGACACGTCAGATCCACATCACTTGCTATGTTATTTTTTTTATCTTTATCAGTTAAATTTTTTATTTGAAAACTAAACTTAAAACCCTCTGTTTTATGTTTTCTCACCTATTTTTGGGTGTTTTAAATCATGTTTCGGTCAACTCACCGAAATAATGGCTCATACCTCCAAAGTCCAAACGGACATAATTTACAAAATTTAATTGACAATCATACATAAATTCACAATCACTCTACCCCTCACCGTCAACTTTTCAGTCTTATCCATTTTTAGAATCTTATGAAGAAGAGAAAAAAAAAGGGAAAGGAGAAAGGGAGGGATCTGATAAAGAAAAGAGAAAGGAAGGGGAGAAACAAAGAAGGACGATAAGAGGGGGGCGGGGGTAGGGGGAGATTATATTTTTCTTTCTTTTTTTTTTTTGTTTATTTTTTGGTTTTGTCGTTCTCTTAGAGATTATATCTTTCTTTTTTTCTTTTTTGGTTTATTTTTTGGTTTTGTCGTTTTCTTATTTCCCTTGAAGTAAAATCACCAATTCCGTGAATTCATGTACTATATATATGCATAAATTACGCGTTTGTCCAATTTATCCATATAAATGCCACATAAGCTTCGTTAATGATTAATGGTGTCTAAAATATTCTATTGGACACATACAAATGCTTAGATGAAACTTCGCAAAGTAGTGGATCCAAAATGTCAAAGCGCTATAAGTACAAATATTTACCAGGCTATTTTGCTTTCCAAATATAAATGAACTCGTAACGGCTCAGCTACACATTGCCTTCCAAATGAAAATAAAGCATATTTTTTGTGGCAAAATACCTTAAACCATCCCTAAACTTGATTCAGATTATTAGTATAATCCCCGAACTATGTCCGATCTTAATTATCCCACTCAACTTGGCCTTTTGAAAGTCATTGTCCCCCTAGATGCTGATGTGGCAAAAAGTGGGGGTGCATTCACTTGCCACGTGAATTTTTCTATCTATGTGGCATCTTTTTAAAAAATAAAATATTTTTTTAGATAATTTTTTCGAATAAAATTTATAATAAAGCTTGGTATAACTATATTATTTAGGCTAAATATTTTATTTGGCAAAAAATAATAAAATTTTAATTATTCTTTTTTTTAAATTTGACCTAAGAATAAAAATTTATTCAATTAACATAAATAATCAATACACCTAAATAGTTATAAAAGCCTATCGTAGTCTCCTTACCGTGATTGCTCTTTTATCTTTTCTTTTGTATGGTTTTCGAGTCTGCCACAACCTCTTTAATTAAGGTTATCTACTCAATTTTCACGTTGTAGGCATGTAGCAATAGTCGCATTATTGTATGTTTGAATGTTTTTGGTAAACCAGTTTATCAGGCCGGCTGACCCGTTTTCAGTCTGCTTCAATCCGGGCTAGCCTAGTTCAATTCGCTACGGTTCACTATTAGACGGGTTGGGACGGGTTGTGGACGTTTACGTTTAGATTAACGGTGCCCCTAACCTGTTAAATTTGAAATCTCTTAACGGGTTGAATATGGGCTGCATTGGACCGTTCCCAACAGTCAAATTGAGAAATGACCGTTGGGAAATGGCCAAATTTTGCAAAATGGCCAATTTCAGCCCCCCATTAAAAATATAACCTTCCCACCCCTAATAATTACAAAATTACTTTTTTAACCTTTTAAAATCTATAAATAGCTTCCTTCTTCTTTATTTTTTTCTCACAATTCACTCTTTTACTACTCTAATTCTCTCTCAAGTCTTATTTCTCTCTCGATATTATAGTTCTTAAATTCTCAAATCTCAAATTCTCAATTATTTATTATTCCAAGTTTCATCAATTATTTACTTTAACCATTACAAAATTGTTATTATCAAATATCAATTATTCAAGTGAAATGTAGTATCAAGTATTCAAGCACTATCAACTATCAAGTTTCGGTCTATCAATTGAAGTTTGAATTTTGATATAAAAAATTCAAAATTAGTGCGGCATAAGGAATCCCAATACACTCGTTCCATCTCTTTTCTCTTATTTGGTGTACACTTATTTTATTATTTATAATTATTAATTTAGTTTCTTAAATTAATTTCTTACTTTAATTTCTTATTTTAATAGTTTAATTTATATAATGGATTTACTTAGAGGAGCCAAAAAGCGTGCACTAGTAGAGGTAGTAAGGAAACTTTAAAAATAATTAGAGGTGGTGTTGGTTCTTCTAGTAGCTTTACACGTATTTATGAAAGTTTACCTGAAAATTTAAATGTAGATTTTGAGCAAATGCAAGAAAATTATGACGTACATGATGATTTAGATGCTTTGTTAGGTGATATTCAATCACCCTATAATCTTAAAACACCACAATCTACACCTGGTAATACTAATCAAACTCAAACTGTTAGGGGTGCAACAAGTAGGCTTCCTCTCCCTATTAAGAAGAATCGACGATTAAGAAGTAAGTGTTGGATGTTTTCGAAAGACTACAAGATCAAAAAATTTATGTAAAAAATAAAATTTGTAGTGAACATTATAAACATGAGCCCGATAAAGGAGGGGGAACATGTCAATTTCGTAGGCATATGGAAGAGAAACACTCTCTTGATTGGGGAGTAGATGCGTCATCTGGGCAACAAAGACTTAATCCCAGTACTAGGGGGTTATTTGGAAAATATGATATTAAGAAAGTCGGGAAGAATTAGCTGAAATAGTTATTTTAGGTTGTTTACTTTAGTTTTGATTCTTCACTGTATCTTGTTACTTATATCAAAGAATTTATAATCCTATGTTTAAAGGCATTCCTAGAAGTAATTGAAGAGCTGACATCTTTAGGCTTTTTGGACAATATCAGGCATATATACGTTATTTGTTCGCAAGTCTTCCTTGTAAAGTTTCTCTTACTTCTGATATCGATCGTGTTGTAAACGAAGATGATTATTTGGCTGTTACATGCCATTGGATAGATGATAATTTTTGTATGCAAAAAATATATTATTGCTTCTAAATATGATGAAGATCAAAGTCATACTGGTGCATTTATAAGTAACACAATACCTGAAGTTGCTATATTTTATAATCTTGTAGAAAAAGTTTAGTGTATGTCATTTGATAATGCTTCTAACAACAATGCTGCTATTACAATATTAAAATTGCATCTACACCCACCACTTCCTGAAATATTTCATGTTAGATGTGCATGTCATATTCATAACTTGATTGTGAAGAGTGGCCTTGAATTATTTAGAGATGAAATTTCTTTAGTTAGTAGAGCTGTTGGTGTAACTCAACGAAATAATAGAAGTGCTAGATTAAATGTATTTAAGGAAAAGTACACTATGAACTAAAATCAAGACTCATGTCTGAAGAAATAGTTATTAGGTGAAATTATACTTATTTGTTCTTAAGATGTTGTTATAAATGTAGAATGCCTATAACTAAAGTCGCCAATTCTCATTGTACCGATCCTAACTATTTGTTAACATCTAGAACTTGGGATGTCATTCATGATGTTGTACAGTTTTTACAACTACACTTGATTTTTCTGGAGCTTATTATCCCATCATTTCAAATGGTTTAGTTCATATTGCTGAAATTTCTCTTTTACTACATAATTTGAAGAAGAAAGAAGGATATGCTATTGTGTTGAATCTATGCTAGATAAATTTAAAAATTATTTCTACCCAATTCTCTATATTTACCTAATTGGTGCTATTTTAAACCCTACTGTCAATATGATAAAGTGTCGCCAATTAATTAGAGCTTTATATGCTTATATGAATATTGGACTAACTGAAACTCCTGATATTGACACTTGTGTTTCTGAGCCACACACATATTTACAAACTTTATATAATTATTATGCTAACATTGTTGATGCTTCTTCGGTTGTAGATGCAAATATTCATTCAACTAATCTTTCAACATTTGGAACAACAGTGGAGGGTGATGATTGTGTTCAAGATTATCAGATTTTGTGTTCATTAGGAGAGCATCAATAAACCAGTAGCAGGAATATTGATGAACTACAATTCTACTTGCAAAAGTCACTAGAGCTCCTCACAAAGGATTTTCAACTGTCGGGTTCGTAGAAGAGCAACTCAAATTAATTTCCTGTTCTTTCGACCATGGATCAAGATGTGCTAAATGTGCCGATTTCAACACTCGCATCAGGGAGCGCATTTAGCCAAGCGAGGCAGCAGCTAGGAGATACCCGTTATTCATTGGTCAGCAACGCTTTGAAAATTCTAGTGTGCTTCAGAGATTGGATAAGATCAGAACGGCGAAATCAAGGACATGTCGAGGAAGACGAAGAGGAGAACCAAGAAATTGAAAATATAATGGTTTATGGATCCGACTCAACCAATGCCGGCAACATAGAACATTATGTTGACACGAAAGAACTTAGTTAAATTTAATTAATAAAATACTGGACCCCGACCCGCCTGAGCCCACTCTAGCCCTAATCTATGGGCCCACGAAAACCTGGAAAAAACCAGCATACTAACAACCTGCTATCCCTAGCCCGTTAACAACCCACCCACTAACTGAACAGGCTAGAATTTTTCTTGTTCAGCCCGTCCCAGCCTGCCCATTAAACGACTATAGATTTTGGATAGTTGAGCATGAGGGGCGAGTCAAGCCAGACAGTAATTAAAACTTGGAGTTTGATTAGAGCGCGTAGATAAATTCATAAATGTTTGTCGAATAAATTAAGAACATATGATGTCTTTTTGTCAAGGAAAGCTTCGGCGTAACTGTAAAGTTAATGTCACATAACTAGGAAGTTATATGTTCGGAATATGAAAATAATATCTTATAAAATTATAGAATAAGATCGCGTGTAATAAATTCTTATGATCCAACCCTTTTACAAACCTCACATGTAACGGGAGCTTGGTACAACTACCCATATTTTTTGATGTCTTCTTGTACATGCTGACAAGCTCATCTCCTTTAGTATCTCCACATCGGTGTCAAAATTAATCTTCCCTAACCATACAATAGAGTTCCTTTCATCCCTTTCCTCTATGGAGAAGGTAAAATGGTATTTTCTGGACAAGGTAAAAATATATATTCTGTCATGTAGGGGTGTACAAATCGAACCGAAAAATTGCACCAAATCGAAAAATCAAATTAAGTCGATTAAAAGTCCGATTAGGTTTAGTTTGATTTGGTTTGGTGTTGAGTAAAAAATCTGAATCAATCTGACATATACAAATATAATTTTTATATATTCTTTTAAGATTTTATATAGAATTTCCTTTAAAAATATGTCTAGAAATATTTGGGACTCTCTTGCGGAATATAATATAATAGGATATGAAGTGCTCCATATTTATTAACCTTAAATAATGGGTTGTATGATCACTTTCTCATCAAGTGTTACTCAAATGCATTAATCTCTTTGTTCTTCCATATGCATATCATATGTTAAGATTTATTAAATTGTTATATCTTTTTCGATTGTGAAGTGATTATTATTATTTATGTATCATATTGGTTTTTATGTTTAATTACTAAATTCGGTTAGCTTTGAAAGTGTAAATCAACGAAATATTATTGTCAGACAACTAAAAAACATAACTATTATTGTTACTAAGAAAATTCTCTCATAAAATATTTTAATAGATAATATGCTTGTTAATTTTTTTTTTTATTTTTACTAAACATATATTCACTTATAAAAAAATTAACAAAGTAAGATTGAAATATTATTTAAGTAATAGAAAACTCAAAAAATCCAACAAATCGAACCAATCCAAATCGAGATAATCAAAATCGAACCAATCCGATCCATGTATACCCTTGTTGCCAAGTATAGGATAGTTATGTAAGTTTGATCTCACTCGGCCTTTGCCAAATATGATAGGTTGTCTACAATATACTTATTGGGGTGCAATTCTTTTTCGAATATGTATGAATATATGATACATCGTACACTACATTGTCCTTTGCCAAAAAAATTGGAATATAAAGTTTCTTCACAAAAAGTCTGACTTGAATTGCTGTAATGTATTTACATTTATGATTTTTATGTCATGTTTTAATCTGTGACTTGTTCATATAGACATATAGTTCACATTGTTATTATGTCGAATGCAAAGTAATGGGCCATCTTTTTCAATTCTAATTTGATCTGTTCAATTATATAGAGTGGACAAAATGAATATACATTTCTATGAAATCTGCATTTATCGTGGCAAAACATTAATTAATAAATGTAATGGTACATCGCATTTATTGAGTATATTGACTTAAAATTTCTAATGCATTTTTATTCACGTGCTTATTCAAAATTTAATTGGTGATGATTATATATCAGCTCAAAGAAAATGCCATTTTTGTGTTCCTTAATTAATACTGGTCTTAAGCTCCTTTTGTTATACATTCTCATTCATAGAACATGAAAATACCTACTCTATTGAGTATTAATCACTTCTATTGACTTTTATCACTTAATTTTATTTTGAAAGCCTTAGTTTCCTGTATTTATGTTCTTTTCAGGGCTCCAAAATTATTATTTCTGTATATAATATTTAATTTATATAATTATTTCTTATCATCGATACATTTCTTCTTTTATTTTTATATCAATGTTAACTTAATTTCTTTCCATCACTAGTTAGTACTCTCTCCGATTCATAATAAGTGCCTAATTTTTTTTTTTTTGGTTCAAAATAAGTGTTCAGTTATGTAATCAAGAAAGAATTAAATTTATTTTTACAAAATAGCCCCTATGTACATATCCCTAAAACGTTTTTTTACTCCTCACATTAAATATTTAATTATAGGTAATTTAGTCATAGTAGGTATTTTGTATAGAATTTAATATTTTCTTGATGGGCGTGTTAAAAGTAAATTAGTCACTTATTGTGAATCGGATGGAGTATAACCTAACAAATTTTCCACCAATTTTATTTTACTTTGTTGTTGAATCCCTTTTCTCTATTCATTAATTAGTCACCTAACTTTATTTAATAATAATCCAACTTATCATTTATTTTTTCTCACATAAATTAGACGTTCTCTCATTTCGGTTGTGATGCACTCAAACACGCAAGTGTCGCGACTGCGACAATTTAAAGGGTCATCACTTATTTTTACTCAAATTCTATGCTTCCGAAATCTTGAAAACCTCATTTAGACTCGCCTCGATTTACATATGCAGTCCGAGCGCGTAGCCGGAAAGCTTAAATATAAAATTTTGTGAAACAATGCAAAGTTCTGATGTTAAAATGAATAAATTTGACTTCGGTCAATATTTCTTGTAAATGGACCCGGACCCGTAATTCGACGGTCCTGGAGGGTCCGTAGAAAATTATGGCACTTGGGCGTATGCCCGGAATCAAATCCGAGGTCCCAAGCCCGATAAATGAATTTTTTAGTAAAATTATTTTTTTGGAAATGTTTAAAAATATTTGAAATAAAATCTGATTAGAAAGCGATGGTATCGGGCCCGTATTTTTGTTCCGACAACTAGTACATGTCTTATATATATTTTAAGTTATTTCTGTAAAATTTGGTTGAAATCAGATTTCTTCTGATGTGATTCGGACTTTAAACGGAAAATTTGATGTTTCAAGGAGTTTAAAAGAATTCATGAATTTTGAGGTTTAATTCATTATTATTGAGATTATTGAGGCGATTTGATCGCACGGATAAATTCGTGTATATTGTTGAGTTAGTACTTATGCTTGAGTTAGTCCGTGTAATTCTCGACATCGTTATTCAGAAGTCCTGATACTCCAAAAACTAGAAGACAGCAACAAACATATTTTATAAAGTGTAATAAACCCTTCATAAAATCCAACGAACTTGAATCACTTAAAGTGGATAGATTTTTTGTTGGTCATTTTTACCTTTCCCCTCTACAAAAGTTTTCTTATTTCAAGTTGTTTCCAACAAATAACTAAAATATGATTACATTATATATATATATATATATATATATATATATATATGTGTGTGTGTGTGTGTGTGTGTGCAGGTGAAAAATATTCGTCCATTACCCTTTACATATTGTCTTGGCGTATATATATATATATATCTGTGTGTGTGTGCAGGTGAAAAATATTCGCCCATTACCCTCTACATATTGTCTTGGCGTCTATCACGACTTACTTTCCCATACTTACCTGTAAAACATTTTGTATTCATGCAGGGGTCGGAGAAGGGCCCCACCTCATAGGTTGTTAATGGCTACTTACGATCTCAAATACCAGTCATGATGGCGCCCAATACATTACTAGACAAGCCAGACCAAATTATCAAACTACAACCCTTTTTTTTCATTTAATGAATCATTTGCTAACACGAATTAAATACTCATTATAATATTAAGTGCTTAAATAGCAAAATAGATATGCACAAAACATAAAACACTATACAACCCACACTGATATGGTGTCACGAGTCTAGAGTCTCTAATACAAGTCTGAACAATCTACTACATGAATAGTCTAGAAATGCGAAAAAATTATGATAGAAACGAGAAATCTAGGCTGCGGACGCCATGCAGCTACCTCGAAATCTCCACTGAAGGATAGAAACTAGCTGAAAGCTCTCACTCGGTCTCTCGGGCACCAGAATTTACACTCAAGGTGCAGGGAGTAACGTGACTATTCCAACTCAGTAAGTAACTAAAGTAAATAATGGACTGAAAGCAGTGATGAGCAGATCAAAACACACACACATACATATATATATATATATATATATATATATATATATATATATATATATATATATATATATTCTAGTATCACTTTTCATAAATTTATCAGTTTCAGATTAATACTTTGAAATCAATTACTTGACAAAACATCCAACAAACGCTATCTATAAGAGAGTGAAAACAACAGAAATAACAGGCCTCTCAAGCAAAGAATCCTCCAAAATATGGCCCTTCGGGCAGCCTCTCAGTCACACGTGACTCAACTCGTCACACAATTCACTATTAACTCACGCTAGTATAAATCATAATAACCGCTGCGGCTCATAGCCCGATCCATATATTTATAGTCGATTACGCTCGCTCGGGGTGTACAGACTCCGGAGGGGCTCCTACAACTCAAGCATTATATCGCTGGGGCACATAACCTGATCCAATATATATACAGTTGTAGCGTGCAACCCGATCCATATAAGTAATGTTGTGGCATGCAGCCCGATCCACAATATATATACATATAATATCCTCACTATAAGGTTCTCAACCTCTCTCAGTCATTAGCCTCACAACCTCTCGGGCATCACAACAGAAATTAGGGAACTCAGCCCAAAAAAGCCTCACAATAGGAGTAGAATGATAAAACCCAGTTTAAAACATTTAACATGTAAAATATGACTGAGGATATGCTTTTAATTGGTAGCGTGAGGAGGAACAGTTAAAAATGCCCTTAAGGTTTTTCTACCAATCGGCACAAGGCCCTAAACATGGCGTAAGCCCATAATATAGTATAAGGATCCGAAATCCATAAAATATAACATTTCCAAATAATGTACGCGGCTCAATAGTCGTTACGGGATGGACCAAGTCACAATCCCCTACCAGTGCACACCCACACGCTCATCACCTAGCATGTGCGTCACCGCATTTATCAAATCAAGTCAAATACCGAGGTTTATACCCTCCGTTCAAAATTTACAATGGTTACTTAGCTCAAACCGGTGAAATGCTACTCTACGACGCCTTTGCCTCTCGAACCCGCCTTTACTCGCATCGAAAGCAAATACGTCATAATATGCTAAGGGAACAAGGTCCAAGAAAAAACAACCAAAAAGTACCAAAAATCCCGAAATTAGCAAAACTCAAACTCGAGCCCACTTCGAAACTCAGAAATGTTCACATCACCAGATTTCATATCACCTCATGAGTCTATGCATATAAAGAACACCAAAGTCGGAAATCCAATTGACCCCACAAATCCCAAATAAAAAATCCAAAAATCCAAGCGTTAGTTCCTCCATTTCTAGCTTAAGTTCCATGAATTCCTAGGTGGGTTTCACAATATAATCGAGTTTTAAGTTCATAAACCTTACCTACTATCAATTTCCCTTGAACACCTTCTCAATTTCCTTCAAAAAGCTCTCAAGAAGATCAACAATGGAGTAAATGAGACCCAAACTCGCGGATGAAATGTTTTAAACATTCTGCCCAAGTCTGACCCTAACTTCTTCACGAAAGCGGTCAAACTCTCGTGAACATGTAGCAATAAATTATGTTAACCAACTTTTTCCTTACACGAATGCGACATGTCAGTCGCGAACGCAATGCTTCCACAGCCTAGACCTTCGAGAACGCGTTCGCCTACATGCGAATGCAATGAATAACTGACCATCAACACCAAATTCTCTTTCGCGATCGCGTATACACACTCGCGAACACGATGAAATCCACTTGAAACCCTTCGAGAACTCGGCATGGACCCTCTCGAACGCGTAGCTCACAGAACTCATCCTTTCATGAATGCGAGCTCCCCTTTGCGAACGCGAAGGCCAAAATACCTGCAACTGCTGGACTGCTTTTTTCTACAATTTTCTCAACTCCAAGGTCCAATTGACCACCCAAAACTCACCCGAGGCCCTCGGTACCTCAACCAAAAGCACCAACACATCCTAAGACCTCATTCAAACTTGTTCCAATCATCAAAACAACTCAAACAACATCAAATCTGCCAATTCACATTGAATTCAAGCCTAAGTTTTCAAAAAACTTCCGAAACACGCTTTTGATAAAAAACCCGACCAAACCACGTATGAATGATTTACAATTTTGCACACACATCCCAAGTAACATAAGGAAACTACAACAACTCTCGGAATTCCATTCCGGCCATCAGATCAAAATCTCACCTACAAACCGAAAATCGCCAAAATACAAACTTCACCAATTCAAGCCTAATTCTACATCGGACCTCCAAAACCAATTCCGATCTCGCTCCTAAGTCATAAATCACCTCCCGAAGCTAACCAAACCACTGAAAGTCACATTCTATCCCTCTAACATATAAGTCAACATCGGGTTGTTTTTTCCAACTTAACTTTTTTTTAAAGAGACTAAGTGTCTCATTTTCTACCAAATCCATCACGAACACAAACTAATCAACTTGATCACATAAAACATGGATAACAAAGCATAAAGAAGCTGAAATAGGGAAAATAGAGCGATAGTTCATGAGACGACTGGTTGGGTCATCACATCCTCCCCAACTTAAACAAATGTTCATCCTCGAATGAGTCAAGAAACATACGTGAAGCCGCAAATAGGTGAGGATATCTGCTCTGCATCTATATCTTGGTCTCCCATGTGGCCTCTTCCATGAGCCAACCTCTCCACTGCACCTTCACTGAAGCTAATCCTTTGACCTCAACTTCCGAACCTAACGCTCCAAAATGGCTGCTGGCTCAACATCATAAGTCAAATCACCCTCCAACTGAACTGTGTTGAGATCTAGAACATGGGACGAGTCCCTAATATACTTCCAGAGCATAGAAGTATGGAAAACTGGACGCACACTTGACAAGTTGGGTGGCAAGTCAAGCCATAAACCACCTCTCCAATCCTCTGAAGTACCTCAAAAGGCCCAATGAACCGCGGACTCAACTTCCCCTTCTTTCCGAATCTCATAACACCCTTCGTGGGAGAAACCTTCAGCAAGACCTTCTTAGCCACCATGTAGGACACATCTCGAACCTTCTGGTCTGCATAACTCTTCTGCCTCGACTGCGCCGTACGAAGTCTCTCCTGAATTACCTTCACTTTATCTAAAGCATCCTGAACCAAATCTATCCCTAATAGCCTAGCCTCCAAATCTTCAATGCATGAACTATAGCAGCCAACTCTAATTCATGAATGAGGTAGTTATTCTCATGGGGATTTATCTGACGAGAAGCATAAGCAATAACTCTACCCTCCTGCATCAATACACATCTGATCCCTACTCTCAAAGAATCACAGTACACTGTATATGAACCTAAAGCTGATGGCTAAACTAAAATTGGAGTTATGGTCAATGCTGTCTTGAGCTTTTTAACTCTCCTCACACCCGTCCGACCATAAAAATGGAACACCCTTCTGAGTCAACCTGGTCAAGGGCGATGCAATAGATAAGAATCCCTGAACAAACCGACGATAATAACACTCCAAGCCAAGATAGCTACGAATCTCCGCAGCTGAATACCTCCACTAGACACCACGTGCCCCAAGAAAGCCACTGAACTGAGCCAAAACTCACACTTGGAGAATTTTGCATAAATCTTCTCCTCCCTCAATCTATGCAATACCACTCTCAAATGTTCCGCGTGCTCCTCCTGACTATGCGAGTACAACAGAATATCATCAATGAATACCTTGATGAACGAATCAAGATAAGGCCAAAATACTCTGTTTATCAAATGCATAAACGTTGTTGGGGCATTGGTTAGCCCGAAAGACATCACAAGAAACTCAGAATGACCATATCTGGTCCTGAAAGTAGTTTTGAGAATATATGAATCCATGATCTTCAATTGATGATAGCTCGAACGGAGATCAATCTTGGAGAACACTCTCGCTCCATGAAGCTGGTCAAATACATCATCAATGCAAGGTAAGGGATACTTGTTCTTAATTGTCACCTTGTTCAATTGTCTATAATCGATGCATATTCTCATTGTGCCATCCTTCTTCTTCACAAATAGAACGGGTGCACCCCAAGGTGACACACTAGGTCGAATTAACCCATTATTAAAGAGTTCCTGATGTTGTTCCTTTAATTGTTTCAACTCTACTGGTACCATATGATATGAATAAATAAAAATGGGCTGAGTGCCCGACACTAGGTCAATACCAAAATCAATATCCCTGTCCGGTGTCATACCCAGCAAGTCTGCAGGAAAAACATCGGGAAAATCCCTTACAACTAGCACAAAATCAATACTAGGAGTCTCAGCTCCAACATCCCTCACAAACGCTAAATATAAAAGGCAATCCTTCCCAATCATACGTTGGGACTTTAAGAAAGATATCACTCTGATTGGAACATAGTTAGTCACACCATGCTAATCGATCTGCGGTACACCTGGCATAGCCAAAGTAACTGTCTTAGCATGACAGCCTAGAATAGCACGACACGGAGATAACCAATCCATGCCCAGAATGAAATCAAAATCCATCATGCGCAATAGCAATAGATCCACTCTGGTCTCAAAACTCCCCAATAATCACCACACATGACCGGTACACACGGTCTGCAATAATAGTATCGCCAATCGGGGTAGATATATGAACATGTACAGTAAGAAACTCTTTGGGCGTACCTAGATAGTAAGGAAAATACGAGGACACTTAAGAAAAGGTGGATCCGGGATCAAATAGTACAGAGGCATATCTGTGGTAGACTGAAACAATACCTGAAATGACAACATCAGAGGCAATGGCATTGTATCTGCCAAGCATAGCATAAAAATGGGCCTAACCGCCCCTTGATCGACCTCCCCTTCTGAGGCGACCCCTGGTCGGCTGATCCCCGCCCCTAGCTGGATGGGCGGGGGTTGGTGGAGCAACTGCAGCTGAAGTTGATGACTGGCCCCTCTGCTGGGATGAACTAACAATACGGCGGAGACACTGCCTCCTCATGTGACCAAACTCCTCGCACTCATAGCAACTCCCCAACTGGAGATAGGGGCTGAAGGGAACCTCTCGCACCGAAGTGAATGGTAGATGAACTCATTGTAGAAGAGCCATAAACAGATAGAGCACGGGATGAGCTCTATGCTGGAAGGGCACTAAGTGATGAATGGCCCTGGTGCGAACCGTGAGAACCATGACCTGATGAAGCTTCACGGTAACTTGAGTGATTAGACTGTCCATGTCCAAACTGCCGGCCTCTGTTCTGCTGAAACTGGCCCCTCGAAAGAGGACCACTGTGGCTGCCAGATCCTCGAGGCCTCTTGGCCTCCCTCTACGCTTGGTCCTAACGGTGAACCCTCGTAATCTCACAGGCGATATCAATCACCTCCTCGAACGTAGCACCCAACACCATCTCTCTAGTCATAGGAATGCGAAGATGGTAGTTAAGGCCATAAACAAATCTCCTAATCCAGTCATGATCAGTCGGAACCATCCAAACTCCATGACGAGCCAACTCATAAAACCTCGACTCGTACTGCGACACAACTATATCCCCCTGCCTCAACCACTCGAACTCTCTACGCAACTTCTCTCTGCGGAACTGCGGTACATTCTTCTCCAAGAAGAGAGTGGAGAACTGCTTCCAAGTAAGGGGCGTTGCACCAACCAGCCTATGCCTCTCCTATGCTTCCCAACAAGTGAAGGAAGCTCCAGTAAACTGAAAAGTGGTAAATGCCACACCACTAGTTTCAAGAATCCATGCTATTCGAAGTATCCGGTAGCACTTATATAGAAAACCCTGGGCATCCCCGCCCTTTGCACTACTCTATGATGGAGGCTGGAGCCTACCAAACCTCTCAAGCCGACGCTGCTCATCATCCAGAATAACTGGTACTACCTACTCCTGAGTTGGTGCAACCGGCTAGGCTGGATGTTCTCGGTGTCTAGAGTCCCTGTACAGGGGTCTGAATACCTCCCCCATTATATTTAGTAGCTGTGGTCGTAGTAGCTGAGACCGCTTGAGCCAAACCGGTACACACTGATAATATTTGAGATAGAGCCTCCTGAAGGCCTGGGATCACAATAGGCACAGCCGGTGCCTGAGTTGGTGCTATTGTTGCATCCACAATGGGACCCAGTCCTGAACTAGGGCAGTTAGATGATCTGTATGTGCTGCCTCTGCTGCTCTGCACCTACCATGACCACGACCGTGTCGTCGGTCTCTGGTGACCGCAGCTAGTGGAACTAGTGGTAGTCCACCCCGTCCTGTAGTGCGTGTCATCACCATCTGTGAGAGAATAGAACAACAAAAGTTAAGTTCTCGGATCAACAAACTCTCACGATAAGAATTTAAAAAATGTGAAGTTTTCTAAAGGTCCTGTAGCCTCTCGAGGAAAGAAACAGACGTCTTTATACTGATCCGCGAGACTCTATTGAATCGGCTCATGACTCGCGAGACCTATGTAACCTAGGCTCTGATACCAACTATGGTTACTTACTTCAAACTGGTGAAAATGCTACTCTGCGACGCGTTTGCCTTTCGAATTGGCCTCTACTCGCGTTGAATTTAGTTAAAATCATAGCGAATACGTCACAATATGCTAAGGGAACAAGGACAAGTGAAAACAACCAAAAAGTACCAAAAATCCTGAAATTAGCAAAACCCGAATGCCGGTCGTGATGGCGCCCAGTACATTACTAGGCAAGCCAGACCAAATTATCAAACTACAACCCTTTTTCATTTAATGAATCATTTGCTAACACAATTTAATTACTCATTATCATATTAAGTGCTTAAACAACAATATAGATATGCAGAAGTCAATAAAACATCAAAGACTACACAACCCACACTAATCTGGTGTCACGAGTCTAGAGCCTCTAATACAAGTCTGAACAATCTACTACATGAATAGTCTAGAAATGCGAAAAAAATATAAGATAGAAGGGAGAAATCTGGGCTGCGGACGCCGAACAACTACCACAAAATCCCCACTGAAGGCTGGAAAATAGTCGAAAGTTTTCACTCGGCCTCTCAATCACCTGAATCTGCACACAAGGTGTAGGGAGTAATGTGAGTACGCCAACTCAGTAAGTTACTAAAGTAAATAATGGACTGAAAACAGTGACGAGCAGACCAAAATTATATAATATATATATAGTAGAAATATCATAACAGGGCCCCTCATGCAAAAAATCCCCCAAAATATGGCCCCTCGGGCAGCCTCTCAGTCATACATGACTCAACTCTAGTCACACAATATTCACTATCAACACTCGGCTCACTATTAACTCATGCTAGTAGAAATCATAATAACCTCTGCGGCGCTTAGCCCGATCAATATATTTACGGTCGATTACGCTCACTCGGGGTGTGCAGACTCCGGAGGGGCTCCTATAACCCAAGCATCATATCGCCGCAGCACGCAACCCGATCCAATATATATACCATTGTAGCGTGCAGCCCGACCCATATAAGTAATGTTGCGGCATGCAGCCAAATCCATAATATATATACATATAATATCCTCACTATAAGGTTCTCAACCTCTCTCCATCATTAGCCTCATAGCTTGTCGGGCATCACAACAGAAATTAGGGAACTCAACCCAAACAATCCTCTTAATAGGAGTAGAATGATAAAACCTAGTTTAAAATATTTAATAGGTAAAACATGACTGAGGATATGCTTTTTAATAGGTAACGTGAGGAGGAACAATTAAAAATTCCCCAAAGGGTTTTCTACAGACCGGCACAAGGCCCTAAACATGGCGTAAAGCCCATAATATAGTATAAGGATACAAAATCCAAAATAATATAACATTTCCAAATAATGTACGCGGCTCAATAGTCGCTACGGGACAGACCAAATCACAATCCCCTACCAGTGCACACCAATACGCTCGTCATCTAGCATGTGCGTCACCGCATTTATCAAATCAAGTGAAATACCGGGGTTTATACCTTCAGTTCCAAATTTACAATGGTTACTTACCTCAAACCGGTGAAAATGCTACTCCGCGACACCTTTGCCTCTCGAATCGGTCTCTACTCGCGTTGAATCTAGTCAAAATCAAAGCGAATACGTCACAATATACTAAGGGAACAAGGCCCAAGCAAAAACAACCAAAAAGTAGCAAAAATACCAAAATTAGCAAAATCCAAGTCCCGGGCCCACTTCTCGAAACTAAAAAAATTTCACATTATTAGAACCTTATCACCAAGAGTCTATGCATATAAAGAACACCAAAGTAGGAATCCAATTGACCCCTCAAATCCCAAATCAAAAATCCAAAAATCTCAAGCCCTAGTTCCTCCATTTCTAACTTAAGTTCCATGAATTCCTAGGTGGGTTTCACAATATAATCGGGTTTTAAGTTCATATACCTTACCTCCAATAGATTGCCCTTGAACCCCTCTTCATTTCCTTCAAAAAAAGCTTTCAAGAAGATCAACAATGGAGTAAATGATCCCCAAACTTATAGATGAAATATTTAATTACATTCAGCCTAGATCTGACCTTCCTTCTTCGTGAACACAGTTAACCTCTCGGAACGCGTAGCATAAAATTACGTTGACCAACTTTTTCCATATGTGAACGCAACATGCCAGTCGCGAATGCAATGCTTCCACAACCTAGACCTTCGCGAATGTGTTCGCCAACACGCGAACGCAATGAATAACTGACCGTCAACCCCAAATTCTTTCGCGATCGCGTATACATACTCGTGAACGCGATGAAATCCTCTCACAAGCCTTTGCAAATGTGAAATGGACCCTCACATACATGTAGCTCACAGAACTCAGCCCTTCGCGAACGCGAGCTCCCCTTCGCGAACGTGAAAGCCAAAATACCTTTAACTGCTGGACTGATTTTTTCTTCAATTTTCTCAACTCCAAAAATAATCCGATTGACCACCTGAAACTCAGCTGAGCCCTGGGACCTCAACCAAAAGCACCAACACATCCTAAGACCTCATTCAAACTTGTTCTAATCATCAGAACACCTCAAATAACATCAAATCCGCCAATTCGCATCGAATTCACGCCTAAGTTTTCTAAAAATTTCTGAAACACGCTTTTGATAAAAAGTCCGACCAAACCACGTCCGAATGACTTAAAATTTTGCACACACATCCCAAATGACGTCACGAAACTACAACAACTCTCAAAATTCTATTCCGACACTCGAATCAAAATTTCAACAACCAACCGGAAATCGCTAAAATACTAACTTCACCAATTCAAGCCTAATTCTACATTGGACATTCAAAACCTATTCTGATCACGCTCCTAAGTTATAAATCACCTCCCGAAGCTAACTGTACCATCGGAAGTCACATCCGAGCCCTCTAACACATAAGTCAACACCTGGTTGACTTTTCCAACTTAACCTTTTTAAGAAAAGACTAAGTGTCTCATTTTCTACCAAATCCACCCCGAGTGCAAACTAATCAACTTGGTCATATAAAATACGGATAAC
This sequence comes from Nicotiana benthamiana, assembly GCA_034376525.1. NCBI lineage: Eukaryota > Viridiplantae > Streptophyta > Magnoliopsida > Solanales > Solanaceae > Nicotiana > Nicotiana benthamiana. The sequence continues at coordinate 99,014,131 of CM067338.1, forward strand.
GAAGCATAAAGAAGCAGAAATGGGAGAAACGGAGCGATAGTTCATGAGACGACTGGCCGGGTTGTCACACTTATAGATCATATGAAGACAACTTTACCGTTGCTATTTATATTATATTAAAAACATTTTAGAATCAAAGCCTTAGTGCAACTAGAACAGTTATTTCATGTAAGGTTCCAGGGCACGAAAATAACTTTGTACAACAAAATGCAAAAACACTTTTACATACAAACGGTCTATGTGATTCATTCTTTCTTCAAACCTTACACACAAAGAGAGCCTAAGTACGTCGAGCTGATCTTTTACTAAAATTAAAAAGAGATGCCAGTCACGAGGACTTCAATTTGGGTGTTTGCTATAGGGAGGGAGTGGTCCAATCTAGTTTTTAGGTGGGATGACAAAAGTAGGGCATAGGACCAATAGAAGAAAGAACAAAAGAGAGTCAATGCCCTTATACAACAAGACAAATCCCTATTAAAAAACCTTTTTAGTTCCTCTGTTCCCACACAATCCATGTGCCTTTGTTTTTCTATTTCCCCCATAAATACTCTCCCTTCTTCCCATTCATCCCCACACAACTCAAAAAAACAAAACTTAAAGCTACCCCAATTGAACCTTTTCCCCCCTTAATTCTTCTCATATCAAGAACCAAAATGGCTCTAAAGAAATCAAGCAAACACTTTACTCAAACTACAGCCTTCAAACAAATTATGAAAAGATGTTCAAGCTTTGGAAATAATGAGAATGGATTCCCTCAAGATGTCCCAAAAGGCCATTTTGTAGTATATGTGGGTGAAAATAGAAGCAGATACATAATTCCCATTTCTTGGTTGACAAATCCTGAATTTCAAAATTTGCTTCAAAGGGCTGAAGAAGAATTTGGATTCAATCATGATATGGGACTTACTATCCCTTGTGATGAAGAGGATTTTTGCTCCCTAATATCAATGTTCAGATAAAAAAATTGAAGGACCTGAGTTGATGATCTTTTCTTCTATATTTGAGCCGCAACTGATGAGATGAAAAGTAAGATTGCGTACAAAAAACCTACTGTTGTTCAGTCTTCCTTCTGAGTCTGTATAACGCGCATAATAGAAACTTAGTACACCGAACTAACTTTTAATTAATCAGACACTACGAAGATGATGATGACCAAGCTTGGTTGAGCAGCTAAGTACATCAAGTGAACAGTTAAATGTAATTAATCAGAAAGAAACCCCATCTAACTCTTAGGGGCGAGCTTGTACAATCACAGACTTAATATTTTGATCAACGGTGTTAAATTCGCACCCGTTTAAAAATTCTCGGTTTTACTGTTCATGAGCAAAAAGAGATATTGCACAAATACTTTTTATGCACCTGTCCGTTTGGGTTAGAGTTTGCACCTTTTTTTCTTTAATCTCTGTTTTACTCTTTCTTCACGAACAATTTAAAATGAGCGCATGAACTCAAAAACAACGGTACAGTAAATTGCACAAATTAGATGAATAGCATGGCAAATTAATTTGGAAAATCGTTAATGCAAGCGACGTGCAAATTATGCTAAACTTTAACGTGGAAAACATAAATTTCAATGTGACGTTAATGATTTCATGATAAGATGATATTACTTCCTTCTTTCATCATTTTTGTCAAAGATATTGTTTAGCAAAAACGCCTTTGTAATATCAGCGCATCACGTTGTATAACGTTTATGCTCAATCAGCTTTCTTTTTGTTTTTATTTTTTTGTTTTTATGAAAGATTGCATTGACTCTTCACTTGAGTCAATGGAAGGATTGCCTTTATTCCAAGTCACTTGAGAAAAGATCATTCTTAGCCCGCACTAAAATTTATTTGTATCCGTGTCATGACTCGAAATTGTAAAAATAGTAGGGTATAGCTAGTTTTCGGACTGGTTATTCAAAAATAATAAATATTTACCAAGTCAATAAAAAATAGTCATTATTTTGTTGCAATAGAGACATGTCCAGCATAATATACTGGAGTTCGGTCACCTGTGTATGAACTCCAACATATTATGCTGGACTTGTATACTTTGCTCTCCCCCCACCCCCTCCGGCGACCCCTCTCCCCCTCCGGCGACCCTTCTCCGGCGACCCTCTAAGTAAGTTCTCTCTCTTCTGTTTCTCTCCTCTCTCTCTCCTCTATATCCACTACCCAGCCCTCACCCCTACCCCCCACCCCTACCCCCTGCCAAGCATAACTCCGGTGGCCCCCCTTCTCCGACGACCCCCCAGTAAGGCAACCCCTCCCCCTTTCCCGAGCTAGGCAGCCCCCCTCATTTTTTTGTGCATGATTTTCAGGTACAATCCACGGCGGACAAGGAGAGACGGCATATGGACGTGAAGAGCAAAGCGACACCGGACAAAGTGTGCAAGAGCTAGCAGTAAATGATCTCGGGCGAATCAAAGCATACTTTCAGGTTTTTTCATCGGGAGTTGGTACCTCCCGACCTCCCTTTTTTTACTCTGTACATCCTTTTACATTTTCTATCTAAGCACCGTTTGTGTGGTTTACTTTGTCGATTCCTAGCTTGCATCCTTTTGCGCACTCCGCTGTATTACGTGGGTGTATCACTGTTTTCCGTAATCGGTTGGGGATAGTAGCTGCGGCGGGAGATGGTAGAGTAAGGTCATGTCCTCGGGGGACAGGGGTGGGGGCAGGGGCGAGCAGGGGGCTGGGAGCGGTTCTGCGGGTAGGGCCGAAGCCAAGGGTGGGAAGAGGGTAGCGGACGCTCATAGATTAAGGATCGGGTCGTGGAGCGTAGGCACTCTGATGGGTAAGTCCATTGAGTTGGCGAAGGTGCTTCAAGAAGAGGGGGGTTAATATAGCCTGTGTCTAGGAGACTAGGTGGAAAGGGTCGAAGGCGAGGAATGCAGACGGGTTTAAGTTGTGGTATTCTAGGGTCGTGAGAGGTCAGAATTGAGTGGGCATATTGGTTGATAGGGGATCTAAGGGACTCTGTGGTCGAGGTTAGGCGAGTGAATGATAGGTTAATGCCTATTAAGTTGGTTATTGGGGTTGCATCCTCAACGTCATCAGCGCCTACGCGCCGCAATCGGGCTTAGACGAGGAGGTTAAGAGGTGCTTTTGGGAGACTTGGATGATATGGTGAGTAGTATTCCCCAATCTGAGAAGTTAGTTATTGGAGGGGACTTTAATGGTCATATTGGGGCTAATGCTGGTAGTTATGGTGAGGTGCACGGTGGCTTCGGCTTTGGGGTTAGGAACGGAGGAGGCACGTCACTGCTTGATTTCGCCAGGGCTTCCGAGCTTTTGATTGCGAACTCGACATTTCAGAAGAGGGAGGAGCATTTGGTCACCTTCAAGAGTTCGGCGGCGAGGACTCAGATTGATTACCTCCTCCTCAGAAGGAGCGATAGGGGTATGTGCAAGGACTGCAAGGTTATTCCGGGAGAGTCCCTTTCGACTCTTCATAGACTCCTAATGATGGATGTCGGTATCTGGGTGAAGAGGAAGAGGAGGGGTGCTCGGGGACAACCGCGGATTAGATGGGGTGGTTGAATAAGGAGAAAGCACAGGAGTTGGAGAGGAGGTTAGCTGAGGGCGGAGCTTGGAGAAGTTCTGGGGAAGCGGATGTTATGTGGTCAGAGACGGTGAACATGGTTAGGGAGGTAGCATGGGATGTGCTCGGAGTAGCAAAGGGCTATTCATGCAGGCATCGGGGTGACTGGTGGTGGAATGATGTAGTCTAAGTGAAAGTGGAGGTGAAGAAGGCAGCGTTTGCTAAGATGGCAGGGAGTACAAGCGAGGAAGAAAGGAGAGGGAACAGGGAGATCTACAAGGCGGCGTGGAAAGAAGCAAAGATGGCGGTTATGGAAGCAAAAAATGCGGCGTTTGGTTGCATGTACGAGGAACTAGGGGAGAAAGGCGGGGACATGAAGTTATTCCCATTAGCTAAAGAAAGGGAAAGGAAGGCACGTGATCTTGACCAAGTTAGGTGCATCAAGGCGAGGATGGTAGAGTTCTGATGGGGGAGTCTCAAGTCAAGAAGAGGTGGCAGGCATACTTTCGAGACTTACTTAACGATGTGGGGGATCATAACATAGAGCTAGGGGAGTTGGGGTATTCAGAGCAACATAGAGACCTTGGGTACTGCAGGCGCATTAGGGCGGAGGAGGTCATGGGGCCTTTGCGTAGGATGAGTAGGGGTCGAGCGACCGGGCCTGACGAGATCCCGTTAGAGTTCTGGAAATGCATGGGTAGGTCAGGAGTGGAGTGGCTCTCCAGGTTGTTCAATGCGATCTTCAGGAACAAAAAGATGCCGGAAGAGTGGAGGTGGAGTACAGTGGTGCCCTTGTACAAGAACAAAGGTGACATCCAGTGCTGCAACAACTATAGGGGTATCAAATTAATAAGTCATACCATGAAGGTCTGGGAGCGGGTGATCGAGCAAGGGTGAGGGAGATGATATGTATATCTGTGAACCAGTTCGGTTTCATGCCAGGTCGCTCCACTACAGAAGCTATCCACCTTGTTAGGAGGCTGGTGGAGCAGTTCAGGGATAAGAAGAAGGACCTGCACATGGTGCTTATCGACTTGGAGAAGGCGTATGACAAGGTCCCAAGGGAGGTGCTATGGAGGTGCTTGGAGGCGAAGAGCGTGCCAGAAGCCTACATCAGAGTAATTATGGACATGTACGATGGAGCTAAGACTAGGGTTATGACGATGGATGGCGACTCAGACCATTTTCTAGTGGTTATGGGGCTCCATCAAGGATCGACGCTTATCCCTCTCTTGTTTGCCTTGGTGATGGATGCTCTTACCCGGCATATTCAAGGGAATGTGCCTTGGTGTATGCTATTTGCTGATGACATAGTCTTGATAGACGAGGCGAGGGTCGGTGTTAATGAGATGTTAGAGGTATGTAGACAGGCTCTCGAGTCTAAGGGTTTCAAAATAAGCAGATCTAAGACAGAATACCTGGAGTGCAAGTTTAGCGCCGAGCCGAGCGAAGTAGGCTGGGACGTGATGATTGGATCTCAGGTCATCGCCAAGAGGGACAGTGTCAGATATCTTAGGTTGGTGATTCAGAGGGACGGAGAGATTGATGGGGACGTCACTCACCGTATAGGAGCGTGGTGGTCAAAGTGGAGGCTTGCATCAGGAATCCTGTGTGACAAGAAAGTTCCACAGAAACTCAAGGGGAAATTTTATAGAGCTGTGGTTAGACCGGCCATGTTGTATGGGGCATAGTGCTAGCCAGTGAAGAACTCTCATGTTCAGAGGATGAAGGTTGCGGAGATGAGGATGCTCAGGTGGATGTGCGGGCTCACCAGTTTATATAAGATTAAGAATGAAGTTATTCGAGAGAAGGTGGGGGTGGCCTCGGTGGATGAGAAGATGCGAGAATCGAGGCTGAGGTGGTTCGGGCATGTACGGAGGAGAAGTCCTGATGCCCCGGTGAGGAGTTGTGAGCGGCTGGCGATGGTCGGCGCACGGCGAGGCAGAGGGAGGCCGAAGAGGTATTGGGGAGAGGTGATTAGGCCTGACATGGCTAGAATGCGGGTTTCTGAGGACATGGCCCTTGATAGGAAAGTCTGGAGGTCTACTATCAGGGTTGTAGGATAAGGGCCCCTAGAGTTTTTCGTCCTCCTCACCCGGGGTTGGGTGAGGCTTGGCAGGGCTATCCATAGATGATTGTGTATTGGATTGTGTCTCCCTTATTATTGTATGCTATTTATGGTAGTTACTGTCTGATATTATTGCATGCTATTTTATTTATGGTTCTTATGTTTAGATAATTATTTATGCTATTTCTTCTGAAGCTACTAATGTTTTTCTGTTGTTGTTTTTGTTTTTGTTGTTCCTTTCCTTCACTGAGCCGAGGGTCGATTGGAAACACCCTCTCTGCCCTTTCGGGTAGGGGTAAGGCCCGTCTACATATTACCTTCCCCAGACCCCACCTTGTGGGACTATACTAGGTAGTTGTTGTTGTTGTTGTTGTTGTTGTATATACTTTGCTGGCTCCAATATAATATACTGGACCACTATACTTGCTGGAACTCGAGTATATTATGCTAGAGTTGTAGTGTACTTATGATGGAACTCCATCAAATTATGCTGGAGTTCCAGCATACTTATCTTGGAACTCCCGTATAATATGCTGGAGTTCAAGTTCTAGAACTCCAGCATAATATACTGGAGTATTTTTTGGGTTTGAACAGTATTTTCGCTTAGATTTATCTCTACATAAAAAGTGGCTAAATTTTGATTATTTTTGAAATTGAGCTATTTTTGAACGACCAATTGTAAATGCTAATTTTCAATTTCTCCCCTCGAAATTCTCACTTTCCGGACAGTGATGGCGCCTAACATCATACTTTCTAGGCAAGCCAATATTAGAGTGTTATCAATCAATTTTCTTTACGTTTCAATGATTAAGAGTAAACAAACTAAAACAAGTAGAAATTATTGCAGAAGCGAATAAACAACCTCTAGCTATATCAACACACACACACACACACACACATATATAGACACACACATACACACACACACCTTATTAAAACAATATTGTTATTATTACTATCTAGAATTCGGTGTCACAATCCATGAACATAATATATTTTTTTACAAACATCAGTCTCAAAGAAATTACAACTGTTTAGGAAATAATGAAAACAGTAATGTAGAGATGTAGAACGGGATGCCAAGGCCTGCGGATGCCAGCAGGATTACCTTGGGTCTCCATATCATGCTTATTTCTCCAGTCGCAGCGTGCAACTCGATCCCACCATATCAGAATTAATCACACAATGAGAATAGGAATTTCACAATTAGCTCAAAGTCTTCACAATATTTAAACCTTGAACTAAAGCAATCGGAATGTTGTACAATTATGAAACTTTACTCAAATTATACTACTCAGCGAAACCAACCCAAAATTTACCATAAAATACTGATAACTGACTTGAGCTAATAATATGAGACAGTGAAACTATGGAACAGCTAATACCTTCAATAATGAAAAACAATGTCTGACTAGTAGCAATTAAGCATGAAAATACAAGTGAAATATGTAGCAGCTAAGGCAAGAAACAATATATTATGAATGGGAAGAAAATAGGAAAAACTCATAAATCGCTAGCGCATAGGTACTCGTCACCTCATCTATGCCACCCACATAGATTTTCACATAGCAATTAAGTCGGCGATCCCTAATCCCTCGAGGAAAAGTTAGACATGAAACTTACCTCGCTTCAACGACTAACTCAAAGCTGAATCACTATTTTTCCCTGCACACAAGTCTCTGGACCAATAGTTACTAGCAAATTACTTACCAAACAATTCAATTCAAGCTTTGAGAACCACACATGATTATAAGGAATTCAATTTAGGTCATTTTTTAAAAACGGCAATAAAAGTCAACATCCGGACCCGCTTGATCTAAATTCAAAATTCAGACAAGAACCCGATTATCCATTCACCCCAAGCTTGGATGTACAGTTAGTTTTAGAATTTGACCTCAATTTGAGATTTAAATCACCAAATTTTAAAATCTTTGGTTTCTACCCAATAATCCCTAATTCCACCATGAAAAATCTTTGATTCTAGGTTGAAATCTTGTCAAATGAATTGAAAAATTGAAAGAAATGAGTTATGAATCACATACATATGATTTGTGGAAGAAATTACCTTTGGAAAATCGCCTCTTGTGGTTTAGATTTTGAAAATTTAGGAAATGAATAAAAAATCTAGTCTAAGTCCTTTTTACACAGCTGCAGGTGTCGCGTTTTTGACCTGAGCTTCGCAAATATGAAGGTACCATCACAAATGCGAGGTCCTTCATACCTCTATTGCTTTCGCAAATGTGAACATAGTTCTCCACAAATGCGACAAGAAGACCACATTTGCGATCACTACTTTTCCAATCTTCACTTCACAAACGGGAAGAATTCCTTGCAATTGTGAGGTCTATTTAGCCCAACTACTCTTCGCATTTGTGATACGAGCCTTGCAAATGCGGAACTTGCAGGGTTCGCAACTATGATGCCTAATCTCGCAAATGGGAGATCAAAGCCCTGTAATAATATTGTTATACCAGCAAAATTTTCTAAGTTCAAAGCATCCTGTAGCCTATCCGAAACTCACTCGAGCCCTCGGGGCTCCAAACTAAACATGCACATAAGTCTTAAAACATCATACGAACTTGCTCATGTGATCAAATTACCAAAATAGCACCTAGAACTATGAATTTAGCACTAAATCTTATGAAATTATTAAGAATACTTTGAAATTCCTATTTTCTTAACCAGATGCAGAAATCATGTCAAATCAACTTCGATTTTCACAAAATTCCACAGACATGATTTAAACCCGTACGGGCCCTGAAACCAATATACGATCCGATACCGACAAGATCAAATATCAACTAAATTCTTAAAACCATTTTATTTTCAGTCTTTCAAAATTCATCAATAATTCATTTCTCGAGCTAGGTACCTCAAAATTCGATCAGGGCTTACGCCCAAGTTTCATATATTGATACTGACCCATCGGAACTGTCAAAATATAAGCCCGGATCCGTTTACTCAAAATATTGGCCGAAGTTAACTAAAAAAACCTCTAAAGGAAAAAATTATTATTTTTCTCAACTTTCAAAATAAAAGTTTTTTGGAAATACGCCCGGATTGAGCTCGCATATCGAGAAGGAATAAGATAAGGTTTTAAAAGCCTCAGAACACAGAATCGAGTTATAAAACATAAAAACCTTTTGGGTCATCACAATCTGATAGTAAGAAATATATATATATAATTTTTATATTTTTCGTATATAAAATACAGATGTAGATATCTATATATTAGATTAAAAGCACGAAGCCCCTATTGAAATATCGTTCGCCTTTTTTACCTTTTCAAAATTAATTTCACATTTGACAAAATAGTCATTTAATTATTTTCCTAATATTTATGATATTAAAATCAGCTAAAATTTTATTTAAGAAGATCCTAATATTTAGGTCTTCAAATTAACTTAAAATTTACCTTATTATTTTTTCTTTATTTGATTAATTTTTATAAATATTCTCTTAATGTTTAGTATGTGGCCATTAAATTTTTTTAATTCTTAGCCTCTAAGGTATATAATAGTATTGTTTTCTCCAAATTTACAATAATTGATTACCTAAAAATATGGAACATCCATCAATAAGTATGTTCACTTTTTCCTGTTAAATTTTTTATAGTTTTAATTTAATCTTAACTTTAAATTTCTAGAAGTCTGAACTAAAATAGTGTAAATTTAGAAATAAATTAAGCTATAACCATATTATGTGAATTTGGAGCTACAATTAATTTTTATACCTAAGTTAAACTAATATAGTTGGAACTCTTAAAATAATTATAAATTTGTCACCCCTCACCCCCTGATAATTTTGAAAATTTAATCTCAACGTTGTGAACTCTTAAAATTTTATAATTGTTTTTAGCAGAGTACATTCAAAGTGAGTTTAGGATAGAATTTACTTTTATTTGGTATTGAATAAGTGTGCAAAGGAAAAAAATTATCTATAAAAATTCAGATAACTTTTGACATACGAGAAGAGGTTCCTTTGGCTAACTTTGAATGAAAAACTTTTTCTTTGTAATGACATTATGAACGTAAAATTTATATCGAGATGATGGATGAGATACAACGATATAAATTATTTGTATCCTATATAATAGAATATTTATAATTATAAATACAATAGAACTGATTATACTAAATTCATTCAGAAAATGTTAAATTTAGCTATATATATATCAATATACTAATATTTTTTTCATCATTTAAACATATATTGTATTTAATTTTACGTCCATTGTTATTTTTTAATAATTGTGTATACATTTTATATCGATTAAAGTGATGCACACGTGCAGCACAGGTACATTAATACTAATATATAAAAAATATGCAAACAATATATAATTTTTTAACTATTAATTTTAGAATAGTTATACAATATCATTTTCCCAAATTATTTGTATTTCACTTTAAACATTCTTTTTCACCCAACACAGAAAGCATAACACTACCAAAACTCTTTATCTTTTTCTTTTTTCACTTTCTTAGTTTTATTACATAGAGGATATGTAGGAAAAAGAAAATATGCAAGGGGATTACAAGATAAGGAATCGGATCTGTACCAATAAGATGAAAGTTCATGTATCCATCCAACCGAGCTACTAAGATTTCCCACAAAAATTATTTAGAAGATGAATGCAGCTTGGTTAAGGTAAATAATCACATGAAGAGTCGGATTCAACCTACATACAATGGGCTCATACTCAACTGAATTCAAAACTTTCGACACAAAATATAAATAAAAATTATTAAGAAATTATTAAAATTTCAACAAATATCAAATTTAGAATCTTTAATTTTAGGCGTAAAATTTATTCTATGCTAAAAGGCTTAAACATTGAATTTATCAAAGTCTAAATTCTAAATCCACCTCTAATGACCATTATATTTGTTTATCAAAGTAAAGCGGATCACTAATTATTTACAATCAACCGTAAAGACGTATACTTCCACTAATATATTGAGATCTCTATGAATGTGTTCGTCTAAAGCTTTTAAACTAAATTTTGCCCATTAAGTGGAAGCCATCAATGTGGAGAATTTCTGCTTAAATTTTCCCTATATCGCCTTATACCCACTTAATGCTGCAGTGTGGACCGGGCCCGCCCGGTATCGGATCAGGACCGCAGTCCAAATGGGCTAAACGGGCCTGGTGGGCCGGTCTCAGTATACCGGTCCCAGATGGTGCAAAAGGCCTGTGGCAGACTGATCTGCTTCATGGAGCCCACGAGCCCGGGATCGCTAAGCCCGGCACCGGCAGGCGGGCTTGGGCCGGTTCAACCGGACCCAACGGGCCTAACGGATTCCAATGACTATTTTTAAATTTGTTTTTTAAAAAAAGACCAACGGTCAGATTTTTAAAATCTAGCCATTGGCCTTCAAAATTGATCCGTTGGCCACTTTAGAAAATAGTCATTTGGCCCCCAAACTTTATTTTAACCCCAAACTTTATATAATTACACTTTTTTCCATTTCTCAATTATAAATACCCCCTCATTCTTTCATTTTTACTCACCAATTCATCAATCTCTCTCAATCTATATCTAATTTCTCTTTTTTAATTGCTTACTTTATTATTGCAATTTCGTGAAAATTTGTGAAGTTGGTTAATTCAAGTATTCAAGTCTTCAACGATTTTCAATATTCAAGAAGTTGTTCGGCAATTCGATACACTCGTTCCAACTCTTAAGTTTTAAGAATATATTTTTGTGTGTTTTAGTTTGCATAATTGTAATTAATATGGCATTTTCTTTGAAGGAAAATGTTTTGTGGTAAGGGAAAAGCTAAAATTGGTGAAAGTAGTCGCCAACCTACTACCCTTCCCCTTCCCCCCGGCTCCGCGACCTTCTTCATTTACCCGTCCTGCTGCTCCTATTATTTTTGATAGTGATAACTCTTGTTTTCAATTTTGCGATAGTCAATTTTGCCATAATATTGCGCACCAGGTCAACAATTAAATGAAGAAGTTATGAATGTTCTTTATCCTAATGAAACTATCTTAGAAAATAATGAGAGAAATGAGGATGTACATGAAACCCAACCGGATTTAGATGATACACCTACTTGTCCTGCTATTAACCCAACTAATGCCTTGCCCGACCCACCTATAGAAACCCCTACTTTTAATAGACAACATTCTAAACGACTCGAAACATCAATTGTTTGGAATTATTTTACTCAAGTAAGAGAACAAAATAAGGCTAAGCGTAAAACTTGTGGGAAATTGCTAGCGCATAAATATACTGGAGACCGTAGCGGTGCCGGTAGTTTGGTTAGGCACATAAAAACACACCCTACAGATAAAGTTAAAGATTTACAAATAAAAGCACATCAAGAGGAGACAAGTGTAGATACTACGGTTAATCCTAGTACTGGTTCAAATCTAGTTCAACCAGGAATTAACACTGTGACTGGTGGTATGTTATATTATGATCCTAATAAAGATCGTGAAAAATTAGCAAAGATGGTTACCGTTATATGCATACCTTTTAGTTTTCCTTCTAACCCTCATTTTGTGCATTATATAAGAAGAATTTTTAATCATACTTACAAAGGTTGGCCTTGCGCAATAGTTAAGAGTGATATTTACAAATATAAACATGAATATGATCAATATTTGTGCTATTTATTTACTCATATAACTAATCAGATTTATATTATTAGTGATATTGGTAGAAGTAATAATGGCTGTGATTATCTAACTGTTGCAAGTTATTAGATAAATGAGGAGTGGATAATGCAAAAACGCATTATTGCTTATAGAATAATTAATTCATGTCACATAGGTAAGTTTATTACTAACACTGTTACGATATTTGTAGATATTTTTGCATTAGAAATAAAATAATGGCAATTTCTATGAATAATGCTTCTGGTAACACTAGTGATATAGGCATACTTACAACAACACTGAATCCTGCATTTAGTAATTATTTCCATGTGAGATGTATTTGTCATATTTACCATTTAATTGTTCGGTGATACTATGAGAATTTTAAATTTAAAAATTGAAAAGGTTAGAATGGTTCTTAATTGGTTTTTTTATTCAAACCGCAGGAGTAGACTTAGAGTGTATTTTAAAAAAATGTGATGAATATGGCCTTAGAGAAAGAAAGGTTCCTAAACCTTGTCCGACTAGATGGAATTATATGTACGAAAGTTTAGTCGTTGCATATGAATATAGAAACTGAATTAATGCAACGTTTAATGCTCGTGTTGAGGGTGAGGATGATGATGAAATCCTTACAAATCAAGAGTGGACGAATGTTAAAATTCTTATAGATTTTTTAGAATATTCTCAAATTGCTACTAATACATTTTCTATGCATATACTATATATATATATATATATATATATATATATGCGCGCACACACACACTAAATACTACATATATATATATACTAACATACTATTTATACTATATATACTATATATTAAACTATATAAACCCGTGTAAGTAAATATATATAACATGCTATATATACGATGTATTAAACTATATGTACTATATATACCTTAAAATGAAGTATATATGTAGTGTGTATGTATGTATATAGACAACATATATATACATATTCTAAGATATATTTTATATATAATACACCCTTATATAGACATATATATAAGGCTATATAATAGTATACCCCTTATATTTATACTCTACGTACGATATATATTATATATGTTTATATAGCTATATATAAGTAATTTATACTAGTATATATATATTTTACAAAAACGTGGCTTAGATAAATTTTTGTTTTAAAAAAAATAGCCCGGAACGAAAAACGCCCGTTAGGCCTACGAGCCCGGCCCATTTAGCCTGGGATGATGTGGACTTAGGACCACCATGGATCAATTTCACCCATTGGAATTGAGAAGACCGGGACTGTTTGGATCGGAACCGTCAAGCCCGGCCCATTTAGGCCCGTTTGGCCCGGCCCCGGCCCAGAATGCAGCTTTATACCCACTGCCATGATAGCCGACGACTTGCTTCAGTAGCCGTACATTTCTTATGCTTCTTTTATTTGCTTCTAACATCTGCATTTTAAGTGAATGAAAATATTACGTTATATTAATATTATTTTTTTTAAAACAATTTGATAGTATGTAAACACGCACACACAAAATGAGAATTATTAGTTTCAATGATGTAATCGAGATGTTCAGGCGTTGTTGAACACACAATATTCTGGTGAGCACATGCTACTAATATGAGAAGTTTTATTTTGTGTCTCATATAATTGATATGAATTGTATAAGATTTCTTTTTATCTTATAAATTTGTGGATCTCAATATTATATTTTGGGTTCATAAAAATTTGGATTTATAAATTTGTAAAACAAAAAAAAATCTCGTATAATTAGTATCAATTGTACGAGACATAATAAAATTTTCCCAACCCATATGGCACTCGACTTTCCAATCAATTCAATGATTTAGATTTTGAAACAATATATATATATATATATATATATATATATATATATATATATATATATATATATATATATATATATATATATATATATATATATATATATATATATATATATATTATAACACCATCTGGTCAATATTTAACTAATTAATATTGCATATGAATTTTAGATGAAAGTGAAGACGTTAAGACAACCTTGCCACAAACAGATTCAAATATGTTTGATGAAGATGAAAATAAAAAGTATACTGCCTTTAGAGATGGAAAGTCAGAATTGAATCTTTACTAAGAGGAACCAAAACTAGATCTTGAGAAGTTTGAAAAGATGGATATTGACATGTATTCGAAGTATCATTCTAGAAAATATCCCGATCATTCAATGATGGTGCCTGATGTACTTAATATTCTCATTACTATTGTAGCATCAAAATCAACATTTAGCATTGGTAGCGTGTTCTTACAACGTACGTAAGTTGCATTTATTATGAAAATGCCCAACAAACTTGCTACTACTTGAAATTGCCTACATACGTTCTTCCAAACTCAAACTGGTAATATTTTTTATGTGAATTTAAATATTATTAATTTTTTAAATTAAATTATTTTTAATATTTAACTAACTAATATTGCATATGAATTGTAGATGACAGTTAAGATGTTAAGACACCCTTGTTACAAGCGGATTCAAATGTATTTGATGAAGATGATATGCTGGATATCTCATAAGCATAATGAATGTTCTCTTGAATAGTTCGTGTTAAGCTTTTACTTTTAGTGAATGAAATATAGTCTTGTCTTTTATTTTATAGTATTTATTTTGATATATTGGAATAATATAAAAAATTATTAAATTTTGTGAAGTTTTTCCAATAAGATATTTTTAAACTTTTAAATAATTATCTTTTTTCACATCAGAACTTAAAGAAGAAATATAAAATTATATTATTAAAAATGATAGGCCCGCCCATGGGGCTGCGACCCACATAGGGTTGGGTTGGACTAACTATTATAAGGTCCATCAAAATGGTGGACTGACCCAACCTGTCAATTGCTAAAGCTCATGTGAACTGAGTTGGACTAGCTCGACCAAACCCTTATTGACTGCTCTATTGAATCTCATAATAAGTAGGTAAATTCGATAAATACACCCACATGCCTACATACAATGCAAATATACAGGGGTGGAACCTCATTTTTGCCAGTATTTTTATGTGGAAAATACCCAGCTCAAAAGGCAAAAATCACGGCATACTACTTAGTAGGATTTTACCCAATACTTCACTAAATCATTGAGCTAAAATAACCTTAACAAAAACTCTTTGTAAAATCTGAAGATCAACTCTATCCCGTAGTGGGAACTATCCTCTAACTGATGCAACAACTTCAAGTTAACTCTAACTTGCATACTTAGAGTACCTAATACAATTGCATCAAGATAAAGCTGAAATGTATAATTTGAAAATCACCTACTACAATGGAACTAGAATAAAAGAAAAACACTTGGAATTGGTTATTTTATCTGATTCATGTAGCTTCAAGTTCTCCCACATGTATCACACAAGAATTACTTGCAAAATGTCTTGCTATTTTGCTCCCAACTCACATTTAACTTCAGCTTTTGTATGTGCTTGTAAAGTAAGAACATCCTGCGATTTACATAGGTAGTAGAATAGAAAATAACTAGAGTCCTAATGCTACTCTTCCTTAGTGGAAGATTATCTAGTTAACTTCAACTTCTAACTCCTTCCTTATCTTGGATAGTATTCTTACTGAGTAAGGAGTCATTCTCCTTATCAATTATGCACCGTTTTTGATCATGAGATATCAAATATAACAAGTTAAGCTTATCCCCCTCACGTGCATCCCTTATGCTTGATTATGCCCGTTCGTGTACACTGTGGATGGACTTGGTTCATGCTTGATTTATTTGTCAATCTTGAAATACAACCACTTGGGCCAACAAATTCCCCCTTTTTGATGATGACAAACTCTGTGCTCTTCATAAGTATAGGCCATGATTAAACTCAGCTCAACATTCACATAACATTAGAATATTTTACCTTTTTAAAGTCACTAATCATCCAGGACCAGGTTCATTATGTTATAAATATCATAGTCCAATATAAAAACACAACCTAATTTCCCCTTTTGGCATCATCGAAAGTTTCATAAGTATGTGGAATAACCATATTTAAATAAAAATTACTTATGTCCACTGGGACTACTTCAAATGCAATCATGGATTTAAGTATTTTCTATCAATATGGATATTAGCCATCTAAGAAATATCAACAAATAGTTAGGGCAAAAGGCAGTGAATTTTATTGGTTGATAAGATCCTACCACATTATAAAAAGTAATATGAACACTGTATCATGAGCAAAAGAAATAAAAAAAAATCCCAAACTGAGTCACTAGGTTATCTACACTAGGCTAGGAAGCTTAAGGCTGGGAAGGAACATGCTATTTCTTTTTTACTTGCAGCAATTTCAGCATATCCTGAAGAATGCCATCATTTCTTCTCCTTTTCTTTTTCCAGCTCAGATCTGAGAGCATCTCTCTCAGTCTCCACTTTAGCCAACCTCTTCTTCAGCCTATCAATCTCATCATCCTTGGCCCTATTTTCTGGCACCAAATCTCACACTATGCTGTTCATTGGTACCTTTTTGGATGAACCAGGTTCTTTGGGAGTGGTTTGAACTTCATAGTCACAAGCACTTAGAGTGTTTTTCCCAAAATGATCTTTGGTTGCACCAACTTCCCATTTCTTGATGGGTAGCTTGATTCCTTGATGTATGCAAGTACAACCGTGAGAATAAAATCATTGGGTATGGCATGAGTCTTGGTGCCATTTAGAATGCTGTTAAGAAGCTGGATGATAAACCCAAGCCAATTAATTTTCCTCCCATTATCCAAATATTTCATATCGACCAGGTCCATGAATGTGGCAATGTGTCTCCTTTCCTGCCTTGGCGGCACACATTTGTTTACAAATTCGAACATCAATTTATGGGGTGGTTTCATCGCACTTTTGTAAATACCCTTGGGCTCAAGTTCCTCTTCATTGTCACCAAACATTAAGTAAGAAGTAAATTCATGAAGATGAGAGGGTAAGCAAAGCGAAGAAATCAGTTTCATTGAAGTTTGACAATTTCAGATAAAATACGGTCTGAACTATGATACCCGATATTTATAGACTAATGACATATAAGTTACAATATGACCACGGTATTATGATGTATAAGGTGTATTAAAAATAAATAGCATATTAAGTAATTTGAGATAAATCTTAGTTATGTGAATAATTGAGTTATTTAATGATTTTGATGGAATAATTAACTAAGAAATCAAAGTTTTTCGATAAAGTTTAAGGGCCCAACGTGGCAGCCAAGAAACTAGCTTAAATATGACTCTTAAGTCATAAATTAAAGAGAAGTATATGAATTAGTCATCTTATGAAGTGGAGCCAGCTTAAATAACCTTCCAAATACAAATAGAATTTCTCATCTCGTAAGAGACTTTCAGTCCAGGAACGTAAAAAGAGAAAACATAATACTTTTCCCTACACTCCTCTTAAATTAATACTAAACTCTAGCTGGTAATGGAGACATAAGGATGCAGTAGCCATGAATGATATTCACTCCTCTTGAATTAATACCAAACTTCATTTGGTAAGGGAATTATACGGAAAGGCAAAGCAAGAATGAAGGTGAGGGGATTTGGAAATTTATACGTATTTTTTTTACTCCAGGTATATTAAGGCTATCTTTTCTTTCTTTTGGCATGATTTATATAACACAAACGAAACGAGTAAATGCACAATTTTCATAGATCGCGCTATTTGTAGAAATGCTAGAGGCTTGTATATCCTTATTTTCCCATGTCTCATATTATTCTATCATCTGTTCATGGGGATAAAAAATACGTAAGTTGGTAAAGTTTATTTCATGGTATTAATGAGAGGCATAATGATCTTATGACGTACCGCGAGATTTTATTAACGCATTTCATATAAATTTCATGCATCTATACATGCACATTGACTCCTGACCAGATAGTGTTATAATATATATATATATATATATATATATATATATATATATATATATATGGAAAAAGTTATGGCGTCATATATGCACCACCACCTGATCAGCTAGTATACATTGATGATTTTGTCTGCAGCGGCAGAGATGATATAATGGGATGCCCTCAGAGGCCTGATGATGTTATGAAACATGTACCTATGTACGACATGACATTCATATGCATATGCATGACACTATACTTATTTCATGATTCACAAATTTATCCAGACTTACAGGTGGAGTCATTTAGTATATATTTCTTTCTTATCTTCTATGTACTTATTTATGTGCCTTAAATACTCGATACATTATACATACCGATGTCCTTTTTTCCTGGGGACGCTGTGTTTTATGCTTGCAGGTCCCGATAGACAGGTCAAGAGCCCTCTAAGTAGGCTATCAGCTCAGCGAAAGATGTTGGTGCGCTCCATTTTCTACGGAGTTTCTTGTTTGATTAGTATGATTTAGACGTGTATTGTTTGGTATGGCGGGACTCTGTCCCAAATTTGATAAAAATTATTTATTCTTAGAGGCTTGTAAATAGATGTCGTGTACATAAAAGAGTGTATGGCCTTGTCGACCTATGTTCAGTATACGAGTGGTTATTTTGGTCTTATATGCTCGTATGTCTTATGTATAAGTTGGTATCACATGTTGTATTCTACTTATCTCACGGCAGCCTTCTGTCTTAGTTATCTATGATAGTATGACATGAAAAGATACATTATGTTGATACTCAGTTGAGTAAGCTATCAAATGCCCATCGCGGCCCATCGGTTTGGGTCGTGACATTCTTAAGGAGTCTATCTTTCAAAATAGTTCTCTTTCCTAATTTAACAATCTTATCATTCTCAACATCAAAATCATCTTCTTAGTCTTTTTCCGCTCCACTCCACTCTTCATCCTTTAGAATTTTCACTTTTCTTGATTTGACATTAGACCTGGTTCTTTTAGCCAAAGTGGATCGTTCAATGAACATTGAAATAAACTTATCTAGGAAAGGCATAGATATTTTAGTCTTAGGAGTCACAACCTCCACTTTTTCTATATCATCTTCATCCCAAAGGACTAGGTACATCTCATCAATTTCAACAGCCTCAACAAGCTCAACCACATTCTTCTTTCCCTTAACAACAACTTTTCACTTACTTTCTTCTAATGATTTATCTAGTTCAGCCTCACTCAGCTTCTTCTGACTCCTTATAGATATTCCTCTTGTAGGAGGAATCTCTACAAGGATAGAAGAGGCAGCCTTTATCTTCTAGTTTGCCCTAGTAGTTCCAGGGTTTTATATCCTAAACTTCCTTTCTTCTTGGGATTGTAACTATCAGTGACCTTTTTCAGTAGGTCTGCGAGGGTTTTCTCTTCAGATGGAATTGAATCATCAACATTCTTCCCGAGTTGAAATAACCTCAGAAGCTCCTCCATATCCACTTCCCCCTGTTTCTCTCACACTTCCCTTTACTCCAGCCGATTCTTCACCCCAAACTACCATAGCACCTGATTCATTCGTTAAGTCAACAGGAGTAGGTTAAAAATCAACCACTCCTTTTTCCATGCCCCTCACACTACTCCGAGCACCCTCTCTTTCTTTTTCTTTTCTCCTTTTATTTTCACCACCCACCTTTCTGGACTTAGTAGTTTCAACACCTGCTATAGATCCTACTAGCACAAACATAGTCTCTAAATTCACAACAACCATAGAAGTAGTTTTAAGAGTAACTTATGTTACCCGTTCAGCCTCAGAAGAAACCCTTTGTTTCCCATCAGTAGTAGATTTGAACAATTCATCAGATTTCTGGGGTTTTCCTTCCCTACCAGCTTTAAAATTTTCATTTATTTCTTGATCTTCTCTACACCACTGGAAACCTTGCGAAATATCATTTTTACCTTAATTTTCTTAGAGGTTGGTGTTGTAGAAAGGGTGATAGAAGGTGTGGAAGGGGTATCTTTTGGTGGTGATGAAGGATTGTCAGAGATATCAGCCAATTCTGCGCTTGAGTATGAAAGAAAGTGAGTTTGAGTATGTATTAAAGATGAGAGAAGGTGGAGAGTATTTTCACGATTTGAAAAGGTGAAGTGATGAGGCCACTAAGCTTAATCAATTTAATGTAGAGAGTAAAATTGGGTAAATGACAGTCTCTCACAAGTCTAATCAAACTGAATTTCTGTTTTTGAGAATATGTTGAAGAGAGTCCCTAAAATATAGGCACTTAATGTGATTTAGACTCCTTTATGAACGAAACAGGTTCGTCTCATAACGGATAAGTTCAAGAAATTTAGTCTTAAATGGGACACTTCTCTTAATTATGATACAAATATAATTACTTCAGGTTATGCAAAGTGGAAAATATGTACCAAGTTATCTTGATGAATAAGGTTCTTCACTAAAAAAAATCTCTTGTGTGAGTCTAATTTTCCAAGAAAATAGAGATAATATCATTAGAAGTTAATAATTTATTTTATTACATGGCACAAGAGTATACTAATAAAATCATGAGACTGAGCAAAATATAATCTAATTATGTAAAAACAATTCACAAATTTTTAAAAATTATTATAGATAGAATAGGTTCTTTTTACGTGATCATAATCATCCCTAATTCTAAGATGCTCTATTCAAAGTGATCTCCACTTAGAAATTTTGTGAAGATGCTAGCTATTTGCTTGCCAGTATCACAAAATTCAATAGTGATCAAACCCTTCTCAAAGTTGTCCCTAAAAAATGATTCCTAACATCAATGTGCTTAGTTCTCTTATGATAAACCGTGTTCTTGGTCATACTAATTGCATAAGTGTTATCACATAATATAGGGATACAACCTACATCAACTCCAATATTTATTAATTGCTATTTGATGCACGATGATTGAGCACAACATGAGGCAGCAATAGTATTCTCAGCTTCAGCAGGAGATAAAGCCACATAATTTTGCTTTATGGAATCCCAAGGCACAAGACATGAGCAGAAAAAGTGTGTCATACTTGAGGTTATTTTTCTATCCATAAGAAAACCTGCATAATCAGCATCAACATGTCCTACTAGGTTAGAATTACTACCTTTTGAATACCATAGACAAAGGTTAGTGGTGCCTTTTAGATATCTCAAGATCCTCTTGATAACAGTCAAGTGAGACTCCTTTAGATTTGCCTGAAATCTAGCACAAAGGCTTACACTGATGACAAAGTCAGGTCTGCTAGCAATAAGATATAACAAAGAACCAATCATTCCCCTATACAGCTTCTGATCAACAAATGAACCATGTTCATCTATATCCAATTTTGTGGCTGTTGCAATAAGAGTATCAATTTCTTTGGAATTTTCCATTTTAAATCTTTTAAGCAACTCTTTTACATACTTTTGCCGATGGATCATAGTTCTGTTTGAATTTTTTTAATCTGCAAGCCGAATAACAAATTAATCTCACCCATTATACTCTGTTCAAATTCACTCCCCATTAGTTTAGCAAATTCTTTACTTATATTATCAATAGTTCTCCAAAGATTATATGATCAGCGTATATCTGAACTACCAAAAGACCTTTACCTTTTTCCTTCAAGAACAAGTGTTGTCAATTTACCTCTCTTGTAGCCATGCTCAAGCAGAAACTTTTATAATCTTTCATACCATGCTCTTGGAGCATTGTTGAGCCTATAAATTGCCTTGTCAAGATTGTACACATGATCAGGACATTCCCTGCTTTCAAAGCCCGGAGTTTGCTTAACAAATACTTCTTCTTTTAGATAGGCATTAAGAAAGGCACTCTTCACATCCATCTAATGGAGATTGAATTCCATCTAATCAGCAAATGCTATGCAGAGTCTAATTATTTCAAATATTGAAATAGGCGTAAAGGTCTCACCATAGTCTATGCCTTCTTTTGACTATATCCTTGAATCGTCAATCTTGCCTTGTTCCTTGTAACTGTTTCATCTTCAACAAGTTTGTTTATAATGACCCATTTTGTGCTAATTAGTCCTTCGGTCTTTGAACCAGATTCCAAACTTGACTTCTCTCAAATTGGTTGAGCTCATCTTGCATTGCATTCACCCATTCTGTATCCTACAAATCCTCAACAACATTTTAGGTTCAGTTATTGATAGAAAAGCATCAAAAGCAAAATGATTCTTCAAAGTAGATGAAGTTTTGATTCCATAGGTTGGATCAGTAATTATGTTCTCAGTGGGATAAGAACTTCGATATTTGTAAGGTTTCACAGCCAGCTAGTTTTCCCTAGATGTTCCTTTAATATTTTGTTGTTGAGAAACATGTTCATGCACATGTTCCCATGAGGTTTAAGGACCATTTCCTCTCTGTTCAGTTCCCCATGTTAGGTTTCCATAGGTAGAAGAACCTGTTCCATTACTTGTTCCTTTCTCTGGTGCAACTTTAGTCTGGGCTGTGGTTTTATTTTAATTTCTTACCAGCCCAATTGCTCAATGTTCATGTTCCTACCTTTGAGAGGGAATGTTAGTTTTGCCACGGGTACATGTTCTTCTACACACGTAGTTATTTTGTTATAGAACTTATATGCTTTACTATGTGAAGAATATCCCAAGAATACTGCCTCATCACTTTTGGGGTCAAACTTACCTAGGGAGTCTTTACCATTATTATCCACAAAGCACTTGAATATAAAATCCCCTAAGATGGTATATATTGGCTTTATCCCTTTATGTAAACATAGAGAGTCTTCCCAACAAGAGGTCAGGTCATGTATCTATTTATGATGTAACATGCGATATTCACAGCTTCTGCCCAGAAACTTTTGGGCAATTTTCTAGAAAGAAGCAGCCATTTCTTCCAATGTCCTATTCTTTCTTTCAACTGCTCCATTTTGTTTTGGAGTATTAGGAGCAGAAATATTATGATATATTCCACGGTCATCACAAAATTCAGCAAATTTAGCATTTTCATATTCAGTACCGTGGTCAAACTTAATTGATGCATGTTGATTAACTAGTTGTTTTTGAGTTTTTAAATCAAAAGAAGTGCATGTTAAATGATTCAAAATGAAATTTTAGAAATAGTGTCCAAGTAGAACTAGAGTAATCATCAACAAGCACTATAACACATCTCTACCACCTTAGCTCAAGGTTCTCACTGATCTACAAAGATCTATATGCAACAGTTCCATAGTTCTGGTGGTACTTACCATTTTTTTGCTTTTGAAAAGGACCTTGTTGAAACACGTTCTCAAGTCGCTAAACTAAACGTGTGTTTATATTTGTAGGTTTTGATAAATGACAAACCGACGTGAACAGAACATTGACATATGCCGAAGTCCAAGAACAAGAAGAACAAAGATCAAGATTTAGTAAAGCAACAAAGTTATACATGAGTCGTTCTATAATTGTGATCTTGATCCGACAATTGATTCAAGACTTGGCTTCTCTCGTAAAATCATTTTTATCAAACCATGCATCTTTATTTTAAAGCAAAATGATTTTCAAACATTTCATTTTAACCAAAATGAATTTTAAACATGTCTTTCAAATCTGGACAAAGATAATCGATTATGTACTTTATGATAATCGATTATGTTAAGGCAGTGTACACCAGATTTTACAAAGCTGAAAGATAATCGATTATGTACCTTATGATAATCGATTATGTTAAAGGCAGTGTACACCAGATTTTACAAAACTGCAAGATAATCGATTATGTACCTTATGATAATCGATTATGTTAAGGCAGTGTTCACCAGATTTTTAAAGGCTACAAGATAATCGATTATGTACCTTATAATAATCGATTATGTTGAGACAGTAAGCATCAGATTTTTCAAAGTAGCAAAATAATCGATTATAGCTTTCTGGTAATCGATTATATTAAAGATCGTTGCCAAAATATTTTCAAACGCTGAAAAATAATCGATTATGTATAATCAGACAATCGATTATGTTAAGCATAAAATCGGGAATTGATTTTTGAACGTTGTCAGGTAATCGATTATACGATTTGGATAATCGATTATTCTGCTTAAAAAATGGGATTGATTTTTGAATGTTGGCAGATAATCGATTATGCAGAATTAGATAAGCGATTATCCTAGCACAAAATCAGCAATTTGTGATTGGCAATTAAGCAACGGTCTTGGGTGTTTTGAGCACTATAAATACAACTCAAATTCACTCTTCTAAGCACAACAACTGATTACATTCTAGCTAAAGCTTACATACTCTATTTGCAATCATTTTATATTCATTTCATAAGTTTTTGAGAGCCAAACTCTTGAGTAAGTTGTTGTGTTCTTGAGCGTATTTATTTACTCATATCTACTCTTCAAGAGAGTTCTGTTTAAGTGAGTGCTAAGTGTTTGTACACACTTGAAGGGATAGTCTAATCCCTTGTTGTAAGAAGGAACAGTAGTTCCTTGGTTTGAAGTCTTGAGGTGCGGTATCCTCGAGTAGGTTGAAGTCTTGTAGAGGGTATATCTACGAGCAAGTGTGACGGTTTGTTAAGCACCCGTAAGCTTAATGAAGTTAGTGTAAAACTCGAGAGAGTCTCTCGGGGACTGGACTAACCACGTGTTGTGGTGAACCAGGATAAAATTCGGTGTGTTCTCTCCTTATCTTTTTAATTACTGCACTTACGTTATTCCTGCAATTTTTAATTCCGCAAATTTACATTGTTTTTTATTATAACGCTATTCACCCCCCCTCTAGCGTTAAGCGTATATTCTAACAATTGGTATCAGAGCCATACTCTCTGAAAGACTTAACAGTTTGAGAGAAACTTTCCATGGCTTCTACTCGTAGTGTTTATGCAGGATTAGGTGAAGGACAATGCTTCACAAGGCCACCACTTTTCGATGGCACCAACTACACTTACTGGAAGGAGAGAATGAGGATTTTTATACAATCAAACAACTTCCAACTGTGGAAAATTATCAAAAATGGAGAATTACAACCTACCAAAAAGGTTGGAGAAGAACTCGTTCCAAAAACGGAAGATGAATACGACGCCGATGATATCAGAAAAATAGAGAACAACGCAAAGGCAATCAACATGATGTATTGTGCAGTGAACCCCGATGACTATCGAAAAATATCATGTTGCACCACTGCCAAGCAAATGTGGGACAAATTAGAAATCACCTACGAAGGTACGGATCAGGTAAGGGAAGCTAAAATTGATTTTCTAACCCACGAATATGAACTGTTTCGCATGAAGGAGAACGAGAAGATAGATGACATGTTCGAACGATTTTCAAAAATCGTCGATGACCTACACGCACTCAAAAAGTCATTCACGGATAAGGAGCTTGTCCGGAAAATTCTACGAAGCCTCACTCTGGAATGGCATTCCAAAGCTGATGCTATCCAAGAATCAATCGGCATCACAAACGTCACCATCGACGGACTACGAGGTAATCTTAAAACTTATGAATCAACTATTCTTAACTCTCCTTTGGATGATCAAAGGAAAAGAAAGATTGCGCTCAAAGCATCAACTACTCAACCTCAAAACGATGAGGAGTCAAGTGATGAAGATGTCGAGCTTGGACTCGTTATCAAGAAATTTCACAAGTTCATGAAAAAGAAGTATGAACGAAAAGGTAAGCAACAAGGCGACCAATTGAAGTGCTATGGATGCGGAGAAATCGGGCATATCAAATCAAATTGTCCAAACATCAAAAAGGAGAAGAAACCACTCAAGAAACAAAGAGCATACATCTCTTGGGGAGGCGACTCCGGAGACGAATCAAGTGATGGAGAAGGAAACGAGACCGCAAACTTGTGTCTTATGGCACACGAAGAAAATCAAAATGAGGTATGTACTTATTCTAAGAACTATTTCACTTTAGAAGAATTGCAAGATGCATTTGATGAGTTGTATAAAGAGTTTATTAGCGCTTCTAAATCTATAAAAGATTTAAGAAAACAATTTTCTTCAAAAGAAAAGGATTTTGAAAAACTCACTCTTGAGAATGAGAAATTAAAAGAGGAAAACAAGTTTTATGGCAAAAGAAGCGCCGATAAACACGAAAGCTCAAATAAGGATTGTACTTCTTGCAAATCTCTAAAGGAAGAAGTAGAAAGTCTTAGAAGCACCTTGCACAAATTCAATTCTTCACACAAAAATCTCAATGAAGTGCTTGTGAATTTGAAATCCACTAAGCACGGTATAGGCTTCAAAGACGAGCCAAAAGAAAAAGTTGAGTCCATTCCTAAACCACCTAAGACTCAACTTAGGCCAAACAAAATAAATGTCATTACTCAACCTAGAAATTTTAATCCTAGAATTGCATCTCATTCTAGAACAAATGCTAGGAGAAATATTGGAATGTATAGACCACCTAGACAAGACTTTCGAAAACCACATGAAAACTACATTTCTAAAAATGTAGTGAACACTAGAAGAAACGTTGGCATGTATAGACCACATAGACAAGATTTTCGAAAACTACATCAAAACTATGTTCCTGAGAATAGAGTGAATAAATTTAGACCCCCAAATTACTATCATCCTAGAAGAATGCACAATGTCATTTGTCATTATTGCAATAAAATTGGACATATTGCTCCCGCATGATTCACTAGACATAGACATTTCACTACAGGGCAATCACACCAATATGCTGCACCTAACGCACAACGACCCAAAATGGCTCGGGTACCAAAATCTCATTAATTTGTTTTGTAGGTGTGTTTGAAGGGATCAAGTGTACTTTGGTACCTTGATAGTGGATGCTCCAAACATATGACCGGGGATGCATCAAAATTCCTTCAACTAAAACCCAAGGAAGGAGGAAATGTCATTTTTGGAGACAATAATAAAGGAAAGATTATCGGCATTGGATCGGTCGGTAAGGACGAATCCTCCTCCATTAAGCATATTTTGCTTGTTAAAGGTCTTAAACATAATCTCTTGAGCATAATTCAATTATGTGACAAGGGAAATCTTGTATTGTTTGACTCCGAAGAATGCTTAGTTATCCGTCGTAGTTATTTTAAAATTATTCTTTGTGGTTTTAGAATGGATAATATCTATATGGTTGATCTTGAAAATTCTTCATCAAGTTATGTGAATTGTCTTTTGAGTAAAGAAGACGACATGTGGTTATGGCATCGTAGAGTAGCTCATGTAAATATGAATCTTTTAAACAAACTAGTTTCACAAGATTTAGTACTTGGTCTTCCAAACATGAAATTTGAAAAAGACTCTATTTGTGATTCATGTCAAAAAGGGAAACAAACAAAGGCTTCTTTTAAATCCAAAAATGTTGTTTCAACCACTAGACCTTTACAACTTCTACACATGGATCTTTTCGGACCTTCTAGAATTAAAAGTCTTGGTGGAAATCTTTACGCCTTTGTAATTGTTGATGACTATTCTAGATTTACATGGACGTTATTTCTTGCTCATAAAAGTAATGCCTTTCAAGCTTTTAAAAGTTTTCTTAAACGTGTTCAAAATGAAAAGGACACAACCGTCACTTCCATAAGAAGTGATCATGGGGGAGAGTTCGATCACAATCTCTTCGCGGACTTTTGTGACGAACTCGGTATTGAACATACCTTTTCGGCTCCACATACACCACAACAAAATGGAGTGGTAGAACGTAAAAATCGATGTCTCGAAGAGATGGCTAGAACCATGCTCGAAGAGGCCGATATTCCCAAATACTTTTGGGCAGATGTCGTGAGTACCGCAAGCTATATTTTAAACAGAGCTATCATTAGACCGATACTCATGAAAACTCCCTATGAACTCTATAAGGGAAGGAAACCAAATCTTTCTCATCTTAGAGTCTTCGGTTGTAAATGTTTTATTCACAACAGCGGAAAAGATAACTTGGGAAAATTTGATGCGAAATCTGATGAAGGAATTTTTCTTGGTTACTCATCACGTAGCAAAGCATATAGAGTGTTTAATAATCAAACCAAAACTGTTGAGGAATCTCCTCATGTAGTATTTTGTGAAAATGATGCTCGCTTGGCGAGAAAGGATTCTTGTGTTGATCTTGCAGATGCTTTAAAGAAAATCAATCTTCAAGACGAGGTACAAAAGGAGGATCCAAAGAAATTTCAAGATAAATTCATGGAACAACCTTCGGAAGAAGTACCACCACAAGAAGAAGAATCGATGATGCCTAAGGCTTGGAGGATGTCTAAAGACCATCCACTTGACCAGGTAATTGGCAACATTGAGAAAAGGGTAAGTACACGAAACCTTCTTAAAGAATCCTATTCTTCACTCAAGAACGAAACACATAGAAACTAGACATCATTTTATAAGAGATCACGTTCTCAAGGGCAATGTCGAAATTGAATTTGTTGAAACCAAAAATCAATTGGCCGACATCTTTACAAAGCCTTTAGAGAAAGAGTCCTTCTTCCGAATTCGTCGTGAACTCGGAATTCTTGACTCCACGTTGATCTAATTCATGCATTGCATTTTTATGTTTTAACAATTACTAACTTGAGCGTTGGAGGCACCTAATTCTTTTTTGCAGGTATCGCCCCAAAGACAGGGGGAATTATCAGACACTGGTGCAGAATAATCGATTCCTCTAAAGTCAATAATCGATTATTCCCCATTTACGTTTTATGTTTATTATGCTGAAAAATTGACATAATCGATTATACAACACTATAATCGATTATCTAACAGTTTTGGCTTTGCAGGATTTCAGCTGTTAAATATAAAAATCGATTATCTCATATCCCTAATCGATTATGCTGACATTTATTTTCAGGTGTTAAGTCACTGGATGACAATAATCGATTACTCAAAACAGTATAATCGATTTTTCTATTACCGTCTCGGATGTCCGTTACTACATTTCCTGAAATAATCGATTATCTCAAACGCACAATCGATTATTCCCCGAGTCAATGAATAATATCTTGTCTCTTTGGTTTTCTAGTTTGCATAATATTCTATCTTTTATTTTCATGTATTTGCAATATTGTTCAATCAATAAAGAGTTAGTTTTTTTTTGCTAATGTCAAAAGGGGGAAGATATGGGCAATGCACTTTGGCATAAATTAAGGGGGAATTCATAACTTGAGGGGAAATTCATTGCATATCTATATACTTGTCTTGGATCGTCATTATGAATTAATTAATATGCATATCCCGATATTGGTTTGCCATTATCAAAAAGGGGGAAATTGTTGAAACACGTTCTCAAGTCGCTAAACTAAACGTGTCTTCATATTTGTAGGTTTTGATAAATGACAAACCGACGTGAACGGAACATTGACATATGCCGAAGTCCAAGAACAAGAAGAACAAAGATCAAGATTTAGTAAAGCAACAAAGTTGTACATGAGTTGTTCTATAATTGTGATCTTGATCCGACAATTGATTCAAGACTTGGCTTCTTTCGTAAAATCATTTTTATCAAACCATGCATCTTTATTTTAAAGCAAAATGATTTTCAAACATTTCATTTTAACCAAAATGAATTTTAAACATGTCTTTCAAATCTGGACAAAGATAATCGATTATGTACTTTATGATAATAGATTATGTTAAGGCAGTGTACACACGATTTTACAAAGCTGAAAGATAATCGATTATGTACCTTATGATAATCGATTATGTTAAGGCAGTGTACACCAGATTTTACAAAACTGCAAGATAATCGATTATGTACCTTATGATAATCGATTATGTTAAAGCAGTGTTCACCAGATTTTTAAAGGCTACAAGATAATCGATTATGTACCTTATAATAATCGATTATGTTGAGACAGTAAGCATCAGATTTTTCAAAGTAGCAAAATAATCGATTATGGCTTTCTGGTAATCGATTATATTAAAGACCGTTGCCAAAATATTTTCAAACGTTGACAATCGATTATGTTAAGCATAAAATCGGGAATTGATTTTTGAACGTTGTCAGGTAATCGATTATACGATTTGGATAATCGATTATTCTGCTTAAAATCTGGGATTGATTTTTGAACGTTGGCAGATAATCGATTATGCAGAATCAGATAATCGATTATCCTAGCACAAAATCAGCAATTTGTGATTGACAATTAAGCAACGGTCTTGGGTGTTTTGAGCACTATAAATACAACTCAAATTCACTCTTCTAAGCACAACAACTGATTACATTCTTGCTAAAGCTTACATACTCTCTTTGCAATCATTTTATTTTCATTTCATAAGTTTTTGAGAGCCAAACTCTTGACTAAGTTGTTGTGTTCTTGAGCGTATTTATTTTCTCATATCTACTCTTCAAGAGAGTTCTGTTTAAGTGAGTGCTAAGTGTTTGTACACACTTGAAGAGATAGTCTAATCCCTTGGTGTAGAAGGAATAGTAGTTCCTTGGTTTGAAGTCTTGAGGTGCGGTATCCTCGAGCAGGTTGAAGTCTTGTAGAGGGTATATCTACGAGCAAGTGTAACGGTTTGTTAAGCACCCGTAAGCTTAACGAAGTTAGTGTAAAACTCGAGAGAGTCTCTCGGGGACTGGACTAACCACGTGTTGTGGTGAACCAGGATAAAATTCGGTGTGTTCTCTCCTTATCTTTTTAATTACTGCACTTACGTTATTCCTGCAATTTTTAATTCCGCAAATTTACATTGTTTTCTATTATAACGCTATTCACCCCCTCTAGCGTTAAGCGTATATTCTAACATATCTTACCTGCTTCCCCCTTTCCCAAGCCTCACAAACTTTACCTTCCTTGAACTTAATGTTAGCCAGTCTTATCACCATGTCCTTGCAGACTAGTTTGGTTAGTTCACTTAGCATGGCTTGCCAAGTCTTTTGTGCCAAAGAAGATTATCATTTTCCAGCACACTTAACAAATGAGTTTATTATATGAGAGCATGGACAGATCCACAATATATATATATATACATATATATATATATATATATATATATAATTCCTGCAAAACTACCTAGATAGTGCTAAGGTTAATCACAAAGCATTTTATTGAGGTGAATGCAATCATGTTACCTCTATCACACAATTTTGATTCACTTATTAGATTGTACTTCAGTCCATCAATCATGTAGACATTCCTTATAGAGTGAGAGTGAGTTTACCAACCTTGCCAACCCCAACGATTTCCATTTCTTCCCATTTCCAAAGAAGACATTACCTCATTTGAGGTCTTCAAGAAAAAAGGAATTAGTTCTTGATTCCTGTCATATACTTTGAGCAATTGATATCCATGTACCATATTGGATGATCCCTTTCACTTGAACCGAACAAAATGAAATCAGGGGTTAGTCTTAGGAGCCAAAACTAGTTTGGGCCCCTTTCCATAGGTAAAAAGATGAATCAAATTCTTTTTAGCCCAGCTTGGCAGCCTAGTTTTCCCTTGAACAAATTCTTTGTTCTTTTGATTTTCCTTTTCTTTAGCAGTGCATTGTGACCAATTTTACCAAAGTGTGTACAACCTTGGTTCTCAGGAAGTGTGAGGTACTTTCTTTTGGGATCCCACTTGAGTGCAGGGTACCCAAAGCCAAGTCCTCTTTTGTTGCTACTATGACGCTTTTGTAGCCATAAAAGTGCGTCAAAGGATCTATTATGTTTACAAGTCATCTATTTTTTGAGAAATATTCCATACATACTTGGCTATTGTTGCCTTATTCCATATCACCCTATTTGTGATTTCTATCTTCCCTCCCCCCTCTAACTTTCTTTGGTATGCAGACCAAGTCCCATGCTACCAATGGTGATATGTTACTTACATCTTTCCCATCCCATAGAAAATTTCTACAGATTGCTATTCTCGTTTTCATCACTGCTTTAGGTAAAAGAAAAATGGGTGGTTAATGAGCTGCACTCGACCTACATATGATAAGTGCTTTGATCCCCATACTCTTATTCTAGTTATCATCTTTTCTACCAAATCTCACATTCTATATTAGTGAGCTTCTTGGTTGAAATTTGAATTCCCAGATATATGAATAGTAGACCCGTCTAGTACCCTGTGATGTCACATGAATTCACCAGATATTATTGATCCATGTTGGCACTAAATACATTTGACTTCTCTGCATTGGTGAATCCTGAAGCACTTGAGAAGGACTGTAGGCCTCTTCACATCAAAAATACTGATTGGTAAGTTCCTTTGCAAAATAAAAGGACATCATCAGTAAAGCATAGGTAATTCAGACTCAATCCTCTACATTTTGTAAGATACTCAAAGCCTAGCATGTTAGCTACCCTCTCATTATTCTAGAAAAGTATTCCATCTATATGACAAAAACCAGTGGGGAGATTGAGTCGCCTTGTCTCAAACCACACTTACCCTAGATATTTCCATATAACCCGCTATTGAAAACAATTTTGTACTTTGTTGTTGATATATAAGTTATCACCCATTTGATGAATTTCATAGGTAAGTTCATAGCATGTAACATTTGTCCAATAAATCCCCATTCAACTGAATCTTATACTTTCTTGGGGGAAGTTTTTATCAAGTAACTCTTGGTG
The DNA here is from genome assembly GCA_034376525.1 of Nicotiana benthamiana. Lineage (NCBI taxonomy): Eukaryota > Viridiplantae > Streptophyta > Magnoliopsida > Solanales > Solanaceae > Nicotiana > Nicotiana benthamiana. The sequence continues at coordinate 99,046,671 of CM067338.1, forward strand.
GTGGCTTTCCTATTGTAGAGTCTTACTAGATCTTGACGAATGAGGATATTTTCCACTATACTCCTCTCAGCTACAAATGCACTTTCATTGTCAGATATTAGGCCAGGGAGAACTTGTTTGAGCCTATTACAAAGCATCTTCGATATGATCTTTTAAATTGTGTTGCAACAAGCTATTGGTCTGTAATCCCAAACATTTGATGCATGAGCACTCCATGGTAATGTAATACCTATGTTATTCAATACTTTAAGCATTCTTTGACTTCTAAAGAGTTCCATCACAGCTTCCACCATATTATCTATACTATTTCCCATCCAACTTTAAAGAATTAGCTACTAAAACCATCTGGGCATGGTGCCTTGTCTCCATCAGTAACCCATAGTGCTATCTTGACCTCACTTTCAATAAGTCTCTCTTCTAGTTGTGTTCGTTGTACATCAAAAACAATAGGATCATGTCTTACCAAGCTTCTACATACGTGCTCCCTGTCACTTTTATTGGTTTCCAATAGTCCTTCATAGAAAGCGATAAAAGCCTCATCTACCCACTCTAGATTAGTGATGTTCTGTCTTTCTGCATTGTAAATAAAGAATATTCTGTTAGAGTTTCTTCTTACTTTCATAATACTGTGGAAAATTTTTGTGCTTGTGTCCCCTTAAGTCAGCAACTATTCTTTGCATTATTGCCTCAAGAATTTTTTAATGGTAACATTCAATGTTTTACATTCTTGTGAGAGGTTAGTTACTTTAGCTATCAAGTCAATGTTGTATAGATCCAGAAATCTTTCCTGGTACTTCTGAATCTTCTATATTGCCTCATGTGCCGTCAATTCAACCTCACTAAGCTTGTCTTTATTTAGCTCTTGCAGGGTACGTTTGATCTTGTTCAATTTTCTCACTAATTCATACATCTTAGGGTCTTCCTGTAAGTCTATCACCCTACTTTTATTTTCTCCTTGAAGTCTAAGGCCATACTCTACATATTAAAATATCTGACGATTTTGTTCTTTGGTTGACTTCCATTTTGCCAACTGATAATAGTTAGATAGTGATCAAACAACTCATCACTCCTATAATGTACCATTGATGCAAGTAGGTTTATTCCCCATTCAGCATTGACCATCACTCTATCTATTGTACTAAGTACCCTATCCCCTCAACTTTTCTAGTTTGCCCATGTGGAGAAAGCTCCAGAGAATTTAAGATCCAACAATGAGAAATTCTCAACACAGTTTTTAAAATCTCTTATCTCTTCCATTATGAATGGGCTTCACACTCTCTCTTCTTTACGTAGAATACAATTAAAGTCCGCCGTCATCTCCCACGAGCCCCTCATTTGAGCATGAATTTCTTTAATTGCGTACCAGAGTTATCTTCTTAGTGCAACATCATAAGCATATGCCATAATCACATGAAAATTTCTTCAAGTCCGTCTATGTTGTATCTCATAGTGAATTAGTTGTGCTGTCATTTTAGTTGTATTAACTCCATATAGTATTGGATTCCATAGAATCCATATCCTTCCACCTAGATGCTGGGATATGTTTGTGCTGAATGACCAACCTTGACCAACCTTTTTTGCATTATGCATGAATAAATAAATCTCATTCTATTTGGTAGGTTTATTTACTTTCCTAGTGTTCCAGAAACCAATATTATCTATTAGGATGGGGAAGGACCCCTCCCCCCCCCTTTCCAAGTCCTAGCTCCCCTCCATCATGCACTTATTCAGGGAAGGAAGAGCTTGGTTCTTCTGAGTATTTGTTCCTTCCTTCAACTGGTTGTTGCTCCACTAGGCTAGAAATGGTGTTCTCTAGCTTAACGGTTATATTGTGCATGGTCACCCCCTTGTAAATATATTTCGGTGACTTGAATCCTTATTGGTTTACTTGCTTGCTTGTTATCTTCTTGTTCTGGTTTCCCCCTTCTCTATAGGTACTTTTTCCACTATATCTGTTATTTTTCCCAAGCCAGTACTAGTCTCAGCCATTTTTTCCTGTGACGACCTAGCTGGTCGTCTTAAGAATTAATACCCCGATCCCCTATTTACTACTTTCCCTAAGTTTATTTCTGTTAATTTGATTTGCCGGTACGTTCGGTTTTGAGTTTCGAAGAGTTTTAGGACACTTAGTCCCTAAACGAGAGCTTAAGAGTTGGAAAGTTGTCTATAGTTGGGACAATGTGAAGACGACCTCAGAACGAAAATCTGACAGCTTTGTTAGCTCCATTAGGTGATTTTGGGTCGGGAGCGTGTTCGAAATGCATTTTGGAGGTCCGTAGCTAAATAAAGCTTGAAATGCCGAAGCTTGAATTTTTGATGTTTCCGGTCCGATGATGAGTTTTTGATCCGAGTGTCGGAATGGAATTCCGGAAAATGTAGTAGTTTCGTCATGTCATTTGAGATGTGTGTGCAAAATTTCAGGTCATTTGAACGTGTTTTAGTTAGGTTTTTGATCAAAAGCTTATTTTGATGGAATTTGAAGTTCTTAGGCTCAAATCCTTGATTAATTTGGGTTTCCAGCATCGTTTTAGGTGTGTTAAGGATTGGTACAAGTTTGAATGATGTTATGGGATATGTCCATAGGTTTGGCTGAGGTTCTGCGGTCCTCAGGAGTGTTTCGGTTGCTTAACGGAGCATTTTGGAGTTGTGAAAAGTTGCAGAAAAATCCATCAGTAGTTGTAGGTCCAATTCCTTCTTCGCGTTCGCTTCGCTCCTATCGTGTTTGAAGCTCTGATCTTTCCTTCCTCGCCTTCATGTCTTTCTGCACACATTCGCATAGAGTAATTATAGAGGGACACCAGTTTCCTCATCGCGTTCGCTTGGAGGAAGACACGAACGAGAAGTTCCACCATTTCCTCCATCGCGTTCGCGTACACCTTGTCTCGTTCGCGTAGCCTGGTCAGCTCAGGCCTTCATGTTCGTGTATTGCTACTCATGATAGCGAAGAGCACTTTTGGCAACTTCTATTTTTCTTCTTTGTGAAAGCGAGCACACTTCCGCGTTCGCAATACATAAAATGCCTGGGCAGTATAAAAGTTTCAAAATCCGAGAGTTAGCCATTTTTACCAAAATTCAAGCTCGAGAGCTCGGATTTGGGAGAGATTTTGAGGGTTTTTCAGAGGCAACGATTTGGTAACGATTCTATACTCTCTTATCATTAAAATCCACTAATCTAATCATGAATTCCTTCTTAATTTCGAATTTATTTAATGGAAAATGGGTAAAAATTTCATAGACCGAATTGTCTAGTTTTGAGTGGGAGTTTGACCTTTGATTTGAGAGATTCTTATTTGGTTAGACGCATGAGAGTATGAGGGTCTTAAAAATTTAAAAATTATCCGATTCCGAGACGTTGGCCAGAGGGACGTTTTCGTCATTTTACCTGATTTCGCATCTTAGCTTTAAATTAAATAGTAGAATCAGTTGCTTAAGATATTATTTATGGTATGTAATTAATTTGAATAGATTTGGGTCATTTGGAAGTAGATACTCGTGGCAAAAATGTGATTTCGAGTTGATTTTGGAGTTGGTTCGAGGTAAGTGGCTTGTCTAACCTTGTGTGGGTTACTTTCCACTTAGGACATGATATTTGGAATTTGAATGCCCTATATGTAAGGTGAGGAGTGCGTACTTGAGCTAATTGTTAAAAATCAGATTTTACTTAAATATTTAGATAGAGTATCTGTTTTTTCCTGCTTATTTCTATTTGGAATTATAGCTCGTGCTAGTTTAGAAAATCATTCTTAGTTGATCTAAATTGCCTATTTGCTTAAGTTGCACTGTTTGTACTACATGAGGCATGTTAGGCTAGAAATACGTCTTGCCTTGTATTTCTTTGAACTTTATTGCTGAATATCTTCTTGTTGTGGCTGCGTATTTACATTGGGGCTACTGATGCGGGATTCCGGAAGCCCCCCCTGTCTGTTTACTTTGGGACTACGGGTTTGATTCCCGATAGATCCCCCTGCATATTTACATTGGGACTACGGGTTAGATTCCCAGTAGATCCCCCTGCATATTTACTTTGGGACAGATCGATTCCTGATAGATCCCCTTGCACATTGATAGATTGACTACGGGACGGTATCCCGGGAGATCCTTCAGATAGACACATATGAAAAGGACTGCAGGACGGTATCTTAGGATATCGTTGTTGTTGGTACTAATATTGAGATGTTTACTCCGTATTACCTTATTTTTTGTGTGTATTTGTTGCCTTGTATAACCTATATTACTTCATAGTTGTACTCATTATTCCTGTTTATTTCATATTTTTGCAAGATTTATTGTTATGTATATTCTCAGTAGGGCCCTGACCTTCCTCGTCGCTACCCGACTGAGGTTAGGCTTGGCACTTACTGAGTACCACTGTGGTGTACTCATGCCCCTTTTGTGCATATTTTTCATGTGCAGATCCATGTATGTCCACCTAAGCACATTATCCTTGAGGCAGGGAGAGCTACGGAGACTTCGAGATACATCGGTCGCGTCTCCAGACCGAAGAGTCTCCTTCTTTACTCTATCTTGTAGCGTTTAGCTTCTATTGTACTTTTGCTGTAGACATTTCTGGAAATTAGAGCACTTACTGTATTGTTCTAGCTTGTGTTCTCGTGAGTTTTTGGGTTTTGGGGTGATATTGTAGACTTCTGCATTATTGAGTTGTATATGCCGAGCGGCATTTATATACAGTTTTCTTCTGGTTGTTCGGTCTTAATTATTTATTTCTTCAAGTTATGTTGGTTTTTGCATCGTTAGGCTTACCTAGTCGTAGGGACTAGGTGCCATCACGACATGTTCACAGAGGGCAAACTGGGGTCGCGACAAGTTGGTATTAGAGCTCTAGGTTCATAAGAGTCATGGAAAACAAACCGGTTTATTATAGTCTCGCTAATCGTTACGGAGACGTCTGTACTTATCTACGTGAGGCTATGTGTCTGTTAGGAAAATTTCATTACATTTGATTTGCTTGTCGTGCGAGGTTTGATATCACAATTAAAATTTTGTCTTTCTATTCTCTCACAGATGGTGAGGACACGTGCTACGCGAGGTGGTTAGGCACCCGCGCCCCTCGAGGACGTGCACATGGTACAGCCAGAGCACCTGCACGATCTGCCACCGAGGTACCACTAGCAGGTCTAGCCGGAGTTTAGGCACCTGACACGCCTAATACAACTACTGCTACCACTACTCAACCTCTCTAGGAGACTCTAGCAGAGCTCATGAGCATGTACACCACCTTGACTCAAGCAGGGTTTCTTCCCCTTGCTGCAACCAGATCTCAGGCCGCGGAAGGAGCACAAATTCTCGCCGCCCACACTCGTGAGCAGCGAGTGCATGTTGAGCAGGTCCTAGAGGTTATGCCTGCGCTGCCTGCAGTACTAGATCAACCCCGGGACAAGGCAGCAACTTCCGAGGATGAGCAACTGAGGCTTAAGTGGTTCAAGAAGTACAAGCCTCACGTATTCAATGGTCTAGCATCGGAAGAAGCTTTGGGTTTTCTTGATGAGTGTTAGTGTATTCTCCGTACCATGGGTATATCAGAATCCAGTGGGGTTTCTTTCACCACCTTCCAGCTTCGACGGGGCCGCCTATGAGTGGTGGCACACCTATGAGTTAGACAGTCCAGATGAGGCTTCTTTACTGACTTAGGCTCATCTCTCACAGTTGTTCCTGCGAGAGTATGTCCCTCAGAGCCTCAGGGACGCATGGTGCGCAAAGTTTGAGCATTTGCGTCAGGGTGCTATGGTTGTTTCAGAGTATTTTGTCCATTACAAGAGCTTGGCTAGGCATGCACCGGCCTTGGTTGGTACTGTTCGCGAGAAGGTTCGCCGGTTTATTGAGGGGCTTATTCCTAGCATCAAATCTAGCATGGCCGTGAGTTGGAGATGGAGGCTGAATCAACTGTAGGGATACCAATACTGATGTCTCTCGTGTAAGCTAGATACGCTTCACACCTCTTCTCAACCATTCGTTGAGCCTAAAGAAATGAAAGATCTTTACTGGGAGTGTAATCTAATGTATCCCTCCACTCTAACCGTGATACACCTAGAATAGCTAGCATCACGGTCTTGGCGTAAAAATCAAGAATAGCAGAACGGGTGACAACAACTCCATGCCCAAGATAACATCAAAACTTACCATGCTGAGAAATAATAAATCGGCTCTGGTCTCAAAACAACTAAGAATGATCAAATACGATTGATGCATGCAATCTACAACAAGAGAATCTCTCACATGAGTAGACACGTAAAAATGGGAACTCAAAGAATCACGATATATGCCCAAATGCTAGGAAAGATTGTGAGCACGTGACTTTTGCCTCGTTAAAATTACTCCTACAGATTTCCCAGATTAAGTATTTCTCCTTTTTATTTTTGATTTTAAGGATTTAATTGTGCATATTAGCGTGTATTTTCATTGGTGCATGCATGACAAGTCACAAAAAATACAAAAAAAATACATAAACATTTAGGATTTAATTTTACATATCTTGGTAATTAAGGTTTTGTTTTGCGAAATATAAAAAATCACAAAAATAGATAGTTCATCTTGCCATTTATTTAATTTGTAGCTTCCAAATTGCTAATTTTCTTATTTGTTTAGCTTAGTTGAATTTAGTATAATTAGAATTTTAAAATAAAATTACGAAGTTTTTTTAAAATGAAAAAAAAAAATAGGAATTAAAATGATTTAAACAAGGCTGGCAACAATTGGGCCAAGCCTGGGTGGCCCAACTTTCCTTTACTCGTCAAAAATGCAAAAGACCAGCCCAAAACCCGTCTCTGACACAAGCTGATATGAGAGACTCCCCAAAACGACATCGTTTTGGGGCAATCAATCTCAGCCATCTATCAACGGTGATCCAACGGTCCTATAACCTCCCCCAAAAACAAATATATATGTCCTAATATGTGTAATATATTCAGAAACAAAATTTTTCCTCCTTGTACCAAACTTTCACTGGTGTAACACCGTCTAGGATCCACCACAAACCACCATATAACCGCCGGCCGGGAATCGTCTCCACCGGCGGCAAACTCAGATCCCGACCAAAAATACACCCTTGACTCCCCGTACCCTCCTCTTTCCGATGACCTAAAAATCAAACCTCGACTATAAGACAATCGTCTCGAATATTATATTCTTTGGACGCCGCCTCTGCCGTCCACGACAGTACCGTCGCCGGAACCCTCCCAGAATAACACCACATACTCCTCATCCCCATAACGAATCCATGGTTGTATTCCTCCAAACCCCTACCCATAGCTTCGAATATTAGATCGAAGCTCTGACCAAAGACCTAACCTCCCCGGAACCCTTCAAAAATGGTACCAGGTGACCTTCGCACCTTCCCCTCCAAAAATCCATGACCAACAAACTTTGAATGTAACCAGACTTGGCCAAAAATCAAATCAAAATAGCCTGAAACCCAGACCCCCACCCAAGCCAACTAACCCTAACCTGATACCCTTTCCCCTTCTCAAATAACGACACAAAGGTCTCAGAAGGCCAACAAACTTCCTATAAAGGTCGAAAACCATGGGACTTGCAAGGTCAGAATTTTAGGTTTGCAGTATTAATAGCTAGTTTTCTTTGTTATTCCTTCTGATTGCAGTTAATTGCTTTTTTTAAGTTCTCTTTTTTCTTCCTTCTGATTGTTTTAATTTACTTTGTTCTTCTTTATAATTGCTTCTAAGTTCTCTTTGTTCTTCTGTCTTATTGCTTTTAATTTTCCTCATTCTGATTGTTTTTAACTTCATCTGTTCTTCCTTTTGTTTGCTTTTGAGTTTCCTTGTTTTCATTTGTGTAAATGCATGAATGTTCATTCTCTCATCTGTAAAACTTTCTGATTGGTTACTTTGTTTCCATCACATTCTTTTTTGTTCTTATGTCTTGATAACCTGCTTCTGAATGGTCCTCTCATTATTTGAAGTCATAGTTTTTTTCTTTCGACTCATTTCAATTATCGTGCTAAGATCAGAATTGTTCATCTATGGTTTAAAATTTATCAGTGTCCATGTATGATAAACATTTGTTTCTAAATTTTGTGTTGTTTAGCTTTATATGTGCTTCTGTGTAGTTTAGTTCCACATTTTGATATTTGTCTGTATATATGTGTTGCATTGATTTGTTACATATCAATTTTTGACCCTTCTGTGTTTGCTTTTACATAGTATAGTAGAGTCTCCAATTAAATAGTTGGCCATGGTAAGATTTCTCAAAATTCGACCCCAGCTGATAATGTAACCCTGGTTTATAACATTGAGTAGTTAACTAGGGTCAATTCGTGACTAGATGGATAGGAACAAGGTATAAAAATCTGGGCTAGTAATTAAGAAGGGAAAGAATGGGTATTGGGGGTATTTGAGCATAAGAATCTTGTAACAATCTCCTGGAACATTCTAGGGAAGGTTCGAAATGCAATTTCAGTTAATTCTCTCTCAAACTTGAGGCACAAGTTAAGAGATAAAGGATCAATTAAGCAAATCTAAAAAATGGGTAAGGGACTAAAAAAACAAGAAAGATTTTGTTGCCCTAAGGCCTTGGCTATAAAAGGGGTATATGATTGTTAAAGGGGGATATACATTTTTAGAGAGATATGTTTTTTAGAAAAAGGGTCCAGAACAGTCATCTGAAAACTAATCTTATGTTTTCCTAGCAAAATCTTCTATATTAATAAAAAATTCCATTCATTAGAAGTTGAAGATGACTTGAGGCATATGCATTAAGGATCAAAATTTGTGTTGTTATTTGCTTCTCAAAACTTCCTGCGTTCCTGCTACCATTCCTGGGCTTAACTGGTTGATTTGGTTGCTGTTTGTTGCTTCTCGTTTACATCACTCATATGTTTTGTTCGTTGCTGTATTTCCAGGTACTACTCTTATCCAGGAAATTTTTGAAATACATAGCTGTATATGTTCATGACCATGACTGAAAATGAAAATGTTCATATGTTTTTGTCAATATATAAACGTTACTAGTTTAGTAGTACTTCTAGTGCTGTAATATGTATAAACATGTAAACTATGGTGGACTGTATTTGGACTGTCGACCTCAATTCGTTTAAATTTCAGTAGACTAAAATAGGATAATTTGCAACTTGCCTGAATTTCGTGTTCTGATCAGTAATAGAAAGTCACCATGTGTATACATATTCTAGTTACTAAGCTTATCGATTTGTATGCGTCGATCTTAAGTCTGAATTTAGCATATTGATTCATGAGTAAAAATCATTACCATGACTTCCTTTGTCAAATGTTTTAATGTGTTAAAATGATCAATTATGACTAATATCAACAATGTAGTGTAGCGATATGAAATTGCTATCCTTATCCTTGTGATTAATTCGTAGTCAATGTTTCTGGGCTCAACTGAAGGCCCAAGTTGTTGTTATTGTGAAGTATAAAATATACTTCTGGGCTGTTTTCGTTGACAAAGCCCAAATGTCAGGAATCGGCCATACAAATGTTGATAATACGCATAGTGATTGCTTCATTTGGATAAACTGTCACGTGGGAATCAATTATGACTTTCTCTTTTATTAGAGGCACGAGTAATAGAATTATTGTCTTTTAGGTTGCCCCTTCTAAAAAATGAATTGAATGAACCACTCAAACAAAATCATACACCACGTTGGCTCTCTAATTGTAATAAATGCTAGAAGTTTGGAAGATACCGTTTAGTAAATTTCACGGTTTTCCACGAAGTTAAAAATGCGTACTTTCTTTAGGCGCATTATTTTAATAATGTATCTTCCTAAATTCGAGTGCGCATTTATGTGACCAAAATCCAAGTCTCAACGGTGTTAAAATATGTCGAGAACCGGGGTGCATTTATGTGACGTGGTTCGAGACGTGTTTTAATAACGTTGTAAATATTCCTAAAAAATGACATAAAGCGGTTAATAATTTTAAAATTGCACTGTAGGAGGAACATGTATAAAAATAAGGAAATTAGCCATATATAATAGTTTAAGCGACCATGCTATAACCACAATATCCGAGGGTTCCTAGAACCTTCCCTCGGGTCAACAGAATTCCTTACTCAAGAATTTCTGGTTCGCAGACTCCATTTGGGCATTCGAAAATTTCCTCGATTTGGGATCCTAAACAAACCGGTGACTTGGGACACCAAATGCTAAACCTATCCCAAGTGGAGACTCTAATAAATAAATAATCTCATTTCGAATAATGTCACTTTAATTGGAAAACTTCCCATATACGTGTCATCCTTCGGGATAGCCGTTTAATAAAGGAGGTGTGACAAATATAAGGTGACACGTACGAATAACTGGAGCCTAGATCGAATAGAAATAATGCATCTCTATGACAAACCAGAACAATACCTATAATGACATAATTTGAAGCAACAACCTCTATACGAGCAGAAAGGGCATAGTATCCGTCCTGGCCTCACCCTCTAGGGTGACCTCTACCACACCTACCTCTACCTCGGGCCTTTTGAGCAGGTGGGGTGGAGGATGGTGTTGTAATCATAGCCTGAGGACCAGGTGGAGCACGTTATGGCTCAGACGTTTATAGAGGTGCACCCCTCATAAGTCTGGGACAATCCCTCACCATTTGAAGAGTGTCATCACACTAAAAATAAGCTTTGGGAGGACATGGAAGTTATGACTGGCTCGGGACAGGTCTACTGGACTAACCACTAAAAGCACCCCATGCGTGAGGCACACTAGATACCAGAGGTACATAATAAGGCTCTTAAGGTCTAGGAGGAGTTGTTACACCACTGGAGTTTGGAAGAGATGAATGAGAAGGGCGACTCACATTACTCCTACTATAACAAACTGGAGCTGGGGCACTGGCACCGACACCAGTATAATGACCCGACAATCGAGATCTCTTGATCTCTCTTTCCTCCATTTACGAAGCAAGCATATCCTCTAATCTTCTAGCAATACTCACTGCATGTTGATATACAATATCTATCTCTACCTCCCGGTCCTTTCTAGACCTGATGTTGGGAATTAGCTCCTCAATAAATTGGCGAACCTTCTCTTGGTATGTAGAAACCAAGGCCGGTGCATGTCTAGAAAAGTCACTAAAATAGATAGTATACTTTGAAACAATCATAGTACCCCAGGTGCAACAACTCAAACTACGTGCGCCATGCGTCCCTAAGGCTCTGAGGGATATACTCTCTCAAAAACATGTTTGAGAACTAAGTCCATGTAAGAGAGCTACCTATCCCGGACTGTAAAACTCAAATGTACGCCACTACTGATAGACTAACCCTCGAATCTGGAAGGCAATTAAAGAAACCCCATTCGACTCTGCTATGCCCATGGTACGGAGTATACAGTGAAAATCCTCCATAAATCCAAAAGCATCCTCTGATGTGAGACAACTGAATGTACGAGGGTCGTACTTCTTGTACCTCTCAAGCCTACGCTCCTCCTCCTCTGAAACTACTGCCCTATCCTCGGGCTGAACTGGGGCTACTGGCGGTACTGCTATAGCTTATGGGATCTGGTAAACCTGAACACGCTCCTCTTGAGTATTGGAGGTAGGAGTCTGTGCCCCTCCCCCAGCCTAAGATGTGGTTGAACACGCTCCTCATGAATTGTGTAAGAGTCTCCTGGAGAACTGGAGTAGTAGTAGGCGTATTAGGTGTCTGTGCTCTAGCTGGAGCTACTGGTGACTCCTCTGTAGCAGCTCGCCCTGGTGCTCTGGCTGCACCACATGTGTTACTCAGCCTTTACCCCGACCCCCGCCTGTGGCGGCTGAAGTAAGGGGCACAAGTCTCTAGTCATCTCTGGTAGCACGTGTCCTCACCATCTGTGAGAAAATAGAAAGTATAAGTTTAGAATTTTGAAGTCAATAATTTCGCACGACAAGGAATCAAATGAAATGGTATTTTTCTAACAGTTTCATAGCCTTCCGAAGATAAGTACACATGTCTCCGTACTGATCCGCGAAACTTTAATAAATCGGCTTCTGAATCATGATACCTATGAACCTAAATCTATGATACCAACTTGTCATGATCTTAGTTCTCCCTCCGTGAACCGTCGTGATGGCACATAATGTCTATGATTAGGTAAGCCTAACATTTTCTGAAAAAGGAGAAAAAATATTAAAGTTATCAACTAATAAGTAAATTTAAACATGAAAAATGAAATGATGCTTGGCATACACAATAATCACTTCCGAACAGTATATAAACTCTCCTAAAATTTGGAATGTTATAAGTCATAAGCTAAAGAAAGAAAACAGTACTCTCATACTCCAGAGTCTAATACAAAGAAGAAAATGCAAAGGGGGTTGACATGGGGTGTTGACACCCAATTTTTGTCCTTCTATACCCAAATTTGTCATACTGAGCTGCTACTTTTACTTTTAAAAGTCATAATGATAGTTATAATAGTTTTATCTTAATTCGAGTATTATAAGTTCATCCTTTACCTTTATTATATTTTTTGCTACATATTTTATCCATTAAATTAATAGTTTCCCTTAACATAAGGTATTATAATTTATTTCTCAAGCGTATTTACATAAAGATTTTCTTTTGCACTTGTATTTAATCAGATATTTTTATAAATAGTATAATTGATCTCTCATTTCTCTAAGTGATACAGTCAAATCAATTCTTTCCTAATTTGCAGCCTTAAATTACATTCTGCTAATTTACTTAAGTACTAACATTCTACAAGTGTAAATTTTGAGCTACAAATGAAAGACTTTTGATCGTTGCTCTTCATCACTACCATAACTTTTCTTTTACTGTGATATACTGTATTCACTGCTCTTCGGCTACTTTATTGCTTGTTGCAGGCCAAAACAAAGTTTGATTTCTTTTATTTCACTCGACACAAGTGTTGCTCGAAATTCTTAAAAGTTCTGGTAAGAGCGTCGAGATTTGAGTGTTGGTTTCTTGTCGCAATCATTCGAGTTTTCTCATTGAAATCACTGCATATTTCTAGAGTTTGTTTGGCCTATTTACTCTGTTGAAGCTCTGTTCGTGAATCATTACTTGGATTTTGGTTTTCTTATGAATTTGTTACTCTACAAATCGGATAGTTTCCTGAACGACGCACTATGATTCCTTTACGTGTTGGTTGTTGTTCGAATAGACTAATCCTTCTCTTTAGTTTTGTATTATGTAAAACTATTGGGCATGCCGAGATGCTGAGTGGCATGCGGCACTCTATTGAAATTATGCCAATAATAACCAGGTATGTCTCTTAAATCCAGGTGTGTTTTTGATGTTTTGACTTTACGTGTGAGTTTTTGAATATGGTACAATCTCACTGTAAAGGTCTTTAGGATTTGTTCTGGCACTCTGGTAACTGGGAAATCATTTCTTTTGTTTAGGACTAAAGATTGCATAAATAAGAGTAGTACCAACTTATCTGCTATGTCCAACGATTTAGTTTAGGTATTCTGCCTAAAAGACTTCAAATGATATTACGTTGTATGAGCCCATTTACTACTTTAGTTAATCATCTTAATTAGTTTGATTAATTTGGAGGCCAATATGAGCCCTATTACGTGCTATTTGATCTAGTCCTTATATGTTTATATTCGGAATTTTTATATTCTTATGCCACATAGAAAACCTTACTACACTCAACATTTAGGGTTTGACTTAATTACAATTAGTATATCAAATTACCAATTCTATACCATAATGTATTTTAAGGATACAATTAATGCATCGTATATCTCTCCTTAATTCAAGGTACCGTATATCCCACCTCTTCTACGTTTCTCTATCAAAAACCCTCATTCTCACCGAGTAATGAATCGTCATTTTAGTATAAGTGATAGACGAGGGACAAAAGGTTGTGCATTTGCTTCTCAAAAACAAATTGATGAAAGAGAGTGCTTTCTACTAGTCAAGCAAAAGATAATAAGTTTCTTCTACTATCAATAAAAGAGAAACATTTTAAAATTCACCTACCAGTAAAAGAAACAGATTGCCCCACCCATCATCACTACAATACTCATCATCGCTTTCAGAGAGATGGTCCGACCATCAACCTTCTCAGGCTAGAAAAGTACTTCACTGTGCGACATGAGAAAATCAGAGCAACGTTTGCACCAAGTCCAAACAAAGGATAGAATCTCTTAGCCTCGTCAACAGTCGTAATCTGCAAAAGAAATCAAACATAACACTTACATAACAGTGATTTCCCCCAAAACACGTTTATGTAGCTTAATTGGTATTTTCGATATAATTGCATTTTTTGCAAAAGATTTTGTAGAAGCTTTAGTCCTTTTGGATTTTTTAAAATAGAAAACAATGCATCTACAATCATAATAAAAATAATCTATAATTCACCTACAAAATATCTACAAATTGGGTATATTAAATTTTAATGTCCTAATTCCCATTCGATTGTAGTTTAATTAGGATTTTCGATATAATTGCATTTTTTACAGAAGATTTGTAGAAGTATTAGTCATTTTTTGATTTGTGAAAACAGAAAACAAAGCATCTACAATTAGAATATAAATAATTTACAATTTATCTACAAAATATCTACAAACTGGGTACATTAAACTTTTATATCTCAATTCCTATTCAATTGTAGCATAATTGTAATTTTTGACGTAGTTAAATTTTTCCCAGAAGATTTATAGAAGTTTTAGGCGTTTTTTATTTGTGAAAACAGAAAATAAAGCATCTACAATCAGAATAAAAATAATCTAAAATTTATCTATAATTTCTGTAATATGTCTTCTTCTTCTTCTTCTTCTTCTTCTTCTTCTTCTTCTTCTTCTTCTTCTTCTTCTTCTTCTTCTTCTTCTTCTTCTTCTTCTTCTTCTTCTTCTTCTTCTTCTTCTTCTTCGTGTTTCAATATGAACTTCTGTCAAAACCAAGTCTAATCTTCACCAATACCCCTCAAAATTGAGATATAAACTCCAAACCATATTCCCGATTATTTTCAACAACACCCAATCAATGAATAACGACCAATAGCTCTAGTATCCAAGCCACCTTGAGCACATCTCTAACTATTCTATCTTTCGCCAACATCGCACTAGTAACTTTTCACCAATGCGTAGATGAAAAAATAACCTAGCATTTTTGTCTTTTCTGAAAAACTTGCTTCATAGTTCTCACTTCATTGACGATTAGGACATAATCTTGGGTGCTATAATGTTAGGAATCGAAAAAGTCAGGTGTCATGCGGAAGCTAGTAAAGCAAACCTTTGACGATGATAAATAAGAAAACAAAACAGAAATATACCAAAAGAGACACAAACATTACGTGGTTCGATCAACTGACGTGCGTTCACGGCAGAGATAAGCAATCCATTATAATAAAAAGAGTACAAAATAGCGAGAGAACAACCTCGCGAAAAGGCAAACACAAGTGACACACTAACACTTGTCCCGTAAAGTTCTCCCTCTAACAAGACTTTCAAGCCCTCTATAGCTGCATTGTGGATGCTACTGAATGAGAACAATGGATCTTCAATTAATAGAACTCCAAAGTTTTTCCTACAAGAAAAGAAACTAGCCAAATATGGAATAATTATATTTTTCTTTTAGGAAAAGAAAAATTTAATTATGATAAATATATTGTCCTTTCCTTCATCATCAGATAGAATTTGTTTATTTAGCCTTTGTTTCGTTGAGTTTAAATATGTCAGACATTTACCAATTCATACTAGGATGTTCTATTCCTTCCTTTTCTTGTAAGGCCTTTTAAGTAAGCATGCATTATTATGTATATAAATGGACTAATATATTTAATCACCTTAAGTCATACAAGCTAATAGTAATTATCAGTTTAATTAGTGAACCAATTTTCCACATAGTAATTTAAATTCGGCTAGAAACCATATTTGTGGACCTCGAAGAGTGCCTAACACCTCTCTTTGAGGTAATTTGAGTCCTTACCGTTCTTTGATAACGTTGACTAGTTAAACACAGTTATCTGCAAATAGGTGCCGTAACTCACCTTAAAAATCGTTAGGTGGCGACTCTTCTCTTTTAATACCTCCATAAATAAGTTATCACATGTCGAAGCCCGCTTTCGCGAGAAAAATATATGCGACATGGGTGAAATAGATAGGGACTTCGAGGTTTGTGAACGTGGCAGATATACTTTGAAGTCTCCATAGATGGCTTACCTCACTGGTGATGTGGCTGGAAAGAGGTACATGGATTTGCATACAAAAAATATATGCAGGAAAAGGATTGAGTACACCACAACGGTACCTAGTAAGTGCCATGTTAAACCTAGGTCGAGTAGTGACGAGGCCAGGTCAGAGCCATACTGGTATAAATATAATGAAATAAGACAGAAAACAAGTACTACAGTAAAATAGCAATAGGGTAGCTCCCAGGATACCGCTAGTCCTAAATGTAAATGTGTAGGGAAATATCCTAGAATACCGTTGCGTAGTCCTAAAGTAAATATTCAGTACTAAGAGATCTCCCGGATCTCATGGAATACCGTTCTGTAACCCAAAGTAAATAGGGAGCTCAACCAAACAAAGATACTCCTTCCGTCCCAATTTATGTGAACCTATTTAACTGGGCATGAAGTTTAAGAAAAAATAAAAACTTTTGGAATTTATGGTCCTAAACAAGTCAAAAAAAGGCCCAGGGTATTTGTGTGGTTATAAAAGCACCTATTTAATGGTAGAATTGTAAGTTTAATCCAAATTGTTATCAATTTTAGAAAGGAAGCATTTTTTCCGAACGGACCAAAAAAAAAAAATAGATTCACATAAACTGGAACCGAGGGAGTAACATTTATAGCAAAATTTACACAACTTAGGTTAAGTGTGAGTTAAGGAAAAACAAAAAATCTCACTAAAACATGTTGCATAGAGTTCAACTAGGCAGTTAATGCAGTTAAGGAATTATGGCACATAGGCATGCTTTCCTAAACTAAATAAGATGGTTAAATATACTAGTGTTGCTCAATTACAGGAAAATAGATATTTGCTTAATGAAAATGGGTTTTTTCAACAAATAGCCCGTGTACTCCCTTGTCACCTCACGTATGCGATGCTCATATATAAAACAGTAGCAAATTCTAAGGGAATTCCTCCCACGCGGTAAGGCAAGGCACTTAACTAAAACAGAGCTCAAATCATTCCATCACAATGCTCTTTCCACGAATATCCAGTTTCTGATGGCCCAAATCTAGCCAAATCATTTACATAATTGAATATAGCTACAAGCAACTAATCTAGCTAATGAAATCAAAACTGAGGCAAGAAAACAAAAAATCCTCTCTTGGCCCACAATCGGAATCGGGTAAAAGTCACCAAATGAGAATATCCATTCACTCACGAGTGCACTCGTACAAAAATCATCAAAAGACAACGCCAAAATCCCATTCAAAACTCATATTCTTGGTTGGTGAACTTTTTCCCCATTCTCCCAACTTCCTCACTCAAATCCCCTAATTAGATGAAGAATACAACAATAGATTAACATAGTATAAAAATCGAGTTAGGAATAGTTACCCAATAGCTCTCCTTTAAAATCTCTCAAAAATTTGCCTTTCACTGAGTTTAAAATTGAATTTTGTGATATGAATTTCAATACTCGAAAATCTCTTTTTCTGCCCAGCGATTTTCTCTTCTGTATGCTCATGACCGCATCTGCGGTCTCGCTTCTGTGACAAGGACTCCGCATCTCCGAGTTTTCATTAAACTCCAGTGTCCGCACCCGCTGCTTCATCCGCATCTGAGGATGTGCCTCTACAGCTGATGTGTTCGCTTCTGTGACCTACCACTGCTTCTACGATTCCCTATCTGCTAGTGCGATACAGCTTCTACAATGCCTTCCCCGCACCTGCGACCACTAGCTACGAACACCAAGGCCAAATCTACGATCTCATCCATGCATCTGCGAGGCCGCACGTGTGGACCTTCCATCGTATGTGCGAAAACCCTTCCCTTCAGCAACAACTCAACTTCAGTATTTGATCCATTAAGTACCTATAACTCACCCGAAGCCCCCTGGAATCTCAACCAAACATACCAACCAATCTAAAAATATCATACACACTTAGTCGTTTCTCAAATTACCTCAAACAAAACTAATAACACAAATCACCTTCCAATCAAAACTTAATGAACTTGAAACATCAAATTTAATAACCGATGCCGAAACGTATCAAATCACGTCCGATGGATCCCAAAATTTTCACATAAGTCATAACCCTCACTACATACCTACTTTAACTTCCTGAATCAGATACCGACCCTGATATTAAAATTTCACAACCGGCCCAAAACTCAAAAAATTTAAATTTTGCCATATCAACTCTAAATAATTTACAGACCTCCAAAACACAATCTGAATACGCCCCTAAGCCCAAAATTACCAATAGAGCTAACAGAATCGATAAAACTCCATTCTGAAGTTGTCTTCACACTGTTCGGACTACGGTCTAAATTCTAAGACTTAAGCTCTCATTTAGGGACAAAATGTCCCAAAATACTCTGAAACTCAAAATGAATCATCTTGGAAAGTCTCAATAGCAGAAATAGATACGAGGAAGCAGTTAATAGGGTATCGGGCGTTAATTCTCAAAATTACTGATCGGGTCGTTGTGATATTCTTCACATTCACTTGACCATTAAATACACAAATAGCTTAGATTGGACAATAATTGATCAAAAATCCTCGTGGGAACGATAGAATGATACTTTCTTATTATTTTATTACTTGTCGTTGGCATATACATGCTTGCGCGTTTGGACCCATCATATGTTAATATTACGTTTTTAAAAAAAAATTGATATATAAACACACAAATACAAACGAGAATTATTTGTTTCAATGATGTAATCAAGTGTATTGTTTGATAGGATAAAATGATGGTACTTTTATAAGATGAGATGTTGAACACAATATTCTTTTGGGCACCTGTTCGTAGGACCCCTATAATTATTTTACTTTCCAATAAATAAAATTAGTCAGATTTTCCAAATAAAATAATCAATTCCATCCTTTGTTTAGTTTATAAATTCTGAGGCGCAATACATAATTAGTTGAAGACAAAAAAATTGGAATGGGAACAAAGCTAAACATCATGTGACTGATGTATCTACTTGACGAAAGAGATATAACGATCTCTCACATTAAATCTAATTATAATAAGTTGTTTAGAATTATACCTAAAAAACAACGACAACAAAAAACCTTGTACATATTCTTAATAGTGGAATCTAAAGAAAATAACGTGTATTAAAACCTTACTCTTATCTATTGAAGGTGCATAGACTATTTCTGATAGACCTCTGCTCAAGAAAACATAATCGTAACAATAAAAACAAGGAAATACAGCAAAGGAGAATTCACGTAAAGAAAATCAATAACCCTATCCAGAAAAAAGATAACCAAAGAAAAAGAAACAACATGTAGTATTAAAACCAAAGAATAAAAATATGATAATATAGTAGTACTAGAGGTATAGAAAAGTGTGACGACCCAAAGGGTCATCGCCTATTTCTTTATTCATGCTGTCTCTCTGAGGCCTTCAAAACCTCAATTAGGATTGTCTCTATTTACGTGCACAGTCCACGTGCGTAGCGGGAAAGCTTAAATATGAATTCTGTGAGAAAAATACTAAATTTTCATATTAAATTGAATAAATTTAACTTCGGTCAATATTTTGGGTAAACGGACCCAGACCCGTGATTTGCTAGTCCTGGAGGAAACGCATGAAAATATAGAACTTGAGCTTATGCCCGGAATCAAATTCTTAGGTCCTGAGCCCGAGAAATAAATTTTTGTGTGAAATTATTTTCTGAAAATAATTAAGAAAATTGAAAGTGAAATTTGATTAACAGATTATAGTATCGGGCATCGTATTTTGGTTCCGGTGCCCGGTACAAATTTTTTTATATGGTTCAAGAATTTTATGTAAAGTTTTGTTGAAAACGGACGTCGTTTGACGTGTTTAGGACTTAAATTAGAAATTTGATGTTTTATGGAAATTTGGAAGTAATCATGAGCTTTGAGGCTTAATTTGATGTATATGGTGTTATTTTGGCGATTTGGTTGCACGGATAAATCTGTATGACATTTTAGAGGTTGTTTATATGTTTGGTTTGGAGCCCCGAAGGCTTATGTGAGCTTTGGATAGGTGTCAGAGTGCATTTTAGAACATTGGAAAATCAGGTGCATCAGACCTGCAAATTTCACATTTGGGAAGCAAGCCTCGCAAATGCGAGCCTAGGTTCGCAAATGCAAGGAAGGAGCCCTTGGTGTGGTCGCGAATGCCGCAAACGGCTTGCAAAGGCAAGGGAGCTGTTTCAAAAATGTTACCCAATGTTCCAAAATGCGAAGTTCTCCCAAAAGGCGCCAGTTCGCAAATGTGAACAAAAAAGTCACATTTCCCAAGCCTGGAGGGTTTGCAAATGCTAATCCAGGGCGCAATTCCCATATCTGCAGCCCAGCAATTTCTATACTTAGTCAAATTCTAGGCCATTTTTCAACCCACTTTCAAAATACAACTCTTTAGGTGATTTTTCTAGAGCAAGTTTCATTTCAAATCAATTGTAAGTCGATTTTAACTCAATTATTTCAATCATTAACATCAATTTAATATGTTTTCAACTTAAAATCAATAATTTTCATAGGTGAAGTTGGGAGTTTTTGGGTAGAACTTTAGGAAATTCATTTTTATACATTCAAATTGAATTCATCTAGCATTTGTTGATGTATTTAAGTAATTTGTGACTAGATTCGAGCGATTTTGTGGTGGATCAGAGGGGTAAAGCCATAGTTGAGGCTTGAGCTGAATTCAAGTCATCGAGGTAAGTGTTTGGTCTAAATCTAGCTTGAGGGAATAAGAGTTGAGTCTTATATGTTAATAGTTAATTGCCGAGTACGATGTATAGACATGGTGACGAGTATCTATAAATTGGTGTCTAGCTTGACCGTGAGTCCTTATTATGCGAATAGTTTGGATTTTGTTATATCTTCCATGCTTGATTGATGACTCATATATGTTGTAAAGAGCTTGTGAAAGGGATTGTGATCTTTAAATTTCGTGAAGCATTGGATCGAGTTGAAATAAAGATAGTGTAGATATATTAGATAAGTAAATCTTCGGAGCATTGACTCAAGTAATAATGTGAACTATGTGATGAAAGTGGAAGGAAGAGAAAGAGTTAATGATATTTCCCCTTGCCGGGGTGTTGTTGATTATTGAATATATTTCCTTTCCGGGACGTTGAGATTATTGATGTGGTACCCTTGCCGGGTTTTTAATTTGCTTGTTTGTGTTCCTTTGCCGGGACTTTCATTTTTATTTATTTATTTCCTTGCTCTTGTTTGTGATTTTTTGATTGGGTGAGGAAGAGTGTCAAAGTATGAAGGGTGATGCCGTGTATTGTTTGATATTGTGAGGAAATAGTGTAAAGAACGAATGGTGATGTCGTACTATATGGTGTACTATTTCGTACTAATATTCATTGATTACAAATATTGTAAGGAAAGTGCGTAAAGCACGAAGGGTGATGCCGTGATGTACGATGTACCGTTCTATAATATTTATTGATTATATATTGTGAGAAAAGAGAGTAAAAGCACTAAAGGAGATGCGTGCACATGATTTACTGATACAATTGATTTGGTATGGATGAGAGTAAAAGAACGAAGGGCGATGTCGTGCACTTGTTGATCCTTGTTCCTTATTGTTGTATGAGTTGTGCTTTTCCTTCAAATTAATCAATTTTTACTTGAAACTGTTATTCCCCCCCACAACATGCTTTCCCCTCCCATATTGTTTACTTGTCTTGTATTTCGATTTAACTGTATATTTGTAATTGCACGACTTTATGTGGTAGTCCAGTCTAGCATCGTCACTACTTTGTCGGGGTTAGGCTAGACACTCACAGCACATGGGATCGGTTGTTCTGATACTACACTCTGTGCTATCTTTGCACAGATCCAGCTTTCGAGTAGCAGCAATAGTAGTATGGAAGTAGACTTTCAGTCCAGCGAGACCCGAGGTAGCCTTTCACACGTCTGTAGGCCCGGCGTCTCCTTTATCCTTTATTTTGTCTGTTATCTCATTGTATTTGAGACAAACAGTTTATGTTCCCTACAGACGTTTTTATTTAGTAATCTTATCAGTTCATGAGTATTGTGACAGATGTCTTGAATAGAGGCTTTTGTTGAACTTTCCGCATTTCTATTCAGTTTCTATAATATTAAGACTTCCGCTTAATTATTTGAATTTCGTTGCTTTATTATTACTGCAGTTAATTGTTCAAATGGATTAGATTATTAATGGAAATTAAAATTTGGCTTCCCTAGATCCCATTAGTGAGCACCATCACGACCCCTGATGGTGGAAAATCCGGGTCGTGACAGGTTGGTATCAGCGGCGGAGCCTGAAGTTTATTTTGAGGAGGAGGTTCTTCCCCCAGCAGTTTCGGTAGGCCTATCTCAGTCTAGAGGAGGGGCACAAACATCTTCTACACGTACTACGGAGCAAGTAGCTCCCCAGGTTTAGATTCCAATAGTTCAGCCAACTTTGACAGTTCAACCGGGGATGGTTGCTCAGACTGGATATGGAGCGTCTATGCCCACAGATTCTTTGTGGAGGCTAGACAGGTTCACCAAGCTCTTCACTACTACCTTTAGTGGTGCACCCACCAAGAATCCTCCGTATTATTTGCACGGCTACCCCGAGGTTCTTTGGAACATGGGTATTGTTGCAATCAACAGAGTTGATTTTGCTGCATTTTGACTATCTGGATCCGCCAAGACTTGGTTGAGGAGTTTCTGCTAAGCTAGACTTGCAGGGTCTCCGGCCTTGACCTGGGAGTAGTTCACACATACATTTCGGGAGAAGTTTCCCCCTGTCACACAACGTGAGGCCTATCGGAGGCAGTTCAAGCATCTCCATTAGGGGTCTACATCTGTCACCTAATACGAGACCAGGTTTGTTGAGTTGGCTCTCCATGCTATTACCATACTCCCCATCGAAAGGGAGATGTAAGACGGTTTATTGATGGACTCATCCAACCTATTCGGCTCCAGTGACCAGAGAGAAGGGGAGTGATATCACTTTTCAGGAGGTAGCCAATGTGGCCTAGAGGATTGTGATGGTATTGCCATAGGGGGTGGTCATAGAGCAAACAAGAGACCCCATCAGTCAGGCCGATTAAGTGGCGCCTCATCTGGAGGCCGAGATTCATATGATAGGGGCCACCCTTCTAGGCCTTTCCACTCAGCCCTCTAGGTTTCTCAGGGTGCCCCAGGTAGCCGTGGTTCTACGCACATTATTCTGATCAGCAGCCATTCAGTTCATCGCCAGCTCCTATCAGTGCACCGCCACTTTAGAGCTTCCGTGGTCGTCATTCAGGTCGACAAGGTCAGTCTCAGTTTCCTCAGCTGCCAAGGTATCGCTACACATATGGTGATCCTGGTCACATTGACAGATTTTGCCCTCGAACACTAGGTAGTTCACTACAGTAGGGTTCTCGTGCCATTATACGGGCACTAGGTGTTCCACAACCCCCCTCCCCCCAGCCAGCAAGAGGTGGGGGTGGATGTGCTCGGGTGGAGGTAGAGGTCATAGAGGTGGAGCTCAGGCCTCTACGGGTGGAGGCCAGTCAGCAGCCACCCATCCTAGAGATGTGGCTCAGGGAGGTGGGGCCCACCCCGATGTTATGCTCTTACAGCCAGGCCAGAGGCTGAGTCTTTAGATGCAGTCATTACAGGTACTATTCTTGTTGGTGATAGAGATGCTTCAGTGCTATATGATCCGGGGTATACGTTTCGTATGTGTCACCTTATTTTGCACCCTACTTGGTCATGCCTAGTGGTGCGTTGAGTATTCCTATTTATGTGTCTACACCGGTAGGTTATTCTATCATGGTCGAGCGAGTTCAACGTTCTTGTGTTGTAGTGATTGGGGGTGTTGAGACCAGTGTTGATTTGTTGCTTTTACACATGGTCGACTTTGATTTCATATTAGGGATGGATTGGTCGTCCCCATATCATGCTATTCTGGATTGCCATGCAAAGACCGTGACCTTAGCCTTACCAGATTTGCCCCCTTTAGAGTAGATAAGGACTCATAGTCATTCCACTCGTAGTATTATCTTGTATGTGAAGGCTCGACGGATGGTCGAGAAGGGGTGATTGGCTTATTTGGCCTATGTCCGTGATTCTAGTGCTGAGGTCACCTCTGTTGATTCTGTTCCCATTGTTCGATAGTTCCCTGATGTCTTTCTTTCAAACCTGCCGGGTATGCCGCCCAGCAAGTATATTGACTTTTGCATTGATATGGCTCTGGGGACTTAGCGCATTTCTATCCTGCCATATTGTATGGCCCCGCCTTAGTTGAAATAGTTAAATCAGTTGCAGGACTTGTTGGAGAAAGGCTTCAGTAGGCCTAGTGTATCGCCGTGAGGTGCGCCTGTGTTGTTTGTCAAGAAGAAGGATGGTTCAATGAGAATGT
Organism: Nicotiana benthamiana; assembly: GCA_034376525.1. Taxonomy (NCBI): domain Eukaryota; kingdom Viridiplantae; phylum Streptophyta; class Magnoliopsida; order Solanales; family Solanaceae; genus Nicotiana; species Nicotiana benthamiana. Next base: position 99,071,098 of record CM067338.1, read on the forward strand.
CTATTGATTATTGATAATTGAATAAGGTAACGATCAAGAATAAGTATCCACTGCCAAGGATTGATGATTTGTTCGATTAGCTTCAGGGTGCTAGGGTATTTTCCAAGATTGACTTGCAATCTGGCTACCATCAGTTGAGGAGTAGGTCATCTGATGTACCTAAGACAACTTTCCGAACTCGATACGGGCATTATGAGTTCTTGGTTATGTCATTCGGGTTTACCAATGCCCCAACAACTTTCATGGAGGATGAATCGAGTGTTCAGACCTTATTTGGAAATTTTCGTGATAGTCTTTATTGATGATATTTTGTATACTCTCATAGCCAGGATGAGCACGAACAGTACCTTAGAGTGGTTCTTCGGACTCTGAGGGATATTAGCATGTATGCCAAGTTCTCCAAGTGTGAGTTCTAGCTGAGTTCAGTAGCATTTCAAGGTCGCGTTGTATCAGTAAAGGGTATTCAGGTGGACCCGAAGAAGATTGAGGCAGTCAAGAACTGGCCTAGAGCAGCATCAGCTACAGAGATGGCGTTTCTCGGGACTGGCGTGCTACCATCGTTGGTTTGTGGAGGGGTTTTCATCTATTGCAGCCCTAATGACCAGGTTGACCTAGAAGTGTGCCCAGTTTAGGTTGTCGGACGAGTACGAGGTGAGCTTTCAGAAGCTCAAGATAGCTCTGACTACGGCACCGGTGTTGGTTTTGCCCATAGGATCAGGGCCTTACACAGTCTATTGTGATGCTTCCCGTATCAGGTACATAATTTGGAGTTGCCAGCTATTTTTCACACGTTGAAGATTTGGAGGCCTTATCTGTATGGCGTGGCATGTGTGGTGTTCACTAATCAAAAGAGACTTCAGTACTTGTTAAAGCAAAAGGAATTTAATTTGAGGCAAAGAAGGTGGTTGGAGTTGTTGGAGGATTATGATGTTTCTATTTTGTATCACTTGGGAAAGGCCAATGTGGTGGCCGATGCATTGAGTAGTAAGTCGGTCAGTATGGGTAGTCTTGCTTATTTTCCGGCCAACCAGAGACTACTTTCTTTGGATGTTCAGGCCTTGACCAATCGACTTGTGAGGTTGGATATTTCCTAGCCTAGCCGTGTGTTAGCTTGCACGGTTGCTCGATATTTATTATTGGAGTGTATCCGTGATCAGCAGTTTGATGATGCCCATTTGTGTGTCCTTAGAGACACGGTGCAGGGTGGAGGTACCAAGCAAGTGACCTTAGATGATGATGGTATTTTGAGATTGCAGGGGCGAGTTTGCGTGCGTAATGTTGATGGAATTCGAGAGTTGATCTAGACTAGCAGGTTCATCAGTTGAGGTCCAAGAGTTTCGCTTCTGTTCGTGTTCAGTGAAGAGGTCAGCCTCCTGAGGCTTCAACCTGGGAGTCCAAGTCCGATATATGGAGCAGTTGTCCCAATAAGTTTCCCGACTCAGGTACTTCTATCTTTTGCTCGTTTGAGGACGAACGATTGTTTTAGAGGTGGAGAATGTGACGACCCAAAGGATTATCACCTATTTCTTTATTCAATATGTGTGTCCGAGGCCTTGGAAACCTCATTTAGGTTGCCTCGATTTGCTTGCAAAGTCCGGGCGTGTAGCTGGAAAGCTTAAATATGAATTTTGTGTGAAAAATGCTAAATTGTGCTAATAAATTGAATAAATTTGACTTCGGTCAATATTTTCGGTAAGCAGACCCGGACCCATGATTTGCCGATCCCGGAGGGTCCGCATGAAAAAATAGGACTTGGGCGTATGTTCGGAATAGAATTCCGAGGTCCCAAGCCCAAGAATTAATTTTTGTGTGAAATTATTTTCTTGAAATAATTGAGGAAATATGAAGTAAAATTTGATTAAAAGATTATGGTATCGGGCTCATATTTTAGTTACGGTTCCCGGTACAAGTCTTGTATATGATTTAAGCGCTTTCTGTAAAGTTTGGTTGAAATTGGACGTCACTTGACGTGTTTCGGACTTAAAATGGAAATTTGATATTTTATGGAAATTTTGACGGAATCATGAGTTTTGAGGCTTAATTTGATGTATATGTTGTTATTTTGGCGATTTGATTGCATGGATAAGCCCGTATGATATTTTAGAGGTGTGTGCATATTTGATTTAGAGCCCCAAGGGCTCGAGTGAGTTTTGGATACGTGTCAGAGTGCATTTTTGAACAAAGGAAAATCTAGTGCATCAGACTTGCAATTTTTGCATTTGCGAAGCAGGCCTCGCAAATGCGAGCCTGGCTTCTCAAATGAGAGGAAGGAGGTCTGGGCTATGGTCGCAAATGCGACAAACGACTCGTAAATGTGAGGGAGCTGTTTCTCAAATGTGACTCAATGTTCGCAAATGCAAAGTTATCCAAAGAGGCCTGAGTTCGTAAATACGAACCAAAAAGTTACATTTCCCAAGCCTACGAGGTTCGCAAATGAAAACCCAATTTGCAATTACCATATCTGCAGCCCAACAATTTCTATACTTAGTCAAATTCTAGGCAATTTTTCACCCCACTTTCAAAATACAACTCTTTAGGCGATTTTTCAAGACCAAGTTTCATTCCAAATCAATTGTAAGTCAATTTTTACTCAATTCTTTCAATCATTAACACCATTTAACATATTTTCTACTTAAAATCAATGATTTTCATAGATGAAATTGGAGGTTTTGGGTAGAACTTAGGGAAATTCATTTTTATGCATTCAAATTGAATTAATTTAGCATTTGTTTATGTACTTATGTAATTTGTGACTAGATTCGAGCGATTTTGTGGTAGAACCAAGGGGTAAAGCCATAGTTGAGGCTTAAGATGAATTCAAGGAATCGAGGTAAGTGTTTGGTTAAAACCTAGCTTGAGGAAATAAGAGTTGAGTCTTATATGTTACTTGCTAATTGCCGAGTACGATGTATAGGCATGGTGACGAGTATCTATACATTGGTGTAGCATGACCGTGAGTCCTTATTATGCGAATAGTTTGGATTTGTTTATACCTTCCATGCTTGATTCATAACTCCTATATGTTGTAAAGAGCGTGTGAAAGGGATTGTGATCTTTAATCTTCGTGGAGCGTTTGCTCGAGTTGAAATACAAATTGTGAAGGTATATGAGATAAGTAAATTATTGGAGCATTGGGTCAAGTAATGATATGAACTATGAGATGAAAGTGGATGGAAGAGAAAGAGTTAATGATATTTCCCCTATTTGGGGCGTTGTTGATTACTGAATATTTTTCCTTGCCAGGACGTTGAGATTATTGATGTTGTACCATAGGTGGGTTTTTAATTTGCTTGTTTGTGTTCCCTTGCCCGAATATACATTATTATTTATTTATTTATTCCATTTCCCTTGTTTGTGTTTGTTGATTGGGTGAAGAAAAGTGTTAAAGCTCGAAGGGTGACGCCGTGTATTGTTTGATATTGTGAGGAAATAGTGTAAGTCACGAAGGGTGATGCCGTACTGTATGATGTACCATTCCGTACTAACATTCATTGGTTGCATATATTGTGAGGAAAAAGTGTAAAACATAAAGGGTGATGCCGCGCCGTACGATATACCATTCCGTACTGATATTCATAGATTATATATTATGAGGAAAGAGAGTAAAAACATGAAGGGTGATGCCGTGAACATGATTTACTAATACGATATATTTGGTAAGGATGAGAGTAAAAGCACGAAGAGTGATGTCGTGCACTTTTTGATCCTTGTTTCGTATTGTTGTATGAGTTGCGTTTTTGCTTCCTATTAATCAATTTTTACTTGAAACTATTATTTCCTCCCCCCCCCCCCCCCTATAGCATTCTTTCCCCTCTCATATTGTTTACTTGTCTTGTATTTCGATTTCGCTGTATAGTTATAATTGCACAGATTTATGTGGTAGCCCAGTCTAGCCTCGTCACTAATTCGCCGGGGTTAGGCTAGACACTTACCAGCACATGGGGTCAGTTGTGCTGATACTACACTCTGTGCTATCTTTGCACAGATCTAGGTTTCGAGTAGCAGCGACAGCATTATGGAAGTAAACTTTCAGTCGAACGAGACCCGAGGTAGCCTTGCAGACGTCCGCAGGCCCGGCGTCTCTTCTATCCTTTATTTTGTCTGTTATCTCATAGTATATGAGACGAACAACATATGTTCTCTCCAGATGTTTGTCTTTAGTAATCTTAGCAGTTCGTGAGAATTGTGATACCAGTCTTGGGTAGCGGCTTTTGTTGAACTTTCCGCATTTCTATTCAGTTTTTATAATGTTAAGACTTCTGCTTAATTATTTGAATTTCATTGCTTTTGTATTACTGCTGTTAATTGTTGAAATGGATTAGATTATTAGTGGAAAAGAAATTAAAATTTGGCTTGCTTAGCTCCAATTAGTAGGCGTCATCATGACTTCCGAGTGCGGGAAATTTGGGTCGTGACAAAAAGTAATACTGGTACGAAAAAAATTATGTTCAATACTTACTAACCTACTTCTCTAGTCCTCGATCTCTACATCCCCCTATCAATTGTCATGTTCTCAGCAAGCTTAAAATGTGCAATGTCCAATCTGATCACCTATACAGAAAAATATATTATGTATTTATGCAGAGACTAATCTAGGATTTCTAATATATTGGTGCACTACGGAAAAAGAAAGGAGACAAAACTATATTTGGTGGGAATTGATCCTTATACCTCTTGGTAAATTACTCAACCTTCAACCAAGTACGCCATTCAACCTTCTTGGAACATGGGTGCCAACCACTACAAGAAATTAGCCAAAAGTGACCTCGGCTTACCAACCGACTTTGGTCGATTTTTTAAAATATTTTATTTTTTAATTTTTATACGAAACCGACCAACTTCGATCGTTTATGGACGCAAAAATACGAAAAACTATTTTAACGTTCCACGATATTTGTTTTTTAAGAAACCGATCAAAATCAGTCGGGTTTTCATATAAAATAAATTAAAATTAAAATTAAAATTCAAAAAACCAACCGAATTCGATCGTTTATTTTTCGTGAAAATGCAGTTAAAGAGTAAAAATAAAATAAAAGAATATATTAAACTAAAATATACTAATGATGTAGTGGTAAAATAGTATTCTATCACAGTATTGACCCTGGTTCGATTTTCAAACGGTGTATTTTTTAATTACATAATTAAAAATATCGGCAGGTTCCGCTCGATTTTTCAGGCAAATTTTTCTTTTTGGGCCGTTTGAGCATTACCTAACACAGCCTTCGTTAGATACGTTAGATATTTTCTGAGGTAGATGTTGTCAAACTAAGGAGACTTTATATATGGGGGACAGCAATGTTGCATTTACCAGCCACTGATTATCACTAGTCATGAATGAACAACCTCAAATTTTAGATATTAAAAGACAATATCTTATGTTTAAACACTTTTTCCAGTTTGAAGATGGAGTTGAACAGATTTCAAAAAGATATATATATATATCTGAACTTTAAGAAATATCTCCAGAGATATTAGACAAAATGCAATTAATGGTCAATAACTTACATCACTGTTATAATGTTATCAGTCTTTTCTAGTTTAGTGTATGTCTTTCTTTGTAGAGGAAGATCCAACAACAACAACGAAGTACCAGCAAGTATAATATCACAAATAAGGTCTAAAAACAATAGTAGATACGCATATTATTATACTATGGTCGAATAATTTCTGCAAAAGTAAAATAGAAACAGAATCAGAAATAGAAAAAAAAAATTTAAAAGTTCCGAACCCAACAGAAAACTGTGTTTCCTTAAGGAATTTAATCTCTTACTGTTGCTCAAGATTATTGGATTAACTCCTTCTAGAATAGAGTGGAACAACTATCCTATAATACCGGCAATAGAAATTACAAAACTTTACCGAACTTAATAAACGAAAGTAAACCATACAGATGATTACTTTTGCTTTGAAAATGCAGAAATAAAAATTAAAAATAAAAAAAAAAAGAAGAAGAAGAAGAGAAATTGAAATGTGTATAAAACTTATTGCACGACATTATTGTTCCAATTTTACACGGCAATAAATTATTATTAGCTTTGTGCGCAAATTGTAATTAAGCTCTTCCTAACTGAGAAGAAGAGCCTTGGAGTAATGATTCATGTTAATTATAAATTGTATGTCTTTTCAGATTTGCCGTATGATTCACACCTGCATTTAAATCAAATCAAGCATTAATCATAAGAGCCACAAATACTGATCTGATTTTCCTTCTACGTAATTCATCGGATTGCTATGATTTAGGACAAAAAAGGATAGTTAGACGACCAAAATATCTCAAGTTCATGCGGAATACGAGAAAATGTTCCATTATAAGGGAATGTAGTATGCACAGTTATCCTAATATAAGTATTAATGACTGATTTCATGTTTCGAACCCGTAAATTATAAGTTACGAAATAAATATCATATGACATGCCATTTCAACACTACTAACCTATTTTACCCCTCTCACTATTTGTTTTTCTAAAACTTAAATTTTCTTCTCCTCCACTACCATAATCATCACAATAAACAATATTAAATTTCCAACTTGTCAACTCAGACCAAATCGAAGCATGTAATTAAACATTTGGAGCTGGAATACGTGGGATTTGTTTGATACTCTAAAAGCGGAAGGCTTTTAGTAAGGAGTATAAGAACAATGGTCAAAAAGAACCGAGAAGATCCCACTTCATCAAAGGTAATAAATATCCTTAAATCCAACGAGCTTGAATTATAAACACGATACCTTAGATAGTTTCCAACAAAGCAACTACTCCCTTCCACGTGAACCTATTTGCTTGGATACGAAATTTAACAATTTTTTTTTAAATTTTTAGTATAAAATAAAGTACATATATTTGTGTGACAATAAATCATTGCATAATAATAAATTATTTTCAAAATAAAGAAAGAAATTATTCTTTTTAACACATACTAAAAAAAATATGTTCACATAAATTAAAACGGATGAAGTATAATATAATTATATATGCAGGTACAAAATGTACCCTACTACCCCCTATGTACTATCCTGGTGCATCCCACTACTTACCGAAAATTTTATTTTGTGTCTTATACAATTGACTCTAGTGGTATGTAGTATTTTCTTGTCACATAATTTTGTGGACCCAAAACTGTAAGATTGTGATTCACAAATTTGTGAGACAAAAGGAGCCCCATACAACTAATGTAAGTTGTGTGAGACACACAATAACTTCTCCACTACTAACATACTTAGACCATCTCCAAATTTAACACCAAAATAGTGTAACACCAAATTTACTCAAACTATTATATCATTTTATACACCAAAAAGATAATTTCTTATTACTATCTACTATTTAAATTTTATTTTTTATTTCCTTCAAACCAATTCTATCTTTTTCCTTTTTTCCATCTTCATGATATATAATTCACATTCACACTATCATAATCATTTGTTAGAAAATTATTTTAAAGTGAAATCATTGATAAAATATAAATATAATAATAATAAAATTAACTTATAATTTGTATAAATATAATGTATATACAAAAAATAATATATAAAAAATTTAGGATATAAAATTAAAATTATAAAGATCTTAATATAAAAATTAAATATACACACAACATATGATAAATTAAAGGTCCAAAAAAATGAAAAAATTAATAAAATAATATTCAATTAAATTTTATGTTGATGAATAGTGTTGCGCAAAATTTAGTGCAACACTATTCTTGCACTGTAATGGTGCAAGATTTAGTGTTTCATTAGAGAAAAAAATTCCAAATTTTACACCAAATTAAGATTTGGTGCAAAAAATAGTGCACCTTTGGAGATTCCCTTACCTCCAAAATACTTCTTCATAACCCCGTTGCAATTTATAAAAAAAAAAAAGGTGGTTCAGTGCACAAGACCTCCCGCATTCACATAAGGATCGGGGAATGACCTCATTCCAAGAGGTATTATGTAGATTGTTTATCCTAATACAAGTATTAGTGACTTCTTCCAGAACTCGAACCTGTTACTTATAGGTCATATGAAGACAATTTTACAGTTGCTATATTTATATTATACTAAAAATCTTTTACCAACCAATGCTTTAGTGCAACTGGAAGAGTTACTTTCCCCTAAGATTATAGATTCAAGTCGTGAAAATAAATTTGTATAAGAACCTGCAAAGGAATTTTACATACAATACACTCAATGTGAGTGGTCCAATCTAGGGTTGTTCATTCGGATCGAATATCCGAAACCCGAACTGTTGCATTCAATTTTGGATTTTGAATTTCAGATTGGATCGGATTTCGGATTATGTTTATTAAAATTTTAGATTTTGGATTGGGTTTCATTTTAATCCAATCTAATACAAAATACAAAATTATTAGGCCATGTATAAATACTATTCTTTATTTTCGGATAATTAGCACTTTCTTTACATCTTCCTTCAAGTTATTATCTTTACAATTGCTATTTAGCTATACTGGCACCATATCACTCTCATTATTGCATAAACATGAATTTTTCTCAATGTATCACCTCTTTTGCAAAGAAATACACATATTAGTTTGCATCTTTGAGGCATAATGCGGTCTGAAATCCGATTAGATCCAAACTTTAAAACTCTATCAGATATAATTCGGATTGAATCCAGATCACATTTTTAGAATTTTAAATTTGAAATATACTAAATCCGATTCGATCCGATTCATACACAACTCTAATCCAATCTAGTGTTTTTAGGTGGGGTCACAAAAATAGGACATAGGACCAATAGAAGAAAGAACAAAAGAGACTCAATGCCCTTATACAAGACTAATCCCTAAACAAAACCTATTTGGTTCCTTTGTTCCCACACAATCCATGTGCCTTTGTTTTTCTATTTCCCCCATAAATACTCTCCTTCCTTCCAATTCTTCCCCACACAACTCAACTAAAAAAATAACAACACTTTAAGCCACCCCAATTGAACCTTTACCCCACATAATTCTTTTCATTTTAAGAACCAAAATGGCTCTAAGGAAATCAAGCAAACACTTTACTCAAACTGCAGCCTTCAAACAAATTATGAAAACGTGTTCAAGCTTTGGAATGTATGATAATGGCTACCCTCATGATGTCCCAAAAGGTCATTTTGTAGTATATGTGGGTGAAAATAGAAGCAGATATATAACTCCCATTTCTTGGTTGACACATCCTGAATTCCAAAGTTTGCTTCAAAGGGCTGAAGAAGAATTTGGATTCAATCATGATATGGGACTTACTATCCCTTGTGATGAAGATGATTTTTGCTCCCTAATTTCAATGTTCAGATAAAAAAACATTGAAGGCCATTGAACTTTCCTTACTATATATTTTTTTACTTGAAAATTTTCAATTGGCCATGATTACTGATGAGATGAAAAGTAAGACTGCGTATAATAAACCCAACATTATTCAATCCTTCTTTGGAATCTGATCACGCGCATAACAGGAGTTTAGAGTGATGAGCTTGCCCTTCTCTAGTCTGGATCATGCTAAGGATATGAGCATAGTGTGCCGAGCTGGTCCTTCTCTAGTCTTGGCACATAGGTTGACCTTTAAATAATCAGACACTACTGAAGATGATGATGACCAAGCTTAGTTGAGAGACTAAGTTGGGCCATTAAGTGAAAATTATGTTTTTTTAACTAATCTGTAAGAATTAGGGGTGAGTTTATACAATAATATGTACTTAATATACTGATCAGCGGTGTTAAATTTGCACCCGTTTAAAAATTCTTGATATTACTTTTCATGAAGGAAAAAGAGAGAGATATTTCGCCAATATTTTTTATGCAACTGTCCGTTTATGTTAGAATTTGCACCTGATAAAATTCTACGTGACGTTTATGAATTGCAATTAATTCTTTTTTCTTCATCTTGGTCAGAGATAGTGTATGGCAAAATAATCTTTGTAACATCAAGGTATTTTGTGGCAGATTGCCTTAAATGGAAGGTTTACTTTTCATTTGAATCAACGCGAGGATTTCCTTTATCCAAAGTTCTTTGTATGGCACTTTAATTTATAAATATTTTTTGTCGTGCGATACAAAAACATAACTTCCAAAACACTTCAGAAAATGAGGTATTCAACGTGACTAAGGTAAATGATCACTAGAGGCGCGCAGATGCAATCTACATACAATGGGCTCAAGTTCAGATGAACCTTGAATTTTCAGTACATGTAACAAATACATATTATGAAAAGCTATACAATACTAAAATTTTGACAAATATCAAATTTTGAATCCATACTTTTAAATATACAAGATATTCATATTAAGAACCTTAAATATTAATGTTTATAAAGTTTAAATTTTAAATTCATCTCTCATTACCATTATTTTCGTTTATCAAATTTAAAGTGAATGACTAGAATGATGTATACTTCCACTGCTACAAGTTGAAGCCATCACTGTTAAGAACTTCTGCTGGAATTTTGGGAGCAAATAGGTCCCATATTGCCTTGTATCCACTGCCATGACGGTTAATGACTTGCTTATTCTATAGTCTTACATTTGTTATGCTTTATTTTCCCCTTCAAATTTTTATGAACGAAAGAGAATATTACGGTTTATTGATATTCGGCTTAAAGTATTAATTATGTTGTGATGACACTTATTTCCAAATACTCCATTTTTCAAATAACAACTTAAGAAAACCATATTTCTAATAGAAATTCAATAAGATTAAGTAGAAATGAAATCCAGGGGAAAGAAATACAAGCCCGACCTCGGGTGTCACTAAGTCATGAGCCAAAACTACTATAACTGTTCGAAATAACATGACCAACACGGTCTGAGAACATCCAACAAATATACTAAAGGAAGATAAGGAAGGAAAATGCGGAACTAGGATCACCAAGCAGCTACCTCGCGATCTCCGAGGAAAAGTCCGCAATGATATGATTAGCAACCGCTACCGTGGCCGAAATACCTGGATCTTCGTACAAGATGCAGGGGGTAACGTGAGTACACCAACTCAATAAATAACAAGTCCAAACTATGGGTTAATAGGTAGTAACGAACCAAACCTCAAAATGTATACAAATAAATGTAAAGAAAAGTAGACATGCTTGTAGTTCAAATAAAAGTTCAACAGTAAGTATTTACAATATGACCTGGAGCATTATGGTTCAAGTTGCTATTTGTGTTTGCTGGAGGTTTCAGATTTGCAGGAACATTGATTGTCGCTGATTTCTTTTGAAATTTTTGCTTGAGTTGAGCATAAATGTCCTCTCCTACACTGTCATCGTCAAACTCTTGGTCGTCTTCTGAAGATGAATAACCAGCAAGTCCTTTTCCCCAGCCCTCGTCATCGTCAAAATCTCTTTGGTCTTTCTACAGTTTTGATTTAATGACGATGTCCCTCATGTTAACAATTAGTGATTTGCTATTTCCAGTGGAGGTTGATGGTTCCATAATGTTTGATAGTTGTCTCCACATGTGTACTGGAGGAAGGTATGATTGGAGAAAACTGATCAATGGCCATCTGCATATTCTATCTAGTGAAGATTGCATCCTCATTATTGACATTTGAAAGTGCAGCTAATGAGTTTGGAATTGTAGGTAGAATTGGACTCTTATATGCTTTGTGCGTTTTGTTTTTGGTTTTTGAAGTTTCTTTTCTGTTGGACAAAGATGACCAGTTATTTACTGACTGTTGAGAAGCTTCACTTGTTTGTTGTGTAGCATCAGCAGGATGTAAATCAAAACCACGCTGGAGAAAGGCTTCATTAGAAACTGCAGCTGTTGTATCTATCAAAGAGGTCACACTGCCTTGTTGAACCATATCAGGTTGATTAGAGGTATCTTGTCGAAATGTGTTCTGTGCAACCTCATCATCTGTACGACTTGCTGATATTTGCATATTTGTCTTAGGAATTTAATCTACACTAGCTGATACATTTTCCTCCCATGCTACCAGCTGCTGCACATTGCAGCTGAGATGCTGTCCTTTGTGAGTTTCCTCTTTTCTGCAATGGTCAGAAGTAACCATAACTGCTGCTTTATTCAGCTCATTACAATGTTGTTGTCCAGGATTGTTTGAAGCATCAAGTACATTTCTTATTGTCGACTTTTCCCTTGGTTGAACTGTTAAACCAGTAGGATCTGTAGAAGATCTGAAATTATCCGAAACCTCCAAATTAGTAGCATTTGCTTGATTAAACTGTATTGTGTTTTTATTGTTAGTGTTCTGCAATATCTGCTGCTGCTCAATCAGCATCTCTTCATATATTTTTTTATTGTCAGATTATGTTACATTAGATGGATCACTAGTTTGCAATTTTGATACCATCTTTTCAGTTACAACAGTAGAAGGCAAATTCAATGGAACAGTAGATTGTATTTTACAAAACTGGGCAGAATCACCCTTGGGCCTAGGGGGAGTTTCTGCAGGTGTAACATTTGAAGCAGAGAAAGTTATTTGAGCTGAATCAATAAAATACTCGCTGGCCCCACCTCCTAGTTGCTGCACATTGCAGCAATGATTATTTCCTTTGTGAATATCATCTTTTTTGGTATGCTCAGAAGTAACCAAAACTGATTTTGAATTCAGATGTAATGCCTCACCCTCAAATACAACCACCTGCCCAGCCTGTACACTAGAAGAAATACTATCTGTAGTAGACTGTATTGCCCCAGGAGTAGCCACATATGATCATGCATAGATAGTAGAAGCAGGTACATCTCTAGAAGGCTTAGGAGGTCCTTTTTACAACTTCAATACCTCCTCCATAGACTCAACTGGAACTACTGCATGTGGTGCATCTGATACACCAGTAACCACTGCACTCCTAGCCATATGATGAGCATCACCCCTATCATTCATAGTAGGTTGTGTAGGCTTCAAATCTGTAGTCATTTTCGTAACATCCTTTACCATACTAGTTTGTGCAGCAGAATCAATTCAATCAACAACATCCTTCACACCTGCATTATTTTCCACAGTCACTCCTTCTGCACTTTGTAAAGTCTGCTGTGAGACTTTTGTTAATTCAACTCCTGAATTACCATATTTTTGTTGTAAATCCTTAGCTCCTTGTCCAGTTCTTTAAGCATTTAGATAATCCATTGCATCCCCTTGTAATTTGTCTAAATCATCGACCTCGTGACCAGGCAGATCACTGTCCAAATTTTCCTCTGCCACCCCCTCTGCTGCAGCCTTTTCTTTTTTAATTCTACACACCTTCTCATCGTGACCTTGATGCTTTCAATAAGCACAATACTTAGGCAGGTTGTCGAACACTATTTCTTGATGAAAGTCGACAGATTTACCTGAAACTCTATCTAAAATCTGCAGCTTGATCTTTTTAGGATGTTTATCCAAAAGATCAACTATAACCTTAACTCTTGCCGTGCTAGGTCTCGTTCTATCCTGTGTTGCCTTGTCCACAGCCAGAGGTTTTCCCACAACTGAGGCAATAGACAATAACGACTTCTTAGCAAAAAAATTTGGTGGCAGACCTGGAAGAGAAATCCACATGACTGCCATCGACGTCTCCTCCTTTGGATTGAATTCTAAAGACCATGGGAATGTTCTGAAGAAATATTCGTCACCTTTGGATTTAAGATATCCAGTCGACTTTGAAAGGAAATGAACATAATCATTGAAGAGATCAAACTTGATTAACAGATGACGAAACTCCAACTGCCTTATGTTACATTGGCCTTGAACATCAAATTGCGACGAAAATATTCTTTGCACTTCAGATAGATCAGGTCTGCCATAAATAATTTTATAACAGCTGCCTGATGCAATCCTTCTTCCCTAATGAAGTTGTTAACCTCTTCCTTAGTGAATTGAATTACAGGTTCACCATGCTCGAGGATAACTAGACACAACTCTATTTTTTACGGAGCATACTGTTTATCTTGAAGTGTTGAAGCATACGATTGCTTTGTGTTTTCTTTTGAAACAGTTTTTAGAACATTGTGAACCTCTCCCACAATCTGATGCTGGGGAGAGGGCGTAGAATCCATGGTTGTGTTTTACTTTAGAAAAGTTCCTCCATATCCACGCTATGACGCTGCTACAAAAATGCAGAAAACTGTATTGAACTCTTGATGCTAGAGTTCCTTCAATAAATTTTTTACGATCTATTCTTGCTTTTAATAGCAAAACTCTATCCAAAAAAATCAAAGAATCAACAATCCATAAACTTCACATCACAAAAGAGTAACGAGAAAGTTTGCAGACTCAAAATTCGAATCTACAGTGAGATCGATCACTGAATTCAAGATCTGTTGCGTTTGGCTTAGAATTTTGGAATAAAATCGAAGGGAGTTTTTCACAACAAGAAGGAGCTTGTTGTGTGACTAATTTCGTGATGATAACTCATGGAATTATGCCCGATGAATAGTGACGGAATCACTATTCACCCTTCTTCCTAGAGAGAAGGCAAATCTAGTAAAAGGAAAAGTCTGAACAGTGTTTTCGAGTTTGTAAGAGAAAGGAGAAAATATTTCCCCCGATCCCCTATTAACTGCTTTTCCCGTGTTTGTTTCTGCTATTGTGAGTTGCTTGGAGGAATTATTTGGAGTTGTTGAGAGTTTTAGGAAACTTAGTCCCTAAATGAGAGCATAAGTTTTAAAAATTTAACTCTAGTTGGAACAGCGTGAAAACAACCTCGAAATAGAATTTTGATGGTTCCGTTAGTTCCATTGGGTGATTTCGGGTTTAGGAACGTGTTTGGATTATATTTTGGAGGTCTGTAGCTAATTTAGGCTTGAAATGCCGAAAGTTAAATTTTTAAAGTTTTCTATTCGATAGTGAGATTTTGACAAAGGGTCATAATGGAATTACGGAAGTTAGAGTAGCTCTGTAGTGTTAAATGTGACGTGTGTGCAAAATTTCAGATCATTCGCATAAGGTTTGTTAGACTCTTTAATCAAATGCATATTTTGAGAGTTTTTGAAGTTCTTAGGCTTAAATCCGATGCTAATTGGTTGATTTGATGTTTTTTGAGGTGTTTGGAAGATTCTTATAAGTTTGGATAGTGGTATATAACTTGTTTGTGCTTTGGTCGAGGTCGTAGGGGCCTCGGGATGATTTCGGATGGTTAACATGAAGTTAGAAACTTGGAGGTGGCAGCTCAAATTCTTTGGGCTGTTGTTTTAACCACATCTGTGGTCGAGAGGCTGTAGATGCGACTCCTACAGATGCAGGAATTAGCTGCAGAAGTGGACAGTTGAGGAGAAGCAATGAACCGCAGGTGCAGAAGGGTTTACGCACCTGCATGACCGTAGATGCAGTGAGTATGTCGCTGGTGCGGATTTCGGGACTTTAATGAGCTTTGTAGATGCGGTCATTTTTTCCCAGAAGCAGGAATGCAGGTGTAGTCACATGACCACAGAAGTAGAAAATGCTGGGCAGAAAATCAGAGTTTCGAGGGTTTAGTTTCAAAAAGTTAGAAATTTATTTGGATCTCGGGAGAGGACAACTTTTGGATGAATTCAAAGAGGAAATCAGTGGGTAACAATTCTTTAACCCTTTCTAGTTGTATTCTATTAATCTATTGTTAGTTTTGTCATTTAATTTCGGATTGGAGATTAAAATTGGGGAAAAATTGAAAGAAAGTTCTTTGACCTAGAATTCAGATTTTGATTGGAAATTTTACCATGGAATTGGATAATAATGGTGTGCATGAACTCATGAGAGCACGAGGATTCTGAAAATATAAATTTTACCTGATTTCGAGACGTGCGCTCATGGGGTATTTTTATCATTTTACCTAATTTTGCGTATTAGTTTAGAGTTTATTTGCAGAATTAATTACTTGAAGTGTAATTTATATTATGCAATTGAATAGATTTTGCCCGTTTAAAGTCGAGTACTTGTGGAAAGAGCGTGGTTTGTAGTTGATTTTGAGCTGGTTCAAGGTAAGTCGCTTGCCTAAACTTTTGTGGGGGACTTCCCCTTAGGATTTGGTATTATTGAATATTTGAATTGACTTGTACGTGCGGTGAGGTGATGAGTACATACTTGTACTGAAATTTCAGTTTTCTCTAATTAATTAAAGTTGTGTTTTCTTCTCATGTTATTACTATTTGCAATTTAAGCCTGTTGTTAGCTTAGGGAAGTATGCCTAAGTGGCATAATTATTTTATTTGCTCAAATTGTTTTAACTGAATTCGGTGTAGTATGCTAGGCTACTAATACCTGTTTTCCTTGATATGAAGTTGATATTTTCTACATATTATTCGTGTTGCTGCTATATTTATATTGGGACTATGGATGTAGGATTTTGGTAGATTCCCCTGCACAGTTATGTGGAACTACAAGACTGCACCCGGTAAATCCCTCCAGTACTAAATATTTACATTTGGGACTACTGATCGGGATTCCGGTAGATCCCCACGCACTGAAAGTTAGAATATGGGACAGGATCTCGGGAGATCCTTCAGATATATATGATGGACTACGAGATGGTATCCCATAAGATCCACTGGATAGTTGTAATTAGGACACCAGGAAGGTATCCTGGAAGGTCCCCCGTTGTTATCTCTGTGTTGAGCTGTATTTCCTTTTCTGTGGTTATCTTGTCTTTATTCTAGTTGTTGTTGTTCTTTCTATTTCGGGTTATTTCTTATAGTTGTACTCAATTATACTATCTTATTCTACATTATTATACCTTATGTTTTATTTAACCTCAGTAGGGCCCTGACCTTCCTTATTACTACCCGATAGAGGTTAGGCTTGCAACTTACTGAGTGCCGCTATGGTGTACTCATGCCCTTTTTGCACATGTTTCTCATGTGAAGATCTAGGTACTTCCACTCAGACTTATCACACTTGAGACGAGGCACTCATAGAGGCTCTGGGGTATATCTTCCACGTCCGCAGACCGAAGAGTCCCTTTGTACTCTTCCTTTTTTTGTATTATCCTTTATGTACTTTTTTTTCTTTATTAGATATTCTGGAGCTAGATGTTGTAGACATTCAAAGGCTTGTGATCATGATATTTTGGGTTTTGAGAAATGTATTTAATTTTCAAGAGCTGATATTATGTATGCTGGGCGGCACTTTTAAATATTATTTTATTTCACTATTTCTATTTTAGTTATTTTTTTTGCAAATTGGTTTATTTTTGCATTGTTAGGCTTAACTATCGTAGAGACTACGTGGAGTCATAAGGGTTCACGGAGGGAGAACCGGGGTCATGATAAGTTGGTATCAGAGTTGTACCTTCATAAGAGTCATGAATCACAAGACGGTTTATTAGAGTCTTACTGATTGGTACAGAGACGTGTGTACTTATCTACGAAAGGCTATGTAACTGTTAGGAAAAATTCCACTTCATATTATTTCCTTGTTGTGCGAGATTTTGATATCAAAATGTTAAACTTCTGCCTTCTATTCTCTAACAGATGGTTAGGAAACGTGCTACCTAAGATTATAAGGCACACGCGCACCCTATTGAAGCCGTTAGAGGTCGGGGCCGAGGTAGACGCTGAGGACACGTGTGCGGTAGAGCCAGAGCACCTGTGCAAGCTGCCACTAAGGAGCCACCAGAAGAGCCATTTAGAGCCCAAGCACCTGATACACCTATTTCTACTACCATTCCAGCACTTCAAGAGACTCTGGCACAGTTCATGATCATGTATACCACTTTGCCTCAGGTAGGGTTGCTTCCCCTTGCTGCGGCTATATCCCAGGCCAGGGGAGGAGAACAGCTCCTACCGCCCACACTCCTGAGCACTGAGTTCATGTTGATCAGGTTCTAGAAATTATTCCGGTACAACCCATAGTTCCAGATCAGCCCGAGGATAGGGCATCGACTTTCGAGGATGAGCAGCGGAGGCTTGAAAGGTTCAAAAAGTATAAGCCTCCTATTTTCAGTTGTATAACATTAGATGATGCTCTGGGATTTCTAGATGACTGTTATCGTATTCTCTGTATTATGAGTATATAAGGATCGAGCGAAGTTTCCTTCACTACCTTCTAGCATCGAGGGGCCGCCTATGAGTGTTGGCATACTTATAAGTTAGACAGTCCGGATGAGGTAGCTTCCCTGACTTGAACTCAGTATTTGAGGGAGTATGTTCCTTAGAGCCTAAAGGATGCATGGCGTACAGATTTTGACCGTTTGTGCTAGGATACTATGGCTCTGTCGTGTGAACACATGATTTTTGCCCTATATGAATTACTCACATAATTTCAAACAAAATAATTTCCTTTTATTATTTTTAATTATTTTGATTTCGACAGATTTTATGGCATGTTATGTTATTTGATTGCATTCGTGTGTGCATTTTTATTTCATCAAAACACAAAATATATGCATGCATTTAGAGTAATTTTACATATTTTAGGAATTAATCAGTAATTAGGAGTTTACAAAAGTACCAAAATCACAAAAATAGTTTACTTCTGCTTTTAATTTTAATTGTTGCAGTATTTCTTTTATATTTAATTATTTGTGACAATTGTCATTTAGAATAAATTAATTTAATTTGGTAGAATGATTGTATTAGGAGTTAATTTTGATTTTAATATTTAATTTGAAAAAAAGAGAGGAAAAGGGAAGGAAAATAACAAAAATAGTTCTTTTATACTGTTTTGCTTTTAATTTTTGCATTTACCATATGATTTAGTTTTGGAAAATAATTAGTTGAGATTTGGAACATAAGTAGGTCTTTGTATTTTTAATTTTGGATTTTAACAAAATCTAAAAATATATTAATAATAAGGAAAAAACAAAATAAGAGATAAAGGCTGAAAAGGGATATAAATGAAAACCAAGGAGGAAAATATATTTGGGCTAGCCCAAACACTACCCAGACCACAAACCAAACCCACGTCCCCAAACTCGGTGAAGCCTTGGAATCCAAAACGACATCGTTTTTGTCCCATTGATCTGTACCGTTGATCTCAGTAGATCAAACGGTCTGGAACTGGCCTAAACTAAATATAAAAATGTCGAAATACTACCCCTACCCCTCCAAACCATCTCCCAAACACCCTAACATCTCTGGTGTAACGCCACCCCTGTCCCTCCGTCTCTCCACCATCCGCCGCCAGCCGAAAGTCGCCGGCGGCGTCGATAGCTCCAATGAACCCCAAAATTACCCCATTACACCTCCTAACCCCCCTTTCTAACCCCACCACCCGTTTTCCTCAAATGTCTCTCAATCACGTCAAATAAAACTACGAAGTTCCACAGCTCCGCCGTCCATGGCGGCGGCCGGCCACCAAACATCCCAAATTTAACACCCTAGATTCTGCTCTCCATCCTCGCCACAGATCTAACACCAGCTTCCCTCGAATCACAATACAACTTCTCGAATTTTAATTATAAAAATTCGGCCAAAGTACAACCTTTTCCAAAATCCGCCAAATCAACACCATATAATCCCAACGCCCTGCTCTTCCCAAATCGGCGACCCATGGCCCTTGAATTGTCCCCATTTTGTTCGAATATTAGATCAAAGTCGTCCAGAACCCTTTTAACAATGCGTGTAGAATCCTGAAGCTCAAGACTTTAAGCTAAGTCCTCCAATCACTCTAATTTTAATTGAATATCATTTTGTAAGCCATTTTCTGTTTAGTTTAAATATGCTTTTAATTTTCATGATATCTTCTTTATGGTTCTGTGTGGCTAAGTCCATGATTCATTCTTTTGGTAGGGTAAGATTATCCTCTAGTATAGTTAAATCTCATTCGTATAGGTCTGTAAACCATGGTTGTTTCTTTGGTTAAATACATGTGCTCACTGTGTTTGTGCTTCTCTTGAATATCTTATATTTTTTTCCATTATTCTATCCTGACCGATTTTATTAGCTTAAGTCTGTTTGTTGGAAGTTAATCCGTGTTTATTCCTTGATTTTGATTTTTGATTAGTTTGAACTTGTTTTGATTTTCGTAGTCTTGTTTTGGTTAAGAGCAGTTTTGATGCATAATTGTATTGATTTTGTTGAATCGTCAGCAGTGTTTGTTGATATGGACTTTATTAATTAATTCAAGTCCTTTAGAGTTATTTGGGTCCATTGTTTCAGACCTTAGAACGTTTGGTTATAGCTGATTATTGTATGCCAAGGTTAAAAGGGTTGATGTTCAATTAATATTTGGATTTGTAATTCCACAATAGGTCTAGGGGTGATTTAGGTACCTAGAATTGGGTAAAAATGCTAGACCCTTCTAGAAGAGGGTTAAAGTCATAACTTTAACACTCCAATGCAATGACTTGGCTAACAAGTTAATAATTCATGGACTAAGTGAATAATATATGAAAATAGGAAGAAGGACTGATGGGTAAGCACAAAATAAGAGGGTTGCCCTAAGCTTTGGCTATAAAAGGGGACCCTAATGCCTTTAATATGAGGTTCTGGCAGATTGAAATCCCTGGAAAACTTTTCAAGACTCCTCAATTGTGAAAAAATCATATAAAACTTACTAAAACTTCCAGGAAATCCTGAAAGGTGTTTAGAGTTTAAAACTTCCGAAAGTGCTGCTTCATTAATCCTAGTTCTCAACAGTTAATTTGAATCTAACTTGAATCAACTGGGAAAGACTTGAAACATGTGTGTTTGAGGTGTTAGGGTTCCATATGCTTGAGTGGACGCAATTCTGAGTATGTTGGGGTTATTTTTGAGGCTTTTGGGTTGGTTTGCTGGTGTCATTTGCACTAGACGATATCCTAATTTAATTGACAACTCCTCCAATTCGAATCTAGGAGTTGAGCTTGGTCTATTTGCTGAAGATTTGTTGCTGCTATTGCTATTGTTCTCTTGACTGCTTGCTCATAGGTGTTTCTCTTTGTTTTATTCCAGGTACAGATTCAAAAACAACTTGATGCAGTCTTTTAATTGAAATGGAAAGGAAGCATTGCTTCTTGATTTATGCTTTCTTGGACTCTAGAAACCGCCTATGTAGTTTAAGTTTTGTCTTTGGGTTTGTATATGTTAGATGTATTATAATATGAGTCTGCTTACGTGGTTCAGTCTATTTCTTTTTGTTTGTATATGGACTGTATAACTTACTTTCATATCTTTATAATTTGTAATGGTGTAGCTGTCTAGTGTAATGCTAGGGTAAGTTAAGCCTATTTAAGGGCTTGAAGTTTGCTAATCGTCCATAGGAGATCAGGAGTGTAGTACTTGTTTTACTTCAGTAGCATGAAACTTGGAGTCAAGTTTTTATTTATGAAAGTTCATATGTATGTTCAGCTCAAGTTTGAAAGCATTTCAATGATTAATTTCGTTTCAAAATCAGTGGTCATGTGTCTATGTTTCAGGTTTTAATTAGTTGTTTCATATTTATTCCTTGAACTTTATAAGTATTAGTTGAAGTCGAATAATTAATAGCCTACTTGAACATATTAAGCGCACATCTCTATTGCAATAATAAAACATGGATCTCGTTTGAACTGGATCCATCAAAGGATCAGGGATCAACAGCCGTCTTCGATGAGCTGGGCCTCAGCTTGACTAATGCACAACCCAAATGGGTCGTAATTTGTAGAGGCTCATGAAGGGCTAGTCCGGTAAGGCTAAATAAAGGATTCCTCCTCTTTGGGCTCATTTCGAAGCCCAATGGTTTGAATTTGAGGTCTAAGTTGTGAAATGTTCATTAATTAGGTTTTATGAGAGACAAATTTCGTAGAGAACCATAGTTTTCATTAGAGATGCACCTTTTAAAAAATAAATTGAGACAATTTATGCCAGACGAAATAACAATTGCATGGCCCTTGCTTTATTTAATCTTGAATTGATCCTTAGATTCCGAGGCGTGCCATTCACTAAATTCCATGGCCCTCGCAAAGTTGCAAATGTATAATTGCTTTAGGCAATTTATCTTTCCTAAATTCAGGTGCACATTTATGTAACCTAAATCCAAATCTCAACGAAGTTGGAATGTGTCAAAGGCCACGGGTTATGGTTCGTGACATGTTTTAACAACATTGCAATTTTCTTTAAAAAAATAATAATAATAGTGGTTAAAAGATGCAAATGCACATAGGCTCATAATTGTACAAAATCAGAGAATTTTAAGCCAAATATAGCAGTTGAGCGACCGTGCTAGAACTACGGAACTCGGGAGTGCCTAACACCTTCTCCTGGGTTAACAAAATTCCTTACTCATATTTTTGGTTCGCGGACTGTAAACAGAGTCATTATCTCCTCGATTCGGAATTTAAACCGGTGACTTCGGACACCATAAATCTCCCTAGTGAAAACTCTAGAAATTTCTTAATAAATAAATCCCGTTTTGATTGTCCTTTAATTGGATAAACTCCCTTATCTACGCCCTTCGCCGAATTGTAGTGTCCAAAAGGAGGTGTGATAGCTCTGGTGCCTCTGCTGGGGATCGAACCCAGAATCTATGATTCAGCGTTCAAGAATTTGAGATTAGAATAATTGATGTATTTTGCTTTGTTTAATATCCAATTTTATTACATGTTTGGGTTGGATGTGCTAAATGTTGCCTTTTACTGCTTTGATATTATCTGAACTGTATATAAATTTCTGCGAAACCCTTCTCTTATCACCTCCAGGGATGTGCTAGCTGGTCGAGAACTCCCTATTCTGTTAGTGTCATACCTGAAAATAAGAAAGAGGCTCGGACAAGTTACAAAGTCGGACGATCTTGCGGGTCCCCGGTACGTAGCCCCCTCCTCGACTCGAGTTGTCTGCTCGGGTACATAGTCTAGAATAAAAACCTACGTTTCAAACATAGAATGACTTTACCTAATGACGGATCCTTAGTAGGAACACTTATTTGTATCATGCATTTGACTTAGGGGACTCAACACAAGGGTTGGGTCCGTCTAGGACAGGTGTACCCGGAATAATAGACCATCCTGATGCATCATACTTGTGCATTTATTTTGGATTTGCATGCTGACCGGATTTTCATGGATATAGAGAGTTAGCCACCTGCTGTAAAAGAACCTATGTCCGAATACTGCTGAAGCTCTACTACAAATTTTGAAAAAAAAAGAAAAAAAGAGAAGAAAAACAAAAGTAGGAAACAAAAGGGAGTCTGTCTCACTCGCCTAAGAAAAAGAGAAAAAGCTTGTTTTCAAAAACGAATGGTTTTGATTTTATGAAAAAGGGAAAGCATAGTACTATTTTCAAAAATAATTTTTCCCGAACTATGCTGTTTTGATTCTCGTCAGGTGCGAGATACGTAGGCAACCCCCATCGAGTCCAACCTCCCTTTTGCAAAAACAACCAAAACAAAGAAAAACAAATGTCAATAATAAATCGGGTGATGCCATTGTTGTCATGGAGAGCCGAGTTTTACCAAAAGGGACGCCGGAAGGCTGATTTTGCACAAACGGCCACCTTTGGGTTTTTATTTTACTTTTAGGCCAGTTAGTGGACACAACCTTAAAATCTTCCTCTGGAGGTTCTAAAAGATCATATCCGCAAAGCTGGGCCTTGATTTCACAAAATAAATTCTACAAAAGAAAGGGGTCAATTTTTGATTAAAGCCTTAAGTTGCTAATTCGCCTTAATAAATGTGCAGGATGAGCACAGTTCAAAACAAACCCCTTTCATTTGTAAGAAGAATCCCTTTGGAGTTGCGGCCTTGGTGGAACAATCTAGGTATAGAAGGGCAAGATTTGGTAAAGAAATATTTGGGAGACCTTACCGGACTATTGGAGATTGCACCTCGAGGTGACATCATAAGAGCGGTTGTCGCGTGCTGGAACCTGGCGCGCAATCTATCCCACTTCTCAGATATTGAAATTACCCCAACCTTAGAGGAAATAGCTGGGTATATTGGGGATGCTGAACTTCCTTTGAGACACAAGTATTTGGTTTCCCGAAGAATTGTAGCAATGCACAAATTCTTAGATACCCTGAAGATAAGAAGAGTGGTACACGACTCAAACCTGGCGGCAGGGTTTTGCACCTTTTCATTCTTGTATACCAAATATGTTAACATGGGGGGGGGGGGGTAGAAAAATACGGAGAACAAAATCTGCAACAATGGAAATCACGCCAAATTGGAGGAACACAGACGTTTCGCATTTATGGTGGCTTTTCTAGGGCTCCTGGTATTTCCAAGAAAAGATGGGAACATTGACATAAAAATAGTAGGAGTTGTAATCACTCTACACACCCAAGCCAAGTGCACACTCGCACCTATGATAGTAGCTGAGATCTTTCGTTCTCTCACAGCTTGCAGGGCCGGGAAATATTTCTTCGAGGGGTGCAATCTGATGTTGTAAATGTGGATAATCGAACATTTGTGCCACCATCCCCAGTTCATGAGCTATGGGTTAGCGGAGAAAACTTGCATAGAAGAGTTTTACACAAGAATTGAAGGGCTTAGTTTGCCCGAAGGGGTAATAGGATGGATATCCTACCTTAAGTCCCTCTATTCCTGTCAAATAGAGGGGACACTGGGATGATTGTCTGTGGACGAGATCATATAAATGGCGTCAACAGAGCCTTACTTGCTTCTGATGGGTCTTAAGAGCATCGAGCCTTATGCCCCGCATTGGGTCTTGAGACAACTCGGAAGGTGCCAGATGTTGCCAAAAGACGAAGATCTTAGTATCTGTGTAGTCGAGATTGGACCTGATGGTCAGTCCCTTGAAGCAATAGTCTGAAAAATTTGGAATGAATGCCAATACCTAACAGCAAACACTTGCGTACGGGATTGATCTAGAGGTGAAGTGTCACCAAGATACACTGCTTGGTACAGGAGAGAAACTGAGTTCGAGAGTCCAGCCAAAAGGCCTCATCTCTAGGAATTCGTCGAAGCATCGCAAGAGCAGTGGGACTGGTTGGCTAAAGAACAAGAATATAGGGATACAATAAGCAAGCTGGAGATGCAGGTCAAGAATTTGCAATTCGAGAAAGATTTGCAGGCCGCTATAGATGAAGGCGAGAGGAAGCAATTGGCCAAGGAAAATGAGGTCCTTTGGGCCCAGATTCAGAAAATGAAAGTAGTAGTGGAAAACCCCGTCCAGAGTGCCAAGGATACAAAACTTATAGATGGCTTGAGACAGAAGGTGAGTGACTATAACTTTTATTTGAACAAAGCATAATAAGAACTAGTGAGGGCTCGAAAACAATTGGCTAAAGATGCGGCAGAACGAGCACGTCGGGTTAGACAACTAAAAGAAGAGTTTGACAGTGATGTGACATGGTTAATGAAAAGGGTTTTCATCGCAGAAACAAAAATGCTTAAACAAGCAAAAGAGTTCAAAATTTAAAGGGAACATTGTTACGCAACATTGTTACGCAACATTGGCACAATTAGAATTGGATTTACAATAGCTTCAAAAGCAGAATCAAGTAGCCAAACAAAATTTTGAAGCCAGAACTGTGCAGATTGGGCGGTTATTGCAGGAGAAAGGTGTCATACGAGAGAGAATCAAAGGGATCGCCCACTATATCGCAATGAAATGTAGCAGCTGTGAGGATATTCCTTGATCTATGTTTTTTGCCACTGCGAAGCTTTTCATCCGTCACGTAATGAAAGATCTTCATCACCTCTTAGGGGATTTAGCTAGTCGACCTGCAACAAGGCCGAACGATGCCATACAAGTCCCAGTAGCAATTCAAGCTTTAATGTATTCATAATTTCTTGAGATTGAATTTGTCTTTAAAAGTCTGTTAGTTTGTGTTAGAGTCTGTATTTTCATTTATGTATGGTTAGCCATTCCTCGAGTCTATGGTTTGCCCTTTATCAAAGTCTGTAGGTTTTTCGAGTCCTTGTAACTAAGTTTGTTATTATGAAAATTGAAAATTCCAAACAGTTTGATGTTCCACTTTTTATTTGGCAAGAATTACGCTAGGTCTGATTCATGCAGGGTCATGATACGTGGCCAATGTACATAGGATTCGACCATAAACGAATAAAGAAAGGGAAAAGAGAAAAGAAAGGCAGAGGAAATACAAGGAAATTGTCACGACCCAAATCGAAAGGCTGCGACAGGCACCCGGTGCCTTAGTCAACCGAGTTTCAACGTAACATAACATTCTTACCATACCATCATGACTAAATGAGCTAGAAAACTCTCCATGAGATAACAAGAATAAAACATAAGGGTATCAACATATGAAAACCCAACATGATATAAAAACGTATATATGTGACATACGTGCCTTTTATATCTCAAAACACATGCTGGCAAGGCCATTCAAGTATCCATGCACGTAACATCTGTCTACAAGCCTCTAAGAGTACATAAAATCATAAAGGTCAAGACAGGGCCCCTCCACACCAATCAATACATATCTAGAGCATACTGATCAAATAGGCATCTCCGAAGCAAGTGGAGTACACCAACACCTTTCACTGAGCTGATAACCTACTTGGAGAAATGCCAACCTGTCTATCGGAACCTGCGGGCATGAAACGCAGCATCCCCAAGCAAAAGGGACGTCAGTACGAATAAAGTACTGAGTATGTAAGGCAGGAAGGCATAAACAAGAGTAGTAATGTAAAGAGAGATAGATGAGATACAACCTGTAACATCTGAGTGCCTCTGGGGGCTACTAATATGAAATTCATAATACATATATATACATAAACTTATAAAACATTTGCCTCTGTGGGCATCATCATCATCATATCGTACCCGGCCTCATAGAGGACTCGGTAAAAATGTACCCGACCATCATAAGGCTCGGTAGAATCGTATCCGATCGCGTGGAGTTCGGTAAAACCCAACTGATAAGTGGTTTCATAGTAGGTGTCGTTCCCGACCGACTATAGCGCGGCTCGGTAGAGTAAAGTAGATACATATATATAATGCATGCTCGACTCATGGAATCACCTTCTAACCTTTTGGAGTGACCTAAGAACATTATGGAAATCCTTACCATCAATATGAACCTTATTAGGATTTAAGGATCATACACACTTGTTTAGAATAACTTTCTAAGGAAAGAACCACATGGACAACTTAAATTTCTAGGAGTAGATCCGCTATGAATTGGCGTACTGTTTATGTTCATGTCACTTTAGATCATGCCAAAAGAAACAAGTGCCATATCATACCTTTTATATTCTTCCCAACCTCAGGCTATGCAATTTCACGGCTCCTTAGTCTACAATAAGAGAAATGACAATCTCGTTATCATTTAAGCGTCGTAACTATTATGTATTGACCACAACCTATTCTACAATACAACGGACATAACCTCCCCTATATATATGACTTCACACTACTCAAAACAACCAAAAACAGCGCAACATACCCTAATCACTTCATGCAGAATACGACAACCATAGTCAAACAGTCCGAAAATGTTATGACGAACAATCAAAAAACAATCTTGCCATTATGTGGCGTTTCTCAACAACCTCCCTCCTCACAAATCCAAAAACCGGTAGCAAAAGAGACAACCCAATACCATCACAAAACACCCTACAAAACAGTCCCGCAAGTTCATCAACTCAAAATAATTTTTCGATATACCTAAACATGTTTCGACTTGTATTTTTTTTCAAATTGAGAAACACAATTATAAACACATCATTATACCTATTATCCGATAATCCAGCCATGAATTCAACCTAGAAATAAGTTCACAACCATCCAACCAGTACACAAGAACAAACAACATACCATTCTTTCGAAACTAGCTAGGTCTATTCTTTACAATCGAGTTACAACTCGCAAACGCATAAATACCGGAAGGAGAAGCATAAAATGACCTTGTACTAAGTAAAACCCACGAAACCTGGTTCTTTTTCATCAAAAATAAGTTCCTCAACATGGCTACAAGAAGGAGAAAGAGAAACTAGCAAGCTTCCGGACTTTCCAGCACTAGAATCGCGTCGTAGCATCCGAAATAACCTAGGGTTTGTGTGGGACTTTGGGGGAGGATTTGTAGGGATTCAGTTAGGTTTATTGGCCTGAATTATAGTGAAATAAATGAGTTAATCAGCACTTAAAATTACCCTCTTGGCCGACTTAGGGCTTTTAATTGAGACTTTTCCTTTTGGCAAGTAGGTGATGCACCTACTTGTCACCTACTAAATGCGCAGTCTCGCACAAATATGAATATATCTCTACTCCGATGTCCTATGGATGAACGATTTAATGCGTTGGAAACTAGACTCGCATATCTTCAATTTGGTATATAGATAATTCCTTGATTACAAGTATATTGGGAGAAAAGGGCATGTACATTTGACCTAAATTGCAGCAAATTTATGAATGTGACTTGTGATGACCTTTGCAAACTCTTGTTCCACAACTTTCTTGCCTTCAAAATATAGAAAATGAATATCATATAGCTAAAATAACTCATAGAGTAACCTCCTTATCTTGTTAAGAACCCTAGGCTCACCCCAAAGTACATGTTATAACATTCCAATTTGTCGACTTTCAACGAAACTTATTTTCTTCTGTTCGTTTAGCATATAAGCTTTTCAACCCTTTTGGTACTTGTAATTCATGATCTTAAAGACTTGTAACCTGCAAGTTAAAAAGATGAAACTTACGTTATGCACTTTCAAAAATTATCTCATTTCTGAGCTTATACTAGTTGGCTTATGACGTACTCTCATGTACGAAAACATGGAATGTAACATCATTCCCCCTTTTAGAACATTCCTCCTCAAATGTTGACTGATGCGCTTATGAGTTTCGTAAACTATAGCGCTTACAAATACTGTAATGTTTACTTTGCCATCTAGGCACTATTTTTTGAATAAATCCAGACTTTTGGGTGTTCTCCCCTTTTGGCCTCTTTTTTTATGCCATATTATTTGGTTGGAATTTTTCCAATATCGTAACATTTGTTAGTTTATTCCATGCAGTATGTACAATCGTGTCATTGTATGAGTGCCTAGAAACTATTCTTCCCTTTTTCCTCCATCTCTTAGACAATCTCTAAGCCTCACTTTATGAACATATACCGAATTATGACAAGTTGTCCCTCTAGGCAACTATAGGTGTACTGATGTCATTCGCTTGGTACTTTATTGAACTTAAAACTTTTGCTTTCACTTGTTTCATAGCCTTGTGTATCTATCCTTATGAATTTACTACATCTACGTAGGTTATACTATACCATAAAACTTACTTCGATTAATTATTACCAAGGTTTACTACCCAACTCCAGGTTACTCTCTCGCTGCTTATCCTATATGTATAAATCTAAGTCCTTTAGTGCTTCCTCATTACTATTCATCTTAAGGATAACAAACAAATCTCACCTCGTACTTTGGAGCTTGTACGCATCTATTGTTTATTCACCTTAATATTGATCCATAATTTATCACTGATAACTTGCAACCTCTTACATAATGCACTATCACTATGACTCACATCTACTCTGGAAACACATGAAGTGATTTTTTCCTGATCAGCCTAGGGATAATACTATGCTTCAATAACCATATTTCATTGCATCTCAATGCAATTCATCGTATGGGGGTAATCTAATCCCGTGCAATTAATAATATCCCTTTCTCGTTAAATCGTTACTCAATCAAAGGCCTAAGTGTCATTCTCTTATCTTTCACAATTTGACCTTTATTCTACCGCCAAGACAACATTCCTCTCTTCTAAATGCACATAGTCTTAGAATCCTATGAGTTCGTTCAGGTTTTACCGGGCATTCAATAACTTACAGATGCCAACAACTCTCTTGTTTTGATAGGTTTAATCCCAAGGACGTACATATTCTCGTCACCTTCTCACTCATCTTTTCATATCCTTACTCTTTTTTACCTAAAACCTTTTTTCTCTAAAACACTTTACATTACGACCTATACCTATCTATTTATACTACTCAAAACCTTCCTTTATTTTGCTAGTACCATAAATTTCCTTTCACGCCTTCTCAGTCGTCCTTAAATGTAAGCAATTACTTTTCCTGGTCGTCTAACACTTGTTGCATAAATACTTGGCTTTTCTTATTGCCCACGAATACTATAATTTCCTGTATGTCATATAATCTCAAATATCACCTTTTATGACTTTTTTTTCTTTCCATTCATTAGCCATGATAGGTGCCACTTTCCAATGGAGTGTATACAATATTTTAGTGATACTGTTTAGCTCGCTACGCTTAGGTGGAAACCTTCTCCCTTATTTCCCTCAGCTAGTCTGTTGTTTCAGTATTTCGGCAGATTTTCTAGGTCTTTTAAAGTTGCGAGCTTTTTATATCGTGCACTCGAAGGAAATTTTCGTTGTTCTTACTCTCCTATAATAGTCCTTAGTTACATAACATTGTGCCCTTGTACTCGTAGGTTTACTTCTAGGCTCAAATTTTGATTGTCTCCTTAGTGGAACTCTCTCTTATTTTCATAATACTTAAATGATACCTTTAACTACCTAAAATCCTATTTAAATTTTTCAAATAATTGCGACTCGTATCTGTGAGACTGAATTCACTATGCTGTGGTTCACTACATTTATCTTGCATGATCTATTGATTTATTTGTGACCTCTTGTCTAGCCATAACTGGGCTCTTCTTGAACCAACAACTAATTACTTGTTAGTTCATTCTCATATATATATATATATATATATATATATATATATATATATATATATATATATATATATATATATATATATATATATATATATATATATATATATATTTCTGCATTATCTCTCTTGGGATATATCCTTTGGCTTAACTTATCTCTCGCCACTAGCTCCAGATGTATCAAGTGTCCATTCACACTTATTTATAAACAATATCCTGGTCGAAAACTTTTACTGCCTCTCCCTACATTCGTGGTTGTATAATGTTCTGGAGTCGCAACATATCTATAGGAACTGAATAATGCAACATCATCCCTTTCTCCTTTTTACCACATTCTTCTTTTACCATTCCATAATTAGCTGAACCGCTTAACTCCGACTTAACACCATATCACACCATATTCCCCCCTTTAGGGGAGTACTAAGATTTTGTACTACGACGATCTACGTATAGTTGTTTTACCTCTTCATCTTTGGCGTATTTTCACATTATCAATGAACCTTAATCGCCTTATGATAACTTTCTGTACCACGAATAACTATTTTTTTTACGCACGAAGGTGACACCTACTGTATCTGGCACACTTAGTCCCTTAAGATTAACTCTGCTCAGAGTGCTTGCTTTAGGTAAGCAACTTCATAAATGGCCATTAAATGTTATTCGTTTGTTGCCTATTCTATTATTATTGGAGCACGATCTTTTAAATTCTCACGATGTCGATCATTATCTATCCCCCAGTCCCTAATTCATGTTCTGTTTTATCTTGTTCGCCAGTCCATACTAATTTTTGTTACTCTGGGGTCTAAACATTCCCTCTGGGTCTGTTCTATTATTGCCTCAAGGCTTGTCACCTCTTGTATTTTCCTTCCCTTGACTATAAGCTCAATCATCGTGTCATATTTTGATTTACTGTTATCACCCATATATCACATCTTACTCATGATGATTCATTTACTTTCTTTTTATTCTTCGACTAATACTTCTATCTATCACTTTATTTTGAAAACTTCAACAAAACATTCTTTCACTTTTAGTTCCTTTTGATTCATCTCATTGGCTCTTCGGGATGCCAAAAATTCTCTTTCTTCATCTCTCTCTATCTTTCTCTCTAGGGCGGGAGTCATACTAAGGTAAATATTTTATCCCTTTTAGGATTCCGCTGCCTATCTTCTGAAATTGCTAAATATTCTAGTATTCACATCTGATTGCACTATTCTAGAGATCACTATCTGGATGCCTTACAAGGAGATCTATTACCACCTTTGCAGTACCCTTCGAAAATGTTAGCTAATGATGACAATCCATCCACAAATTTTTGTTACTCTAACCCCAACTTAACCCTGACATAACAATATTCTCTTAAACTGTATTTGTCAGTTCCCATAGGAAATAATTATGGCGTGGGTGGTCAATCGTATAAAACTTTGTTATTGTTGAAAGTAACTAAGAATGCTTATATATTTCTCTACTTGAATTGCAAATACTGATAATGTTCATTGTCTAGGTAGTTTGTACTTTTTTTTCTCATGTTATTTCTTTCACTTATTGAAACTTATATCCACCTCCTAATTCTCTCGTTGCTCTTTACCATATGGGTGGATAGATATTGATGCCTTGGGGCTCCTTGTCAAGTGGCTCACATATCATAGTATACACATGATTTGCTGAAGACCTAACATTAACGAATCATATGCATGATACAAAATAGAGTTCCTATGATAAACTCGTCCACGTCCACATTAAATCTCATACCAACTGTCTTTCTGGATATAGGCATCATCATATCATAAATAAGATAGAGTATAGGAAATTGAGTTCTTATAACTGAGCTCTACAACACGATCTAGAGTAAGAACAATGAGTGACAATCCTAAATTCCCTGTAGCCTCCTGCTTATAAGTGTGGTGCACTACACACCCATAAACAAGGCTCTACTAGACACGGCTTGTAGACTCCCTAAGACAAAACTACTCTGATATCACTTTTGTCACGACCCAAATCGAAGGACCGCGACGGGCACCCGGTTCCTTACTCAACCGAGTACCAACGTAACATAACATTCTTACCATACCATCATGAGTAAATGAGCCAGAAATCTCTCTATGACATAACAAGAATAAAACATAAGGACATCAACATATGAAGACCCAACATAATATAAAAACGTATATATGTGACATACGACCTTTTGTAACTCAAACATAGGCTGGAAAGGCTATACAAGTATCCATGCACTTGACATCTGTCTACAAGCCTCTAAGAGTCCATAAAATCATAAAGGTCGGGACAGGGCCCCACCATGCCAATCAATACATATCCAGAGCATACTGATCAAATAGGCAACTCCGGAGCAAGTGGAGTGCACCAACACCTTTCGCTGAGCTGATAACCTACTTGGAGAAATGCCAACCTATCTATCAGGACCTAAGGGCATGAAACGCAGCATCCCCAAGCAAAAAGGACGTCAGTATGAATAAAGTACTAAGTATGTAAGGCAGGAAAACATGAACAAGAGCAGTAATGTAAAAAGAGGTAGATGAGATACAACCTGTAACATATGAGTGCCTCTGGGGGCTACTGATATGAAATGCATAATACATATATATACATAAACTTCTAAAACATTTGCCTCTGTGGGCATCATCATCATCATATCGTACCCGGCCTCAAATAGGACTCGGTAAAAACGTACTCGGCCATCATAAAGCTCGGTAGAATCGTACCCGGCCACGTGGAGCTCGGTAAAACCCAACTGATCAGTAATTGCACAGTAGGTGTCGTACCTGGACGATAATAGCGCGACTCGGTAGAGTAAAATAGATACATATATATAATGCATGCTCGACTCATGGAATCACCTTCTAACCTTTTGGTGTGACCTAAGAACACTATGGACATCCTTACCATCAATATTAACCTTAGTAGGATTTAAGGATCATACACACTTGTTTAGAATAACTTTCTAAGGAAAGAACCACATGGACAACTTAAATTTCTAGGAGTAGATCCGTTATGAATTGGCGTACTATTTATGTTCATGTCACTTTAGATCATGCAAAAAGAAAGAAGTAAGTGCCTAAACATTCCTTTTATATTCTTCCCAACCTCAGGCTATGCAATTTCACGGCTCCTTAGTCTACAATAAGAGAAATGACAATCTAGTTATCATTTAAGCGTTGTAACTATTATGTGTTCACCACAGCCTATTTTACAATACAACGGACAACACCTCCTCTGTATATATATCTTCACACTAGTCAAAAAAATCACAAACAGCCCAACATACCCCTATCACATCATACACAATACGACAACCATAATAGTGTCAAACAGTCCGCAAATGTTATGACGAACGACCAACAAACAATCTTGCCATTATGTGGTGTTTCTCGACACACTTCCTCCTCATAACTCCATAAATTTATTAGCAAAAGAGATAATCCAATACCATCACAAAACACCCTACAAAACAGTCCTGCAAGTTCATCAACTCAAAATAAGTTTTCGATTTACCTAAACATATTTCGACTTGTCTTTTCTTTCAAATTGAGAAACACAACCAAAAACACATCATTATACCTATTATCTGATAATCCAGCCATGAATTCAACCTATAAATAAGTTCACAACCAGCCAACTAGTACACAAGAACAAACAACATACCATTCTTTCGAAACTAGCTAGGTCTTTTCTTTACAATCGAGTTACAACTCGCAAACACATAGATAATAGAAGGAGAAACATAAACTTATCTTGTACTGAGTACAACCCACGAAAACTGGTCCATTTTCATCAAAAATAAGTTCCTCAATATGGCTACAAGAAGGAGAAAGAGAAGCAATCAAGCTGTCCAGACAATCCACCATTATAATCGCGTCGTAGAATCCGAAATAACCTAGGTTTGTGTGGGACTTTTGGGGAGGAGTTGTAGGGATTCAGTTATGTTTCTTGACCTGAATTATAATGGAACAAATTAGTTACTCAGCCCTTAAAAGTACCTTCTTGGCCGACTTCGGGCTTTTAATTGAGACCTTTCCTTTTGGCAAGTCGGTGATGCACCTATTTGTCACCTACTAGCTGCGCAATCTCGCGAAAATATGAATATCTCTCTACTCCGATGTCGTATAGTTGAATAGTTTAATGAGTTGGAAACTAGACTTGCATATCTTCAATTTGGTATATAGATGATTCCTTGATTACAAGTATATTGGGAGAAAAGTGCATGTACATTTGACCTAAATTTCAGCAAATTTATAAATGTGACTTGTGATGACCTTTGCTAACTCTTGTTCCATAACTTGCATGCCTTCAAAATATAGAAAATGAATATCATACAACTAAAATAACTCATAGAATAACCTCCTTATCATGTTAAGAACCCTAGTCTCACCCCAAAGTACATGTTATAACATTCCAAATTTTGTCGACTTTCAACGAAACTTATTTTCTTCTATTTGTTTAGCGTCTAAGCTTTCCAACCCTTTTGGTACTTGTTGTTAATGATCTTAAAGACTTGTAACCTACAAGATAAAAAGATGAAACTTACATTATGTGCTTTCAGAAATTATCTCATTTCTGAGCTTATATTAGTTGGCTTACGATGTACTCTCACGTACGAAAACATGGAGATAAAAAGGAAAACAAAATAGGAGAGAATGAAAATAAAGTCAAAAAAGAGGGAGGCTTTGCAAACAAATGAAATGAAAATCGATATGATGCAAGCAACCGATGCATGTAGATACCCATCCTTGTTTAGGTGCATTCACACTCAATATGTGGTCGCTTGCATGTGAAAACCTAACGATCAACAAGTTTTTGGTGTTTTGTAATTCCAGACTAGATAGGTGGTTAGTACTTGCGGTATTCTGGAAACCCACTCCTACAACACGCGGTCTAAGATCAAGCAAGTCATGGCCAATCAAGAAACCGATGCCAGCATTATTGACCCCTCGAAATAAGTAGAGGGATTGGACGTTAATGCCATGAAGGAGAAAATATACAAAAAGAAAAATCAAATGGCCGAGATGTACCAGGCATGGGCTAGAGGACAACCACCCCCAACCTATCTTGCTAATCAAACCTTCATCTTGCCACTGGCCCAAGCCCCTGATTGGTCCATCACTAATACACCCTCAAGTTTTCGTATCTACTCGCAGCACCAGGGTACGACCTCTCAACCACTACCACCTCCACTACCCAAAGTCGCTCCTCACCCCCCTCCACCAATTGCACCTATCTACGTGGCACCTCCTCCTCCTGCACTCCATAGATCGTCAAGTGAACCCTTTCTTCAAGCTTACGACCACCAATACGATCCACCAAAACCTGCTTACAGAGCCCATGAGCCTTACGCATATGCTCCCTGTCTCGAAACCCCGACATGCGCTGAAAATCAAATCAAAACTCCTGAGCAAGAGGAGGTGCTTAGAAAGGTCAGATGTTTAGAACAATCATCCAGGGACATGCGGGGGTTAGCTGTCCAGGTGAGCGTGGTGTTCAAGGACCTTTGTCTATTTCCAGACATTCAGTTTCCTCCATGTTTCAAGATGCCTAAATTTGACTTATATGATGGACAAAACGATCCGGTCACGCATCTAAGGGGTTTTTGCAACAAAATGAGGGGAGCAGGGGGAGAAGATGAATTGCTAATGGCCTACTTTAGCCATAGTTTAAGCGGATCGTTACTGGAGAGGTACACCCGGTAGGATCACAATCAGTGGTATACTTGGGATGACCTGGCACAAGCGTTTGCTTATCACTTTCAATATAATATCGAGATTGTCCCGGATCATCTATCTCTGACAAAACTGGAGAAGAAACACAACGAGTGCTTCAGGAATATAGTTTCCGGTGGAGAGAACAAGCAGCCAAAGTTGATCCTCAAATGAAAAAGAGTGAGATGGTTGACTATTTCCCACAGGATCTGGAACCTACTTATTTCGGGAATTTGGTGTCAGCATTAGGTAAATCTTTCAACGAAGTAGTCAAGATGGGAAGTATGGCCGAGGAAGGCCTCAAATTCAACAAGATCATGAGCTACTCTGCAATCAGGCAACCACTCAAGCCATCTAGGGCAGAGCTAGTGGAGCATTTGGAAAGAAGAAGAATGAGGAAGTAGCAACAGTGGAGTCGGGAACTTGGTTCAGGCCTCGGGCTCCATCCCACTACACCCAACCTCGTCCTCACCACGAAACATACCCACACCCCCCATACAGCTAACCACAATATTGCTATCCACTATTAGAACATTGCGTCTCAGTCTATTACGTACAAGCGTATACCCAACCTCTCGCCCATGCACAATAGCATGCACCAGCCCCATAAAAT
Organism: Nicotiana benthamiana; assembly: GCA_034376525.1. Taxonomy (NCBI): domain Eukaryota; kingdom Viridiplantae; phylum Streptophyta; class Magnoliopsida; order Solanales; family Solanaceae; genus Nicotiana; species Nicotiana benthamiana. The sequence goes on from CM067338.1 coordinate 99,107,831, forward strand.
ACCTACCCAACTCCACAAAATTACTATCCACCTCCTAGAGCCTACCAAAAACCCCCAAACCCGCCTTCTGAGCTAATCCAGTCTTGAGAAATGAAAGGGTGCAGAGGAAGAAGACTTTCACTCCATAGGGAGAATCCTACAGTAATCTATTCCACAGGCTGCGACAATTAGATATGTTAAGACCAATCGAAGCAAAATTGCCAAATCCTCCCCCGAAGAATCTAAATTATTTTGTTATTGTGAGTACTGTTCTAGTGCACCAGGGCATGATACCGAAAAGTGTTGGCATTTAAAAAATGCTATCTAGGAACTTATTAACTCCCACCGGATTGAAGTGCAGAATCCAGAGGCACCCAATATTAACCAAAACCCGCTACTGGCCCATCAGGAGATCAACATGATTGAGATCATGGAGAAATAAGAAGAGTTCAAAAGGCGCTTACAGACATTAGTGATGATCAAATCCAGTGAAGTTAAGCCAATTGAGAATATGAGCAGTAAGAAGTCAGTGATCGAGGCAAAAGGAAGAAGCAACAAACCTGTCATAGTTCAAGGGAGCTCATCATGCACGGGTGCACCAAAACACGAACAAGCAAAAATGATAGTACACGAGGTAATTAGAGAGCCTGTCGTGGTTGTGGAAGGTGTTTGCATAGAGCCCGTCATTGTAAAACTAGTAATCCATCCACCATTCTACAACAAAAAACCCATTCCTTGGAGATATGAACAAGCAATACTGATGTATAAAGGAAAGGAAGTCAGGGAAGAAGTTTGTGAGGCCCGGGGTTTAACTCGGTCGGGGAGATGCTTTGCCCCTGAAGAGTTGAGGAAAAGCAGGATCTCTAAAGATAACCTTGAATCAGTGAAGAAAGCTGTGTCGGAAGAAGTGGCACAAGAATTCCTGAAGAAGAGGAAAAGGCAGGACTACTCCATCATAGAGCAATTGAGGATAACACCAGCTCATATCTCATTACTGTCCTTAGTAATCCACTCAGTTGAACATTGCCGAGCGTTAATGAAGATCTTGAACGAAGCCCATATCCTTGATAAGATAAAAGTGAATCATTTGGATAAGATTGCAAACAAGATATTCGAGGTAAATCGGGTCACTTTCTCTAATGACGAGTTGCCTATGCAGGGCACTTAGCACAATCCGGCGCTTTATTTGACTGTGAAATGTGAAGATGGCGTGGTCACCCGGGTTCTTGTTTACAACGGATCCAGTGCAAATATTTGTTCACTCTCTACATTAATCAAGCTTAATGTGGAGAATGAAAGGTTCCACAAGAATAAAATTTTTGTTATGGGTTTCAACGGATGAGGCAAAGACTCAGTAGGAGATATAGTTCTAGAAGTGACAATAGGGCCCGTTGAGTTCACTATAGAATTTCAACTCTGCTTCTATTGCACCAACAACATGACAGAGTATGAGGATGTATTTTGGGGCAGAGATTAGCAGTAGACATGGGTGTCCAGGAAGTCTTCGTCTTAGGAGACTCGGACCTTCTGATACACCAAATTCAAGGGGAGTGGGAAACAAGAGACTTAAAGCTCATACCACACCGGCAATGCTTGCATGATCTTTGTAAACAATTCCGGTCAATAGAGTTCAGGCATATCCCCAGAATTCACTATGAGGTTGCTGATGCCTTGGCTACTTTGACGTCAATGTTACATCATACGGACAAGGCTTATGTTGACCCAATACATATCTGAGTCCATGATAAACATGCTTATTGCAACATGGTGGAAGAAGAGCTTGACGGTGATCCTTGGTTCAACAACATAAAAGAATACATAAGGAGAGGTGTGTACCCGGTACAAGCCACGAGTGACCACAAGAGAACAATCCATCGTTTGTCAAATGGGTTTTTCTTCGAAGGAGGAATATTATACAAAAGGACGCCAGATCTTGGTTTGTTAAGATGCGTAGATGATGGGTAGGCGACATCTATCATGGATGAGGTGCATGCTGGAGTCTGCGGGCCACACATGAGCGTATATGTTTTGGCAAAGAAGATTCTCCGGGCAGGATATTATTGGCTCACCATGGAGCGGATTGTATCAGCTTCGTGCGCAAATGTTATCAACGTCAGATGCATGTAGATTTAATTCGCTCCCTGCCGTCTGAATTGCATACAATGTCTGCACCATGGCCCTTCGTTGCTTGGGTCATGGACGTTCGATGGCCCATAGAGCTAGTAGCTTCTAACAGACACATATTTATCTTGTTCCTATTAACTATTTCACTAAATGGGTATAATCCAAAACCTTCAAGGCAGTGACCAAGAAGGCCGTGGTCGACTTTGAGCATACAAATATAATTTGTCGGTTCGGAATCCCCATGACTATCATAACTGACAATGGGTCTAATATGACAGTTACTTCGTGAGAGAAGTATGTCACCAGTTCAAGATCACACATCAAAATTCCACCCTGTACCGCCCCAAGGCGAATGGAGCGGTCGAGGCAGCCAATAAGAACATAAAGAAGATACTTCGTAAAATGGTGGAAGGGTCCAGGTAGTGACATGAGAGGTTACCATTTGAATCGTTAGGCTATTGCACTACCGTTCGCATCTTAGTAGGGGCAACTCTATACTTGTTGGTATATGGCGCAAAAGCAATAATCCCAACTGAAATCAAAATTCCCTCCCTTTGGATCATGGCTGAAGCAGGAATCGGCGGTGAAGAATTGGTTAAAACTTGTTTGGAGCAATTGAGTTTGATTGATGAAAAAAGATTGGCAGCGGTGTATCACAGCCAGTTGTATCAACAGATGATGGCCAGGGCATATAACAAGATAGCGTCCCAGAAAGTTTGAAGTGGATCAATTAGTGTTGAAACACATCCATCCTCACCAGGCCGAGGCAAAGGGCAAGTTCGTCAAAACTGGCAAGGACCATTTGTCTTGTCAAGAGTGCTATCTAATGGAGCATTGTATCTGACAGATGTGGAGGGAAAATATGCAGAAATAGCTATCAATTAAGATGCCGTCAAAAGATATTATGTATGATCTTCCTTTGTTTGGATCATTGTTTATACTTGGAGTTTGTTTGTACCTGGCATGTTTTATAGATTGGAATGATGAAGGCATTTTATTCAGCTACCTACACTTTATCCTTTGTTAACCCCTTTGAGATTTAGTTATTTTTCTTTTCATATCCCTTCTTTCGGAATCAATAACGAGAGTGAAAAACACAATTATAAAATGCGGTGAATAGACAATAACGAAAAGAGAAAGTAAAGCAAAACAAAGGAAGAAAGGAAAAGAAAAAAAGAAAGAAAGGAAAAGCAAAGAAAAAGAAAAAGAAATAAAGTATAGAGAAAAAAATAAAAAATAGAGAAAAAAAGAAAAAGAGAGAAAAAAGAAAGAAAGAAAAAGAGAAGAAAAGGAAAAAGTAAGAAAAGTAGCAGAAAGAGAGGAGGAAAATGAAATCATACAACGTTGAATGTAAGGAATCAGTAGGAACTACGTTAGACCTGATTCCTTTTTAGGATACATAGGCAGCCTCATGGCTCGGTCATATTCAAATAAAATCCAAAGCCTGAAGCAAGAAACTGGGGCAGAGATTGCATTTTTTTATTAAGAAAGTTTAAATTTTGAACCCATAGAAGCGATTTTTGAGCCTTTCACACCCCTTCTTTATAACCCTATCCAAAGCCTACAGTATAGTCTAAAGAAAGACCTTCTGATTAATCTGTAAGAAATGCTGGGACAAGCAAGGAGAAGTGGACCATACCTCGGGACGACACTCTAGTTCCTGCAGAAAATAATAAAATGAGAGATTCTTATTGGTGAAAACCCTCAGAGGCGCCGTTAGACGATTCGAGTTGAGGGAAAAAAAATTAGAGAGTGTCATTGGTGAAAACAAAAATCAAAAGGGTTTGGTTGAAGGAATTGGGTTAGAAATGGTCACGACAGCTAAAACATGGAAACAGAAGGCCAGTCATCGGGACATACTTGGTCGACTAGGATGAAGTGCTTGTCATGATTATGAGAAACCAACTGCTCCTTATCAGATAAGTTTCCTTTCTCTTCCTTTCAACGGTCAGTGAATCTGGAATTCTTTACCCTAAATACAATTCAGAGTCATTGCATTTCATTTCCTTTCGAGTCTCTAGAGTCTTTTGTTTATTCAAACAGGAGAAATTTCAATGCCTATTATCAGCTCCAAAAGGGACAAATGGCATAACACCCAAAACGTAACAAAGTTCAGAAACGCAACACAAAGATGGGAAGCAGAGTAATGCCAAAAGGCTCAAGGGAAGGCCGAGCGTAATGCATCAAACTGGCAATCTTGAGAAAGGTGCAAGGACTCTAGCAAAAAAGGCTAGAAATGTAACTCAGTGATGGGGAGAAAACTAAAGCCGTAAAGGTTCGAGGGGTCAGCGGAGCAGCTCAAGCAACTCATTATTAACATGGAAAATGGTACACAACGGAACACGATTGTGGGGAGGCCGCTTTCAACAAGAATGTCGCAAGCAAACCACCACTTTTTAAACTAAAAAGTTCTCTTTGATTGACATAGGGGCTGAAAAATTCTGGAAGAACCCAAGGGGGAGGGCCATCTGCAAGAGAAGGCAGGCACATGGAAGGTATGCTCGAAATCTTACGGCCCACCGGGAAGTGGGACTCTGTTAATACTCAATAGGGACATAGTCCGTCATAAATATCCTCCCCAGCAAAGAGCACAAGGGACAAACTTAACTAGAAAACCCCAATAGGAACAACTGAGGGTTAAAAGAGGCATGGAAGTTGAGATGAAACATAGTTTAAAACTCATACAGGTGCGAGTAACATGGGAAAGCACCAACACCTTCCCAAGTAAGAGTCGCATAAACCCTCCTGGACAATAACCACTAGCAGAAACAACCAAAAGTTAGAGTTGACATTTAAGCAGGAACCCCCAGTACCCTCCTGGAAAATGGGACTTATTTAAAAGATAAAGGTAGTCATGTATAGCAAAGAGCATAAAGTGACTTGCATAGAACTCAATTAGAGGTTTTCATGTCCCTCCAGAAAAATGGGACTTAGCTTAGGACACAAACAGTCAGGTGGCACGGTCAAATCCAAATTCTTCCCCAACAAGAATCATTTGGATCCGCCTGGATAATGGGATTTAATCATAAGAGTTGTCAGGACCCCCGTGGATAATGGGATGTAGCTATAAATACGAACCCCCCGCAGATATATTTTGGCATCAAATTAAGAGTTGTCAGGACCAGCCTGGATAATGGGAAGTAGTTTTAATCACCAGTCAGCAGATATAACTCATAACAAGACATAGTGGAAAATAATACCTTTTGAGAAACATAACATAATCATAAAGTTGTCGTCAGCTAAGAATTGTTAGGACCCTCCTGGATAATGGGACTTAGTTATATTTAGAGATATTTGGTAAGGGGATTTGATTAACACTCAAAGATTCGCCCAGCACCAAACTGGGTTAGAAAGATATTCTTGTGTTTTGCTTATTTCGTTATGATCAGGTACACGGGCAACAGTCTCAGGGAATATTTTTGAAGTTTCAAGTTTTGGTAATCAGGCACCAACCTGCAGAATAAGGGAATAGTTTTCAAAATTTCAAGTCTTGGTAATCAGGCGCCCACCTGGAGAACAAGGGAATATTTTTCAAGTTTCAAGCATTGGTAATCAGGCGCCCACCTGGAGAACGAGGGAATATTCTTCAAAATTTCAAGTTTTGGTAATCGGGCACCCAATTGTATAACAAGAGAATAATTTTCAAAATTTTAAGTTTTGGGTATCAGGCGCCCACCTGTCAGGACAAGGGAATATTTTTCATGTTTAAAGTCTTGGTAATTAGACATTGAAAAGAGAAAACAAGAAGTCAACAAGGAGTTTACAGGAAGAAACACAAGGCAACGAGGCAATAAATATCAAGAGCAAGATTGAAGACGTAGATAGGTTCTTTTGTAATCCGTAGTTCATAGTTTAGTTTAGCTTTTTCATTTTTCACAAGGTTTAATAAGAGGGTCTAGTAGTAGCAATAGCAGCAACAATGAAATCACAACTCATGGTAGTCCCAGCTACCAAACAATCCCAAACTACACTGACCTGATTCCTTTTTAACCAAGGTTACGTAGGAAACCTCGAATGCAGGTTGCGGTGAAACTTTTCAAAAATGCTTTACACAGAGTATTCAAACGGGAAAAAATCGCTCGTATTTGCTTACTTATCTTTGTATGAAAACTCTTCATGTTTCCGAGCAAAGAGGGGCAGCTGTGGGCACGTGATTCTTACCCTATATGAATTATTCCATAATTTCAAACAACATAATTTCCTTTTTTTTTTAGTTATTTTAATTTCGGCTAATTTTGTGGCATGTTCTGTTATTTGCTTACATTCGTGTGTGCATTTTTAGTTCATAAAAACACAAAATATATGCATTGCATTTAGAGAAATTTTACATATTTTAGGAATTAACCAGTAATTAGGAGTTTACAAAAGTACCAAAATCACAAAATAGTTTACTTTTCTTGTAATTTTATTGTTGCAGTCTTTATTTTACATTTAATTATTTGTGACAATTGTCATTTAGAATTAATTAATTTAAATTAGTAGAATAATTTTATTAGGAGTTAATTTTGATTTGAAGATTTAAATTGAAAAAATAACGGAAAAAGAAGGAAAATAACAAAAATAGTTCTTTTGTATTGTTTAGATTTTAATTTTTGAGTTTACCATAAGACTAGTTTTGGTATATAATTAGTTGAGATTTGGAACTTAAATAGGTGTTTGTACTTTTAATATTGGATTTTAAAAAAATCTAAAAATATATATTAATAATAATGATGAGAAAAAAAATAAAGAAGAGATAAAGGATGAAAAGGGATATAAAAGAAAACCGAGGAGGAAAATATATTTGGGCTAGCCCAAACACTACCCAGACCCCAACCCAAACCCACGTCCCCAAACCCGATCTAGCCTTGGAATCCAAAACGACATTTTTTTGTCCCATTGATCTATACCGTTGATCTCAAAAAATCAAATAGACTGGAACTGGCATAAACTAAATATAAAAATGTCGGAACACTCCCCCTACCCCTCCAAACCATCTCCCAAACACCCTAGCATCTCCGGTGTAACGCTACCCCTGTCCCTCCATCTCTCCACTGTCCGCCGCCGACCGGAAATCACCGCTGGCGGTGGCATAGCTCCAATGAACCACACAATTACATCATATCACCTCCTAACCCTCCCCTTTCCAAACCCACCACCTGTTTCCATCAAATGTCTCCCAATCCTGTCGAATAAGACTCTGAAGTTTGACAGCTCCGTCGTCCATGGCGGCGGCCGGCCACCAAACATCCCAAATTTTACACCCTAGTTTCCCCTCTCATCCTCGTCACAGATCTAACACCAGTTTCCCTCGAATCACAATACAACTTCTCGAATTTTAATTTGAAAAATCCAGCCAAAGTACAACCTTTTCAGAAATCCGCCAAATCAACACCATATAATTTCTTTGGCGTCCTCGTCCCAAATCGGCTACCCATGGCCCTCGAATCGTACCCATTTCGTTTGGATGTTAAATCAATGTTGTCCGGAACCCTTTTAACAACGCATGTGGACTTTTGAAGCTCAAGAGTTTAAGCTAAGTCCTCCATTCTCTCTAATTTTAATTGAATATCATTTTGTAACCCATTTTCTGTTTAGTTTAAATATGTTTTTAGTTTCCATGATATCTTCTTTCTTATTCCGTGTGGCTGAGTCCATGTTGCATTCTTTTGGTAGGGTAAGATTAGCCTCTATTATAGTAAAATCTCGTTCGTGTAGGTTTGTAAACCATGGTTGTTTCTTTGGTAAAATACGTGTGCTCACTGTGTTGGTGCTTCTCTTGAATATCTTCTATTTTTTTTCATTATTCTATCCTGACTGATTTTTATTAGCTTAAGTCTGTTTGTTGGATGTTAATCCGTGTTTATTCCTCAATTTTGATATTTGATTAGTTTGATCTTGTTTTTATTTTTTGTAGTCTTGGTTTGGTTAAGACAAATTTTGATGCATAATTGTATTGATTTTGTTGAATCGTCAGTAGTGTTTGTTGATCTGGACTTTAGTTAATTAATTCATGTCCTTCAGAGTTATTTGGATCCATTGTTTCAGACGATATGGCCTTTGGTTATAGCTGATTATTGTAACCAAGGTTAAAAGGGTTGATGTTCAGTTAATATTTGGGTTTGTAATTCCACAATAGGTCCAGGGGTGATTTAGGTACCTAGAATTGGGTAAAAATGCTAGACCCTTCTAGAAGAGGGTTAAAGTCATAACTCTAAGACTCCAATGCAATTACTTGGCTAACAAGTTAATAATTTAGGGACTAAGTGAATACCTGAAAATAGGAAGAATGACAGAAGGGTAAACACAAAATAAGAGGGTTGCCCTAAGCTTTGGCAATAAAAGAGTACCCTAGTGCCTTTAATAAGAGGTTCTGGCATATTGAAATCCCTGGAAAACTTCCCAAGACTCCTGAATTCCAAATATATCATAAAAATCTTACTAAAACTTCCAGGAAATCCTGAAAGGTGTTTAGAGTTTGAAACTTCCCAAAGTGCTGCTTCATTAGATTGACCTTCTTTATAATTAGTCCTAGTTCTTAACAGTTAATTTGAATTTCTAACTTGAATCAGCTGGGGAAGACTTGAAACATGTGTGTATGAGGTGTTAGGGTTCCATATGCTTGGGTGGATGCAATTCTGAGTATATTGGGGTTATTTTTTAGGCTTTTTGGGTTGGTTTGCTGGTGTCATTTGCTCTAGATCGATATCCTAATTTATTTGACAACTCCTCCTATTCGAAGTTGTGAATTGAGCTTGGTCCGTTTGCAGCATTTGCTGAAGATTTGTTGCTGCTGCTGCCATTGTTCTCTTGATTGCTTGGTCATATGTGTTTCTCTTTGTTTCATTCCAGGTACACATTCAAAAGCTGCTTGATGTAGTCTTTAAATTGAAATGGGAAAGAAGCATTGCTTCCTGATTTATGTTTGCTTGGACTGTAGAAGCTGCCTATATAGTTTAATTAATGTCTTTGGGTTTGTATATGTTAGATGGATGATAATATGGGTCTGCTTACGTGCTTCAATCTATTTCTTTTGGTTTGTATATGGACGGTATAAGTACTGCATAACTTACTTTCATTTCATTATAATTTGTAATGGTTTAGCTGTCTGGTGTAATTCTAGGGTAAGTTAAGCCTATTTAAGGGCTTGAAATCTGCTAATCGTGAATCGGAGATCAGGAGTGTAGTGCTTGTTTCACTTCAGTACAATGAAACTTGGAGTCAAGTTTTTATTTATGAAAGTTCATATATAATAAATTGAGATGCGCTATGCCAAATGAAACAACAATTTCATGGCCTTCGCTTTATTTAATATTGAATTTATCCTTAGATTCTGAGGCGTGTCATTTAGTAAATTCCATGTCCCTCGCAAAGTTTCAAACGCGTAATTTCTTTAGGCACGTTAGTTTAGTAATTTGTCTTTCCTAAATTTTGGTTCACATTTATGTTACCCAAATCCAAATCTCAACGAAGTTGGAATGTGTAAAAGGCCACGGGTGCATTTATATGACGTGGTTCGAGATATATTTTAACAAAAGTTGCAATTTTCTTTACAAAATAATAATAAAAGTGGTTAAAAGATTCAAATGCACATAGGTCATAATTGTACAAAATCAGTTAATTTTAAGCCAAATATAGTAGTTGAGCGACCGTGCTAGAACCACGAAACTCGGGAGTTCCTACACCTTCTCCCGGATTAACAGAATTTCTTACTCGGATTTATGGTTCCCGGAGTGTAAACAGAGTCATTCTCACCTCATTTCAATCGGTGGCTTGGGACACCATAAATCTCCCAGGTGGCGACTCTGGAAATCTCTTAATAAATAAATCCCGTTTCGATTGTCCTTTAATTGGAAAAACTCCCTTATCTATGCCCTTTGTCGGGTTGTAGTGTCCAAAAATAGGTGTGACATATAGGAGTATGCTGTCCATTTTACCATCTTGGCTAGACATTCACCAGCCTTTCTTTCTACTATTCTCGAGAGGGTTCTCCGGTTTATTAAATGGCTTATTACTAGAATCAGGTGTAGCAAAGCTTGTGATTTGGAGATAATTATTCATTATCAGCAGGTAGTGAGCATTGGTAGGAGGATTGAGGGTTTGCATTCTAGGGATATAGAGGAGAGAGAGAGACCAAGAGGTCTCGAGAGTCGATCCACTATTCTGGTGCCCGTGCCTCAGCTACAGATCGTCATGGTAGGGGTTATATGAGTTTCCTTATTAATTCAGCTCTTCGAGCAGCCATCGGTATTCTAGCTTCTCCTAGGCCTCAGGAGCCTTATTATGCACCTCTGATATCTAATACGCCTCGTACGCATGGTGCTTTCAGTGGTCAGTCCATCTACCTTTCTCGAGGAATTCATAGCTGCCATGTCCTCCCGAAGCTTATTTTGAGTGTGGTGACACATTCCATATGGTGAGGGCTTTTGCCCCTGATATAGGAGGGGTGCACCTCCATAGACTTCTCAGCTATAGTTTGCCCCGCAGGGTTCTCAGGCTACGGTTACAACTCGAGTTGCAAACCCATCTTCTCATCCAGCTAAAGGTGGAGGTCAGGGAAGTAGAGGTCTCCCTAGAGGGGTAGGCCAAACCAGATTCTATGCCCTTATTGCCCATACTGAGGTTGTTTTCTCTGATCTGTCATTGCAGGTATTGCCCTGGTTTGTCATAGAGCTGCATCGCTTCTATTCGATCCAAGCTCTAATTATTCTTATGTGTCTTCTTATTTTGCTTCGCAATTGGGTGTATCTCGGGATTTTTTGAGTTTTCCCATTTATGTTTACTCTCGTGGGAGATTCTCTTTATATGGATTGTGTTTACTAGTCATTCTTGGTTTCCCTTATTAGTTTTGGGACTAGAGCCGATTTATTGTTGCTCGACATGATTGATTTTGATACTATCTTGGGCATGGACTGGTTGTTGCCCCATTATGCTATTCTTGATTGTCACAATAAAACCGTGACGCTGGCTAAGCCAGGTGTACCACATGTTGATTGGAGGGGTGCTTTAGATCATACTCTCACTAGAATTATTTCTTTCCTTACAGCTCAACGAATGGTTTACAAAGGGGGTGACGTGTATCTAGCTTATGTGAGAGATGACAGCATTGATATCTATTTCGCTGATTCAATCCTAGTGGTACATGATTTTTTATATGTTTCCAGCTGAGCTTCTAGGCATCTTGCCCGTTAGCGATATTGACTTTGGCATTGATATGTTGTTGGGCATTCAACCCATTTCTATTCCTCCATATCGTATGGCTTCTATTGAGTTGAAGGTGTTGAAGGACCCGTTACAAGAATTGCTAGATAAGGGTTTTATTAGGCCTAGTTTAACACCTTGGGGTGCTCTTGTCTTGTTTGTGAAGTAGAAGGATGGTTCTATGCGTCTATGCATTGATTATTGCCAATTGAACAAAGTTATAGTAAAGAATCGTTTTTCTTTGCCTCATATTGATGATTTGTTTACTGTCTACAGGGTGCACGAGTGTTTTCTAAGATTCGCTTGCATTCAAGGTACCATCAACTAACGATTCGTGAGCCAGATATCCCAAAGATTGCTTTCAGGGCTCTGTATGGTCATTACAAATTCCTTGTTATGTCATTTCGTCTGACCAATGCCTTAGAAGCCTTTATGCATTTGATGCACAGTGTGTCCCAGCCATATCTTGACTCATTCGTCATTGTCTTTATTGATGATATTCTGGTGTATTCCCGGAGTTTGGAAGATGATGAGCAACAATTGAGGAATGTGCTTTAGACTCTAAGAGAGAAGAAGTTATATGCTATGTTCTCGAAATGTGAGTTTTGATTGGATTCTGTGGCATGCTTAGGTCATGTGGTTTCTAATAAGGAGATAAAGGTGGATCCAAAGAAAGTGGAAGCAGTGTAGAGTTAGCCAAGACCATATCAGCTATAGAGATTCGTAGTTTTTATGGCTTGGTAGGATATTTCCATGGATTTGTTGAGGGGTTTTCATCCATTGCAGAACCTATGACTAGACTGATCAAGAAGCATTCTCTATTCCAGTGGACAGAACAGTGTGAGGCGAGCTTTCAGAAGCTCAGGACAGGTTTGACTATTGTCCTACTTTTTATATTGGCTATAGGTATGGGGTCCTATACTGTCTATTGTGATACCTCGAGGATTAGCCTCGGAGTGGTATTGATGCAAGACGGTAAGGTGATTGCCTACGCATCCAAACAATTGAAGATACATGAGTAAAATTATCATGTCCATGATCTCGAGTTAGCTGCTATTGTTCACGCCTTGTGGCGTCATTATTTGTATGGTGTGCCTTGTGAGATTTATGCTGATCGTCATAGTTTGCAACATTTTTTCAAGCAAAATCATCTTAATTAGCGCCAGAGGAGATGGATAGAGTTGCTGAATGATTATGATATCACTATTTTATATCACCCCGGTAAAGCTAATATGGTGGCTGATGCCTTGAGTCGCCGGGTAGAGAGTTTGGGAAGTTTGGCTTATTTACTTGCAGTAGTGAGGCCCATGGCGATGGATGTTCATGCCTTAACCAGTCAGCTTGTGAGATTGGATCTTTTAGAGCCCAATCAGGTTCTAACTTGCATAGTCTCTCGGTCCTACTTGTTTGGTTGTATCCAATAGCGGCAATTTGATGACCCTCATTTTACTTGTCCTCAAGGACAAGGAGACGTGACAATTGGTGATGATAGGGCATTGAGGATATGGGGTCGGGTTTGTCTACCCAATCTTGATGGACTTCGAGAGTTGATTCTCAAAGTGGCCCAAAGTTCATGGTATTCCATCCATCCGGGTATCTTGAAGATGTACCTGGATTTGAGACAACACTATTGGGGGAGGTAGATGAAGAAAGACATAGTCGGGTTTGTAGCTTGGTGCCTCAATTGTCAGCAGGTGAATTTTGAGCAAAAGTGACTTGGTGGGTTGCTTAAGCAGATAAAGAATGCAGAGTGGAAGTGGGAGTGGATCACACAGACTTTGAGGAAGTTTGATTCCATTGGGGATTTCGGATTGGCTGACCAAGTCCACGCATTTCATTCCTGTGTGTACTACCTAGTCTTCGGAGCGTCTGGCGGAGATTTATATTTAGGAGATTGTTCGTCTGCATAGTATTCCAGTTTCCATCATTCCAGATAGAGGTACTTAGTTCACATCACAAATCTGGAGGGTCGTTCAGCATGAGTTAGGTACTAGAGTGGAGTTGAGTACAACTTTTCACCCTTAGATGGATGGGTAGTCTGAGCGTATGATAAGTAGGATTTTAATGTGTTTTATGCCTCTATTTTCCTATGCTTTGAGTATAATTTGCTACAAAATTGACCGAAAATTCTCACAGGTTGTGCTTGATTGCAGGTTTGAACGACAAAGTGACATAATGTCAAAGATCGACTCAAAACGGAGTGAAATCTGCTCAAGTATCAAAGGCCAAGTGACGTGGTGGAAAAAGGAGTCTAGTGCGGACCACACAATTATGAACGCAGCCGCATTAGGGGATTCGGAGAAGTGCATAATCAGGGCCCTTACCACGCAGACGCGGTTGGATTAATGCGGCTCTCGTTTAGCTCATGCGACCGCGCCATTGTGTCATGTGGTCTGCTACAAGAGATTCAGAGAGTTGGAGATTTGGGAAATTGCAAGCCACGCCGCCGCGGTCACTTTCACGCAGTCCACGTCAGACCTCCTCGCAGCCGCACTACAGCTATTCGTGGTTCGCACCAGATACTTCAGAGAGCATTAAAATGGAAGTCAAATATATTGTACGGTCGCAGTCATAATTTTGCAGGCTGCACTGACCCCACAGGGAAAAATTTGTCTAGTTTTTTCAGCCCACTATAAATAGAATATTTTACAATTTTTAGTGGGGGAATATTTTTTTGAGAACAAAGCTATGCTCGTGAGGACCAACGTTTTAGCCTATTTTTGCATTTTAGCATTAATTTCTCCATTGATTCTTGTAGTTTCTCTTTAGTTATTAACTAATATGTTTAGTTATTCTTTTATTTCTTCTGTTTCTTGTTCAATTATGTCTAGCTAAATCCATTAGCTAGGGTTGTGGCTCAATCCTAGTGTCGGTAATTGATCGGTGTTGCTTTGTAATGATAGATTGATGGTTGGGATTTGTTATTTGGGTTAATTTTATGCTTAAATTAAGGATTGGTGGTTGCAAACATTGATTATAGCTCAGTGGATTTTGACTCTTCTTGAGAAAGAGAGTCCATGACACCAAAATTTACCCAAGGAATTGGGATGGACCCATGAAAAATGGTTTTCCTAATTAACGGGTTAAATCTCGAGAGAGTAAACACCCTACTTGAACACTAGTTGCTTGTCTAATTAGCCTACCCAATTGGTCTCGAGACAGTCAATTGGGCAAAATCACCCTCTCTACCGAGAGGTGTGAGAGTGGGTACAATTATGCAATGGTTATAGCATAAACCCCAAATACATCAAACTATTTTTAGTAGTTTCTACCCATTAGTTAACCACCTAGCGATGTCACGACCCTAGTGCCTTTCTCCCTATTAGTTACAACCTAGAAATATTTCCTTAGCTTAATTTAGTCTTAATCTTTAGTACATAATAGCAGTTGTTAACACAAAGAAAATCTAAAAATTTTAGGAGTGCAATTAGATGTACGAACGCAATTCTAGGCTAAATAGACAATACAACTCCACTCCAAGCTTCTTGTGGAAATTCAATATCGAACCACTATTCAGGTAAAAGCTGTAGTGACCCGCTCTCCCTACATTTTTGTATTGTTGAGTTGGTAGTGTTGACTATATTTTTAACTAGTTTTGTGTTTTGCTTCTCTTTCCTTCTTGTTTACTAATTTTTTTTGCGTCAATAAATCAGGTAGAAATTCCCAATGCAAATGACCCTCTTGGAAATGCCATGGCGGCGGAGGAGGTTGAAGATATTGATCAAGATGAACTTATACCTCAAGCTCCACGTAGAGGTAAAAATGCCAATGAAAATGTGAATTTAAATGAGAATATTCTAGACCATCCTCCGCTACCGCCAACAGTGGCTCCAAGAATACTCCCAAATCAAGGATATGTGAGTGCCATCATTCCTCCCCAAATCCGGGCGGGGAACTTTCAAATCACAAATGTCATGTTGACCTTGCTCGAGCAAATATTGTATTTTACGGGTGCCTCCGATCAAAATGCATACAAGCACTTGAACGGGATCGTTGATACATGTTGGGTAGCAAGAAAATAAACGTATCCGAGGATGCTTTGAGATTGAGGCTTTTACCATTCTCTCTTTGCGATAAAGCATTGGATTGGTTAGAAAGGCTTCTCAATCATTCCATCACAACTTGGGATGATTTGGCAGATAATTCATTTGCATGTTTTTCTCACCAAGTCATATGGTGGCACTTCAGGATGAAATTTTAGCCTTCAAGCAAGAACAAACGGAACTTTTGCATGAAATCTAGGAGAGATATAACAATGGTAAAGAAATGCCGTAATAATGACATGACGAGGCAATGATTCAACAGACGTCCTATAGAGGGATCAACACAACCAACCAATGTATTGTGAACCAATTGACCGGAGGAAATTTTATGAAGTTTCCCTACAATGAAGCTTGTGATGTTTTAGATGAAATGGCCGATACTTCTTCCGCATGGCAAAGCCGAGCAAATGTTCCTCAAGGTGAACCTAATGTCATACATTTGCACAAAGAATTGCACGATCATGGCCAAGCTACTGCCGAGCTTACAAAAACTATGAATCAATTGGCAAAGGTGCAATTGCAACAAGTCCAAAACCTACGCCAAGTCAATGCAATGGAAGGTGTTTCTATGTTGAAAAGGAGGAAAAGAGGGCAACAAAAACCTCAATGTGATTGTGAGCAATTTGACAACAACAATGATGATGATGGTTATTCGAATGAGTGCTATGATGATCAAAGCAATGAATGTCAATATGTCAATAACTACTAAGGAAATAGAGGAAATCAAGGGAATCAACAATGGCGTCCTCAAGGAAATTGGGGAAATCAACGAGACGACAGAAATTGGAATAGTAACAACCAACAACAAGGTGGTGGCAATTTGAACAACAACAATCAAAGCAACAATTAGGGTAACCAACAAGGTGGCAAAAATTGGAATAGTTACAACCAACAACAAGGTGGTGGCAATTGGAACAACAACAATCAAAGCAACAATTGGGGTAATCAAGGTAACAATCAAGGCAATTGGAATGGGAAAAACAATAATTTGAGCAACAACAACAATCTAGGAGGGTGGAATAATAGCGAAAACCAAAGCAACCGGGGGCAAGTTTGCAAAGGCCCCCCATGTACCAATAACCAAACAATCCACCCCTTTTAAATCTCAAGGGTCTAGTTCGTTGGGTAGTGATATGGCAAGAACAGAAAAGATGTTTGAACAAATAATGAAGAAGAACCAAGACTCCGAGCTCAATTGGCTTCCCATAATACCTCTATTCAGAATTAGGAGGTTCAACTAGGCCAAATATCTCAATCGTTAAATACTCTCCTGAAGGGTGCTCTACCAAGTGATACAGTAGTAAACTCTTAGGGTGGGCATAAAATCATGTGATGGCGGTGACAACGCGAAGTGGAAGAGGCGGTGATATGCATACCTCAAGAGAAAATCATGTTATGGCTGATGAGGATAAGTTGCGAGATGATGATATGCCTTTGGTGGTTGAGGATGTAGTGGAACCAATGTGAACAATGATGTGCGGATTGATACTAATGAGGTCGAGGAGAAGACACAAGAGGCAGTGAACCCATCTAGGGAACACGTGATTGATATGCCCGAGCCAGTGGTTCCCAAAGTCAAGGCACCCTTGCCTAGGCCTCCACCTCCCTATCCTCAACAGTTGGCCATGCAAAAGGGTGACAACCAATTCAATAAATTCATTGAGATGATGAAGAGTCAAACTATCAACGTGCCTTTAGTGGAGGCACTCAAGCAAATGTCGGGTTATGCAAAGTTCATGAAGGATTTGGTTACGAAAAAGAGGTCAATAGAGTGTGGGACAATCAAGATGACTCATCAAGTGAGAAAAATTGTACATTCTATGGCTCAAAAACTTGAGTACCCTAGTTAATTTACTATCCCATGTACCATTGGACGTGCCAACTTTGCAAAAGCCCTTTGTGACTTGGGAACTAGTATTAATTTGATGCCTTATTCGATTTTCAAGAACTTAGGAATCGAGCAACCAAGGCCAACCTCTATGAGACTTCAAATGACGGATTGATCGATGAAGCAACCTTTGGGCATAATTGATGATGTTCTTGTTCGTGTTGATTAATTCATATTGCCAACCTACTTTTTCATATTGGATTTTGAGGTGGACATTAAGTTTCGATTATTCTTGGAAGACCCTTCCTAGCTACGAGGAAGACATTAGTTGATGTTGAAGTGGGAGAGTTGATATTCCGTGTTGGAGATGAGAAGGTGGTATTCCATGTTTGCATATCAATGAGACAACCCAATATCACAGAGGTGTGTTCATTTGTGGACATTGTCACAACTGTGATCGTGGATGACACAAGTTCCATGATAAATGCTAAAGATCCTATTAAGGATGTGCTTCTTAACATGGATGTCAACGAGTATGCCAGTAGAGTGGAGTGCGTGAATGCATTGCATGGCATGGCATAGGGGCCATATTCATATGAGCCTAGAAAGTTATCTTTGGATCTTGGAAACCGCAAAACTCCACCAACAAATCCATCGACTGAGGAGCCACCGGTGTTGGAGTTGAAGCCTCTTCCTCCACACCTCAGGTATGAGTTCTTGGTTTCAAATTCCACTTTTGCCTTTTATTCTTTCGTCTTGCTTAAGTAACATGCAGGTTGACGCTATTTTGGCGGTTTTTAGAAGTGCAAAAAGGCGATTGGGTGGACATTGGCCGATATTCAGGGAATAAGCCCCGCATTTTCCATGCATAAAATCATCTTGGAAGAGGATTCAAGTCCTTCACCTAAACATCAAAGAATACTAAATGAAGCAATGCAAGAAGTTGAATAGAAAGAGGTTATCAAGTGGCTTGACGCCAGTATGGTTTATCCAATTCCGATAGCTCATAGGCCTCTCCGATCCAATGTGTGTCAAAGAAAGGAGGAATGTCGGTGGTAACAAATTCCAAAAATGAGCTTATCCCTACTCAGACCATTACTCAGTGGAGAGTTTGTATGGACTACTAGAAACTCAACAAGGTAACTCGGAAGGATCATTTCCCACTGTCATTCTTGGACCAAATACTTTACCGCCTTGCGGGATGAGCTTTATGTTATTTTTTGGATAGGTATTAGGGCTATAATAATATCTGCATTTCCCCGGAGGACCAAGAGAAGACCACTATCCAATGCCCATATGGTACATTTGCCTTCTCTCGGATGCCATTTGGGCTATGCAATGCTCTAACGACCTTCCAACGTTTCATTATAGCCATTTTCACCGACGTGGTGGAAGATATATTGGAGGTATTTATGGACTACATTAATGTGGTTGGTGACTCATTTGAAGAATGCTTGGAAAACTTGGATAGAGTCTTGGCACGATGTGAAGAAACTAATCTTTTTGTCAATTGCGAAAGTGCCACTTTATGGTGAAGGAAGGTATAGTAATGGGGCACAAGATTTCTAAGCATAGGATTGAGGAAGACAAGGCGAAAATTGAGGTGATATCGAGGCTTCCTCCCCCTACTTCTGTAAAATGGGTGAGGAGTTTTCTTGGGAATGTCGGGTTCTATCAGCGATTCATCAAACATTTCTTAAAGGTAGTGAATCCACTATGCAAGTTGCTATAGAAAGATGCCGGATTTTTTTTTTAAAGAAAAATGGATGGAGGCCTTTGAAATCTTAGAGCACAAGTTGACCACATCTTCTATCGTCATTGCACCCAATTGGAGTTTTACCTTCGAACTAATGTGCGATGCAAGTGACGTTGCGGTGGGGGCAATGTTGGGTCAGCAATGTACCAAAATGTTTCATCCGGTGTACTATGCAAGCAAGACGATGAATCCAGCTCCCCATAATTACACGGTGATGGAGAAGGAATTGTTGGCTATTGTATTTTCCATGGAAAAATTTAGGCCATATCTTATGGGGGCCAATGTGATTGTGCACACGGACCATGCCGCCTTGAGGTATTTTATGACCAAGAAGGATTCCAAGGTGAGATTGATGAGATGGGTATTACTTCTCCAAGAATTTGCCTTAGAAATAGTGGATCGGATGGGAAGTGAGAATTCATTTGCGGATCATTTGTCTCAGTTAAAGGAAGAAGGGAGACCATGCGACAGCCTTGAAATAACTGACACATTCCCCGACGAGCAACTTTTTTCTATGTCTATGGGTGACATGCCATGGTTCGCAGACATTGCCAACTTTATTGTGACTGGAATTGTCCCATGTGATCTCTCTTTCAACCAAAGGAAGAAACTCAAGTGGGATAGTTTGGATTTTTATTGGGATAATCCGTGCTTATTTAAAATTTGCACAAATGGGGTGATTAGAAGATGTGTACTGGAAGGTTAACAATTGAGTATTTTTTAGGCTTGTCACTCCTCTCCCTATGGTGGCCATCATGTAGGTGTGAGGACAGGTTTCAAAGGTCATGAATTGCGGTTTCTATTGGCCAACGTTGGTTATAGATGCTAGTGAATTAGTAAAGAGATATGATGCATGCCAAAGATCCAGCGGAATCTCAAAATGGGATGAGATGCCCCTCAATACAATTATTGTGGTGGATATTTTTGATGGTTCGGTTATCGATTTCATGTGTCCTTCCATGATCTCTTGTGGGAACACTTGCATCATAGTGGCGGTGGAATATGTATTAATGTGGGTTGAAGCCGTGGCTTTACCCAACAATGAAGACCAAAGTGTTGTGGTATTCTTGAAAAAGTGTATCTTCACAAGGTTTGGCATTCCTCGTGCGACCATTAGTGATGGGGGTCCCACTTTTGCAACGAGGCTTTTGACTTATTACTTGCCAAGTATGGAGTAAATCACAAAGTAATTACCCGCTATCATCCTCAAGCAAGCGGCCAAGTGGAAGTCTCTAACCGAGAAATAAAGAGTATCTTATCCAAAATAGTCAATGCAAATTGGACCGATTGGTCCAAAAAGTTAGATGATGCTCTATAGGCCTACCGAATCGCGTAAAAGACCCCAATTGGTATGTCTCCATACCGGTTGGTATTTGAGAAAGCATGTCACTTACTGGTGGAATTGGATCACAAAGATATGTGGGCCTTGAGGAAGTTGAACTTGGAATGGGATGTCGCAGCAAATTTCCGCGTTGAGCAACTTCACGAGCTTCATGAGTTTAGATTTCATGCATACTCCAGCTCGTACCTGCATAAGGACAAGATGAAGTATCTTCACAACAAATATGCTCGGGGCAAGGAATTCATGGTTGGTGATATAGTTCTTCTTTTCAACTCTCGGTTGAGGTTATTCCCGAGAAAGCTCAAGTCAAAGTGGAGTGGGCCATTCGAAGTCGTATGTGTGACTTTTTTTGGTGCTCTTGATCTCAAGAACAAGAATGGTGAAATTTTTCAGTTCAATGGGCATTGTGTCTAGAATTATTTGGGAAAGTTTGATGAGAACCACATGGTGGCGCTCATTCATTTAATGTGATGTGATGGTAACATGCGTTGTATCACGATGTTAAATCAGACGCTTCTTGGGAGGCAACCCATGTTTTTTTCGTTCTCTTTTATTTTCTTTATAGATTAGGATGTTTGAGTTAATGGTTTGTGAGATGTTGTAGGGATTGTGTCAAGGCAGTGCAAAACAAAGTTTAAAAATGCACAGTCTCTGAATATGGCCAGTGCGGCCGCGGTAAGCTTTGTGTGGTCCGCACTGGCATAAGCTGAATGTGAAGGTTCTCTGAAGGCTTTTTTTACGTGGTTGCGGCCATGTTTCTACGGTCTGTGGTGGTCTTACGTGGATGCACCCTTTTAGTGCATCTCGGGTGAGTTCTTTCCTGCCAAGGGTTCAAAACTAAACCCATGCCGGTCCGCTGTCATCTTCACGCGGCCGTGCTGGTGGGTAAGTAAAGGTGGCCCAAATTTTTCTATAAATAGAGACCTAGCGCCTCATTTTACACTTTTCGCCAATAGAAAGCCTGAGCCCTAAAATTCCTACTATTCATACGCCTCTGAGCAAATCTGTTATGTATGTGCGTAACTGCTTTGATTCTTCACATTCCTGGTAACAATTTCTTACAAGTATCATTAATTAGTTTGCATTTTTTTATTTTTGTTTGCTTTCTAGTAGATGTAGCTTCTTCATTCTTCACGTTTCTAT
This sequence comes from Nicotiana benthamiana, assembly GCA_034376525.1. NCBI lineage: Eukaryota > Viridiplantae > Streptophyta > Magnoliopsida > Solanales > Solanaceae > Nicotiana > Nicotiana benthamiana. Next base: position 99,129,226 of record CM067338.1, read on the forward strand.
TAGATTAAATGTTTTAGGTTAGTTAATTTGTGCATTTAGATGTTGGGCATGATTTTTATGATGGGTAATTGAGTAGGGACAATCAGGATGCAAATACTTGAACAAAAAATGGACATATGTGTTAAACCCTAGCTCAATCCCTAACTGTTGACTTAGCGCAGCCGCAATTATTTTTACACGGTCCACATGAGCCTGACGCAGCAGCACTATTGATGGCGCGGTCCGTGATGGACCTTGATCTTAAATGCTATCTGTTTTTAGCGCGGCCACGTCTGTATTTGGGCGGTCCGCAGTGGTCCAAAGCGGTCGTGCCCCCTTTTTATGTGGTCCGCATTGAGAGATTCAAAGAGGATGGAATTTTCAAGTTTGATCAGTGCGGACCAAGGTCGTTTTCACGAGGTCCTTGGTGCCTCCCACGTGGCTGTGTCCCAGAGTGTGCGGTCCGTGGTGACCGATTTGAACTGTGTTCTACAATTTTTTTGTTGTTATTCTACAATTGATTTTATCAAGTGATACGCTGCATGTGCTTGTACAAACAAAGTTAGACATGTTTGTTTGCAGAAATGGGTAAAATAAAGAAGACGAGGTACAAAACATTCGGACGAGGTGACTTCTCCCGGGGAGGAAAAGCTAATCAAACAAAACTCACTCGCCGACCAAAATTGAAAACAAGGAAATAGGTCGTGAGTGATGATGACCAGTCGGGAAGTGAGTACCTCCCTACTCAGAGCGAGCTCCCTTAGTCCTAGCCCCATCTACAGCCCAAGGTCTACATAATGTACAGTCTGAGTCATCTGAATGTTAAAAAGAAAATTGATTCTAGAGAGGAGCATAGTCACCAAGAGACCTATTGCCCATACTCCCCAATGTACGCGAGCAGTTTTATGCCAAAGTCGGTTGGGATTACTTTTGAGATGAACTGGAGGATGCTAACGAGCATATGCCTAAAGAAGTTTATTGTAATGTAGCCCACACTAAAAAGGGCTCAACTGCGACCAAAGTGCGTGATAAGAACATAGTGTTTTCTGGGGCGGCACTTAATGAATATTTGGGTTTTGACGATGAAGACGAGACCTAATATAATAAAAAGTTAGAGATGAAAGAGAAGGCTCACCCATGGTTGGCTGAATATTTGGCTCATCAAGGTACTATTTCAAATTGGATACAGGCGGGGGTAAAAATTTCGAGAAAGAATTTTGTACTTCGAGGCTAAAGGGTGGCTTATGTTTGTGTGCAACAGGATTGACCCCACATCCCATGACTAGACCATTCCACTCCCCCATGCTGTGCTGATTGCCTTTATCATGGCGGGTTTCCCTATCAATGTAGGGAATGTGATGTACAAGGTGATCACTTCAATGGGTGTTGACAGTGACTGGAACTATACATATCCTAAAACTCTCACCAAGTACTTCCGGGATGCAATGGTAAAGCAAAAGCCCTATGATGTGAAAGTTCAACCGTGACCCCGTTCTCTTGGTTCAGTATTCAGGGGCCGGACAACCCAAAGGATAAGAAACCAAGGCATCCACCTCTGCCCCGACTGGCCAGTCTGAGGAGACAGTTGCGGCAGAGTCTACTATTGAGCCCTCGATTCCAGCTGCTACTACTGTTCATGATGTTCCCTCCTCCTGTGTTGGTCCTAGCACTTCAGCGGGTCCAGGTGTTCCTTATACCCGGACCAATCCTCTGACGGCTCAGCAGTTGACCAAAACCCTTGCCAGCCTAAACCACTGGATGCCGACTGCGACATCCAAGTTGTCCAGATTCCTCACTCTATTGAGGAAACATTGAAGAAGATACTAGCCAACCAGGAGAAGATTATAGAGACCCAGGCTGCCTTGACTAAATCGGCAGATTCACATGGCGTAGCTCTGAAAATGCTCGCCCGAGAGCACAAAAAGATGAGTATGACAAGGGCATCCAAGGAGTCTGTGAAGGTGCTTCGAGCGGATGTAAACAATCTACTGGCAGATCAACTGCCATTGGACTTGTTATTTGAGGAGTCAACCCCTCCAGTAGCAGCACCGTGCCAGAGCCACAACAGGAGCAGGCACCAAGGCCCCCGAGGAAGAAGAGGAATCTGCCAAGTACTTAGGGTGTAGTGATTGAGCTTGCAGAGATTCAGAAGATTCCCTCTGGTAATGCACCCAGCATTTAGGCGGTCCATGATCAGTCCCCAGTCCCAGCAGCAGGAAGCCGGGAACCAGTCTGAGGTTCCTGCCCACATAGAGGACCAAGGGACCACTGAGGATCCCATGCATTCGGACCAGGCCTAGGGAGCTCCTCTATATCCTTTATTTTTGATATTTTGTGCTTATTTGGTAGTTTCCATTGGGGACAATGCTAGCTCTTATTCATGGGGGTGCACCGTACTGTTATTTGGATGATTGCACATATTGATACTTCTTTTATGTTCTTTTGATTTGATTTTCTAGTAGGTCTATACATAACTTTACATTTTAGCTAACTTTTCTCGTATATTTTATTATCTCCTGGTCTGTATATAAAGTTACTTTATGTATATATTAATTCTCGGTTATATATTCTACACCCTTATTGTACTTATTCATTCGGTTTTTTAGTTTTGCAAAATGTTTTCGTATTTAGCTTCGTAGATAGGCTCGAAGTCTGTTGTTTTGTTTTTGGCATTTTCAATAAGCCCTTGGTTTTATTAATTCCATGGTTCTTTCCAAGGGTTGAGTGTTGTGCGAACAAGGTAGCTTTTCCCTATGATAGATGACGTGACAGCCTTCTTAAGGGTTTGAGTCCGTTTATGATTTTTCTTTTGATTTTGATATTCCATAGTTAAGGGTACCTCAGGCAAGGCTTCAGTTGGGACTAACAAATTTGCCTTTGATCCCATGATGAAAGACATAATGTTGTGTTTAAGATGGTGAAAGTCGTGGCCTTGAGACTTTTGTGTTGACCAAACAACAATCATGTGATCTTTTTGGACCATTGTGCGCTTGAATCTTAACTAAGGTCGTTGTGGGCCCTCGACTCGATGTATTTAGAAATCCTTGAGTGTGTGTGGTGAGAATTCAAATTATGACTCCAAGTCTCGAGCCAATGGTCTAGAACTTACCCTGAATGTTTGTTAAGGCGAAATCCTAGGTGAAATTTGACTCGATAAGTGATTATAGGCTCGCCTTGATCCAAATGCTAAGTTTAACAATTCCATGGCCTACCAATGAAATGATACCTCGTTAACCATTTTGAGCCTTGAACCTTTTTCTTTCGAGAACCAAAGCTTCAAGCCTATATCCGTTCTTACTGATACCCTCTCTTGGCACCCAAATCTTCCCTTGAGTAATGGCAAATGTCTAAGTTTGGAGGGGTGGGGGACAATAAAGGACACAAATTGGTAAAAGGTACGAACAAAAAGAAAAGGAAGGCAATGAAAAAGAGAGAAAAAAAAAGACAAAAAGGAAATCCAATGTGAACAAGAATAAAAAGGGATTCAAGAAAAGCAAAAGAGAAAAAGGCGTGAAACAAGTAGAAAAAGGAGAAAACTCTTTGAATTGCATAATAAAGAGCGACAATGTGTCCCTCTAAACCTTTAAGGGAAGCGAAATACTCAAATAAGTCAAGAAAGTGTGCAAAAATGAACCAAAAAAATTTCATAAGGGAAGATTTAACCCACTTGACCAAAAATTTGCCCTACCCTTACCCAAAAGCCTTCACAATGACTCCACAAAAGCCCTATATGATCTTGAGTTGAAGAAAGCTCACATTAATGGATACTCACATAAGGGTCAAGCATGTGGTACCTAGAGCCAGACTTGTGACCTTCTTCTTGAGAGAGATGAGTGAAAGTCCATCAACCTCGGTTTGTCTGTCAATACTCTAAAAGGTGAGGTTCTCTTAGGGAGAGTTGAGGATGTGTGAGTTTGGGTTTCACAATGACCAAAGTAATTGAGAGAAGTTCCTTGATGAAATGTGTCAACTCTTGATGCTCTTGTGTCACACTTGATCCACGGTTTTCAAAGTTTAAATGTGTTAATGATGCATTCATATTGAGGGCAATTTTTAGTGCCAATTGATGCTTGTTGAGGCTACTCTAGGATAGCTAGAATTACTTGGATATTTCCATTTAGGGGTGAGTTTTATTTTCTTTGCTCGAGGACAAGAAAAGGTTTAAGTTTGGTAGAGTTGATAAGTAGGATATTAATATGTTTCATGCCCCTACTTGCCTATGCTTTGAGTATAATTTGCTACAAAATAGACCCAAAATGCTCATAGGTTATGCTTGATTGTAAGTTAGAATGACAAAGTGACGAAATGTCAAAGATCGGCTCAAATCGGAGTGAAGCGTGCTCAAGTATCAAAGGCCAAGTGAAGTGGTAAAAAAGGAGCCTAGTGCTGACCACACAATTGTGCACACGACCGGACTAGTGGATTTAGAGAAGTGTATAATCAGGTCCCTCACCACGCAGCCGCGGTTGGATTTATGCAGCCCGGGTTCAGCTCAAGCGGCCGCGCCATTGTGTCATATGGTCCTCGCCAAGAGATTCAGAGAGTTGGAGATTTGGGCAATTGCAAGCCACGCGGCCGCAGTCACTATAACGCGGTTCGCGTGAAACCTCCTCGCGGCCGTGCTACAGCTTTACGAGGTCTGTGATAGATACTTATGGGAGTATGAAAATGGAAGTCATACAGCCAGTGCGGCCCCGGTCATAATTGTGCGGCCCGCACTGATCCCGGAAAGCAATTTTGTCCAGTTTTTCCAGTCCAATATAAATAGAACATTTTACCATTTTTAGTTAGGAGAATAGTTTTTTGAGAACAGAGTTGTGCTCGTGAGGACCAACGTTTTAGCCTATTTTGGCATTATAGCATTAATTTATCCATATATTCTTGTAGTTTCTCTTTAGTTATTAACAAATATGTTTAGTTATTCTTCTATTTCTTCTGTTTCTTGTTCAATTATGTCTAGCTAAATCCATTAGCTAGGGTTGTGGCTCAACCCTAGTATGGGTAATTGATGGGTATTTTTTGTAGTGATAGAATGATGTTGGGGATTTGTTATTTGGGTTAATTTTATGCTCAAATTAAGGCTGGTGGTTTAAACATTGATTATAGCTTAGTGGGTTTTGACTCTTCTTGAGAAAGAGAGTCTATGACACCAAACTCACCCAACATGGAATTGGGATGGACCCATGAGAAATGGTTGTCCCAATTAACGGGTTAAATCTCGAGAGAGTAAACGTCCTACTTGAACTCTAAATTCTTGTCTAATTAGCCTACCCAATTGGTCTCGAGATAGTCAGTTGTGCAAAATCACTCTCTCTACGGAGAGGTGTGAGAGTGGGTACAATTGTGCAATGGTTATAGCATAAACCCCAAATACATCAACCTATTCCTAGTAGTTAATACCCATTAGTTCACCACCTCGGTGATGTCACGACCCTTGTGCCTTTCTCCCTATTAGTTACAACCTAGCAATATTTAGCTTAATTTAGTCTTAATCTTTAGTTCATAATAGCAGTTGTTAACACAAACAAAACCCAAAAATGTTAGGAGTGCAATTAGATGTATGAACGCAATATAGGATAAATAGACAATACAACTCCACTCCAAGCTTCTTGTGAAAATTCAATCTCTAAACACTATTCAGGTAAAAGCTGTAGTGACCCGCTCTCCCTACATACGTGTAACGTTGAGTTGGCAGCGACCAGTGTACTATTAAGATTATTGAGGATATGCTCTGTGTGTGTGTGATTGAGTTTAGAGGGTCTTGGGTTTACTTCTTGCGGTTGGCAGAGTTTGTCTATATTAACAGCTATCACTCCAGCATTCAGATGGCTTCGTATTAGGCTTTATATGGTAGCGGTGTATATCTCCGGATGGTTTGAGCCGATTGAGGCTAGATTATTGGGCACATACTTTGTTTAGGAGGCTTTAGAGAAGGTTATGGTGATTCACGATAGACACCGTACAACCCAGTCTAGATAGAAGAGTTACACGGATCGGAAGGTTCGTGATGTTTCCTATTTGGTGGGAGTGCGGGTTCCGTTTCGGGTATCACCTATGAAGGGCGTTATGAGATTCAGAAAGAGAGTGAAGTTGAGTCCGAGGTTTATTGGCCCTTTTGAGATACTGAGTCATGTTGGGGAGGTTTCTTATGATCTTGGAAAGAGTTCACCTGACATTTCATGTTTCGATGCTCCGGAGGTATCACGGTGATCCGTCGCACGTGTTGGATTTCAGTTCAGTTCAGTTGGACAAAGATCTACCCTATGTTGACGAGCTAGTGGTAATATTGAACAAGCAAGTTAGAAAGCTATGGTCAAAGAACATTACATTAGGGAAGGTTCATTTGCGGGGTTAGCCGGTCGAGGAGGCAACCTGGGAGATCGAGCAGGATATGTGCAACCATTACCCTCATCTTTTCACTACTTTAGGTATGTCTCTATGCTCGTTTGTGGATAAACGAATGTTTAAGTATAGGAAGATGTGACAAACCGACCGGCTGTCCTAAGAATAAACGTCCTGATCCCCTATTAACTTCTTTCCCCATGTTTATTTCTGCTAGTGTGACTTGATGGGAGGAACTATTTGTATTTTTAGATAGTTTTAGGACACTTAGTCCCTAAATAAAAGATTAAGTTTTAAAATTTTGACCGTAGTTGGAATACTGTGAAGAAAACCTCTTAATGGAATTCCGATGGTTCCATTAGCTCTGTTGGGAGATTTCGAGTTTAGGAACGTGTTCAGATTGTGTTTTGGAGGTCCATATTTAATTTAGGCTTGAAATGCCGAAAGTTGAATTTTGAAGTTTTCGTTTCAATAGTGAGATTTTGATGCGAGGGTCGGAACCGAATTCTGGAAGTTGGAGTATCTTTGTAGTTTTAATTGCGGAGTGTGTACAAAATTTAAATTCATTCAAACGAGGTTTAATAGAATTTTTAATAAAAAGTGTATTTTGAGGGTTTTTGAAGTTCTTAGGATTGCATCCAATGCTAATTGGTTGATTCCATGGTGTTTGAGGTGTTTGGAAGATTTGTATAAGTATAGATAGTGGTATATGACATGTTTGTTCTTTTGGTTAAGGTCTCGGAGGACTTAGGAAGATTTCGGATGATTAACGGGAAGATGGAAACTTCGAGTTGGGAGCTGAAGTTCTTTGGGATGCTGACGTAACCGCATCTACGATTGGGAGGCCGGGGATACGACTCCCTCAAATGCGGAATTTAGCCACATAAGCGGCTAGTTGAGGAAGAGCAAAGAACCGCAGGTGCGGAAGGTTTCACACACCCGTGTGACTGCAGAATTGGTGAGTACGTCGCATGTGCAGATTTGGAGCATTAATGAATTTCAAGATGCATTTGTTTTTCTACAGAAGCGGGACCACAAGTGCATTCCCTTGAATGTAAAATTTGAAACGTTGGGCAGAAAATCAGAGCTTCAAGGGTTTAGTTTCAACAAGTTAGAAATTTATTTGGAGCTCCGGAGATGGTGATTTTGGGAGGAATTCGAAGAGGAAATCAATTGGTAACATTTTCTAACTCTTTATAGTTGTATTCCATTAATCTATTGTTAGTTTTGTCATCCATTTTCGGATTGGAGATGAAAATTGGGGAAAAATTGGAAGAAAGATCTCAGACGTAAAATTCGAATTTTGAGTAGGAATTTGACCTTAGATTTGGATTAGTTTGGTATTCATGAAGTGTGATAGTATGAGGATTCTGAAAATATAAATTTTTTATCTGATTCCGAGACATGGGCTCGAGGGGCATTTTGGTCATTCTACCTAATGTCGCGTATTAGCATAGAATCTATTTGTAGAATGAGTTACATGAAGTGTTATATGTGTTATGCAATTTAAGTGAACATATTCGAGCCATTTGCAGTCGAGTACTCGTGGCAAGAGCATGGTTTCAGGTTGATTTTGAGCTGGTTCGAGGTAAGTGGGTTTCCTAACCTTATGTGGGGGACTTATTTAAAAACCTTGTATGTGAGGTGACGAGTTCTTACTTATGCTAATTGTTGAAAATCCTATTTTCGCTAAGTAAGTCAAGTTGTCTTTTCTTCTCATGTTATTACTACTTTCAATTTATGCCTGTTATTAGCTTATGGAAGCATGTCTATGTGACATAGTTGCTTTTTTTGCTCAAACTATTTTTGCCTGAATTCTGTGCAGTAAGCTAGGCTAGTAATAATTGTTTGCCTTGATATTAAGTGGACAATTTCTGCATATTCTTCGTGTTGTTGTTGTGTATTTACATTGGGACTGCGGATGTGGGATTCCGGTAGATCTCTACCCCCTAGTCTGTTTATTTAGGACTATGGACATGGGATTCCAGTAGATCCCCCCGCACAATTACATGGAACTACGGGAGTGGACCCGGTAGATTTCCCAAGTATTGGGTATTTATATTTGGTGCTACAGATCAGGATTCTAGTAGATCCCCACGCAATGATAGTTGGACTACGAGACGAGATCCCGGGAGATCCTTCCAATATATATGATGGACTATGGGACGGAATCCCGAAAGATTCATTGGATAGTTGTAATTAGGACTACAGGAATGTATCATAGGAGATCCCAGGTTGTTGTCTCTGTGTTGAGCTGTATTTCCTTTTCCGTGATTATCTTATCTTTGTTCAAGTTGTTGTTTTTCTTTCTATTTTGGATTATTTCTTACTGTTGTACTCAATTATACTGTCTTATTCTACTGTGTTTAATTTAACCTCAGTAGGCCCCTGACCTTCCTCGTCACTACCTGATCGAGGTTAGGCTTGGCAGTTACGGAGTACCACTGTGGTGTACACATGCCTTTTCTGATTATGTTTTTTCATGTGTAGATACAGGTACTTCCACTCAGACTTATCACGCTTGAGACAAGGAGCTCATAGATACTCTAAGGTATATCTGGTACATCTGCATATCGAAGAGTCCCTTTCTAATGTTCCTTTCTTTGTATTAACCCTTCTGTACTTTCGTTTCCTTGTTAGGTATTCAGAAGTTAGATGTTGTAAACATTCAAAGGCTTGTGTTCATGAGATTTCAGGTTTGGGGAAATGTGTTTTGTTTTTGAGAGTTTATTTTGTGTATGTCGAGCGGCACTTTTAAACACTGTTTTATTTAACTATTTCAGTTTTAGCTATTTCTTCTTCAAATTGGTTTATTTTCCATATTGGTAGGCATACCTAGTCGTAGAGACTAGGTGCCGTCACGAGGGTTCACGGAGGACGAACTGGGTCGTAATAATCACATAAGTACAACACAGATTTCAGCAAGAAAGAGTCACTAAATAGTACTCTGGAATGATCCAGGTGGCATTTCTCATAGTTCACGCCCACACGCCCGTCACATAGAATTTGTGTCACCTCATTAGTAATCATAGAACATATAGTTCGGGGTTTTGAACCCTCAGAACCAAGTTTTGAAATGTTACTTACCTCAAGCCAAGCACAACTCTAGCCCGCGATACCCTTTCCCATGGACTCGGCCTTTAAATGCCCCGAATCTAACCAAAATAAGAACCATAACATCAATATATGCTAAGGGAAGAAAGCCCACATGAAAATAATCAAATTACATTGCAAATCCTGAAATTGGTCAAATATTGGCCCCCGGGCCCACATCTCGAATTCCAATAAAATTCACAAAAGTAGAATCCTTACACTCTCACAAGTTCAAATATACAAAATACACAAAAATATCATCACAAACGACCACATAAATCCTTAAATCAAAGTCTCAAATTCAAAACCCTAATCTCCCAACTTTTTTCCTTAATTTTCCAGTAATACCATGAATAAACAATGGAGAAATGGCCATATACACAAGTAATAAGGCTTAAGAGGCATACCCAATTGAAACCATTCGATTCTCTTGAAAAAACACTGTCATAGCTCTCTCTTCGTCTTCGAAAAAGGACAAACTTAGCCAAAATTTGTGAAGGCATCTATTTATATGTTCTGTCCAGCGATACTATACGTAGAGTCAATTACTCGTACCTTCGGTCTCAGGTGTGCATCTACGAAAACCAGTTATCCGCCCAAAGCACATCTGCGCTCCGATAATTGCACATGCGGTCATGTAGGTGCATTCCTTCCTCCGCATCTGCGATTTCTACCCTTCACCCTTGGCTGCATCTGCGTCCCTTTACACTCTTTTGCAGGCCCGCACCACAGTACCCAATCTGCAGATGTGAATATGACAAGATCAACAACTTTAGTTGTATCCTCAAACTTCCAAACTTCTCGTTGCCCATCAGAAATCATCTCGAGGCCCCTATGACCTCAACTAAAAGCACAAACAGTTCATATACTACTATTCAAACTTATACCAATCATTAGAACATCACCAAAATACCATATCGCAATCGTATTCAAGCCTACGGTTTAAAAAACTTCTGAATTGCACAAACGATCAAAAAGTCGGTCAAACCACCTCCAAATAACCTGAAATTTTGCACACATGTTTCAAATGATAAAACAGACCTACTCCAACATTCAAAATTCCATTCCGACCTTGATATCAATATTTCCACAACCAACCAGAAACGCCAAAATTCAAATTTTGTCTATTCAGTCTGAATCTATCACAGACCTCCAAAATACTTTACACTCATGCTCCTAAGTCCCAAAACACTAGCAAAGATTTCCAAACCATTAGAACTCAAATCTGAGTCCTTTTCGACATAAGTCACGTCTGATCGAATTTCCAACTTAAGCTTACTCAAAAGAGAGTAAATGTCTCAAACCTCTCCAAAACTACTCTGAACCCGAACCAACTAATCTTATACCACATAATACAGCTGAACAAGGCATAAAGAAGCAGAAATGGGTGAAATAAAGCAGTAACTCATGAAACGGCTGGAATGATAGTTATATTCTCCCCCCTTTAAACAAACGTTCGTTCTCGAACATGTCAAGAAACATACCTAAAGCCTCAAATAGGTGAGGATATATGCTCCCCATCTCGTACTTAGTCACACAGGTAGCCTCCTACATGGGCCAACCTCTCCACTGCATTTTCATGGAAGCTATATACTTTGATCTCAACTTTCAAACCTGTCGCTCAAAAATTGCCACTGGCTCCACATCATAAGTCAAATCACCACCCATCTGAACCGTGCTGAAATCCAAAACATGAGACAGATCACCAATATACTTTAGGAGCGTAGAAACATGAAATATTGGATGCACACTCGACAAGCTGAGTGGCAAGGCAAGCTCAAAAGCCCCCTCCCCAATCCTCCGAAGCACCTCAAAAGTACCAACAAACCGAGGACTCAATTAACCCTTCATCTCAAATCACATAACACCCTTCATGGATGAAACCTTCAGTAGAAAATTCTCTCTAACCATGTAAGACACATTACGAACCTTCTTGTCAGCAGAACTCTTTTGTCTGGACTGCGCTGTACGGAGACAATCCTGAATAACCATCACCTTATCCAGAGCATCCTGCACCAAGTTTGTACCAAAAAGCCTAACCTCACCTGGTGATCGAGGCCAGCCTTACACTACTATTGAGTACTAATAGAGGTCAAAGGAACTTTTACCCGATGAGGTCGGGATCGACTTCCCTAAGGTTCTAGATATTGGAGTTGAATTCCTATCTAAAGTTGAGTTGTGTATTTGTTCTTAATTGCACTTATACACATTTTTGGCTTCGATTTTACTTGTAATTTTATAATACTACAATGCTGAATTAGGCTAAATAAAGCTAAAGTTAATATATTGCGATTTGTTTAAATGAATAAAAGGCACTAGGGTAGTGACTTTTGCCTAAGTGGTCAATTGACGGATTCTTGAGTCTAAAGCGAGATTATCACATTTGGGGAGTATGAGATAACCATTTCACGATTCTACTCACTATTTACCTTTCAGTAGTTCGAGTGATTTTGCCCGAATTGACTTTCTCAAGACCAATTGGGTATGTAAATTTTTGCAAGCAATCAAGGTTCAAGTCGGGTATTACTATCTCTAGGTTAACCCATTAATTGGGGCTATCTGTCACGACCTAGATTTTCTACCCTCGGAAGTCGTTATGGCATCTACTCATAGAAGCTAGGAAAGCCATGGACTTAAAAATCATTAAATCTTTTGTTTTAAAAGTTATTGAAAATTACATTAACAAGTGATAGACATGTAAATAACAACGACATGTGAATTTAGCGGAAGTCTTAAATAAACATAAACCCAAAACAGCTCGAAGGCCAACATATGCCTCTAACTAGAAGATGGTGTCACAACATCTACGGACTATTAAAAATACTACATAAAATAGTTTGAAGAAAAGCTAACACTATCTGTCTTGAATACATGAGATATAAGGATATAAAATAAGATAAAGCAGATTTCGGGCCTGCGGATGCCTGCATGGCTACCTCGATATCTCGATGGGCTGAAGGCTGGCTCTCGAGCTACTGCTGCTAACCAAAGACTACTCCGATATATGCACAGATTACCTAAGGATAAACTTGTTCAATTATATGTGTATACAATGGAAAAATAGACTGGAACAATAGTTATAGCTGGGAAGGGGAATCAAGCTTTAGGGGATTACAGATAGCAGAATTTCAAGACAATATTAAGGAAGACCAAAATTTAACTTCTAACACAGATAAGAAGAACAAAGACAGGTTTCACTTTCACTTCACGTCTTGTTGGAGGCGTGCAACCTGATCCCATTTCTCATATCTCGTGGTAGGAGTACCATCTGCTCCTATTTCCATATAACTTATGGTAGATGTACCACCTGTTCCCATTTCATTAAATCTCGTGGTAGGTGTACCACCCGCTCCCATTTTATTAAATCTCATTGTAATTGTACCATCCATTCCCATTTTATTAAATCTCGTAGTAAGCGTACCAGCCGCTCCCATTTCATTAAATCTCGTGGTAGGCGTACCACCGCTCCCATTTCATTAAAGCTTGTGGTAGGCATACGACTCACTTCCATTTAAAACCAATACAAAATTACATAGAAATCTCAGCAAGGGAACAAGGCAATATAATAACTTTCCAGCAAGAGAATAAAGCAATATAATAACTTTCCAGTAAGAGAACAACAATATCGAAACAAACATCTCGGCTAGGGAGAATCAGCTCTAACCAACCTTAACTCAACTTCTAATCAGCTCAATAAACACCAATACTCACTCATAAGTAAATTACATGAAAATAAATTAAATCATTGCCCCAATATCGAGAACCGCCAATAAAAGAATCCGTAGAATCATTAAGAACACAACATTATCAATTTAGCACTCACGGTCATGCTTGACACCAACGTATGGATACCCATCACCATGCCTATACATCGTACTCCACAAGAAACAATTAGCAAATAGGACACAACTACTAATCCCTCAAGCAAAGGTTAGACCGGACACTTATCTACAACTTCCACGGCCAACTCAATCCTCAATTATCGCCTTTTCTCTCGAATTCGGCTCCAAATAGATTTTATCTATATATAAATGACTTCATATCATCGACAAATGCTAAACAATTCGAACCCAATGCCTAATTATAGCTTTCCTACCATTCTTTCTAAAACCCAAAAATTGACCCCGGACTCGATTAGCAAAAAGACGAGATTCGGACCGAAATCAAATCACACATTCACCCACGAGCCCAAATATATAATTATTTCCCGAATTCGACCCCAAAACGAGGTCTAAGTCATAAATAATTAAAAAGCCCTAATTCTATCAAAATTCGTAATTTTCTACCCTTTATATCATGTTTTAGGCCTAGAAATATAATGGGTGATGATAGAAATGGAAGAAAACAAGCTTAGGATTACATACCTATGAAGTTATGGTGAAGAATCTATTCCAAAATCACCCTAAGAGGTGTGAAAAGGGGAGTTATGAAATTTTGTAATAATCCCATAAGGCTACTGTTCTGGATTTAAAAATTTAACTGGACGAATTTGGCCTAGAGATCACAGACAAAAGGATGCGATTGTAGAATAACTGAGGTTGAGCACCACGATCGTAGACAGAACTATGCGATTGCGTAGAATAAAAATGAGGACTGGAGCTGAGACATTCTGATCGAAGAGGGAGAAGCGCGATCGCATAGAATAAATAGGCCTCTCAGACTTAACTCTAGCGATCGCGGAGAGATGTATGCGATCGCATATAATAAAAAAAGACCCTGAAGTTTTACACTATGTGATCGCGAGACTTTCTCTGCGATCGTATAGCACTAAATCCCCGAACACCAGATACAGCAGAAAATCCAGATTTTTCTAAGTTTAAAACATTCTAATACCTATCCAAAACTCACCTGAGCCCTCGGGGTTCCAAACCAAACATATATACTAACTAAACAACATCATGCGAACTTATCCGTGCAATCAAATCACCATAATAACCTCAATAACAATGAATAAAACCTCAAATAGAACTTTTTTCTCCAACTTCATCAAGTATCAAATTTACCTATTTAGGTCTTAATCACGTCAAACAGACTCCGTTTTCAACCAAACTTTATAGAAATGACATAAACCATATATAAGACTTGTATTGAGTGTCGGAACCAAAATATGAGCCCGATACCAACATGTTCTTACTAGATTTCATTTTAAACTTCCTTAAAAAAATTTCTAAAATTAATTTTCTTTAAAAATTCATTTCTCGAGCTTGGGACCTCCAAATTCGATTCCGGGCATACACTCAAGTCCCATATTTTCCTATGGACCCTCCGGACCATCAAATCACAGATCCCGGTTTGTTTACCTTAAATATTAACCAGAGTCAAATTTACTCATTTAATAACCAAATTTCATCATTTTTCACACAATTTCATATTTAAGCTTTCCGGCTACGCGCTCAGACTGCACATGCAAATCGATTTAGATAAATGAGGTTTTTAGGGCCTCAGAGACATATAATTCAAATAAAATCAAGTGATGACCATCCGGGTTATCACACTATCAATCTCTTGAGTACGCCCCGATTCCATGTTGGACTAATTTCATGGACTTACACCCTCTTTCCCAAGAAGAGCCAAAGTCTACTAGTCATAAACTAGTGCTTGCCACAACTAATTAATAATTAAAATCCTAAATTAGCCAAATATTAAACATCCATAGACAATCAATCATCAAACCACAATACCATCAATTACCCACACTAGGGTTGAGCCACAATCCTTGCTAACGGGTCTATATACTCATAGTTAGAGAAGAAAATAAAAAAAAATGGATGAAGAAAAACTCATAATAATTAATTTCTAAATAAAACTTGAAGACTCACTGGTGAAATTAAGCTAAAATTACAAAAAATGGTAAAACACTACGGTTCACGAGCGCAACTCTACGTCCAAAATTATCTGATGACCGAATAATGTGAAAAGAAACTATTTATACTAGGCTAAAATCCTTGACAAAAGTACCCCTGCGAGGCTAGTGCGGAATGCACAAAATCAGGTGCGGCCACACTAAGGCTCTTGGCTTGAACAAAGTGTTCTCTGAACTTGGGCTTTGAAGACCGCACAAAATCGAGTACAACGACATTGGCTTCTATTGCGGTCCTCACAAAAAGGACCATAGACCGCATTTAACTTCATCCTCCAATCTAGCATCTCTCTAAATTGGGAAATTCGGACCGCATGAAATCGAGTGCGGCAGCAATGAACCCATTGCGGACCGCACAAAGCCCTTTGCGACCGCATTGCTGGTTGTTCTGAAAAGCATAGCCTCTAAATTCTCATCTTTGCAGACCTTACAGAATGGTGTGCGGACGCAGTTGGCCCTGTTTGATTTAACTTGGCCTTGTCTTGGTACTTGTAAAAGTTTCACTCCTTTATGAGCTGGTTTTTAATAGCTTGTCACCTTGTTGATCAAATCTGCAATCAAGCATAACTTGTGAACCTTTGCTATTATTTTTTGCACATTTCTAATCAAACCTTAAGCAAGAAAAATGCATCATAATCCTTAGTTATCAACTCCCCCTAACTTAATACTTTGCTTGTCCTCAAGCAAACAAAATAAGACTCACCCCTTAGAGAAAATCCAAGAAAATCCAGCTGTCCTAAAGTGACCTTATCTAGCATCCATTGGGAATAACAATTGCCATAAATACAAATGAATCAATAAAAATATTCACTATTATAAACACCATGGAGTTAGTGAAACACAAGAGCATTAAGAGTCCACTCTGACTGCTCCGGCTGAGGATGGGCTAGTGGCACATGGTCATGTATCAACAGATCCAAAGGCAGGTGATCTGCCTTCAATCTCTAAACCTAGACCCTTAAATCCTTCATGAACTCTTTGGAAGCCCGAGTCTTCCTCATCTTCTTGGCCTCCATAGCAAGATCATTGAGAGCCTTTCCATGAGAATCTACACCGTCCGTAAGCAACTTATGGTTCTCAAGGATCTTCTTTTGGTTTTCTATAAGAACCTTGAGAGCATCCTTGAGGTGCTGACTGAGCTGCTATGGTAGTAGATAATACATACAACTTAGAAGTAGCTGTCTGTATCCGATTGTTGATGCTTGTGAGAAGCTAGCTCAGACGGTAGGCAGTGTATGGATAGGCACTGGTAGAGGGAATGTCGGGAGCTGTGGAGGTAGATAGACCTAGGGGAACATCTGTTGAAGTAGAAGGAGGATGTGGAGTAGTCACTATTGTGAGAATGTGATTTTTGCCCTGTATGAATTACTCCCATAAATTCAAAATCAAAATAATTTCTTTGAGTGTCTGCAATTTTGTAGATTTTTTTGGCATTGTCTGTTGAATGATTTGCATTTTTTGTCAGTGCCTTTTTAATTAATGAAAAAAGAGGGTGTTGCATGTGCATTAGGAGTTAGTTTTGCATTAATTAGTAGTCAAGTTATTTTACAAAAAGAAAAATAAAAAATAGCGTAATTTGCACTTCTAAATTTAGCTCCTCTTTTAATTTGTTCATAATTAATTGTGTTAACTATCGTTTAGGTCTAATTAGTAATTTTTTTCGTAGATAATTAGTTTCTAAGATTTAATTTAGGAATTGTTCTAATTTTGAAATAGAAAGAAAAGAAAAGAACAATTTTAGGACAATTTGGTTTGAAATAAAAGAAGAAAATTGGAGATCAACTTTGTTGGGGGGGGGGGGGGGGGCTGTTCTTTTAAAATCAAATGGTCAGGCCCAAAATTTTCACCTCTTAACCCAAACCCATGCCCCAAATCGACCGTAACCCGGCCCAGCCCCATGGTACACTAAAACGACGTTGTCTAGCGGTCTTCAATCTTGGCCGTCCATGTCCTTAATCTAACGGCTCACATAGAGTATAGCATTTTACATAAAAATGTCCAAAGGATGTGTAATATCCTGAGAGACAAAACAGGTCCTCCTCGTACAAATCTACCAACAACCGTCGAACCGCCCTAACACCACCGTGCGACGCTGAATGGAAATCGCAGGCGGCGGCGACGTAGTGCCAATGCCTCCAAGATTTACACCCTAAAATCCTCTCACTATCCTTTTCCCAATCCCATAGAGATCATCCCTCGAATCACCGCAGAACTGCTCGAATCTTCGTTTTAAATATGGAAGCTCTGCCATCTACGACGACGGTCGGTGGCCAAATACCTCCTAATTAACACCAGTGGACCCCCTCACCCTTCTCCATCCCAACATTGCCATTGGTTACCCTCAAACACAACCGCAACTCGTCGAATATGTGCCAAAAGAAGGCAGCTCCACCATGCACGACCGTGGCTGCCGTCCAATGCCCTTCAAAACACCACACCCACCCTCTTTTAGCCCTCATCCACCCAAAAGCCCACCTAAACCCACTCAAATGGTCTCAGAACTCCTCCAGTGTCGGCACCAACCAGTTGAAATTTAAGCCCAAGATTGGAAGTCACGCGAGGGTTTGAATTGACTCCGATAGTGGTAGATTGAAGAAATCTGATAAGTTCACCTTCTTTTTTGTTTGTTTTAAGTTTTCCTGATGCTTGTGAGTTTCTTACTGGTAGGGATTTTAGTTTAATTGTTAATTGGTTTTGGCAAAAATATCAAATGTGTTAGGCTGATTGTATGATTTATGAAATTAGATCAGAGCATGTGTGTTATTCCTGAAATCAATTCCTATGAAAAATTAAATCCATGCCTTTTGTTTGCATAATCCGAATATTCACGTTCATTAAAATAATATCCACGCATTTTGTGTAAATGATTTGCTTAATTCATGAATGATGTTAGAGTAATTGAGTTATTTTAGAATAAGTGAGTCCATTTTTCCCTCCTTCGTCTTTTATTATTTTGTTTTTCTGCTCGTGTTGGTAATCAGTTTGTGCGGCCATGGTCCATCTAGTGAGGTCCATACATGGGGTCTGCCAGGGGTATAAATAGATGGGATTTCAGTTATTTTTCACTTTTTTCAAAACCCTAAGATATAAGAGGTTATTTTTCAAGAAATATTTCTTCTTCAAATCAATTGTAAGTTGTTTTTAACTAGTTTTCTTCAATCATTAAAATCTTTTAACATGATTTCAACTTAAAATCAAGGATTTTCATGGGAAAACTGAGTGTTTTGGATAGAACCTAGATTTTTTAAAAATTGGAGATTTCGACCTTAATTTTGGGGTCCGATTTAAAAAAATTATATATATGAGTTCATGGGGGAATGGATAATCGGGTTTTGGGTCAAACCTCAGGTTTTGACCACGTGGGGCCCAGGGGCATTTTTTTGACTTTTGGGTAAAACTTTAAAAAACGCATTTTCATGTGTTGGGTTGATTCATTTAGCATTTATTGATATAAATAAGTGATTTGTGATTATATACAAACGATTTGGTGGTTGAATCAAGGGGTAAAGCTATACTTGAGGCTTGAGTGGTGTTCAAGGCATTGAGGTAAGTGTTTTGGTCAAACCTTTGCTTGAGGGATTAGGAGTTGAGTCCTATTTGCGATATGATAATTATGGAGTACAACGTATATACATGGTGATGAGTATCTATACATTGGTGTCTAGCATGAACGTAAGTCTTACATTGTGAATATCATGATTTCATTGTTTCTTTCATGCCTTTGTGATGATTTCTACATGTTGTAAAAAGCTTGGGAAAGGAACGGTGACCTTTGAACATCACGGAGCATTGGCTCAAGTTATAATACAAATTGTGAAAATATAAAAGATGATTGAAACCTTTGGAGCATTGGCTCAAGTGGTGAGTTGTGAGGTAAAAGAAAAAGAAAGAGACAGAGTTATTAACTTGTTCCCTTGCTGGGATTTAACTGTTAAATTGTTTTCTCTTGCCGGGATTTAGATTATTATTTGTTCACCCTTGCCCCTTATTTGTGATTATTGTTTGGATGAGGAAGAGTGTTAAAGAATGAAGGGTGATGTCGTGTATTATTTGCTATTGGGAGGAATGAGAATTAAAGCACGGAGGGTGATGTCATGTCGTAAGATGTACCATTCCGTGCCAATTCTATTGGTTATATGTGAGAAAAGTGAGTAAAAGAACGAAGGGTGATACTGTGCATATTTTTATTATATCATTGCTTGGTGAGGATGAGAGTAAAAGCACGAAGGGTGATGCCGTGCACATTTTTATTATATCATTGCTTGGCGAGGATGAGAGTAAAAGCACGAAGGGTGATGCCGTGCACTTATTGATTTCTTATTCTTTATTGATGTCTAGTTATTCTGCTTTCTTCGTTGTTTTATGATTTTTATTTAGAGTTGTTATCTCCCCGACATCATGCTCCCCCTCCCATATTGACTGGTCAATTTCTGTATTTCTTTTCCGCTGTATATATATACTTGAACTGCAGAGGTTTAGTAGGTAGTCTGGTCCTAGTATCGTCACTACTTCCCCAAGATTAGGCTAGACACTTATCAACACATGCGGTCGGTTGTGCTAATAGTACACTCTGTGCTGTTTTGCACAGATTCAAGCATCGGACAACAACTGTAGTTGGAGGGCTTCCTTCAATCCACCCGGAGACCCAAGGTAAACCTGCAGGCGTTCGCGGGCACTGTCGTCTTCATCTATCTTATTTCCCTATTTCATTTTATTTTGTTTAGAAACAGCTTATTATATTTCCTTCAGACTTTATTTGTAGTGACTCTTAGACAATCTGTGACACTGTGATACCAGGTTCGGGGTATTGAGGTTTTAAAAGTTTTCATAGACGTGGTATTAATTAATAAACATTGGTGGCATTTGCTTATTTATTTAATTCCGCTGTTATCGTATTATCATTTAGTAATTGTTAAAAAGAAGAAAAATGAAAGTGTATTAAGTATTTAAGATTTAGTTTGCCTAGCTCTCACTAGTAGTCGTCATCACGACTTCCAAGGGTGGAAAATCCGAACGGTAACATTATGATAAGGATTTGAGGTAGCTATATACTGCATTTCTATATTATGATAAGGATTTGAGGCATCTATAAACTGCATTTCTCACTTTGTATCTTATGATGTCTGTTTTGCTGCTGCTACAATGAGGAAAAAAATATATTTATGTAACTAAATATGCAGCTGTGATAATTTATTAGGTCTGTTTCTTTTAGGTCAATGAGACCAAATATGTATTTTTATATTGTTTATGCAGTTGCCATATTAAGTCTCTTGTCTGTCTATTGTTGTTATTAAATACTAAAAATAGTTGTATGAAGAAACACATATAATTGATTGCCAAGTTCTGGTATACAAAGAAACACCTACAACAGTTCACGCATTCAAACAACACTTCGTTAGAAACAACACTTCATTACTTACAATTGAAAGATTCATTACATTCAAAAGAAAGGTCCATTACAAACATATAAAGTGACACCTACAAGCAACAACTACATACATATTGAGATGAGAAAATTATATTTAAAATAGCAACCTCATGGCATGTTCTTTGAAAGATATTCCTGAAAGCCTACAAGCAACATATATATCCCTGAGATAATGAACCAAAATATATTTTCCCTAGCTAATTTTCTACTTCTTTTCCTTCTCTTTCATTTTCTCCATATCAACTTGCAATTTCACTAATTGAGCCTCAGTCTTATTCATTTTCTCCCCTTTTGTGGTGTTTTCAACCTTTAAAGCTGTCTTTGGCTTGGCAAAATTTTCAAAGCCTTCTAATATAGCCTCAAGTTCACCCATTTTGTCAAACAGTTTTGGAATAACAAATTTCAACCTAGGATCAATTTCCGAACCTTCCAAAGCTAAGAAACACAAGATCATGGACCCCAAGATGAATAACTAAGGAAATTAATTAATGATATTTTTTCATAACTCAATTATTAAAAGAGTTTTAAATATGATTTACCCTATGATATGGACAAACCTAATATCATCTTCTTGGGTTCCCAAAGGTCTAAGTTGTTAATAAAGGAATCACATACCCATAGTTGCATTGAATTTCTCCATTTGACCCATTTTCTTCCTCTCCCGTGCTAAGACTTGTCAAATTCAAACATTTTGAAGGCATTGCAACAACTATAGCACAAATAGACGATACAAAAGTCAGATAATTTGCCGGCGAAAAAATTAAAAACATTAGCTAGATAATAATATTTTACAGAGAGAAATTAGATTTTAGGAGAAAGACATAACAATAATAAAATAAAAAAAAAAGCATTAGGGGCTCTCAAGGAGGAGAAATATTATTCGTTTCTTTCAAGGACTAAAACTTCAAAGGATAATTTGATGCAATTTTGGTAGAATTTAGATAAAAAAGAAATTAGAATTCTTCACTTGGGTTTGGTAAAAAATTTGTGGAAGAATGGATATTACAGTTGGTTGAGGTTATATTGAAGTTAAAAATTTAGTATTTTTTTGGTGCTTTTAATGATTAAAAGAGAGTAAAGATGCGCTCCTAAATGTTGTCTTAGACGCGTGGCTAGCAAAAGCATAACAGGGAGTATATAAATATATAACACTAGTGGGTGTAGGTTTTAGGTGTGTAAATAATTTTCTAGTAAAAGTTGAATGGGGTCTTTATACTTTTATCATAAGTCAACCTTCTTTTCTTAAATATTTTATCATATTTTACACAATTTAATCAATAATAATGGAGAAGACACATAAATAAAGAAAATATACAATGAAGCAAGATTAATTTTTAAGATACTAATAAGGTAAAGTAATTAAAATCTTATCATAACTAACATTTACTAAAAAGCATGTACAAAAGAATTATGAGACAAACGAAATAGTAGACAAATACTTTACTCCGCTTAAAGAACTTATTCAATGCAAATTCAAATTAGTTAGGTTCGCTTTTAACATCACGAAGTTGAATTACTCAAACTAGTGATATTTATGTACCCGAGAGTTAATATGATTTAAATTTTAGGCATCCTTATTTAGGAATATAAGATCAAAGGTCAAAAAGAACCGAGAAGGTCCCAAGGTAAATCCAACGAACTTGATAGTTTCCGAGAGAGTAACTATAATATAATTATATATGCAGGTACAAAATGTACCCTCATTACCCCTCTACGTACTATCCTGCCTCCTCCCGCGACTTACATACTTACCTGCAAAATACTTCTTCATAATCCCATTGCTATTTATAAAAAATAGTAGTTCAATCTACAAGAAATCTCATATTCACATAAGGATCGAGAAAGGGTCGTATTCAAGAGAATATGATATAAATAATTTATCCTAATGTGAGCATTAGTGACTCTTTCAATAGATTCTAACCTATAGAAGATATGGAAATAATTTTTTTAGTTGCTATTTATATTATATTAAAAGCCTTTACCAATCAAAACCTTAGTGCAACTAGAAGTGTTACTTACATGTAAAGTTACGAATTCAAATCGTAAAAATAACTTTATACAAAAAAGTGCAAAGTATTCTACTTATTACATATTTAATGTGATTCGTCTCTTTTCTAATCCTACACTCACCAAAAGCCTAAGTACACTGAGCTGACTTTTTTTTATTAAAAATAAGGAAACACCAGTCAACAGGGATGCATTTTGGGTGTTAGCTACAGGGAGGTGAGTGGTCCAATCAAATGTTTATAGGTGGGGACAAAAGTAAGGCATAGGACCAATGGAGGAAAGAACAAAAGAGACTCAATGCCCTTATACAAGACTAATCCCTAAACAAAAGCAATTTAGTTCCTTTGTTCCCAAACATTTCATGTGCCTTTGTTTTCTATTTACCCCATAACTACTCTCCTGTCTTCCAATTCTTCACCACACAACTCAGAAAAAACAAAAATTTAAGCCACCCCAATTGAATATTTTCCCCCTTAATTCTTCTCATATCAAGAACCAAAATGGCTCTAAAAAAATCAAGCAAACACTTTATTCAAACTGCAGCTTTCAAACAAATTATGAAAAGATGTTCAAGCCTTGGAAAGTATGAGAATGGATACCCTCAAGATGTCCCAAAAGGCCACTTTATTGTATATGTGGGTGAAAATAGAAGCAGATACATATTTCCCATTTCTTGGTTGACACATCCTGAATTTCAAAGTTTGCTTCAAAGGGCTGAAGAAGAATTTGGATTCAATCATGATATGGGACTTACTATCCCTTGTGATGAAGATGATGTTTGCTCCCTAATAACAATGCTCAGATAAAAAATTGAAGGACTTGAGTTGATGATCTTTTTTTATATATTTTTTTACTTGGAAATTATCAGTGGCCACTACAAAAGAAAAATCAAGACTGCATACAAAAAACCTAATGTTGTTTAACTTTTCTCTGATGTCCGGATCAGGCACACAAAATGAATTTAGTGTGCCAAGCCGTCCTTCATTAGTCAGACACAATGGTAACAAATGAATAGTTAAATTCGACTAAGAAAGAAACCCCATCTAACTCTTTAGGGGGTGAGTTTGTATAATCACATATACTTAATATTTTTATCAGAAGTGTTAAATTTGCACCGGATAAATTCCTATGTGACGTTTAAGAATTAATGACAAGATGAAAATTAATTCCTTCTTTCTTCATTTTGGTCAAAGGTAGTGTGTAGCAAAACAGTCTTTGTAATATTAAAGCATTTTGTGCCAGATTGCCTTGCATGGAAGGTTGGCTCTTCATTTCAGACAATGGAAAAATTCCGCTTATCCAAAGTTCTTTGTATGACACTTTAATTTACAAATATCTTTTGTCATGCGACATAAAAACCTAACTATCGAAGCTTGTTAGAAAATAATGTATTCGAATTGACTAAGGTAAATGATCACTAAAGGGTGGATGCAATCTACATGCAACGAGTTCAAGTTCAACTGAACCTATTATTTTCAGGACATATAACATAAATTCATATCATAAAAAGCTATAGAGTGTTAAAATTTCGACAAATATTAAATTTTAACTATACTTTTAAGCATACAAGTTATTGATACTAAAAGTCTTAAATATCAAAATTTATCATGTTTAAATTCGGAATTCACCTCTCGTGACCATTGCTTCTGTTTATCAAATTTAAAGTGGATTAATAATATAAACTCTGATTGATAAGTGGAGGTCATCATCAATATGGAGACGCAATACTTAATTAGTTGAAAACAAAAGTTAAATTGGAACGGTAACAACGCTAAACATCATCTATTTGACGAAAGAGAGATAATAAATATTATCATAACAAGTACGTAAGATGATATAACTATACCCACACATGCCCAACATACTATACAAATATATAGTAATATGTATATATGTGTATTATTACGTGTATGCGCATGGGTGCATGTGCAGATGTGCGCTTCCTAAAGCGGAAAATTTTATTAAATATATGTGTTTATACTGTAAGAAAAATATATAAATAAAAAATAACAATATTTGACATAAGTTGTATCTTGGTGTATTCGTTTTGTGCTTTGCTTCAAGAGATCAAAGGTTCAAATCTCATCTAGCACATTTTTCTTTTGTGAATAAAAATATTGGAGGGAGCCTTTGTATTTAAAAATTGTGCTGAAATAGAATTGTACTCAAAAAAAATTTTAACTTAAGACTCAACAAAACAGATAAATTAAGGTTATTTCTTGTCTAAAAAATGTGATAATCAAAACAATATTCCAGTTCTTCTATAAATTATGACACCGTTTACAAAAATTCATACGTACATCGCTGTTTGCAGGGGCAGTAAAAGCCAACGCTTTTGGCTCCAAAAGAATATAGGGCCGTAATATCACTCAAAAACATATAAAATAAGCAGTATCGAAGTTAGAAATTTTTCTTAAATGTAACTCTAAAATCTAATATTTTATCTATATAAACAATGTAATTTTCTGATAAAGAATAGTAAATTGATCACCCTTACCCAAGTGTGCCTTCGCCCCTGATAATAAGTATGTTAAATAATTACTCCTATAATATTTTAGAATGGTAAGTAAATACATTAATCTCTCATTTGCTATATCAATAATCATTATGGTATAATTCCAAATATTGAAGGCAGGCACTTAAATTATTTCCTCCTTCCTTCCTCCTGTTCTCTTTAACTTGGATTTGTTTTCACTTTACAGTGGCAATTGTAGATACTTTGAGATAATTAGCTTCATATTGATTTTTGGGTTTAATTTTCTAACAGAAGTACTATACAAAATTGTACAAGTACTCTAAATGATATACTTCATGAAATAAAAAGATTTAATTCTTCTTACACATGCCTATATAATATTATTCATAGAAGAAAAAAAGAAATTTTCCCCAACAAAAAAGTTGTTTGTCTAATTTGAAATTAATAAAAGTTTTCTTAAGATCAATAATATTTCAGGAATAATTAAATAAATTGACTATATTCTCAATAAAAAGAAAATATTAGAAGAAGTTGACTGTAAATTACAATTAATATATTTGCCTCTAAATATCTCTAATACAATTTTGTTTTAGGTCTCGTACTCATTCGAGCCACTGATTAACTATCACAAGGGCAGAGCTAACCTTTCAGATATGGGTTTGATTAAACCCTGTAATTTTTATCTAAATTCTATATATTTGTTATACAAAATAATCAATTATTAAATTTTTTTTTAAAACTCAGTAACTTAAAAGAATTAAAATACAAAATCTATAAATTTCAAATTCTAACTCCTTTATGACCTAATACAGCCTTCGTTAGATACATTAGATATTTTCTGAGGTAGATGTTGTCAAACTAATCTTTGCTTAATACCAACGAAAACTTTAGATATGGGGGACAGCAATGTTGCATTTACCAGCCCCTGATTATCACTAGTCATGAATGAACAACCTCAAATTTTAGATATTAAAAGACAATATCTTATGTTTAAACACTTTTTCAAGTTTGAAGATGGAGTTGAACAGACTTCAAAAAGAGATATGTATATATATATTTATCTGAACTTTAAGAAATATCTCCAGAGATATCAGACAAAATGCAATTAATGATCCATAACTTTTTGTATGTATTACTTTACAACATGACTGTTATTAGTCTCTTTCTAGTTTAGTGCATGTGTTACTTTGTAGAGGCAGCTCCAGCAGCACAACAACAATAATGTATTGTTACAAGTAAAGTCTAGAGAGGATAATGTGTATGCAGATATTATTCTTATCTTAGAGATTGTTTTCGATAGATCATCGGATCAGACAAACATAAGCACAACAGTTAAGAAGGGGAAATGCAGTAATAAAGAAACAAAAAGGATCAGTAACAACAAGTTAAGAATAAGAACGTGGCAAAAACAATATCAGGAAACTACAAATCTAAGAAACATGTAAAAGACGACAATAGTAAAGGCGAATCAATATTCCCGGTCTGTTCCCCATCCGTTCTGCACTATATGGTTGATACTAATCTTGGACCGACCTTTATTCGTGATAGATGAATCTCTTAAGCCTACCGTTAGTTCCGATGGGAAAAGCGGACCTAGATGGGGCTCCGAATTGGTCGTCCTCGACTCTAATTTTTTACTATTACCTGTTGTGGACGTCGGCCCAAGTTACAGCCAGGTACTCTACCAAATTTTGTTTCAGTTGTTGCGAAGCCAAGGAGCTTCGGGGGTTAAGTCCTTGAGTTAATGCCTGAATGGCCCAATCATCTGCAGCCGTAGGCAGGTCCATTCGTTCTATTTGAAACCTTGACACGAGCTGTCTCTTTAGTTAAGCTTGAAAAGGTCCATTTTCTTGGTCTCGGCCTTGATGGCCACGGCATGAGCCTTTACAAAAGCATCCACGACCATAGCAAACGAATCAATGGAATTTGGAGATAAGTTGTGGTATCGTATCATTGCTCCTTTTGGTAGACTTTACCCAAACTCTTTAATAACGCTGACTCAATTTCGTCTTCTTCCAAGTCGTTACCTTTAATGGCGCATGTGTAGAAGGTCACATGCTCATTTGGCTCTGTGGTTCTGTTATATGTTGGAATATCGGGCATACTAAACCTCTTCAGGATTGATTTCGGTGTCGCGCTCGGAAAGAAAGGCTTTTTGACTAATTTCTTGAGTCTGGACCTTTCAATATTAGGGGCGCTCCTGGGACTTTATCAACCGGGGAATTATATGCCTCTACCTTCTTGTCGTTTGTCTCGATTTTCTTTGCATTAGATCCCACCTGTTTCGTTATGCATCTAGAATTTTCATTACTTCAGGAATGACATCGGACTCAGCTTCACCCGACTTTTTGGTGGTTTGCTCATTTCTTCGGGTGTTTTCTCGGGACTATTTGGGCTCAACTCTAATGGGTACGCAACTTTGGTTTTGCAGTTGCGCTATTGCCTCCTGTTGAGCCTGTAGTATTTTAAAGATCAATCATAGGCTGACCCTGTCGTCATCGCCTTTGAATGCTCATTGAGACATTGGTCGGCAAAGAGTACCTCATTGCTAGGCACGAGATTGTTGTTTTCGCCATGATGGCCAGATTTAGCCTCAACGTTCAGGTGAACAGACTGAGAATTTGAAACAATGATTTGATTGATAATGAAGAAAGAGAATTCATGGTTCAGTTCTCCACCTTAATGATAGAAAATAGGATTGATAAAATTCTATTGAGTCTGACTCAAGAAAATATTTTGTTGCGAATGAACATGATCTTGAGAAATTGTCCACACGTACAATCAATTATTGATACGGGCTTTTTCCACAGAAAAGGAGAATCTTGCTTTCCAATAGAAGCAGAAGTGATATGAATTATTCAAGAATCGATGTCGATTTGCTTTATAAAAAGAAGATATTAATGAACTTCTATGAAATGGTTTCATGGAATTCAACCATTTTTAAGTTGACCTGAAATTGAGACCTTAAAGAACAAATGTAAAATGGAGTATTTTATGAAGATTTTTATCAAACCACTACTACTATCCTTATCCCCATGGTGGGCGCCAAACTACTTATCCTTAAAACGGATAATAATTAAATTTGTACATCGTTTTAAGGATATCTGGATAGATTCAATACAAGTAATCAAGAATTTTAGATAAACGAATTAAAGGCGAAATCAATAACCAAACCAGCTGTGACATTTAGTCTGGACTCAGATTTTAGCTTAACAGTAGTTTTACCCTCGACCGCGCCCTCAATTAAAAGCCGGATGTGTATGAAGAACAATGAATAAAATAATAACCTTTCAATTGCTACAAAGCAGAGCAGTAAGTTTATATTTTGATATGCGTGTTACAATATGTCTATTGAATAAATAACCTTCCCTCTTTATAGTAAGGTTGTTTTACTCCTAGTACAGTTCTAAAAAGGGTAAAAATCTTTCTTGTACATCAATCACTAATACGCTACCGGAATCGAGCGAGATCTGCACCATAATATCCGATTGGAAACGGATATCATGGTCCTCTGTTAATCATGTGCAGCTGTTTGTAATGTTTTCTGAGATCTTCGAACTCGTTCCGGGATTGGAGCGTGTTGTCTTGTTGGGCCAAGTGGCGAGCATCCCGTTCCGATCTCAAACCAAAGAGTTCTTATATTCGGTCTCTATCTCATACATTCGTACTTCGTCTAATTCACCAAGAACTCGGGATGTATGCTGACACCGAGTTCAACCCGTATACACATATGTTTCATGTTAGAACTGCATTAATCATAAGAGCAAATAAGATACGATTTGCAAACGACAATAGTATGTACGATTCAAAAATTAACATAGAGCAAACTAAACTATTTCGATTAGTGCATAGACAAATTTGGATATATCCCTTTAGTCTACATCTACCTTATCTCAATTAGAGATGGACATTATTCTGTTTTAACACAAAAAAAAAAATAGTCCAAAGTTAAACTAAAAACTCGATTTCGAAACTGAAACTTACAGGGAGTAATATTGTGAGCTTTGCGATTTCATTGTTGGTCCTCTCACATGATTTGACTAAAAATATTAGACCTTCAATTAAATTAAGTGTGTGATTGTGATTCAACCATTAACTAAACTAATTGTTTTGCCTTGAATTAAATTAAACAGACGTTGCATATGATAGAGGGGAAATGATAATTATTTAAAGTTGAAGGATCAATTTGATTATTGTTAGCAAAGCTGGAGGGAAAATAATTTTTACTGTGCATTGCTTATAACCAATAAATTATGACTTCTGAATAAATTCAATTCATGCTATATGACATGTTTTTTTTTGGGTGATTTGCACAATTAGGATTGTCTAAGCCCGCTACTAAAAGATTTTGTTTTTGTTTAAGAAATTGTGCAATGATAGCGTCAGCAATACACACATGGAAACTATGATTTCACAAGTTATGCCGGGTGGAGCATAATTTTGCATTTCACCTATCTTATTAAATTATTCACAAATCTTGCGGTACTGCCAAATTAAATCTGTTCTTGTTCAGAGGTTATACTAACGGATACAACTTTGAGAAATTTATTATTCTATCTATCTTCTTAAATTGCTCACGAGTCCGTTAGATTGGCAAATCTTACCTCGTTCACAAGTTATGCCGAGCAAGTATAATTTTGGTTCATTCTTGATTCTATTTACTTATCTATCTATCTATCTATCTACGTATCTTGTTAGAATTATTCACAAGTTTTAAACAATAAGCGAAACTCATTTACGTTTCTCTGGTGTCAACCTACTTATTGAGTGTAGATGCATTCTAGGTAGATGCTAGGCCACATTAAAAACGACTTGGCAGTACTGCAGGAAGGGAAACGATGAGAGATCACATTAAGTTAAGAGATTTATGGAACTGAATTCGTAATCCATAGGCATTGGCCGAAGATTCAAGAGTTTTTTCTTTGGACGATGAATTGTTTAAAAGTATAAAAGGGAGAATGAATTGTATAAATTCTTTAGTCTACTAACTTTGTTCTTGGTCGACTACTGTTGTTATGCAAACAATAGTTGGTTCAACCGACATGTGTAACAAATAGTAAAGAAAAAAAGGAGAGACACCGATTTTTATATTGGTTTGTGTAAACATGGTGAATCGGAGATAGAGAAGAGGTAAAGAGAGAGAAATCTCTTTTCTGAATTGATAAAAATAAACAAAATGAACTGACTACTTTCCAGAACCATCTAACCCCTATATCGAATGTGACTGACACTAATAACATGGGTCAGTCTTTACAAACCGGACTGGGCTAAAACAAGCCCAAAATAAAATAGTAGCCCAATGTGCAGTATACATGCAATATACAATGATGATACAATAAAAATACAACAGTTATCAACGTATGTGTTTAGGCTTAGAAGCTAAGTAGTCTTTTAGCTCAACACTCCCCCTCAAGTTGGAGGGGGGGACCACCTTCAACTTGAACAAAAGACGATGATGAAAAGTGCCAGGCATGGGGCTTGGTGAGAACATCAGCCAACTGGTGAGAAGTGGAGACATGAGAAAGGGAAATCAGACCATCAGTGAGCTTGGTACGAAAAAAATGACAATCGACCTCAATATGCTCGGTCCGCTCATGAAGAACTGGATTCTTAGCAATATGGAGAGCAGCCTGATTGTTAGAATAAACAGACAAAGGAAAAGAAACAGAAACACCAAGATCAGTGAGCAAACGAGAAATCCAAGATAATTCAGCAACCACCTTACTGAGTGCCCTGTATTCTGCCTCAGCAGAGGATAGAGAGACCACTGGCTATTTCTTGGACTTCCAACTGACCAGGCTGTCACCCAAAAGCACACAAAAACCAGTAACAGATATGCGAGTGTCAGGGCAAGCTGCCCAGTCACTGTCTGAAAATGCAGTGACTGAAAAATCTGGAGTGTCAGAGTAGAAGAGCCCCAAATCCATTGAACCCTTAGGATATCTAAGAACATGTAGAGCAGCAGACATGTGAGGTATTCTGGAGCCTTCAAAAACTGACTCAAATGTTCAACAGCAAAACAGATGTCAGGTCTGGTATGTGTCAAGAAGAGGAGCTTGCCAATCAAGTTCCTGTAATGATCAGGAGAAGGGAAAAGATCACCAGAATCAGCATGCAATTTGGTATTGAGCTCCAAAGGGCAGACTATAGGGGAGACAGCCACACAGTCAAATTGATGCAGCAAGTCAGAAACAAACTTGTGCTGCATA
The DNA here is from genome assembly GCA_034376525.1 of Nicotiana benthamiana. Classification (NCBI taxonomy): domain Eukaryota; kingdom Viridiplantae; phylum Streptophyta; class Magnoliopsida; order Solanales; family Solanaceae; genus Nicotiana; species Nicotiana benthamiana. The sequence goes on from CM067338.1 coordinate 99,160,620, forward strand.
AGGAGCACACCACCAGCAACAGAGGACACCTCAATGCCCAGAAAATAGTGCAGAGACCCAAGGTCTTTGATTCTGAACTGGTCATCCAGGAAGACCTTGAGGGCAGAAAGTTCAGCAACATCATCTCCAGTGATAATAATGTCATCCACATATACAGCCAGAACCATAAGACACCCAGGCTGACCCTTGACAAATAAAGAGTATTCATTCATAGAATGGACATAGCCTCTGGAGTATAGAGCATTAGACAGCTTGGCATACCACTGTCTGGAAGCCTGTCTCAATCCATAAAGGGATTTCTGTAACTTGCACACAAGAGGTGCAGAAACAGAGGGATTAGAAGAGGCAGAAACACACAAACCTGGAGGAAGATTCATATAGACCTCCTCATCAAGGTCACCATGCAAGAAGGCATTATTAACATCAAGTTGAAAAATACCCCAATGTTTCTTAACAGCCACAGCAATCAATCACTTAACAGTAGACATCTTGACCACAGGAGAAAATGTTTCTGTGAAATCAACACCCTCAATTTGAGTGTCACCCCTAATGATAAGCCTATCCTTGTATCTTTCAATACTACCATCAGCATTATATTTAATTTTATAAACGCATTTGCAGCCAATGGGCTCCTTACCAGAAGGAAGTGGAATAATATCCCAAGTATGGTTGGCATCCAAAGCCTCAAACTCCTTGCTCATGGCATCCTGCCATGCTGGGACTGATGCAGCTTGAGAATAATAAAGGGGTTCAGATTCCAAAGGAGAAGAAGAGGAGGAAGAGCCAGAAAAGGAAGGTAAGTGACAAACATAATCAGTGAGATAAGAGGGAGGATTATGTTGTCTGCCGGATTTTCTGTGTCCAGTAGGTGCAACAGAGGAAGAAATAGCTGGAGGAAAAGGATCAAGGTTGAAAAGAGTAGGGGAAACAGGATGATTAATATCAGAAAGAGGAACAGAAGGAGAAGGAAGGGAGGGAGGAAGGGATGATGAAACAGTACTGGAGTCAGAAGGAAAAGAAGCAGGGTGAGAAGGACATAGGGGAACAGGCAAATCAAATTCAGAACAGGGAAGCTCAGGGGAAGGAACAAAAGGAGAAGGAAAAGCAGAAGAACCAGAGGTAACAGCAGAAGCAGAGCCAAAAGGAAAGCAGGTTTCATGAAAAATAACATCCCTGGACACAAAATACTTCTTAGTAGTTAGGTCATATAGCATGTAACCCTTTTTTGGCAAAGGGATATCCCATAAAAACACAGGAAATAGCTCTAGGTTTCAGCTTATCTCTCTGTGGGATGGGTACAGTGGCATAGGCAAGACAGCCAAATGCCCTTAAATGTGAATAAGTAGGGGCCTTGCCATACAATATTTCATAAGGAGATAAGTTGTGAAGAATTCTGGATGGAATCCTATTAAGCAAGTAGGTGGCAGTCACTAAACAGTCCCCCCCAAAAATGAATAGGTAATTTTGATTGAAAAAGTAAAGCTCTACATGCTTCAATGAGGGTCCTATGTTTTCTTTCTACAACACCATTTTGTTGAGGAGTGTGGGGACAGGTAGTTTGATGAATAATGCCCTGTTGGTTGAAGAAAGAAATACCAGCAAGACTAGACCCCAATTCCAAAGCATTATCACTTCTGATAGTTTGTACAGTAGCATTAAATTGAGTCTTAACCATACACAAAAAAGGACTTAAGAAGGCTGAAAGCATTACTTTTAGACCCCAGTAAATGTGTCCAGGTTGCTCTAGAAAAATCATCAACTATGGTAAGAAAATATCTTGAGCCAGAAGAAGTGGGTGTGTGATAAGGGCCCCAAGTGTCTACATGAATCAGTTGGAAAGGTCTACATGTGCTGATTGAACTGTCAGGAAAAGGAAGTCTAGTTTGCCTAGCCATGGGACAAACAGAAAAGGAAATGGTTGTTTGGAAGCAAAAGGAAAAGACAAAGCAGAAATGTGTTTCATGCTTGCAAATGGAATGTGAGCCAGTCTTGAATGCCAAATGTAGTTCATGTCGTTTGCATCAGTTTTATTATTACAAATGGAACTATTTACATTGGAATTCAAAGCAACAGAATTAAGGTCAGAAGAACAAACAGGAGTACAAGAATCAGAAATGGAACATACAGAAGTATAGGAACAACAATTAACAGAAGAAGGTGAAGAGGGCACCCAAGAAAATTTGTAACCAGCCTCCTCTTTACCAAGATCCAGAGGCATCTTCAGAGAAGGGGCCTGTAACATGTGATGGAAACAGGAAGTTGCAGTAAACATGACAATATAGTGCAACAGTTTTACTAGTTTGTGGACAGAGATTAAATTGTGTTTGAAAAAGGGAACAAACAGTACATTATGAAGAGTGATGGGGGGAGCTAAAGCAAAAGATCCAGTTGAAGTTACTTTTACTTTATACCCATTAGGAAGAGTTACAAGATAAGGCACAAGTAAAGGTGTGATATTAAAGAGTAAGTTCTTATTAGATGTCATACGATCAGAAGCCCCTAAATCTATTATCCAGGAGACAGAAGCAATATGAGTAAGTAGACAGAGTTTGCAATCAGAAATAGGACTCTCAGTAAGCATAGTACCAGCAAAGTTGGCAGCACATATAGGAGGAGAGGTCTGAGCAGGAGAAGTCTGAGCAGTGGAGTCAACCAATTTAGACTGTTGCAGCAGATTCATCAATTGATCATAATGTTGCCTGCTCAATTCAGGTATTACAGAACCATGTCCATCCACATGTTGGACAGATGAATGACCCTCAATGTGATTTCCAGAAGTATGAGAATTGTGTCCATCAGAAGAATTGAAGGAGGTGAAATCAACACCACTGGTGACAAGGGCAACAGTAGTTCTCTTCCCTTTGTTAAACCTGATGCTTTGAGGAAATCCATGAAGTTTGTAACACTTACCAATTAAGTGCCCAGACTTCTTGCAATATCTACAGAAGCGAGGTCCTCTGGATTGATCAAAAGTAACTCTCTGGGCATACTGTTTGAGAGGAGAACAGTTGGGCAATGAAACTTGACTGAAAGAAGGTGTAGAAGTTTTGTGTGTGTTGACACTAAAGGACATAGAGTCGGGATTGAACTGGGAAATATACTGAACTTGTCTTTGTTTTTCATCATTGAGGAGAATGTTAAATACACTGTCAAGACTAGGAGGAGGTTGCATCATCAGTAAGTTGCTCCTCACCCCCATATATGTGTCATTAAGGCCCATGTGGAATTAAAACACCTTATTCTCCTCATCCTCCTTTATGATGCCAGGTTTGGCAGCACAAATACATCTTTGGCCATGATTTGTGCATACTGCTCCTAATTTATCCCATAACCCTTTGAGTTTGTTAAAATAGGATGCTATATCTAGAGGTCCTTGAGAAGAATGAGAAAGTTCTCTTTTAAGTTCAAAAAGTTTGGTCCTATTGGCTGTGCCATATTTGGCTTCGAGTTGTGCCCATATACTTTGTGCAGTCATAGAATATTGCACAGTCTCAGCTATTTGAGGAGACATGCAGTCAACCAGGAAATCACCATATTATTGCATCTGTCCCATAATTTCTGTTCAGCCAAGTTAGTATTTGGTCTAGGACATGTACCATCAACAAAATCAATTTTGTTCTTAGCGGACAAGGCAACTATCATCTGCCTCTTCCAACCCCCATAACCACTACCCGAGAAGGGAATCGGAACAAGGGAAACACCAGGAACATCAGAAGAGTAAATAAAGAGAGGACTTGTAGGGTCAATAGGTGAGGGATTAGTAGGGTTCATATTTGTCATCAGAAACAGAACAACAATAATGGGAGGAAATTGATTCAATATCTATGAACTACACGATACAACAAATATTCCAGCAACAAAAACACATGCAAGCTCTAATCGAGAGTGAAAATAGGGTTACCCGACTTCTACGCTACCGGAGAAGAACGGCCTTCAAAAGTTCAGAGAAAACCCTAGCTTTGTTCAGTGTAAATCCAACAGAAACCATCGGAATCAAACATGAAAGGTGTCGGAAGATCACCCTAAACACCACGCTTGAAGAGTCAACAACAATCCACAAGAAACTAAAATAATCTCCGATTCCACCAACAAATCGAAAAAAAATCCAGAATCACCACCAACAAATCGAAAATCCAGAAATTACCACCGATAATTCAATAAAGCTGAACCGGATGAACCGAGAAGAAAAAGGATACATCCGAGAAGGAGAACCATGCTCTGATACCATGTAAACATGGTGAATCGGAGATGGAGAAGAGGTAGAGAGAGAGAGAGAGAAAAATCTCTTTTCTGAATTGATAAAAATGAACAAAATGAACTGACTACTTTCCAGAACCATCTAACCTTTATATCGAATGTGATTGACCCCAATAACATGGGTCAGTCTTTACAAACCGGACTGGGCCAAAAGAGACCCGAAAATAAAACAAGCCCAAAATAAAGTAGTAGCCCAATGTGCAGTATACATACACTATACAATGATGATACAATGAAAATACAATAATTATCTATGTATGTGTTTAGGCTTTGAAGCTAAGTAGTCTTTTAGCTCAACAGTTTGTTTACTATGACACCTATATCCAGTTCTCTTGAGTCATAACGATTGTATTAGATCTTTAATTGAACAGTTACAGATGAGAGTGGTTTTTCTCATGTTTACTACAAACGAATTGCAGTATGAAATCTTGGGACAATATTTCACTAGCTTTCTTTCTCTCTCTATCATTTGAGACAGTAGTAAGCTTAGGAGTACAGTGTTTCCTAAGAAGTATGTTGGATTATGGGTCATAGGTCGCTCCATGTGGGCTGACCTGATCCGGTTAGGAGAGATAAGGGAGAGAGGTTAAGGGAAGTTACCACTAGACCTCAACATCACCACTAAACTAAACGTGGGTATGTGGTGGGTTTCTCCCTCAACTGCTATTTTCTCTGCCTATTTTTATGAGGAAGATAACATGGAACAAGAATGCGTAAGTTTTTTCTCTAATGTAAGAATTTTCTTTGAATCTCTTCTTCTCCCAACGAAAAGCACACAAGAGCAAGGGCATCTAATTCGTAGAAGATTAACTTTGCTTCCTATTGATTCAAAGTTCGGTTTGGGGCAATTGTTTCGGTGGTGAGTTCAACAATTATTCCGCTGCATTGACAGGTACGCTAATGTTATTTTCACCTCGCGATTATTAATCTAACAATTGTATCAGAGCAATGGTTGTGTTTTTTTTTATAAGAACACACATCTTCATCTTTGATTCTTGAAAATTAAAGTACTATAGAAAAGGTCGAAAAAAAAGAAAAAATATCTTGATATTATGTGTTCTACTACTGCAATTTTATGATCTTATTTGATGTTAAAGTCGACTGTTGGTTTGCGAAAGTACAATAATTTATGAATTTAATTCCTGCTATATTGTTGATGAAACAAACTTAGTAATAAAAGCATGTTGTTTGTTATAAGAATCTGAAGGCGGTTACCTATTGTGAATCGTGATTGAAAAAGTTAAAAATAAAAGTGAAAAACTTTATTTTGTGTTAGTATTCTTTTTGATCCAATAAGAAAGGAAAAGCTCGCTTTCCTGCAAAAGTACATTCATTGTCCGTAAGCAAATAGCAAAGGTTATTTTTTTATTAAACGGAAAATTTAGTTCATTAGTCAAAAGAGAAGAAGATGGAACTTTGATGTATAGAAAGGTTTGACAGTTATAAGCCTTTACCTATTTTAGTGATTGGTGTCATGAATTTACTGTATTATAAAAGGGAACAGTTGGTATTTCTGGTAAAAGAATTTGCTGTCCGTTTATTTCTATTGTTGAATAATTGAAAGTCATTGTCAAATCTAATCCTGGAACTGAACCATGACCACTTATCACCTCGGGATAACCACAACGAGAAAAAGGAAAAGACAATAATATTCATTGCAGCCACTATTTCAACCTATTTGTTTTAAGAACAGTAAGAAAGATAAGAAATAGAAAATGCTATTGAAGTTATAGATTTTCAATGGTCCTATGTAATTAATGTTGGTTTGTTGTTGGTGGACAAGTAAGTGCTGTAAATACCATCAGTTGTGGCTACAAAGTTGAGGAACAAAATCAGATCTAATATCTATTAACAAATTTAGTTTTGAATCCCTAAGCTTGTCTCCTTAATATAAAAGAAAAAATTATTTAGCCATATCCCTTACATTAATATAATTCTACAAGTTATTGTGATATATGTTATCATATTGAGTTGTTGTAGTCATTCTTATTATTTCTGTGATCATATTTCAGATATGGCTGAAAAGGGACAAGTTCGAATTGCTCCAAGTGGGAGTTCTCGAAGTCAAAGAATGGGACAAGGTAGAAGGATACGTCATCGCAGAACTTATTTCTATAATGATTCAAATTCGGAGCCTGAAGTCATCAGGATTGTCCCAATACTGAGACAAAATCAGTTAAGAGATCGAAGGGCTGAGCGAAGGGAAAGAGAAAAATTTTTTAGAGAGTTTAGGACTTCACTAGAATAATATATTGAAAATTATCATATATTTTGGTTTAAGCATATGTTGGACATGCTTATTGACTTAACACGCTTTAACATATCCAAACATAATATACATCACACCTATTTTGATATTGTAGGAGAGTTAATTTGACATGTAAAATTGTAAACCAACTGTATTTATTCAAGCCTTACGTTAAGTGAGTCAGGACATGTTACTCGATGAATCTTGATTCAACTCACTTTGACCTAATTAAACTTTGGATTAATTTGACATTACCTATTTATTGACTCTATCAGGGCTGCTCTACCCTTATCAGTTGTAAGGCTTGTGTTTTAGGTCCCAAATTTTTGTGTCCAATTACAAACTTATTTTTTAGTTTTATTATCTACTTTTTTTATACACGTGGAAAATTTATTTGTACACATAAGAGATCTATCTTTTATACGTAAGAGATCTAGAAAATATATTTTATTAAGTTCAACATTGTAAAAGCCATGAAGGTCTAATTCCTCTAAATTTGGGGGCTCCGTTTTTTAAAAAAATAATAGGTTTATAGATATTTAAAAATAATATTTAATAATTTTAATATAAAAGTAGAGTTTCTCATATAAAAGGAAAGAATATTTTCTAAATATATAAATAAAGTAACGATATTTTTGAAATAAAGTAACAATTTGACTTACTTAAAAATAGGTAGAAGAATAACTTTTTCGACGTTTCAATTTGAGGTGATTTGACAATTATATTTTACTCCTGCATTAGAGAACGTGTAAAAAGTTTAACCTTCCCTCTCTAGTTTGTCCAAGTCAAATTTTCTTTTCTCCAATATCTTCGTTACTCACCTTCTTTTTATAAGATTTTATTAGTTCAAGTGTTCATCGTACTTTTAAGCTTTCAATAGTTCTATACTTATATTATTCTATAAAATTTTATCTAAGATCAAGAATGTCTCAAGAAAAAATAAATAAATAAGTTGGTTGTATTATCATTTGAAGGGAATAATTAGAGAACATAGACTAAAAAGAAATTATTAATAACTTTATATCTCAAAAATTTTGAAAATTAGAATTTAAATAAAAATATATACTATAACTTCTTCTTTTTTAAAATTAGGCTTTATATTAAATTTTGGTTTTAGGCACCGCGAATGTGTTTGAGCTGCCCCCTAGGCTCAATCTGTTTGAACCTACATAAACTTGAAGGCTAATTTACGCAAATGTCCCTTTTTAGGTTTCTGTTTGGATTTTGTTTCTATTTCAAAAGTTGTGCTGATATAGCGTAGGATATTATCCCTCTCAAACAACATTAGACATGCATTTAATATTAGCTCATATAATTTTTGTTTGCTCAACCTTACGGATAAAACATTAAATTGTTGTCTAACGTCTCAATAAGTCACAAAATTATAGGGGACTTCTATATCTATATTCAATTTTGGGATTACAATTGAACTTATATCTACATTGCAAAAATATTTATAAACCTACTCGCTTTATGATCAATTTTAGATTTATCGAGTCTCAAGTTAGAAATTAAAAGTCTGAAGTTAAATGATTGCACTTCAAATGCACTTAAGACCAAATAGACTTGAATTGCAATCAATGGTTTCATGCATTTAAGGCCAATAAGTCTAAAGTGAAAAATTGCACTTAAGGCTAAAGGTTCGAAGTGCAACAAATGGTTTCATGCATTTAAGGCCAATAAGTCTGAAGTGAAAAATTACACTTCAGATGCACTTAAGACAAAAAAATCTAAAGTGCAACAAACGTTTTCCTATACTTAAGGCCAATAAGATTGAAGTGAATATACCTCAACCAAAGTTTTCATGCACTTAAGGCCAAATAAACCTGAAGTGTAAATTGCCAGAAACAGAAATTTGTTCTTCGAATTTTAACAATGCAATATACGACTTTATATCTAAATCTACTCCAAATGAGCTCAAATTTGAAATATAACCTCCAAATATCATCAAGAACAAACCAAAATCATCAACTTGTCAAAATAATAATAAATCTAACGAACCCATTTTACAATTAAGAAAAAAAAAAAGAAGAAAAAAAAACCCTAAGCAATAGTAAAAAATAAAGCGGCATAATAGCTCACTACTATAAAAGATTATAAACTACACTAAAATATGTTCACAAACACCATTTAAAATTACTGCTACCCGAAGAGAGAATGACTTGAAGTTGTTTAAATAACAGAAAAAAGAAGAGAGAATGACTTGAAGTTGTTTAAATAATGAGTATAGACTAAAAAATTTAAAAAATAAATACAAATTAAATAAAAGCGACCAAATATGATACAGGTATAATTTTTACAAATTATAGACTACGAAATTTAGTAGCATAAATGGATTGTGAGTTCTATAGTATGCGAGAGATAGCTAAAACCTACAAATTTTAAATTTTAGATCCGATTATGTGAATACTTGTTATGTGAAAATGTTTTTAAAAAAAGTATATAATAGAAAAATCACTTGGCATGTACCCAGCTTACATGTTACCCTTCACATGCCGCAGATTTGAAAATTTTTATTTTGTGTCTTATACAATTTACACTAATTGTATGATATAACTTTTTATCTCACAGTTTTGTGGACCCAGAATTTCGTAGACTCAAAAATATAAAATTGGGGTCCATAATTTTGTGAGGAAAAAAACTTTATACAACTAATATTAATTGTATAAAACACAAAATAACACTTCTCTCCAGATTTCGATGTTTCTAATTTACATGGACCATTGATAATCCGCAAGCAACAAAGACTACTAAACCAATATTCAAATGCTTTGGGCCGTTAGAGGATCAGTTCAGATCATGGTGCCTTCTTTGAGTTCTTTACTTTCAGTAATCTCTGTAAAAATTATATGGGGCGTCTTATTTGATCGTTCTTATTTAATTTATATATATATTTTAAAATTTTTTAACTTATATCTATTTTTTAACTTATATCTATTTTTTAAATAACTTTAGCCCATTTCTCCTTCTTCTTCTCCTCCTCCTTCATTGTCTTCTTCATCAAAGCTACTGTTCCTATAACCTCCACATCCACTGTTTCTAATTACAACCTTCTAACAATCAGGCGCTTCAAATTTCTCACATGTTCAGCAACTCGATTAACAATTGTTACATATTGGGCATGGAAAAGCTATAAAATCTGGAATATATAAATTATTCATAAAATTATCTGGTATGAATAATCACCATGTCTGCAACACTCATAATGCTGGGTACTGCATTGTTTCTCCTATATTCTGCACTATAGAATTTTGATATAATGGATCCACCACGTTTTCTCATAAGCAAATCTTCAGTATTTGATTGGATAACTAAATCAGATGTACTATTTGATCTTTTCAGCCTAGTCTTAGCCTCATATGCAATAACGGCAGAAGCATTGTCAACATTAGATTATGAATTTCTAAAACTTCAGCTCAGTTTCTCAGTTACAACACAAAGACTTCAGTTCTAGAGCTGAAGTTTCCAATTACAATACAAAAAAATACTTCAGCTTTATAGCTGAAGTTTTGCAGTTACAACACAAAAAATTTGTCAGTTATAAAACAAAAACTTCAGCTGTAGAGTTGAACTTCATGCCCATCTACTAGAATGCTAAAGTTTTGCGTGATTGCCTTTGTTACTTCAGCCTTGTGTGCTGAAGTTATGCTAAAAAGCGGATACACTTGCAATTTTTTTTACAAAGCGGGCACAAATTAAAATGTGACACAAAAAAACGGGTATAGATGCAAATGCCCCTATTATAATATTTATTAGTTTAAATTTTTTTTTATATAGTTAATTTCAGAAACCTCCCTCTAGATTTATCTCTGTCACACAACTCTTTCTTATGACAACAACATCAATAACAAATTTAGTGTAATCTCATAAATGGAATGCGAGGAAGTTAGAGTGAATGAAAACCTTATTATATATATAAGAGCAGAAAAATTATTTTCGATAAATACTTCATTCAAGAAAAATGAGAAACAACCCTTCCTTATGATTTGAGATATTACATTTACCTTCTGTATTTTGTTTTTTTATGACAAAACTAACTCGAATGGTAAAATTTACATAATATTTCAAAATTGTACTTGTGGCGTTAACCGTTAAGTATTATGTTTTGTAACACAATTATGCCTCAAATAGGACCAAGTGCACTCTTCAAATTGATACGAAAATTAGAAATATAACTCCTTTTTCTCTCTTACTTTAACTATAATATTTACTGTAATTGTTAGTTAAATTTTATTGTATCATATTATTTAAATTCGTCATTATATAAGGACAAAAAAACTAATTTATATAATGATCGATTTGGTATCGTCGTATCGTTGCATTATTTTTTCCCTCCCTTCTTATTCTCTCTTGTCATTAAATAATTTTTATCTTTTTACCTTATCTTTTTATATGATAATTTTATCTCTTGCCCTATTTTTTCTTTATAATATCGTATATTATTTTTAATATAGTTGGTACGTCATGAAACAAAAGGCAAGCGATACAATCTATCCAAACTTTGTATATTTTTTTTTTAAATAGTACAATGCAATATACAATCAAAGCTCTCTATAACAAATCCCTATATAATAATACTTACTATAAAAGCCAAGCTTTTTTTGGAATTAATTTTTATGTTATGTTATAGTATATGTTCTTTACAATAACACTTCGTTATAGAATCTAAAAATATCCGGAACAAATGAGGATGTTATAGACATATTTGACAGTAATATTATACAATATGATACATCATGAATAATATGCAACAACCATCAAATTAAGCGGTTAATTTGTCCTTCACAAAGACTTTTCTTCGAGTCTTTTAAATAGAATACATATTTGTAATATTGATTTGATCCGAGCTCTTGAAATTGGAATAAATTTGATAGTGGATTGTGAAATATTGATCTTCTTAATCTAATGAATGGAGAATCCACTTTAAAATCGCCTGCCATATACTAGCCCCTCGAGTATATGCTTTGACAGAAATCACACAAAAGTAGATTAAAAATTACTAGTAAAATGCTTGCCCGTAACCCGGCGTATAAAGTACATTCAAAGTCCAAGAATTGACAACTTACCCCTTCAGTGCATATATCTCATTTTCAGTCCAATAAACTAAAACATGATCAACAAGTAAAAGTATATCAACTAAATAATCACGTTATTTTTTAATTCCCGTATTATAATATTGTACCAACATTATAATCCAACATAAATTGTTTACAAACTAAGGGATCATTTCAGAGATCTTGATCTTCCTTTAGGCTACGACTTCGTAACACTAACCTCTCTTATAATTTCTAATATATGTTTATCTCCTCTATTTCCATTTCCATGCAGCAATATTTTAAAAGTATTTATCACTACTAGAATTTTGCATATACTTTCTTGTTTTAATTTGTGTTTGATTGAGCACGAAATTTAAAAAATAAAAATAGATAAATTTTTGGAATTTATAATCCTAAACCTCTCATGAGATTTATGTGGCTACTCATCAAAAACATGACTTTAAAGGTAAAATATGGAATTTAAATTAAATTATTTGCAGATATATAAATGTGGCACTATTGTTACAACGAATTAAAAAGGGAGAAATATCACATGAAATAGAACACATGGAGTAACAAGAAATATTTCATTCAAGATCCACAATTCCGACGCAAATTTGTATTTAGTCGGATTCCAATAGAAGTACCGAACAACGGATCGGATGGAAAACACACACAAAAGAAAAGCTATAAATTTAATCAATGGTCAATTTCTGGAAGTATATATGTTCAGACTTCCCCAGTAACATTCCTTTGTTGAATTTCTTTGGATTCCGATGAAGTTGTAAAAACAGAAGATTCTGGTTCCTTAATCCAACCCCAAATTGCTCTAAACATACTTTCAAATCACATAAAGTAAAGACCGTTAAAAAAGCTGTTAGAATTATGAAAATAACAACAAATAACAACCCTAAAACTATGTTTATTTTATCAATAATTTCCAAATTGCCCGATTTTAAATGTGAAAAAATCTTAACCAAAAACTTGATTAATAAACCTGTAATTGCTCCAGAAAGTAACGTAAGTATGGCTCTGCATATGAACTTGAACGCAAGATTAAAGGGCTTGGCTTGTTCTCTTCTTTTTCTTTATTCTCCATCTTCATTTGTTAGAATGTACGAGTACAGAAGAATATTAAAAGAAAAAGAAGAGAAAATGTATAATTGGTAAATAATTGTTACCATAACGGTAAAGCAATTTCACGGAAAGTAATAATTTTTTAAAAGGTAAGTTCATAATTAAGTTCTCAAGAAAACTATTAATTGGCGACTCTCTTAATTACTAGAAAGATCGCAGGGGTTTTATGGTTGATTTATCCTAAAGAATTCTATTTACTTAATAGACAAATTTGAATAAAATTACTCCTTCTAGTACCGTCTAATATGTACTATGTTATTTTATACATTGACTAATAATATTGAATGAATATATCAAGCCATCATTATTTCATTAAATAAAACTATTTTTTTCTAATTAGGGAAGCAGTAACCGTATAATAATAGTGAGAGAAATACCACGTTAATCACTATTATGACTTCTGTTTCGACCATTTAATTTGAATTAGTCCTTGTCGACATTACTAAGCTAGATATTTTATATCAAAAAAATCTAAACTAAAAGGAAACAGGGAAAACAAATTAATACTTTGATAGGATGCATTAGATAAATAATGCATGCATTAGTTTTTTTTTGTTATATATATATATATATATATATATATATATATATATATATATATATATATATATATATATATATATATATATATATATATATATATATATATATATATATATAACCAAAAGTTAAAACAAGTGCATTATTTTCAGGGAGATGTGAGGTAACCCTTTAGCTGTAATCAAAAGTATTAATGTTACAATCCAAATTTTTTCTAGAAAAAATAGTTCCTAAGATGTCTATCCAAAAAGGTTCATTTGCAAACACCAGAAGAACTGTCACAGTTCGTGTTCTACCAAAAAAATCTTAAGCATAATACTAGTTACGGATGGACTCTCATCACCTCGTGTGTACGTAGCGCTCACAAATAAAAACACATATCCAATTAATTCACATATGAAGACAATTCCCTCTTTCAAGGTTAGAAAGGAGACTCACCTCGCTACGAAGCCTATACCCCAGTTCAAGAACGCGCCCAAACCTCCAAATCGGAGCAGAACGGTCCAAAAACTATTCAAATAGAGTAAGAACTAGTCAATACATGCTCAAAAGTTCATATTCTAATTCTTAAACTACTTCTCAACCCTAAATGCAAGGTTCCTAAAATTCATCCCCGGGCCCACGTGCCCGGATTTCAAAATTTTTGAAGAAAGTTATTACCCATAACCTAACGATCAAGAATATATGATTTCTACTAAATTCAATAATAAATTTCGTGGATAAATCTCATTTTTTGTCAAAACCCTAGGTTCTCGCCTAAACCCTTGATTTCCCTAATTTTTACATGTTAATCTACACATAATCTACGTATTTAACACTTGTTGTGTAGAAATTACTTATCTCAAAGTGCTAGGTGAAAACCCTCTTCCACGAGCTCTAAAAATCGCCTAAGAGAATGAAGTGAAATGAAATAGTGGCCTAAATCCCGCATTAAAAAAGCTGGACACGGCCCTTTGATATTGCATTTTCAACACGAGGTTCGCAAATGCGACAAAAGCCTTGCAAATGAAAAGCTTGAGCTCAGTTGTTGGGATCGCAAATGCAACCAAAAAGTTGCAAATGCGACGTCTGCTGGGATCGCAAATGCGGCCAAAACATTTGCGACTACAATTGCAAATGCGACGCCTAGGGTCGAGCTTCATCGCAAATACGAAGCCTCCATCGCAAATGCGAGGTTCGCATTTGCGAATAATTTCTCGCCTTTGCGAGACCTGCAACTGGTTCCAAGAACACCAGAAAATCTAGTGTTCTTCCAACTCCTCCACACATCCGAAATGCACCCGAGGCCACGAGACCCCATCTAATCATACAACTCAATCCTGTAACATAATACGGACATGCTCGAAGCCTAAAATCACGACGAACAACGTTAAAACCATAAATCGCACTCCAATTCAAGCTTAATGACTTTTATAATTTCTAAGTTCTGTTTTCGATGCTTAAACCTATCAAATCACATCCGATTGACCTTAAATTCTGCACACATGTCATATTTGATATTAAGGACCTACTCCAATTTTCGAAATCGGATTCCGACCCCGATATCAAAAAGTCCACTTTCGGTCAAACTCCTCAAGAACCTTCAAATTTTTATCTTTAGCCAAATGACTCCAAAATGACCTACGGACCTCTGAATTTACTTCCGATCGCTCTACCAATATCAGAATCACCACATAGAGCTATCCCCAGACTTGAAATCTCAAGGGGCATTAATAACACTGAAAGGCACTTTAACCAAAATTTATGGAATCCTTCCAAAAATGGTAACTTCGACAATAGGTGCCGAAATGTTCTCGGGTCTACCAAAACTTGATCTGGACATACTCCCAAGTCCGAAATTATCATACAAACCTGCCGGAACCTTCAAATTTTGATTTCGAGGTCGTTTACTCAATAATACAATATTCGTAAATTCTTTCAACTTAAAGCTTGCGAAATGAGAATTCTCTCTCCAAATACTTCGAACTTCCTGGAATTCAATTCCGACCATACGTACAAGTCATAATACTTGAAAGAAAGCTGCTCGTGACATCATATTGTTGAACGACACGCTAGAGCCCAAAATGACCGGTCAGGTATTACACCTATTTGGATCCAACTAAATGACATAAATCTCTAATTAAAATTAAACTCCTCCTTTTTGCCAGAACCCCTCCCGTATTTTTGTTCTTGCTGGAGTAGTATGTGGTTATTATATTTTTGTAGATATAAAAAATTGTTAAAGACTTAACAACTGAAGTACATCATCAATCACCACTTTTATTTACTAGAAATGTTTTTGTTTAGTAGTTATATATGAACCTTTTTCTCCCGAGACTAGTAATTAGTTCTTCCTCCGTTCAATTTATATGATATCTTTTGCTTTTAAACTTGTTTATTTTGATCGTGCAGTTGAATATAAAATCTTTAAGTTGTTCGAAAAAGATTTGCATTTATTTAAATTTTCAAAGTAAAATTTGCATATTTACGTTAGAAAAAATACTATAATCCACAATGATTCATAATTTAAAATATTTAAAAGGCATATGAGAAAATTGCGATCAAAGCGTTTGATTCTCAAAATCGGAAACATAAATCCGGACGGAGGAAGTAGCATAAACGTATGTATATCTCATTTCAAGCAACGACAGACCTGGCTTGGGACACTTTCACTATTAGAAATTTAGTCAAAATCGTCTACTGTCAACCGACTGAAGTTGGTCAATTTTTGAAAATATTTCATAAATTTTTTTTTTCACAAAAGCGACCAAATTTGGTCGTTTTCTTTGGCGTCAAAATGTGGAAAATTAGTTTTGCCCCCCAGGAACTTTTTTTTAATAAATTGACCAATTTTGGTGGGTTTTCCATTTAAAATAAATAACTATTTAAAACATCCATCGAAATTGATCAGTTATTTCGATCGATCACTTTTAGAAACCGACCAATGTCGGTAAGTAATTTTATTCTTATTTTTACAAAATTGACCGAAATCAATCGGTTATTTTGCGCACAAAAATGTGATTAAGAAGTATAAATAAAATAAAAGAAAGTCTTAAACTAAAAGGCACAATTTTCTAGTGGTAGGATAACAGTATAGAACCATGTTCGATTCTCAAATGGTGTGTTTTTAATTATATAATTTAAAAATTCGTATATTTTGGTCATTCATTTTCTTTTGGGTGGAGTGTGGAATTTAATTGATGGGCCGAAATCGATCGGTTGTGACCGGTCGTCAATTGGCTCTACTGACCTAATAATTTTTGATTTTTCGATCAATTTTTGTCAATTACCCATTTCGATGTTTCTAGAAGGTTTCGGCACAAATTGGCGAAAATTGGAAATTTGTAAGTTTGAAAAGTTCAAAAGTTTGATCATGAGTTGACTTTGTAGATATCATAATCAGATTGTTGTTCTAGGAGTTGGAATAGCTTCTTTATATCGTTTGGGACTTGTGTGCAATTCATAATTTGAGGTCAATTGGACGTGATTTGATAAGTTTCGACATTAGTTGTGGAAGTTTGAAGTTTCAAAGTTTATTAAGTTTCAATTGAGGTAAGATTCGTCGTTTCGATATTCGGTTATGTCAGTCGATTTTGATCAAATTTCTAATAGCGTTCCCTAAATTACCTATTTTCTTCCAACTAAATTATACATAAATCTCTAATAAAAATTAAACTCCTTTTTTTCCAGAACCCCAAGTTACACCCCATGTTTTCGTACTTAAAAGTACGTTGTAAGTCAATTGATATAAGCTTAAAAATTAAATTATCTTTGAAAAAAATAATAAAGTAAGTTAATCATGTTATCATGGAAGTTAATGATAATTAAGATCATGAATAACAAGTACTAAGATGTTTAGAAGTCTTAGAAACTAAACGAATTGAAGAAGATAAGTTTTGTCGAAAGTGGATAAGCTTGGTGTTACACCTTGTGTGTTCTAAGGTGGCGTATAATGAATATGAGACATGTTACTCGCGATTGAACGAGTTTAAAGTAATAATATGACTATATATGATGTATAAACATAAAATATAAAGTTTGTTAAATTTTGGATTTAACTTACGAAAAAATTGAGTTAAGATTTGCCTGGTAACGAGCCGTTTTGAGAAATTAAATTCGTATGATTAATGATGTATTTTGGGAAATATATCATAGAAAAATGAAGGTATTGGAATCTAGTTTTCAACGGTCCAACTCGTTTATTCATACAACATCAGGGTCGAGAAATATGATTTTTAAAGTAAGGGTCACCAAGTCACGTTGCCACACTTCGGAGAAATTGGTAGGTTTGTAGGCCAAGTTGCAATGTATTTTTCTCCCAGTATATTTAGAGTTACATGGATATCTTTATATGGAATTAAATCTCTATATATCTAGTTTCTAACGCGATAAACTGTTTGTCAATACGATATCAGAATAGAGAGATACAAGTGTCTGAAGTGGTACTGCTCAAGCTGCCAAGCATGCAGCTAACCCACCTGCTTGGAGAATTGAGGCGGTGGGCTTATAAGTTATTTTAATTAATTATATTTCGTCAATATCCAGAGATCAATTACTGAAAAACACTCTCAAACTCTCAAAAAATTTATCCAAGGTTCCAAGAACTAAACTAAAGAGAAATCAACTTGAATCCTCATCAAAGGTGTTAAAGACTACAAGAGAATACTTCTACGAAGTTATGGTGCGATTGAGGGCTATTGTGAGCTAAGCTGGGATGGGGTTTCGAGTTGTAGCTTCTGTCCAAGGTATGTATCATATATTCTTAATTATTCCTAAGGTTAATCTTGTGTTTGTTGTGTTGTTTGAGTGAAAAACTATAAGATGCACTTGAAGGAACATGGGATAAGGTTGTCTTTTTGGTTGGACTGTTTTGTGGTTAAAAATATGTTTTGTGGTGGCTGAAAATTATGAGAAATAATTTGATAATATTTTGCCTTCTATTTTTAAGCTTTCCCAGGTGTTAATTAAGTTTATTGAAGAAGAAAAGATGAAAAATAAGTTATCGACGATAAAAATTAAGGTGTTAAACGTATGGGGCTTCTTTGGAAGGCAGTTTGTGGAGGTTATAAACTAGAAATAATATGGTACATATAAGTATGATGCTCTAATGGTTATAAACTAATTTATGGAATAAGAGTTGGATTTAATTTATATCTAGTTATGAGTAAAAGACATGAGCTTGCGCTCAATATGATTGTTAAGATAATCGGAGAAACTCATATTGGATTATATTGTTGTTGCTACTATATTGTTGGTTATAGTTGTTATTGTTAGGTTGTTGATGACTCTTAGCGGTCTTTGAGATGTATTAAAAATAGGGGAGTTGTTGTCCAATTTTCCTTAAGTCATGCGACTAGCCAAATACGATGGTACAACATTATATGTTAATGGCAATATCATTTCATTTGTTATAGATGCAAGAAGTTGTGTTGATATTGGTTGAGTAATAAGGAAGAGATCATACAGGTATGTTAAGGTTATCCCTTCTTTCTTTTGGCATGATCTATACTACACAAACAAAACGGCCTAACGTTCATAAATGACTCTATTCATAGAAATGTTAGAGATGCTTATGTTCTTGATTTTCCAATGCTTATGTTCTTGATTTTTCATGTGTCATATTATTCTATCGTCTATTCATGGGTTTGAAAAATACGTAAGTTGAAAAAGTTTACTTTGTGATATTACTCAAAGTCATAATGGTCTTATAACGTACCGAGAGATTTTATTACTATATTTCATATAAATTTCATACATTCATACATGCACATTGACCAATGGCCAGATGACATTATATACACGTATATATATGGGATATGGGAAAGGTTATAGTGTTATATACGCATCACCACCTGATCAACTGGTATATGTTGATGATTTTGCCCGCAGTAGCTGAGATAATATGATGGGATTCCCCCATGGGTTTGATGATGTTATGAACACATGTACCTATGCACGACATGACATTCATATGTGTATGCATGAAATTATAAGTATTTCATGATTTACAGAGTTATCCAGACTTACAGGTTGAGTCATTTACTCCATATTTCATCAATATCTTTTATGTACTTATTTATGTTCTTTACATACTTAGTATATTATTTGTACTGACGTCCCTTCTGCTTGGAGACGCTATGTTTCATGCCCCCGGGTTTTGATAATTGGGTCAAGAGTCCTCCAAGTAGGCTATAGATCAGTGGAAGATGTCGGTGCGTTCCATTTGCTCCGGAGTTGCTTGTTTGGTCAGCATGATTTAGACGCGTATTGTTTGGTATGGCGGGACCCTGTCCCCATTTTTATAATAAGTATGTACTCTTAGAGGGTACTCTTAGAGGCTTGTAGACATATGTCATGTATACGGGTACTCGTATGGCCTTGTCCGCCTATGTTTCGAGTATATAAAGGAATCATGTCGGCCTTGTAGGCTAAGGCTGTAAAGTGGCCCGGTTCTGGGCCTATTTGTGCATGACGGGCCGGGTCTCACGGTCCCGATTCTGGCATGCCAGGTCTGGCGGTTCTGGAGGTTCCGGGTCTGGCGGTTCTCCAGGTTGGGACCGACCCGTGAGGGGTCTAAGCACCATGCGGTCCTGGGCCTGGCGGGTCTTACTATTTTTTTTTAAGTCAATATCTTGTATAGTAGTCATTAGTATAGTGTAGAATATATTTTATATGGTGTACTAAGTTATTAGTATAGTATATATTGTGTTGTAGTAATTAGTATATATTGTATATTATGTATATATTATTTGTAGTAATTAGTATATATTGTATGTTATGTATATATGGATATATGTTATGTATATAATGTGTTGTATTAAATTAGTAATTAGTATATATTGTATGTTATGTATAATATTGTGTTGTAGTAATTAGTATATATTGTATATTATGTATATTGTGTGTTGTAGTAAGTAGTAAATGTATATAAATGAATGTTGTAATTAGTATATTGTGTTGTATGTTATATATTGTATGTTATATAAATATACAAGGATTGATATCGAAGTAAAGACAAAGAAATATTGAGAAAAAAGATATTCAAGGATATGATAAATAGCATATTTATTGACCAAAATGGCATATCTTTCTTAGTCTTCCTTCCCCCAATGAAATGAGCACAGCAAGGTACTAATACCACCATTAAAAGGAAAAAAAAACTAAAAGAAAACGTGCCAATGTACAAGTTACATCATAATTTATGTTGTATTTCTAATAAATCTCATAAATCCGTCAAGGTTGGGAGGAGATTGTGTTGGCGGTGGTGGAAATGAAGCTTGTTCATCACCACTTCCGGGTGAAGTCGCTTCCTCAGCAAGTTCTGCTATCATTTCTTCATATGCCTCATCTATTTCCGGTTGTGATTCTGCTATGCCAAAGTTCCTTCTTTCTGCGCGGATCCAATCTCTAAAAAGCACTGATTTTTCCAAGCTCTCCCGCATCGACACTCTGTGATCACCGATTTGTAGTCTTGCTTGACTGAAAGCGCTCTCCGATGCAACAGTTGACGCTTGAATTGACAGAACAACCCGAGCCATCCTTGCAAGAACGGGAAAATGCTTTTCCCTTGACTTCCACCATTAAGGTCAAAAGAGCCGTCTAGATTCTCCTTTTCTAGTCCGCGTACAAGTAAACTTGAAGCTCATTTAGATGGGAAATTTCATCAAAATTATCACCTTGAGAACCCCTAAACTCTGTCCTCAATTTAAGAGCTGTTAAGCCAGCAACTCTTTTAGACGATTGTGGTGTAGACGAAGTAGGGGTTGGAATATTTGTCCTAGCATGCTCTAACGCCTGTTTATAAGCATTATAAACAGTTTGAGCATTAATTTTAATTGATGCTTTTGCATCAGCTGGTGTAGAAATTTCGTCTTCTGAAAGATCTAAAGCTCTATAAATATTAGAATACCAAAAGTGAGGACCTCCTAATTTTATTGTTGGATTTAACATAGTAGCTACACCAAAAACATGAGGGATTGGAAAAAAATATTTTTTAAACTTTTGTTTCATTTCATTTATTGCAAGTTCATAAATATCCCCACCCTCGCTAAAATCAACAAACAAATCAGCTAGTGCGGCAATATAAACTAAACAGTTAGAAATAGTCAGATTATATTGTCCATAAAAAGAATTTGTAGCCACTTGAAAATGTTCTAAAAAATCTAAAAGAATTTTAACATTAGTCCAATCTTGGGTAGTTAGCATTTCATCATCATCCTCACCACCTACCCGAGAATTAAGCGTTGCATTTATTGGGTTTCTATATTCATACGCTACTACTAATCTTTCGTACATGTAATTCCATCTAGTCGGGCAAGGTTTAGGAACCTTTCTTTCTCTAAGGCCATATTCGTCACATTTTTTAAAATATTCTCTAAGTCTAGTTCTACGGTTTGAATAAAATAGCCAATTAAGAGTCATTCTCACCTTTTCAATTTCTATGTTTAATATTCGCATACCATCACCAACAATTAAATGATAAATATGACAAATACATCTAACATGGAAAATATTACTAAATGCAGGATTAAGGGTTTGTGTTAGCATGCCTATTGCACTAGTGTTGCTAGAAGCATTATCCATAGAAATTGCCATTATTTTATCACTAAAGCAAAAATATCTACATATACCTGAAACAGTGTTAGCTATAAACCTACCCGTGTGCCGTGAATTAATTATTCTATATGCAATTATGCGCTTTTGCATTGTCCAGTCTTCATCTATCCAATGACTTGTTACAATTAGATAATCACAGTCAATTCCACTTCTACCAATATCAGTTGTAATAGAAATACGATTAGGTATATGATTAAATAAATAGCGCAAATATTGTTCATATTCATGCTTGAATTTATAAATATCGGCCTTAACTGTTGCGCGAGGCCAACCTTTATAAGTAGGATTAAAGACTCTTCTAATATAATGAATCCAATTAGGAATAGAAGCAAAAGTATAAGGCAAGCACATAACAGTAATCATTTTCGCTAATTCTTCACGATCCTTATTTGGACCGTAAAATAAAATACCTCCGGTGACAGTATTTATTCCTGGTTGAACTAGATTTGAACCAGTACTTGGGTTAACTTGAGAATCTACAATTGACCCCTCTCTTGTTGCGCTTTCATTTGCAAAAATCTAGCTTTATTTTAAGGTGTAATTTTATATGCTTAGTCAAACTACCCGTGCCGCTACGATCTCCAGTATACCTATGAACAAGTAATTTCCCACAAGTTTTACACTTAGCCTTATTTTGTTCTCTTAGTTGAGTAAAAAAATGCCAAACTAATGATGTTTCTGTACGTTTAGGAGGTTGTCTACTAAAAGTGGGAGTTTGTACATGTGGGTGTGCCGGTTCATTACCTAAGTTATGAGCAGGACTAGTAGGTGTATCATCTAAATCTGGTGCTTGGGTTTCATCATCATCCTCATTTTCCTCTAAGATAGATTCATTAGGATAAAGAGCATTCATAAGATCATCATCTAATCTATCACCTACTGCAACATCATGTAGAAATTTACTATCGGTAAATTGAAAACAAGGGTGATCACTATCAAGGATTACGAAGGGTGGATTAGGACATCTAGGTTGGCTACTACTTTCAACTTGCTTATCTTTTTAGGTCGGGGAGCCGGGGGAAGGGTAGTATTTTGGCCACTACTTCCACTGGTTTTACCTTTTCCTTTACCGAATATTTTTTTCAACGAAAATGCCATACTAATTAGAATTATGCAAACTAAAAACACAAAAATATACTATTAGCACGTAAGAGTTGAAACGAGTTTACCGGATTGGCGAACAACTTCTTGAAAATTGAAAATCGTTGAACTTGAATACTTGAAATCTTCAATTCAACAACTTCACAATTTTTCACGAATTTTCAACAATAAATTAAGCACTTGTACTAGAAAGATTGAAAGAGAGCTTGAGAGAGATTGAGAGGTATTGATGAATTGGTGAATAAAAATGCAAGAATGAGGGGGTATTTATAGTTGAGAAATGAGAAAAGTGTAATTATATAAAGTTTGGGGGTCAAATGGCTATTTTTCAAACTTCCAATCGGCTACTTTTTGCAAAGAGCCGTTACTGAAATTTTAATTTTTTTTTTTTAAAAAAAATAACCGTTGGACCCGCCAGAACCGAACCGGTCCAGAACCGCCAGCCGGTCCCGGGTCTGGCGGTTCCGTGTCTGGCGGTTCCGGAGAAGGAATCGGCCCGTCACGGGTCTTTAGAACCGGTAGAACCGGAACTGCCGGAACCGGCCCATCAGAACCGGTAGGGACACGGTCTCGTTCCGGTTCCGGTTAGGAACCGGGACACAATATAGGGCTATTATAGGCCCGTACTTCATATGTATAAGTTTGTATTCCCTCGTGCTTTACTGCGATTCATTTACCTATAATAGAATAATTAGGGTACGTTATGATAGTACTCGGTTGAGCAAGATACGGGGTGCCCGTCGCGACCCATCAGTTTGGGTCGTGACACCCCTCCTCTCCCCTCCTTTTTTTGTTCTTGCTGGAGTAGTATGTAGTTATAATTTTTTTTTATAGATATAGAAAAATTGTCAAAGACTTAACAATTGAAGTACATCATTAATCACCACCTTTATGTACTAGAAATGTTTTGTTTTGTAGTTATATATGAACCTTTTTCTCATGAGACCATTAATAAGTTCTCCCTCTGTTTAATTTGTGTGATATACTTTTTGCTTTTCGAAATTCAAAATTGTTGATTTTGATCGTGCAGAGATGAATATAAAATCTTTAAGTTTTTTCGAAGTAAAATTTATATATTTTAAAATTTTTCAAAACAAAATTTACATATTTAGAAACTACGTAAAAAAAATACTATAATTCAAAATATTTAAAAGACATGAAAAAATTGCGATCAAAGCGCTTTGGTTCTCGAAACCGGAAACATAAATCCGTACGAAGGAAGTAACATATACGTATGTATCACTCATTTCAAGCACTCAAGGACAATATACTAAGGCCGAGTACAATAGCATTATTTGTGTCTTGCCATTTCAGATGTTAATAGGTTTACATTCACACATCCACACAACTGATAAATTCCGTATGAAGATCTTAAATATCACATATGTTTGTCCTCTACATACTCTATGATAAGAACTTGCCAGGAAGGTACCTTGATATCGAACCTCTTCGCACTTAAGGGGTGCGGTCTAGTGATTAATAAAGTACGTCGAAAATTATTACAGTAAATCTCAGGTTCAAATTTGAGCGGAGTAGAAAGTACTAAGTGATTTATTTTTGTATGTCCAAACCTTAGTTGATAGAGATACTCAATACCTGCATTGGTAGAGATAACAAGCACCTTTGGGAATTAGTCGACGTGTGCGCAAGGTAGCTTAAACAGCTCGATTATCATAAAAGCAAAAGGAAGGTTCCTTTTTTTTTCTAATAGGAAGGTTCCTTGATATGTCACTTATATAAGTTTTCCATACTGCAGTTTATAAATAAGCAACATCTCTAGGCTAGCTGATCAAAGCACAAAATAATAGTAAAAGTAAGAGAAAAAGAAGAAGAGAAAATTAAAGATGAAAATGGAGATTGAGGAAGTGATGAGCAGCTACCAAAAACTGCCACTCCTTTCCATGTATCTTTGTTGGTGAAAGATATTTGGAATTCAGTGCAATTCTATGAAGCTGTATTCGGATTCTGTCTTGTCAAACGCCCTTCTTCTTTCAATTTCCATGGAGCCTGGTTAGCCCTCCTTTCCCCATCTTTCTTTCCCTTTTCTCAAGTCTAAATGATGCTCATGCATTTTGTTCGCAAACGAAGTCAAGATTTGAAACTTATGTTTTCTGACCTTGTCATTGCATCATAGCTCGTTTAGTTATTGAGATTGTATTTAAATATATCTTTGTGTGTATAAGGGACACTTCGGTGCACTAAGCTCCCGTTATACGGAGTTCAGGAAAAGGTTGGACCACAAGGGTCTATAGTATGCAGTCTTATCCTGCGTTTCTAGAAGAGACTATTTCCATAGCGTGAACTCGTGACCTCCTAATCATATGACAACAACTTCACCAGTGACCTCCTGTATATGTGTGTGTGTGTATATATATATATATATAATAAATTTCTTATTACAAAAATATGATCTAACCAAATGTTATTGGGTTCGTCCAAACTCATATATATCGTAGCTCAACCCCTTATTATGTTCCATCACATGATAAATTTACCTGCTTATATTATATGTTCTAAAAAGAATAACATGTACCTTTTAATGTTTGAAAACTCTTTAAATTTAATTTCTTATTTTACTTTTAATGACGTGATCTTTAAAGAAATAATATGAACTGTTCACGATCAAAAGTTTCACGAATATTTATATGCAGAATACTTTTTGTTAAACTTTGTACTCAATAAATCACCTAATAATTATAGCTTAGTAACCTATGCGCGCATGGTTCATCTTTAATTTTAAAGTGCTTAATAATTTGATAAAAGATTACCTTCAAAATATTGAAGGCTTTACAATTATGGCATTGGGATTCACTTGCTTGAGAATAAAGCCATGGATGACTTGGATGTCAACAATGAACCATGCCCTATTAATCCAAAGGATAATCACATTTCCTTCCAGGTAAATTAAACCACTGGTAATAAATTTGAGTTTTATGTATTTTCTTGTTATTTTTGTTATTCATCTCACATTTTGTCATGAAATTTAAGTTTTTGGCATTCAAACGGAGTAAGAAATACTTATACAATCAGATACCTAGAAAATAATGTAGCTCAGTTACTATAATTAATAAATATTCATTAGTAAAATACTCTTCATGCTCCAATTTATGTAGCACTATTATTTACTATCTGGAGTTAGAGAGATTTTTCTAATTTGACCATGGGTTTAAAAGTAGTTTTTAAATACTTTGAAATATTAATTATTACTATGACTTATTAGTAATTTTTGCGCAATAGTTCCTCTCTCTATATATATATATATATATTAAAAAGATATAGAAAATATATGTTTGAGGTCTCACCCAAAAAACTAAATTGTTTGACCCTCGTACAGTGGTGGAGTCGCCTTATCCAAAGGAATTGTCATATGCGCTGCCCATATCCTGAGCCTGCTTAGAAGGGACTCAATAACGGAGATCTTCTTTGACACGCGGACCTAGTTTCCACCAACCCAGAGTTGAAGGAGATGGGAATGAGATATGTTACTGCAGTGGTAGAAGATGAAGGAATCAAAGTAGATCAAGTATTTTTCCATGATCCAGATGGCTATATGATTGAAATTTGCAACTGTGAAAACCTTCCAATGCTGCCTATTTCTTCAAATTGCCAACTTAAGTCCCAATTTATTGGCACTTATAAGATAATGCCAATGGCTGTCCCAAATTATAGTTGTGGTTTTATGGAGACTCTTATGATGGAGAAATTAAGCATGGACATGCTCAACTTTTCCTTCTGATTAAAACAATCTTTGAAATCTTTGATAGTCTGGAAAGGATATGCGAATCAAGCGATCCTTGTTACTTGTGTTTAAATACCTAATCAGGGTGTCTTGAATCTTTGAATCTTTCAAAAGTTTGTCATTATTGTTTACATAAGTTTGCTTATTTTTACATTGCAAAAATATGATGTATTTGTATTTTCAAACTCTATAGTTTGGTTATGTGCAACTATTATTTTTAATGAATAAATTATAAGAAAGTTGTTTTAGTATATTTTCTGTTTTCTTGAGTGTTGATATTATATATTTTAACTTGATGCTTTGATTTTTCAAATTTTCTTGGAAGCTCTTAGATGTATTTTATTGATATTTATGAATTTTCCTAATATAATAGGTCAAAGAAACAAAAAAAAGACAGGATAATACATAAAATCTGTTATAAATAGAATCTTATTTAAGGTGAATGTCTATATTTAGAGAGATTCTAGAGTTTTACTTTGAGGCTAAGTCTTTTCTATGCCTATAAATAGAGGGGTCTTACCCCATTGTAAATCATCCCTAAGTATCAATAAGAATACTCCTCTCTCTACTTTTCTCTCTATTGTTCTTGTTCTTGTATTATTGTTCTTGTTCTTATATTATTTCATAACACGTTATCAGCACGAGACTCTACCGTCTCAAGAATCGATTCTCGAGAAAAACTAAGGTATTTCTCTCTTCCTAATTTGATTTTCGATCATGTCTGACATTACGAAAAGAAAGTTCGTTGCCCTTGAAATTTCGGGCAAGAACTATATGACATGGGTGTTGGATGCTGAAATCCACTTAGATGCTATGGGTCTTGGAGACGCCATTAAAGACAGAGATAAAGCATCCACCCAAGACTGTGCTAAGGCCTTGATTTTCTTGCGCCATCACCTTGATGAAGGTTTGAAAATTGAATATCTCACAGTCAAAGATCCACTCATCTTGTGGAACGGCTTAAAGGAGAGATATGACAACCTGAAGTTGGTCACTCTGCCACAAGCACGATATGATTGGGCTCATCTGAGGCTCCAAGACTTTAAGTCTGTTTCTGAATATAATTCTGCGATGTTCAGAATTACTTCTAAGTTGAAGCTCTGCGGAGATAATATCTCTGATTATGATATGCTTGAGAAAACGTTTACAACGTTTCATGCCTCCAATATGGTACTGCAACAACAGTACAGAGAGAAAGGCTTCAAAAAGTACTCTGAACTGATTTCTCTCCTACTTGTGGCTGAGCGAAACAATGACCTGCTCATGAGAAATCACGAAAATCGACCCACCGGGTCTACACCATTGCCTGAAGCAGATAAGGTGTATTCTCATTATGCCAATCATGAAAAGGGCCATGGATCTAATCATGGTCGTGGTCGTAATCGGGGTCATAGCCGTGGACGTAGACAAGGAAGAAATCTCCATGATGTCCGTCACCCCCCGAGGAGAGATAACCACCGAAAGCAGAAACGGGATTATGAGGATCCTAAGGCAAATAGTTCAGAAACTATATGTTATCGTTGCGGTGGAAAAGGGCACTGGTCAAAAGCTTGCCGTATACCAAGACATTTGGTTGACCTTTATCAAGCATCTCGAAAGAGTAAAGGCCCTGAAACAAATTTTGTCTCTGACGACAATTTTGACATCACCCACTTGGATGTGGCAGATTTCTTTGAGCAACCCGATGGGAAAATAAACCACCTAATCGGTGATGGATCTGTGATGAAGGATGATGGAATTGTTTGATTTTATTTGTATTAATTAGTGAATAAACTAATAGTCATTAGTATCAGCTCGTATTAGTCAGTTTATGATATACTGTTAGTATTAGTTCTTTAGAATGCTTCAATATGCTTAAATTTCAAAGATTATTTTTATTTTTCAGTAGAGTTAATCGAATAACCTGACAGTTAGTCGATTATCTAATATTTCGCATTAAAACTGCAAAATAATCGATTATATATTTGTTAACAATCGATTATATTAAGACATAATCGATTATGTATGTTTAACAATCGATTATATTAAGACAGTGTGATCTGAAGTTTTTCAAAATAGCAAATAATCGATTATGTATGTTTAACAATCGATTATATTAAGACATAATCGATTATGTGTGTTTAACAATCGATTATATTAAGACAGTGTGATCTGAAGTTTTTCAAAATAGCAAATTATCGATTATGTATGTTTAACAATCGATTATATTAAGACATAATCGATTATGTGTGTTTAACAATCGACTACATTGAGACAAACGGATTGAATTTGTTTATTCTCATGTTCGTGTATTTTCTTTTGTATGTCAAACCATGGGAAAGCAAATATGGATATCTCACAAAGCAAACTTGGATCAAATATTTGTTTAGTTGATTCATGTACTACACATACGATACTCAAAGAAAAGAAATATTTCTCTCAACTAAGTATGTGTAAGGCAGATGTTACTACAATCTCTGGTAGTAGTAAATTGATTGAAGGCTCCGGAAGAGCAACTATAACTCTGCCTAGAGGAACAATGTTTATCATAGAGAATGCGATGTTCTCCTCCAAGTCTAAGAGAAACTTGTTGAGTTTTAAAGATATACGCCGGAATGGCTATCATATTGAGACAATAGATGAGAATAATCTTGAATATCTCATCATTACAAAGAATGTCTCTGGCCAAAAGAGGGTTATTGAGAAATTCCCGTCTTATCTTGTGGCCTGTATTGGACAAAAATTAGTGCAATTGAGGCACATTCAACAGTAAACCAAAAGGTTACTGATTCCAATACTTTTGTACTTTGGCATGATCGATTGGGACACCCTGGATCAATCATGATTAGACGGATTATAGAAAGCTCATATGGGCATCCGTTAAAGAATTTCAAAATTCTTTCAAATAATGAATATCCTTGCACTTCTTGTTATCAAGGAAAGTTGATTATCAGACCATCACCAACAAAGGTTGGGACTGAGTCACCCACGTTTTTGTAACGTATACAAGGGGACATTTGTGGACCTATTCACCCACCCAGTGGGTCCTTTAGGTATTTTATGGTCTTGATAGACGCATCCTGTAGAGGGTCTCATGTGTGCCTGTTGTCATCACGCAACCTTGCGTTTGCGAAACTAATGGCACAAATAATTCGACTACGAGCACAATTTCCTGATAATCCAATCAAGTCTATTAGACTGGATAATGCTGCTGAGTTTTCATCCCAAGCATTTAATGATTATTGCTTATCAATTGGGATAAAAGTGGAACATTCTGTAGCTCATGTTCACACTCAAAACGGTCTTGCAGAATCGTTAATTAAACGCCTGCACTTGATTGCAAGGCCATTACTCATGAAATCGAGGCTGCCCACTTCGGTATGGGGTCACGCCATTTTGCATGCAGCAATGCTAATTCGTCTCAGACCGACGAATTATCACAAATATTCCCCGTTGCAATTGGTTTTGGGTCATGAACCCAATATATCCCATTTAAGAATCTTTGGATGCGCAGTATATGTGCCTATAGCACCGCCATACCGCACCAAAATGGGTCCGCAAAGAAGGTTAGGAATATATGTTGGGTTTGAATCGCCCTCCATTATTCGCTACCTCGAAACATTGACAGGGGATTTGTTCACTGCACGATTTGCAGACTGTCAATTTGATGAGACACTTTTCCCAAAATTAGGGGGAGAAGTTGGTGAAACCAAACAGGAAATTTTGTGGAAAAATGCATCATTATCTCATCTTGATCCACATACCTCTATTTGTGAAAGAGAGGTACAAAAGATTATCCATTTGCAAAGAATAGCAAATCAAATGCCTGACGCATTTACGGACTTGAAAAGGATAACGAAATCCCACATCCCCGCGGAAAATGTTCCAATCCGCATTGATGTCCCTGTTGGACAATCATCTAGTGTCATAACCAATGAGTCGAATGCACGCCTGAAGCGTGGCAGGCCATTAGGTTCTAAAGATCGAAATCCTAGAAAGAGAAAAGAAAATGATAAAAATGACACTACGAAAGAATCTCATGAGGAAATTCATGATTTAACAAATTCTGAGATTCATGAAGAATCCATTGAGCCCGAGACTCTGGAAAATACGGAACTATCCATAAATCCAATCAATATTGAGGCAAATTTTGATCGAGTGGATAGAGTGGTGGATAATGTCTTTGCTTATAATGTCGCATCTAGCATTATGCAAGAATGTGAGGATCTCGAACCTCAATCTGTTGAAGAATGTCGAAAAAGACATGATTGGCCAAAATGTCAAGAAGCAATTCAATCAGAATTGAATTCGCTGGCAAAACGTGAAGTTTTTTGCCCTATAGTTGAAACACCTAATGGTGTTAAGCCTGTTGGCTATAAATGGGTCTTTGTACGCAAGAGAAATGAGAAAAACGAGGTACAAAGATATAAGGCACGCCTTGTTGCGCAAGGTTTTTCTGAAAGGCCTGGTGTTGATTATGAAGAGACATATTCGCCTGTAATGGATGCTATAACCTTTCGTTATCTCATCGGTTTTGCTGTCCTTGAAAAGCTTGACATGCATTTAATGGATGTGCTTACTGCCTATATTTATGGCTCACTTGATAATGAGATATACATGAAAATTCCCGATGGACTCAAAGTGCCAAACGCTCATAATTCAAAGTCTCGGGAAATGTTTTCAATTAAATTGCAAAGATCTTTGTATGGTCTAAAGCAATCAGGACGAATATGGTATAATCGTCTTAGTGAGTATTTGTTAAAAGAAGGCTATATAAATGATGCCATTTTCCCGTGTGTTTTTATAAAGAAAAAAACATCGGAATTTGTTGTACTTGCCGTATATGTCGATGACATAAACCTTATTGGAACCCCCATAGAACTCCAAAAGGCAATTGATTATCTAAAGGATGAATTCGAGATGAAAGATCTCGGAAAGACAAAATTATGTCTTGGTTTGCAAATTGAATATTTGGCAAACGGAATTTTTGTTCATCAATCTACCTATATAGAAAAGGTACTGAAACGGTTTTACATGGATGGAGCATATCCTTTAAGTACACCGATGGTTGTTCGATCACTTGATGTGAATAAAGATCCATTCCGACCGCAAGAAAGGAATGAAGAGCTACTTGGTCCTGAAGTACCATATCTTAGTGCAATTGGCGCACTAATGTATCTTGCAAATACTACAAGGCCTGACATATCCTTTTCAGTTAATGTCTTAGCAAGATTTAGCTCGGCTCCTACAAGGAGACATTGGAATGGGATAAAACATATATTGAGGTACCTAAAGGGGACTACCGATATGGGCTTATTTTATGGAAATAATTGCAGTCCTGATCTTGTTGGTTATGCTGATGCTGGATATTTATCCGACCCACACAAGGCTCGATCTCAAACGGGTTATGTGTTTACCTGTGGAGGCACCGCCATATCTTGGCGATCGACTAAGCAATCAATTGTGGCTACTTCATCTAATCATGCCGAGATAATTGCTATTCATGAAGCAAGTCGGGAGTGTGTGTGGTTGAGGTCTATCATACATCATATTCAAGACAAATGTGGTTTGAAGTGTAATAAACTACCCACGACTTTGTATAAAGACAATGCAGCATGTATAGCTCAATTGAAGGGAGGATTCATAAAAGGAGATAGAACAAAGCATATTTCACCAAAGTTATTTTTCACACATGATCTTCAAAAGAATGGCGATATCAATGTGCAACAGATTCGTTCAAGCGATAATATGGCTGATTTGTTCACAAAATCTCTACCAACGTCAACCTTCAAGAAGCTGGTTCACAAGATCGGAATGCGAAGACTTAAGGATATGAATTGATGTTCTTATCAGGGGGAGTTAATGCGCGTTGCACTCTTTTTCCCTTACAAGGTTTTGTCCCACTGGGTTTTCCTTGCAAGGCTTTTAACGAGGCAACCAATAGGCACATATTCAAACATGTGTACTCTTTTTCCTTTTCTTTAAATTTTTTCCCATTGGGTTTTGTTTTAGTTAAGGTTTTAACGGGGCACATTATTGAATAGACATTCAAGGGGGAGTATTATAAATAGAATCCTATTTAAGGTGAATGTCTACATTTAGAGAGATTCTAGAGTTTTACTTTTAGGCTAAGTCTTTTCTATGCCTATAAATAGAGGGGTCTTACCCCATTGTAAATCATCTCTAAGTATCAATAAGAATACTCCTCTCTCTACTTTTCTCTCTATTGTTCTTGTTCTTGTATTATTGTTCTTGTTCTTATATTATATCTGTAGTTGTTACGATACACCTTATTTTTGAGGGGGTCCTATTATCTCTCTCCCTCTCCCCCTCCACCCCCCCCCCCAAATTTTTTTCACCGTAATTCTTTACACCTTTATTGTTGACGTGAAGCACTGTGTGTGTAAGAACAACTCCTTCAAGCATGACAGAACTTTAAAAAAAGATCTAACCTATACCAAATCACCACATGTCAATTTTAAAGCTACTTTTCAAGAGCTCTTCATACTATTTTATCACCTATTTTCAAGAGCTCCAAATCTATTTTTTGTATCAAAATTCAACAAAAACTCGACTAAAATCCACGCCAATCAAGCTCAAATTTCAGCTACAACTTCATGACAAACATCATCATCATACCCCAGTGATCAATTAGACCGACAACCAAGAATTTTGAAAATCACATTTTTTTAGTTCTTTAAGCTTTTTTAAGGTTCAACAACGGTGTATTTAATTTTTTTTTTCCGAATTTCATCTATAATTATGGATTTAGAATGAATTTAGCACTTGAATCTCAACTTTAAAACTTCAACGATGTCCGAATATGCTCGAGTCCTCTAATAGTTTTTCAAGTGCAAACAAAAATAATTGTCCTTTTCATTTTTCTAAATACAAAATAATATTTCCGTTAAATTCTGAATTAAAAAGAAAAGAAAAAGGAAGAAAATGAAATAGATTTTTAATATATATATACACACATGTGGCAGCGTGTGTATTTCACTGGTTGCCAAATATTTGATTCTCTATGCCACGCCAGCACTTGGTGACATTTATTCAATTTTAAAAATGTTTAGGGGGTAATGGAACCCTCCGCAAAGGTAAAGTGTATCGTAACAATTTTGGTTATGGTTTAGTAAGGATTTTATGCGTTATTCTGGAAAATATTAAGGACACGAAACTGCAACATACCAACAAAAAGTCAGCTATATACAACAATATAAATTAATTAAGAAAAATTAACATAAATAGTCGTTCATCTAACCACTTAAATCAAAAGTAATTGGTGAATATATAATATTTATATAATTCACATGCTATATATATATAATCGTATATAATTAATGTATAATTTATGTATATTGACAATGAAAAGTCAAATAATAAATTCACGGGACTATTTGAGTAAAATCCCATAAATTAAAGTAACCATCAGTAGCCAACTTGTAAACTCTGATGGGATAACATATATATTGATGAATGGATTGCCTTAAGTTGGTGTCCAATTAAACAATATGAAATTGAAGAAGCAAGATTTTGCGATTTAAGATATATCTTTGACTGTAACACATAAGAAATGGTTAGAAATTAAAGCTTTGCATCGTGACTTTTATGTCATTCTTCCACTTTTGAAGAGCACATTATGTAAAATGACCATTTTTGTTCAGTCTCACTTCCCATCATAAAAATTGCACGATGCACTCTATTTAATTGCCCCTTTTAATATATACTTATTTTTTAAAAAATATTTTAATTTGTATTTACTTTTTAAATAATTTCAATATTTTTTTTCCTTCTCCTTTTTCAGCTCACGGGATAATTGCCATAAGTATATTTATCAGATTATTTAAAATAACAACAACGATCTAGTATAATTCCACAAGTGGGATATGTGGAAGGTAATATGTACGCAGACCTTACCCCTATCCCGAGGGGTAGAGAGGCTATTTTCAAAAGACCCTCGGCTCAAGAAAGCAACAAAAGACGATATATTAGTATCATCAATAGAATCATAATAAAACAATAGCAATATAAGAAATACGAAATAGATAGATGGTATAGTAATAACCAACAGCATAAGCCCTACATCAGTAGATGATCAGTAGAATCCTAAGACTAACCCGTAACTGGCTAGTCTCACTCTAGTGTGCTGTAGAAATATTCACAACTTTCCCTAACCTACAACCTTAAACCTCGACCTCCACAATTCCTTATCAAGGACCATGTCCTTAGTAATCCTAAGTCGCGCCATGTGTTTGCCTGATTACCTCTCCCCAATACTTCTTAGGTGGCCCTCTACCTCTCCTCGTACCCACCACAGTCAGTCGCTCACACCTTCTCATCGGTGAATCAATATTCTTATTAAATTATTTAAAAATAAATTATAAATAATTACATAAATTAGTAAACAGTAATTTGTGAATATTTCCACGCACGGAAAGTTTAAGGTCACACTTAGTGATTCTTTTCATGATAATTCTGTTCTTGTCAGGCTTATTGTTTCAAAAATTTAAGTTTAGATATTGTTGGCAATCAGATTATTTTATAGTAGTAATACACTAGGAAAGAATAAGGTGATTATTTATCTAGTATGTTGGAAAGCTTTTTCAAAAACATCAGCTTATATAGTGCTGAAGTTTTTACAAATGCTAAAGTATTTGAAAAAGCTTCATGACAAAACTAATGAATCAAGGACAAAAAAACTTCAGCTTATTTAATGCTAAATTTTTTACAAATGAACTAAATAACTTCAGCACCTTCTGCTGAAGTTCGTATTGTCTTTGCTACTTCAGAACCGTCTACTAGAATGTTAAAGTTTTGCGTGATTGCCTTTGCTACTTCAGCTATGTATGCTAAAGCTACGCAAAAAAAGTGGGTACGTTTGTAATTTTTTTGCAAAGCGGACATAAGTTAAAACATGATCCAAAAAGCGAGTATAGATACAAATGGCCCCTTCTCATCGATTCTTTATTAAGCTCAATTGTAATTAAGTGATGAAATATTCATTTTTTATTATGAACTGTCAACGAGAGGCTAGAGGTTTGGAGACAGGCCCTTGAGTCTAAAGGTTTCAGGTTGAGCAGGACGAAGACGAAATATCTCGAGTGCAAATTTGGGCACGAGCCGACAGACGTGGGAGTGGAAGTAAGGCTTGACTCCCAAGTCATCCCTCAGAGGGTAGTTTCAAGTACCTTGGGTCAATTATTCAGGGGACCGGGGAGATCGACGAGGATGTCACACACCGTATATGGTTGGGGTGGATGAAGTGGATGTTAGCAACGGGAGTCCTATGTGAAAAGAAAATACCGCCGTTACTAAAAGGTAAGTTTATATAGCAGTGGTTAGACCGGCCATGTTTTATGGGACTGAGTGTTGGCCAGTTAAGAACTCACACATCCAGAAAATGCAAGTAGCAGAGATGAGGATGTTGAGGTGGATGTGTAGGCATACACAGATGGATAAGATTAGGAATGAAGTTATTCGAGAGAGGGTGGACGTGACGTCCATGGAGGACAAGATGCGTGAAGCAAGACTCAGATGGTTCGGGCACATTCAGAGGAGGAGTGCTGATGCACCGGTGAGAAGTTGTGAGCAACTGGCGGTGGTCGGCATGATGAAAGGTAGAGGGAAACCTAAAAAGTATTTGGGAGAGGTGATCAGGCAAGACATGATGCGACTTAGAATTACTGAGGACATGGCCCTTGATAGGGGATTGTGGAGGTCGAGCATTAAGGTTATAGGCTAGGGGGAAGTTGGAAATATTTCTCAGCGCGCTAGAGTCAGACTAGACAGTTAGGAGTTAGGCTTAGGATGCTACTGATCCGCTGCTGATGCATGGCTTTAATTTCTAGATATTAGTGTACTTTCCTCTTTCTCGTATTTTCTATATTCCTTATATTGTTGTTATTTTGTTATTTTATGTTATGTTGTGTATTTTATGGTATTTATTATAAGTTTATTGCCAGTACTAATATATCGTCACTTGTTTCTGTCACTTGTTCCCTTCCTGAGCCGAGGGTCTCCTGGAAACAACCTCTCTGCCCCTCGGAGTAGAGGTAAGGTCGTACATATTGCCCTCCTAGGATCTCGCTTGTGGGAATATATTAGGTTGTTGTTGTATTATCAACTGTCAAACCATGTAATTACCAATTATCTCAACTTGGTAATATAGTCAAGCCTCTATATAACAATATCCTTATATAACAATACTTTATTATAAAAGCCAAGCTTTTTCCGGTACCAAATTTTATGTTATGCTATAATATATGTTCTAACTTTCAAAAATATTCCGAACAAATAAGGCTGTTATAGAGAAGTTTGACTGTATATTAAAACTACACATGTAACTTTTTCGCAAAACATTATGAGTATGGTAGGGCTAGTCAGTTTCGGACTGATCATCCAAAAATAGCTAGCATTTGAAAAATCATTGATAATAACTATTATTTTGCTGCAACAGAGACCAATCCAACATAATATAGTGAAAATTGATAAACCTTTATATGAACTTCCAGCATCTTTATTCGATACAACCAATATTTTGATCGTCTGCAATTAATACTTTATGGGCAGTGATTAATAAAAAAAATTTAACAGTTTAAAATTCCAAAATTAATGAAATTGTTATGAAATAATATAAAAGACAAGAACAATATAGAGAGAATAGGGAGAGGAGTATTCTTATTGATACTTGGGATGGATTACAATGGAATAGAAGCCCTATATTTATAGGGAGGTGGTGACTTAGCCACCAAGTAGTAAACCCTAGAATCTCTCTAAATATAGACATTCACCTTAAATAGAGTTCTATTTATAACACTCCCCCTTGAATGTCTATTCAACAATGTGCCTCGTTAAAACCTTAAAACCAAAACCCAATGAGAAAAAATTAAAGAGAAGGAAAAAGAGTACACATGTTTGAATATGCGCCCATTGGTTGCCTCGTTAAAAACCTTGCAAGGAAAACCCAGTTGGGACAAAACCTTGTAAGGGAAAAAGAGTGCAACGCGCATTAACTCCCCCTAATAAGAACATCAATTTATATCCTTGAGCATTTGCATTCCAATCTTGTGCACCATCTTCAAAACAATCTTTGGTAGATGTTTGATAAATAAATCAACCATATTGACTTGAATAAATATTCCGCACCTTGAAATCATCATTCTTGATAGATATGAACATCTTCATATCGTGGAATAACTCTTCAATATCTCCATAGATGTATTCTCAATTCCATCATGCTTATAGTTATAGCAAGATACATATGTACACAAATTGTACTTAGGATGTGATACTTCAGGACCAAGAATTGTGTATGCTTTAAGCAACTTAAATCTTTCAAGTTAAGTCATATAAATCACATAATAGACTTTAGATGCATATCAAGTTTTCATGTCATGCTAAACAAATAAGATATTGAAAACTAATTATACATACCTTTGACTTTATACTTTCAAGTATTTGAACTATATGTCCAAATCTACATGGAATCAAGTATTTGTCTATACGCTTTAAGCGTATCAAAGACTTTGTCCTTCTGGGACTTAATATGAGCATTTGTAGTGAGAATATAGTCACTTTCTTTGGGTCAGCAAATGCGTATAGCATGCTTTGCAATATGTTGCAATTGAATTATCCATTTTATG
This sequence comes from Nicotiana benthamiana, assembly GCA_034376525.1. Taxonomy (NCBI): domain Eukaryota; kingdom Viridiplantae; phylum Streptophyta; class Magnoliopsida; order Solanales; family Solanaceae; genus Nicotiana; species Nicotiana benthamiana. The sequence continues at coordinate 99,198,894 of CM067338.1, forward strand.
AACTTCAGGTTCATATCATGATATTCGGGGATTTACATATACAAATGATAATTCATCCCATGTAACCTTTTCTCAAGTGTTTATCATGTCTCCCCCTCATGTTAGAAAAGCTAACTTGTTTCCTCAACTTTGGGAAATCATCTTTGTGCATTATCATGTCAATATACACAGCACATTAACAATAAGATGAAATTATTTGGTTCCTCACCCTGAACCACTTGTGAGGGGAGAATATACTCTCGTATACAACGTATATCAAACTGATATATATAACTTTGTTCTCATAAGAAACAGTTTAGCTATTAAGTGGAGGCACTCAATAATTATCTTGCTAAACCAACTTTGATATAAACCAACTTATCAAGATGAACTATTTTGAATAGAAAATCTGGAAATTATGCTCGAAATTATATTACTGAGCAATTTATATCGCAAGCACCGGCCAGGCTGCGGGTTAATAACAATTGCGCATGTAACCATTTCATAGATGCATCATATGTGGTATACATGGCAGGTGAATGGGCCCATATTCACCTTTGATATTTCCAGAATTTATGGGCTTCAACCCGAACTCTTTAGTTGGTCAGTTCATTAATGAGAACAAGTGATACAAGAGAATTCGTAAAGAACTTTCTAGTTCTTTAATATTCACCTATGTGAATTTGCACATCATACTTAAAATGAGATGGCTAACACGAATGCCAACTGAATAAATTATCAATATTGGTAAACTTCAAATTTACACCATGACATGTGCACTTATCAATAAACTTCAGGTTTATTATGACATGGGTTTATAGATATCCACTTTATTGTGGCATTCTTTCGTTTGTGTAGTACAAACTGGAGAACAAAGCGGGTAGCTTTTCATATACAAATTACCCCGCTACAAGTTGTAGTAATAGGAGATATCAAATCCTTCCTTTATTTATAGTCTCAATATAATCAATCGCTTTCGTGTGTACTTTGGAAACTGAATAAGTTTCTTTGAGACTTACTACAGCACAATACTCAATTGTGTTTCTCCAACATAGTAATAATTGGCTCTTCTAGAGCTCTCAATTAATTTTGTACTACCACAAATTCATCAACATTCATGTGGTGAATATCTTTCTTAAAGAGAAAGTTATACCATTATGGTCATGTCAAACTTATATGCAAGATATGTTTCTTGCATTATCATTGTTCTTTAATAGTCATATTTCCAAAATACTTTGGCGTACAATAGGTACGTGACCAACGATCATTCATGCCATATATCATCTCAAACCTCCTTCTAGGGGTAAGTGTGGTATCATCTCAAACCTCCTTCTAGGGGTGAGGGTGGTATATTTTATATCAATTTCGTGTTCATATTCTTCCAATAATGAATATGTATTCGTGAATCAGATGTTGTCACATTCACTGCGGGGATATGTGATTTTGTTATCCTTTTCAAATCTGTAAATGCGTCTGGCATTCGATTTGCTATTCTTATGGATAATATTTTGCGCCTCTTTTTCACAAATAGAGGTATGTGGATCAAGATGAGATAATGATGCATTTTTCCACAAAATTTCCCGTTTGGTTTCACCAACTTCTCCCCCTAATTTTGGGAAAAGTGTCTCATCAAATTGACAGTCTGCAAATCGTGCAGTGTACAAATCCCCTGTCAATGTTTCGAGGTAGCGAATAATGGAGGACGAATCAAACTCAACATATATTCCTAACCTTCTTTGCGGACCCATTTTGGTGTGGTATGGCGGTGCTACAGGCACATATACTGCGCATCCAACAATTCTTAAATGGGATATATTAGGTTCATGACCCAAAACCAATTGCAACGGGGAATATTTGTGACAATTCGTCAGTCAGAGACGAACTAGCATTGCTGCATGCAAAATGGCATGACCCCAAACCGAAGTGGGCAGCCTCGTTTTCATGAGTAAATGAGGTATTCAAGATTATACTCATGTATTGTCTCAATCTGATATCCATTTTGAATGATATCTTTAAAACTCAATAAGTTCCATTTAGACTTGGAGGAGAACATTTTGACTGATATCATTAAAACTCAACAAGTTCTTCTTAGACTTGGAGGAGAACATTGCATTCTCTAAAATATCGTTCCTTTAGGCAGAGTTATAGTTGCTCTTCAGGAGCCTTCAATCAATTTAATTCCCATAGTTTGCCATACAAAAGAAAATATACGAACATGAGAATAAACAAATTCAGTCCGTTTGTTTCATACTTAAACAATATTTTCGAAATCTGCTGAGGTTATTCGACTAACTAAATCAGATAGTCGATTATATGTTTTCCATAATCGATTACTTTGCAGTTTGAAAATTTCAGTTTAAGCATTTTCTTAAAACAATCGATTGTTAAACACTAACAATCTATTGTTGAACATTGACAATCGATTGTTAAACACACACAATCGATTATTTGCTATTTTGAAAAACTTCAGATCACACTGTCTTAAGACAATCGATTGTTAAACATAGACAATCGATTGTTGACTATTTTGAAAAATTCCAGAGCACACTGGCTTAAGACACGATTGTTAAATATAGACAATCAATTGTTGGCTATTTTGAAAAATTCCAGAGCACACTGTCTTAAGACAATCGATTGTTAAATATAGACAATCGATTGTTGGCTATTTTGAAAAATTCCAGAGCACACTGTCTTAAGACAATCGATTGTTAAACATAGACAATCGATTGTTGAGCATTGACAATCGATTGTTGAACATTGACAATCGATTGTTTTGCAGTTTTAATGCGAAATATTAGATAATCGACTAACTGTTAGGTTAGTCGATTAACGCTACTAGAAAATAAAAATATTATTGAAATCTGAGCATATTGAAACATTCTAAAGAACTAATACTAACATTATATCATAAACTAACTAATACGAGCTGATACTAATGACTATTAGTTTATTCACTAACTATTACAAATAAGTGAAATAAAATCAAACAACTCCATCTTCTTTCATCACAGATCCATCACCGATTAGGTGGCCTATTTTCCCCTCAGGGTGCTCAAAGAAGTCTGCCACATTCAAGTGGGTGATGTCAAAATTGTCGTCAGAGACAAAATTTGTTTCAGGGCATTTACTCTTTAGAGATGCTTTGACAAGGCTCAACCAAATGTCTTGGTACACGGCAAATTTTCGCCTAGTGCCCTTTTCCACCGCAACAATAACATATAGTTTATGAACTATTTGCTTTTGGATTCTCATCGTATCGTGCTTGTGGCAGAGTGACCAACTTCAGGTTGTCATATCTCTCCTTTAAGCCATTCCACAAGATAGGTGGATCTTTGACTGTGATATATTCAATTTTCAAACCTTCATCAAGGTGATGGCGCAAGTAAATCAAGGCCTTAGCACAGTTTCAAACCTTCATCAAGGCGATGGCGCAAGAAAATCAAGGCCTTAGCATAGTCTTGGGTGGATGCATTATTTCTGTCTTTAATGGCGTCTCCAAGACCCATAGCATCTAAGTGGATTTCAGCATCCAACACCCATGCCATATAGTTCTTGCCCAAAATTTCAAGGGCAACGAACTTTTCTTTTCATAATGTCAGACATAAAACAAAATTACATCAAGAGCGTGTTCATACTTACGGGCTCTATTACAATTATCACATTCACTTCAGGGAATGGATCATAATCATGTGCTTTACACAATCTCATGTCAAATATTACTTTCATAAAGTGAAAGATTATTTTGAGAATCTTTATTATTCTCATTATCACAATAATGACGATTATAATTTCGTCTATTGCCACGTCCACATCCATTGATACCTTTATGGTAATAACTTTGTCTTCTTTCAGACTTATCACATACTGCTACCACATTCTCTAAAGGGAATGGAGCAAATTCAATTGGACGGAATTCTTTGCCACGTCCACATTCATTGATACCTTCATGGTAATAATTTTGTCTTCTTTCAGACTTATCACATACTGCTACCACATTCTCTAGAGGGAATGGAGCAAATTCAATTTGGACGAATTTTCAATTCTTTGCCCACAATCATACATGAATTTAATCATGGCAGGACATAGAGATTTTACCACTTCACGTGGTTATAATTTCTTACAAACTCCATTAGAGTTATAATCAAACTTTGTTGTCTATGTTTGTATATGAAATCAAATCGTAGAATTTGAAAGAAAAGTAAATTACTTACCTTTAAGGTATACCAATAAATATTGTGATATCAAATATACCTCTTCTATTTTTCCGTATAGAAAATCGGTTCGTGTGACAGTTCTGAAATATGTAAGAGACCTTGTTTTCCACCATTGAACTCCACAAAGACACTGTATTCTTTAACAGATGTAACGATACCTTTATATATGCCTCCAATCTCAATTTCACGCCCAATACTGAAATCAAATTCAATTGGTTAGAGACTCGTGCTGATAACGTGTTATGAAATAATATAAAAGACAAGAACAATATAGAGAGAATAGGGAGAGGAGTATTCTTATTGATACTTGGGATGGATTACAATGGAATAGAAGCCCTATATTTATAGGGAGGTGGTGACTTAACCACCAAGTAGTAAACCCTAAAATCTCTCTAAATATAGACATTCACCTTAAATAGAGTTCTATTTATAACAGAAATCTAATTTTGCGAAAGTAAAATTATCTTATTTTATTTATTTCCGCAATATCGTAGTGGGACAATTACAAAGGTTGATGTTTTAACAAGCGACAAAAGCAAAATTCAGAGGATAATACAACAATTACTCCATACATTGCGGTAAAAAACAACAAATCATTAACAGAAACAACAAAAGATGAAGTTAACTAGCTTAGCTCTACTTCTGGCTTTCTTTTTACAGTTGCTTAGAATCTCAAAGGGAATCTCAAATTCTCAGCTTCTTCAGCAAATAAGTTCACAGAACAACAAATACTTGACCAAAGAAGAACACTGGTTCAATCAGACTCTTGATCACTTTTCTCCTTACGTAATATTCCTCTTTTATATATATATATATATATATATATATATATATATATATATATATATATATATATATATATATATATATATATATTTTATAGCTTTTGCAAAGAGAACTCTTTTCTGAATTCTATTTTGTGTTCTTTGAAAAAAAGTGTGCTAAATGTGGTTAGCCTGTATTATTTACATACAAAGTTGAATTTGTTTTATTGAAATTTTAATGGGTTAGATTGAATTTGGTTTCATAATTGTGTGCATCCTTAAAAAAATTGGGTTCACCTTTTTTCTTAAAAAAAGTAATACGTAGTAAAATTGTTTTGATGAATTGTTGTTTTTTGTTGTAACATGAAGTTATGTTTTCCTGCTGCCTCGGTGGGGTTGGGTGGGGGTGGGTGGGGTGGTGAGGATGGTCTGAGAAGAACCAATCTCAAAAGTTCGTTTCTTGTATTATCTTTGAAAAATCTCTTGTTATTATTTTTACTGAAAATTGGGGTGAATATAGACTCGAAATTATGTTTTTCCATTGAAGTACGTAAAAAAATGGTTTTATAGGATCCCGCATATTCCTTTGTCATAACTGCTATGCTATCATTGAGCCGAGAGTCTCTTGAAAGCAACCTCTCTTTGGGGTTACACTGGGTATATTGTTGTTGTTGAACCTGGAAAAAAAATTAATCTTGCCCCTGTATGTTTCTATTATCAAGAAGATTTTGGGTGCATTGAGATAACATATCGACGTGAGAATGAAAGGAATCCATCCAATGCAGTTGAATATTAAGAGAACTATGTGCTACTAGGAAAAGTATAGCACTATGAAAGTAAAAACTTGTAGGATTTAAAAGTCCAATAAATGGATCAACAGGTAGTCAAGATAAAGATGGATCAAACATTGAGTTGTTTTTGATTGACGCATTGGCCATTGTATGCCTTTAACTTGGTGCTGCTATTTTACAGGATCATCGTACATTTGGACAGAGGTACTATGAGTTTCTTGACTATTTCCGAATTCCTGATGGACCCATATTTTTTAAAATTTGTGGAGAATCCGCTTGCGATGGGATACCGAATGATCACCTCAGTGTAAGTTGTAATCCTTACTGCTGATACTCTATTCTATTCGTGAATGCGTTCTTATAATTCTTGTTTCGTATTTTTACTTTATTATCAAGACAGTCAAGTCTTTTTATGCCGCTTCCCCTCTTTTTCTCTGTAGCCAAACTCGCTTTCAATCTCCCCTTTTGCCGTGGGTGGGGTAACATGGCGGTAGGAATTGGAGAAGGAAATAGGAAAGAAATTGAATCTTTCATTTTTGTGACCTAGGTTCAGTTACTTCATGCAGCATTTGAAGGAGTGGTTGAGCTATATAACTATTATATCTGGTTCCACATGCATTGCAATTGTGGATTATATGCTTTAGGATCGTTTTAGCACTACTAAAGTTAGTCAAATGTTTTATGTGGGTTTTAATTCAAGGATGTCAGTTGATATCTATTTGAATCTTCTGTCACTTTATTTAGTTAAAAAGATCAATAAGTGGCAAAGTACAAGTTTTACCTTACTGATAAATTCAAAAATTAGGAATTCTTACTATCTGATACTGTAATGATCATAGTTTTTATAATTAAGATAAGGTTTTAAGATGCTCTTATCATATCGCTAGTACAAGTACTCCTATTCCACATCGTTCCGGTGTGAAATAATACATGATTTCCCACATAAGTTACGTGGAATGTGATTTTATTTATTTGAGAAACAAAAATGGTAACCAAACACTCAGGTAAAAGTGTGGATTTTATACTGAGATTATTTTAAGCCAAATAACCTCGGCAATGAGTTACAGCTTTTAGTATTATGGTTTGCTGGCACAAGACAAACACATAGGTTCATGCTTTGGTTGTGACAATGACTTATCATTTGGAGTCATGGGAGGCTAAAACCACTAACTTCTACTTCTGAACCTTGCATGTTTAACAGGTTTTGGCGAAGAAGTTTGGAGCTGCTATCGTTACTCTTGAGCATCGCTATTACGGGAAGAGTTCACCCTACAAATCCTTGACAACTGGGAATCTGAAATATCTGTCATCAAAACAGGCACTTTTTGACTTAGCAACTTTCAGGAATTTCTATCAGGTTGGTTGCATCTTAATTCTATCCTCTATCTATTGTAATTTTGTGTCAATCCAAAGCATGTGACTTCTTATTATCTAGCTCGATATCTCGTGAGATTAGGGTAAACCAACCACCATTTAGTGGCACTATAGGTAACATGTCTTTGGATTGTAGCACTTGGCCTAGAACTAGTTAAAATCTGACAACCCATATTTTAGGTGGGTAGTCTGCTTCTAGTTCGTCAATGCATCTCTATATGTAATTTCAAAATGTCAATATTAGCAAGATGAAAAATAAATAATGATAGGAAAACGTGAAATGACGAGCCTTTGATTCAGGTATGCAATAAAATAAGTCCTATGATACATCACTGATTTAGTTTTCCATTTTTTAATCCCCTTCTTTCCCTTTTGCATGATGATTGTTCAGCAGATAATAGTTCTTGTATGCTGCAGGAGTCCCTGAACGTGAAGCTCAACAGATCCAACTTTGAAAACCCGTGGTTTTTCTTTGGTATTTCATACTCAGGAGCCCTTAGTGCATGGTTTCGCCTGAAGTTTCCTCACCTGACTTGTGAAAGCCTTGCAAGCTCTGCTGTAGTTCAAGCAGTTTACAGCTTCTCAGATTTTGACAAGCAGGTAAAATTTGTGCTACGTTGTTAATATTTATGGTAATTTTCTTCGCATCAGGAAAAAATGGTAATGCAAAGGAAAGCTCTTAGGATTTCTTCTTTTTGCAATTTTTATCTTTCTTTAGGTGATGGATTGTAATACATTTTGGTTTTTAGTTAATTTTTTGAAACATTATCTGAGTTTAGATATGGTTTTGGAAGAAGTAACTGTGTGCGTAAGATTAATTGCTTGCGGAAAATTATCCTTTTGGTTTATGTTTTCTTCTCCTGAAGACAATACTTTAGTTTATAACAGTTATTTTGTGTTCCTGAACAAACAGGCTTAGTCCTTCTATTGTAAGAATATTCTTTAAATAATTACTAATAAAAGGGAGAGAAAAAAATTCTGAAAAATAAAGACCATAAGCTGTCCTCAATCCCTAAAGAAGGAAGATGATCATTTGAGACTGCCTCAAACTCCTATAGTGTTACAACAGAATAAATCCCAAAAGAAAAAGCTTACAAGAGAACAGGCCAGAACACTCTGAAATTGAGACCATGTGGCTTAAGAAAGTTGTCTGTTTGTGGCTCTCTTTTGGATTGGTTGGACACAGTTTCTACAGGATCTGTGAATTTGACTCCTGGTCTTCCTACTGTAGATTGGCGAATCTGCTGGTCCAGAATGTAAAGCAACATTGCAAGAAATTGCTCAACTAGTAGAAACAAGGCTTGCATCAAATCCCAAGGACCTTAAAGCGTTGTTTGGTGCTGATGAGGTATTGCTTGTTCATTGTTTCTGTGATTTCTTTACCTTCCTCTCGAAGATTTCTCTGACATTGTGACCTCAATTATCTAAAGCAGCATATTGCTGGTGATATCTGTGGTTAACTCCGGATGCTAATTAAGTATACCATATTGCATTGTTCTTTCCATTTTTTTGTAGAAGTAGCCTATAAATATAATATTATACCCTTTAATGCCTACGGAAACATATCAGTGATGATATATGCAGTAAAGTAGGCTGCTGAAGACCGTCTTTGTAATGCTTTATTGGTAGAGTTTTACTGTTCGAACCAATTAATCCTTGACATAGGTTAAATGCAAAACCGCAAATACTGCCATCCCCGTAGCTTTACGCTCTCAAGGGACTTTGGATTGCTGTAACTGATGACCAAATAGTAAACATGTTACTTCATGTTCTCAATCAAGGAGAGGATGCATTGTTATTGTGGCTCTCTTTTGTAAGTCTGATACACAAACTTCTAATTTCTTCCAGCTGAGGATTGATGGTGATTTTCTGTACTTTCTCGCAGATGCTGCAGTTACAGCGGTATGTATGACACATTCATTAGATATCTTCTATTGAAAGAGTTTGTTATTTTCCTAATTGAAATTTTTTGATGTTTTAGTTTCAATATGGAAGTCCAGACAAACTATGCATCCCACTACTTGAAGCAAAGAAGTCTGGGGAAGATTTGGTGGTATGGTTTCATTTGTTGCCTAACATTATTTTTGGAGTTTAACCTCCTCCCCCCTCCCCCCCTAAGCGTCCCCCGTCCCCTGTCCCCATGAGATTGTGATCAGAGACACATTACCTTCGGGAGCTTGTCAGAAATGTTCACGAAGAGAATTTCTTCAGTATCACGTACATAAGTTTTCTTAGAGAAGATATGAAAATACCAATATTTATATAAATTTGCTTTTTTTCTTTTCTTAGAACCAGTAAGTAGTTAACCAATAAAATTAGTAGTTACTAAAGAACAATTTTCCAGCTGCACCTGGATTAGAGTGTATATATTCTATATTCGGAAACAACATAAGTAGATATTCTCATGGCCGTGGATGTTTATGTTCCATAGGTAGTTCTGAAAAATCTCAAGTTCTCTATGTCAAAATTTTCCTTATTGATTTCCTGTTATGCTAGCTTTCCGGGAAGTTCTTTACACTTAAATGAGGAATTCAGCTTAATTCCAACGGCATAATCTGTGACCACTGACCAAAACATCATGTTAAAAGATCCAATCACCCAAAAATAAAAATAAAAAGAATTCATGTTGTGGAAGACTTCGCTAATCCTCTTTTCTTTTGTGAGAATGCACGGGAAAAAATATATTATTGATATATATATATGTATATATATTTATATATATATATATAACATGTCATACTCCTAATAAATATGAGATTAGGGTTATTTACTCTTGTTTCTATTTTCATAACAATTCTAATACTCCCCCTCAAGCTGGTGCATATAAATCATATGTACCAAGCTTGTTACATATGTAGTTAATATGAGGACCAATGAGGGACTTGATGAAAATATCTGCAAGCTGATCATTTGACTTCACAAACTTTGTAGCAATATTTCCCGAGAGTATCTTTTCTCTGACAAAGTGACAGTCAATCTCAATGTGTTTAGTTCTCTCATGGAACACTGGATTTGACGCAAATATGAAGAGCAGCTTGATTATCACACACAAGCCCCATCTGACTAATATCACCAAATTTCAACTCCTTGAGCAACTGTTTGATCCAAATTAGCTCACATGTCTCCATAGTCATCGTTCGATATTCTGTTTCTGCACTAGACCGAGCAACCATATTCCGTTTCTTGCTCTTCCAGGATACCAAATTTCCTCCTACTAAGACACAATATTCAGACGTAGAACGTCTATCAGAAGGTGATAATGCCCAATCCGCATTTGAGTATCCAATGATCTGCTCATGGCCTCGATCCCCAAACAATAAACCTTTGTCTGGAGCTGATTTTATATACCGAAGAATGCGAACAACTGCATCCCAATGATTATTACATGGAGAATCCATGAACTGACTCACAACACTCACAGATAAGGAAATGTCAGGTCTTGTCACTGTAAGGTAATTTAATTTACCAACTAACCGTCTATATTTTGCAGGATCGCTAAGAGGCTCCCCCTGTCCTGGCAGAAGTTTAGAATTCAGATCAATCGGAGTGTCAACAGGTCTACAACCTGTCATTCCTGTCTCCTCGAGAATATCTAAAGCATACTTTCGTTGTGAGATCACAATACCTGAACTAGACTGAACGACCTCAATACCCAAAAAATATTTTAGTTTGCCCAGATCCTTAGTCTGAAAGTGTTAAAAGAGATGTTGTTTCAATTTAGTAATACCATCCTGGTCATTGCCGGTAATAACAATGTCATCAACATAAACCACCAGATAAATACAGAGACTCGAAGCAGAATGCCGATAGAATACAAAGTGATCAGCTTCACTGCTAATCATGCCAAATTCCTGGATAACTGTGCTGAACTTACCAAACCAGGCCCGAGGAGACTGCTTTAGACCATGAAGTGACCGGCGCAAGCGACATACCAGGCCACGAGACTCCCCCTAAACAACAAACCCAAGTGGTTGCTCCATATAAACTTCATCCTCAAGATCACCGTGTAAAAAACATTCTTAATGTCCAGCTGATGGAGGGGCCAATGGCGAACAACAGCCATGGATAGAAAAAGGCGGACTGATGCTATCTTAGCCACGGGAGAGAAGGTATCACTGTAATCGAGCCCAAAGATCTGAGTATACCCCTTGGCAACAAGACGAGCCTTAAGACGATCAACCTTACCATCTAGACCAACCTTCACTGCATACACCCAACCACAACCAATAGTAGATTTACCTGAAGGAAGAGGGACGAGCTCCTAAGTACCACTCATATATAAAGCGGACATTTCGTCAATCATAGCCTGTCGCTATCCTAGATGAGACAATGCTTCACATGTCGACTTAGGGATGGAAACATATGGCAAAGAAGTTAAAAAAGCATAATAGTTTGATGACAAACGATGATAACTCAAACCGACATAATGTGGATTAGGATTAAGGTTGGTCCGTATACCTTTCCGAAGTGCAATCGGTGTACTAGGAAGAGACAAGTCCGCAGTAGGAGCAGGGTCAGGAGCAGGATGTGAATCAACTGGGCCTGATGCGGGGTGCAGACGATGACGATATGTCAAGAGGGGTGTTCCTGTGGCTGGGAGTTTAGGAGGAGCCACACTAGACTCCCCAATGGTTGGAATAGGTAAGACATCTGTAGCGGACGGTGAAGAAGGAGCTATAGTAGGCTCGGGTAAGGCTTCTGTGGCGGAAGGTGAAGGATGAGCCATAATAGACTTCTTAAAAGTTGATATAGGTAAGACCTCAGATATATCAAGGTGGTCAGAATGGTCAAAGAGGTAAAGAAAGGTTTAGACTCAAAAAATGTAACGTCAGAGGATATAAAGTACCTACGAAGATCAGGTGAGTAACAACGATATCCCTTCTAAACACGAGAATAACCAAGGAAGACATACTTGAGAGCACGGGGAGCTAACTCATCTTTCCCAGGGGCTAAGTTATGAAGAAAACAAGTGCTCCCAAAAAAACGAGGGGGAACAGAGTATAAGGGTGATTGAGGAGACAATATTGTATATGGTATCTGATTCTTGATGGGAGAGGAAGGCATTCGATTAACTAAATAACAAGCTGTGAGAACTGCATCGCCCCAAAAACATAACGGAACATGAGATTCAATGATAAGTGTGCGAGCAGTCTCAATAATGTGCCTATTCTTTCTCTCTGCAACCCCATTTTTTCTGAGGGGTATAAGGACAAGAGGTTTGATGAATAATTCCTTGAGAAGTCATAAACTGCTGAAATTGAGAAGATAAATATTCTAAAGTATTATCACTGCGAAAAGTGCGAATAGAAACACCAAACTGATTTTTAATTTCAGCACAAAAATTTTGAAATATAGAAAACAACTCAGAACGATCTTTCATTAAGAAAATCCAAGTGCATCTTAAATGATCATCGATGAAACTAACAAAATAACGAAATCCCAAGGGTGAACTGATTCTACTAGGACCCCATATATCAGAATGAACTAAAGAAAAAACAGACTCTGCATGATTCTCAATACTACGAGAAAAGGAGGCTCGGGTATGTTTCCCGAGCTGACATGACTCACACTCTAATGTAGATAAACTAGACAAACTAGGCACCATCTTCTGAAGTTTGGATAAGTTTGGATGTCCTAAACGTTTGTGAATTAGGTCAGGAGGATCTGTAACGAGACAAGCCTTGGAGGAATTGAGTGAGTTGAGGTAGTAAAGGCCTTCTGATTCAAGTCCTGTTCCAATCGTCTGTCCCGTACTGTGGTCCTGCATAATAAATGAATCATCAATAAAATATATACCACAATGGAGGGCACGAGTCAAACGACTAACGGATGCAAGATTAGAAGAGCAACCAGTGACATATAGAATGGAATGTAGAGTGACAGAGGGTAGGGGGTTCGCTTGTCCAACTCCTTTTGCTTTGGTTTGAGACCCATTGGCTAAAGTAACAGTGCGAAGAGACTGTGAATATGCAATATTTGACAAAAGTAATTTATTACCAGAGATATAATCAGAAGCGGCTGAGTCCACAGCCCGTTGTCCAAGAGTACTAGACTGGGAAACACAAGCAAAAGAATTACCAGCAACAAAAATATCAGTCTGAGCAACAGAGGCTACTTGTGTAGATGTCTGCTTACTTGCTCGATACTGAAGGAACTCATTATACTCCCCTTCAGATAAAGAAAATCCCCAGTCACCTGTAGTCTCAGTCTGAGCAACATAAGCATTTTTGGGTGGGAGGCCATGTAAAGAATAGCACACGTCACGAGTGTGACCAAGTTTATGACAATAAGAGCACTTGGGTTTAGATCTGCTAAAACGACCTCCTCGTTTATTCTCCATAGTATGAGATGCCCGATTGTCCACTAACTGGGATACGAGGACAGATGAGTCAAGTGTCTTTGATGAGCTCACTGGATGACTTGGTGCTGCAGCAAGGCGAAGTAATCGAGAGAATAGTTCATCAGCTGTGGGGACAACCGGACTATCCAAAATCTGATCACGTACTGAATCAAGGTCATTAGGGAGTCCAACTAGTGTAAGAACTAGAAACATCTTCTGTCGTTGCTATTGTTGCTTTTCAATACTAGCAGAAACTGGCATCAATATCTCAAATTCTTCCATGACTGCCTGTGCTTGTCCCAAGTAAGTAGACATATCCAATTCATGTTTCTTCAAGCTTGTCATTTGCGATATTACATCATAGAAACGAGATATGTCATTAGTGTATAAATTACGAGCCTTTTCCCAAATTAAATAACATGTCTGGAATGGACGGAACAAGGGCATCAACTTGGGATCAATAGATCGCCACATGATACTACATAACTGAGCATCGACCTTCTCCAACATTGTTTTGGCCTTTTCATCCCCTTCGCTAGCCTTTTTTGTTAAATTATCTTGAACTCCTTGACCTTTACACCACAACTCGACAGAAGAAGCCCAAGCTAAGTAGTTTGAACCTCCCATTAAAGGTTCTGAGGTAATCATAACACCGTAACTGCTAGAACCCGGGTTTCTAGACCCAAAAGCATCGACTACCAAAGACATCGTTAGATTATCACCAAATAACAGAAAGAATCAACTGACAACTCGTTGAAACAGATGAAGGAAACACTGTTTTTGCCGGGAAATTACTGTAGCTGCCGGAAAAAGTCAGTGTAGTCGCCGGAAAAACTCAAAGTGATCGGAATCAAACAAAAAAGGTATGGAGAGACTCAGAATCACTAGGCGATCCGATTTTCCTACTGGAAGTTTCTAAAAACTGGCCGGAACAGTGTTCACGCGCCGGTGCGTGGTCAGATCTTGTCGGTGAATTTCCGGCCCGTGAGATTGATTTTTCCGGTGGGGTTTACTGGGGTTTGGTCATCGGAACCTGAGGAGTCTCGTGGTGGTGTTGTTTTTCTGAAAACACCACCAGAAACTGATGTGATTATGAGCAGCCTCCTAGGTTGCCGGAAAAATTGCACGACGACGAGGTCTTTCTTACCGGAAGTCGCTGGAATGATGCACATCCATATGTTTCTCACTAAAGCTCTGATACCATGTGAGAATGCATGGGAAAAAATATATTATTGATTAATTAACAATGATACAATGAGTCCTATATATATATATATATAACATGTCCTACTCCTAATTCATATGGGATTTGGGTTATTTACCCCTATTCCTATTTACATAACAATTCTAACATATTCTTTACTCGTTTATTTTATTTCTTATTTGCAGAATACATATGCTACTTATGTGAAGGAGTATTACATAAAGACTTTGGGGGTCAGCATCAAAACATACAATCAGGAATATCTGAAGAACACTGCTGTAAATGGTGATACTTCTGATCGCTTGTGGTGGTTCCAGGTCTGCACAGAAGTTGCATATTTTCAGGTTGCACCCTCGAATGATAGTATTCGCTCGTCTAAAGTTGATACCAGGAATGTGCCTTACGCTTGGAAGTATTTAAGCCCCTATTTCTCTGCTTTGTTCAACTGAGCTATTTCCACTTGTTTAGTCACAAGCCTTCTGGCGAACTGACTTCGTAATTCAATAATTCATCCATGCAGATACCATTTGGACCTCTGCAGGAATGTCTTCGGAGCCGGTATCTATCCTGAAGTTGATGCAACTAACTTGTACTATGGAGGAACCAAAATTGCTGGTAACCATTCGATAGTTATTTCCAGCAGTCTCATTTCTCCTTTATGTTTCCTTATCTGATATATCTGTTAATAGGATACCCTTGAGTTTATTTGAAAGGAGGAAAAAAAAGGAAAATCTGTTGTTGGCTTGGGTGCACTTAATAAGAGAATATCCGTTACCTATGTTACTTTATTTGGTTCAGTCGGTTGACCTTTTTATTTTGCTTTGCTATAAACTTGAGGCAGCTAATCAATTTGTCCGGGATTACTTTATATGATCCCGACATTCACGGCACAGCCTGATAATTTTACAAAGTAATGACATGACATCACTGTTGGCTTAAGTTTATGACTTGTGTTAATGGTTAAAGAAAAGAAAATAATCACCTCAAGCCAGCTGAGAGGGTGTGTGTTGGGGGTGGGGGAATAAATACTTGATATAATTGCTGTTCTTTAGAGCATGGTCAGTTTAATGGAATGTGTATGTTTTATCTCTGAAATTTTTAAAACCTTGTTTTTTGGGGTTGATGACTTTCAGATTGGACTCAATATCTGACTGAATGCAATCTCTGGCATTTGGAATTTGTCCCTATACGAGTATCTGTCAATGGAATAGAATGTTTCTTTGATTTGTCTTTTTTCCCATAGATATTCTATCTCTGTCACGCCATTTACCCATTTGTCATGCCTAAAAAATGTTGGAGAGGGTGAGAGCTCTAGTTGGATGAATAGGCAATTTGTTTTTTCACTTTATCCTGCTACAAATATGGCACAATTATGGAATTACAAGTTTGATTATTTTAAAATTTTGGTTTGGCAGGGTCAAAGATTATCTTCACCAATGGATCACAGGATCCCTGGCGACATGCGTCAAAACAGACTTCTTCCCCAGAGAGTAAGTTTTAGGCTGCTCCGGTAGTGAAATTTCATCCCCGTCTATTGTGAAACTATATTGATAGAGTGTTGTATTCCAGGACAGATGCATGACCTTTATTAATGCTTGTTTTAACCTTTTTATAGTAGAATTAACCATGCTACTATTCAAAAATTAAACGAAGGGTAAAATGGACCGTTCTTCATCTGCAAGAAATTTTCTTAATCATAAAGTAAAATTTGTATTCGGAATCTGTTGTCCATATTGAAGATTCATCTGCTAATGTGGTTCATAACTTCATATAATTTCCAATAAACTCGTCTGCAACATCTAATAATAGATTTATCTCAGACAAGTTGATCACACCCAATTATGCCTTATAAAAAAGACTAAGCGGTCATGCAAATATAATCCGGTTTGCAAGTGCGGAGTTGAATCCCACAAAGAACTAAGGCTTAGCTACAGTTATTCACTATCACCAAGAAGCCAAGCTTGAATATTTCCTAACTTATATATATTAAGATTCTTGTGTTTAACTAATTAACTAATAAATTAAAATACTAAATTAACAATTAAAGATACTAAGGGTTAGAGACACGATTAAGGAGATGTAGAGTTATGATTTCCCCTATTGTCGGAATCCTTCCCGCTACGTTTTCTATAATTCGCCTGAGTATTCTCTGCTAATCATGAGTGCTCTAACTGTCGTAACTTTTTCCCGAGTAATTACCACAATTTACTAGACATATTCTCCAGAATTACGCTAGCTCGCATTAAGTACAGCTCACTCGAATTGCACCTAATGTTTCGTTATCCCTAATCCCACCTTTAAACCCTTCTTATCCCTCATATACGTTAGGAGTGATATTGTTCAACAACTACCTAAATATGTACTCTCTCTCAAGTAATACACACTAAATAGGCACAGTCGACCGAGAGTTCTTCAGTCAACCATAATAATAACGTAGTTGAACAAATAGAGAAAATACTACAACACATATTAACGTTAAAAGAAAATCAGCATCCAATAGGTTCCATCAAAACTCTAGATAACAAATTAGCTACTCATAATAGTATGCATAACTACAATACTAGAATTCATAACCAATAATGAAAATAGGAAGAAGGAAGTGAAAAACTCGTAGAAGAATTCTACGCCTTGCTCCTAGTATGTTCTTGCCTCCTTAGGTCGAACAACGGTCTTCTTAGCCTCCCTAGGTCGTAATTATGTCAAAAGTATGTCCCCCCTTTCCTCAAAATAGCGTTTTTACATGTATTTATACCAAATAGGGTCGGGTCCAGACGAAACACCTTTTCCTACGCGAAATAGGACTGGCTAAAATTTGCACAGGCGTGCAGCACGCAGGGATGTTCAAAGAGCTGTTTTCCGACAAACTGTTGGAAAATTTTACAGATCGGCGCACTGTGCGGCGCAGTAGTGGGAATTCTAAATAATGCAAAACATTAAAGTTGTAGCTCTTTCAAATAGCTTTCCAACAATATATTGTGGAGCCCAAACGGAGTTTTGAATGAAAAGTTATGTGCATTTTACTAAACAATTCGTCGTATGCCCGCTCTATTCTCCGTTTCGTTCTTAACTATCATCTTTTGATCCGTGAACATGATCTCGACTTGATTTCTTGGGTTTTTACTCAGACTTCAAAGCTCCAAATCGTATGAATTCGTTCCATAATATCTACATAGCTCGGATCACTCATGCAAGGAATAAAATACACAATTTAGTGCAAAACACTAGCGATTAAAGCTCAAATTCAATTAAAGTGCAGTACATTAGAGTGTAATAAGTGACTAAAATATGTAATTATACCCGATCATCAGAAGTGTGTACTTGATTCAAAGTGACGGATCAGAAACTGAATGACCTTATGCTAGAAGTACTTCTGAAAGTGACAATATTGTTGAGCTAGAGTACTGATCTTGACAAAAGGGGTTGCTCTGATGGTAAGCAACCTCCACTTCCAACAAGAGCTTGTGAGTTCGAGTCTCCCCAAGAGCAAGGTGAGAAGTTCTTGGAGGGAAGGATGTCGAGGGTCTATTTGGAAACAGCCTCTCTACCCTAGGATAGGGGTAAGGTCTGCGTACACACCACCCTTCCCAAACCCCACTAAGTGTGATTATACTGAATTGTTGTTGTTTTTGTAGAGTACGTACTTTAAATTGTTGTACTGCAAGTAATTTTTCTTGTTTCTGAGACCCCGTTTCAACTTTCAGTGCCTTCTTACATAGTCTCTTGCCATAACTGTGGCCATGGAACTGACTTGCGGGGCTGCCCCCAGTCTCCTTTAGTCCCTGAAGGTATGCATATTTCAGATGTCAACGTTACCTGTTTAGACTTCACTGGTTCTGCATATCCCGTAGTAAGCTGGACATGAATATTCTTACATCAAACCCCATATTTCCTTTTCTTTGCTTGCAGTTTTTCTATTTAATCTTACTTAATTTGGTCTCTTTGGTCGCTGCTGCAATTATTATTCTTATTTTCTTTTACCTTTATAATCGAAATGAATTTCTAGATTCGCAGATTTATAGGCATCAAGTTTGTAAAAAATAAACCAAATTCTCGCTGGCGATTATTTATGATAAAACTTTAAATTTATGTTGTTCTCAACTATGACCCTGAACTGCTGCATACAGTTGGTAGCACTTGCAATTCAATGAGAAATTAATGGTGAATGTCAATGGGAAAAACCATAAGATTCCTATCACGTAGGATTATCCTAAGGGGGTAACAAGAGGACTTGTGGAAGTCAATATGGATAACTTAGCTGTCAAAAAAATTGCCCTTTTTCACCTGGTAAAGTACAACCCAGTATAATCCCACTTAGTGGGGTCTGGGGAGGGTAGTATGTACGCAGACCTTACCCCTACCCTAGGGTAGAGAGGCTGTTTCCAAATAGGCCCCCGGCATTCTTCCCTCCAAGAACTACCCACCTTTGCTCTTGGGGAGACTCGAACTCACAACCTCTCGGTTGGAAGTAGGGGTTGCTTACCATCAGAGCAAGCCCCTCTTGTCCCCTTTTTCACCTGGTGTTCTACATAAAATGCAATTTCTAGGGGGGATAATATTAGGAGCCAGCTAATTGCTGTGTAAAGGTGTGGGGAAGATGCAAACCATATTTAAGCACAATTTCGAATTGTTTCATAGCTTCGTGGCCAATTTGTTATTTGACATCAAATTTGGTGTTATCAAGGATGGTGGCAGAGTAGTTGCAACCTAGAGGCTAAAGAGAATTGGAAAAGAGAATAAAAGCAGTGTGGAATGTAACTCCGTTGTGTCCATTTAGGGTAATTTTGAAAAGAGGAATAGGAAAATGTTCAAGGCGTTGAGAGGGATGTTAGGATCATGAAAAGCTGGCTCTTGTTTCATTATACCATACTAAAAATATATCTTTTGGTATAAATAATCGACGGAGCATGGAGGTTTGCTAGAGGAATGTGATTAGTCCAGACAACCATATTAGATATTTTCATGCGTACTGTTCACTAATAAACCATTTTGACTTTAAGGAAAAAGCTTAATAAGCAAAATTCCAATTTGTGACTTGTTCTTTCTTTAGTTCGTAATTTGTTTAGTCCTATCAGTACGTTTTGTTTTTACTGATTCAGAGGGTCCAATGTCTCCAACATTTTCATACTTTTAGTTGGATACTTTTAGTTTGCTCACCAAATAAAGTTAGTCGAAGTTAGCATCAAATTGGACAATTATCTGAATATAGCTTTCAGTCCCCATATATGATAAGGACATCAACCTGATTAACTTCTAGCGTTATTCCAATTTTAGAAGCTACTTTCAACACACAAAGTTAGTCGAAGTTAGCATCAAATTGGACAATTATCTGAATATGCTTTCGGTCTCCATATATGACAAGAACATGAATCTGATTAACTGCTACTACCATTCCAATTTTAGAAGATACTTTGAGCACACAAAGTTTACCAGGATTGCTGTGCCTATTGATCTTCAACTTGTCTTAGGCATGATGTTTTGTGAATTTCCTTATTTTATAGCCATGAACCGTGATGCATTTCATGACAATTATTTCATATCACAGGTGACGCCAAAAACTGCAGTTCTCCTGATGCAGTTCGGAAAGTAAGGGAAAAGATTGTTGAATATATAGATTTGTGGCTGTCTCAGTGCCAGGTTTCAGGTAGGAGTTGGATGTGAAAACATCATCTCAGAGCTATACTCGTAGAAGTATACTTTATGTCCTTTAACTAACCACTAAATTATGTATCTCGTCGTGGACAGATATATAGTTACCCATCCATGAACGACGTCATCTGTATGAATTGATCTCGTGCACTGTGGCTTGCTAATAAACATGTGGAATTATTCTTCTTAAGTTTCGTTCTTTAGAACTCTTACATTTTGTAATGTTGGGTTAGCACAACTATGGCTCACAGTTTGACCATGATTAGGAAAAATATGGGTCAGACATCAGTTTTACAACGTTGGTAAAAGAAGAATCGGGTGGAGTTACATGACATCGTAGCAGTTGTTGTTGTAGGAAAACTTTGATTTTTAACATAAATAAGCAGGATCTGTGCCAGATGATGTGTATACTGGGAAATTTCTATATAATGTCCAGTTTTGAAATGGTAAATGTAGCCCTCTTAGTACCAAAGACGATCAGGGGCCATTTCATATCACAATTCTTTAATTATGAAACAGTTGTGACGGGCTGTGGTGTATGAGAGTGAAGTGTGCCATAGGTTGGCACCTTGGTTCATCGCGTTCAAGTTGAGACGTTGGCTTGACTTCAGATTGTCCACGAGACAAAAACTGTATATTAAACCATGAAATCTTTTAATAGCGAGGTTCTTGCAAGTGTTGAAGAAGGTAAGGTATAGCAGGATTTCAAGAATCACCATGGGGTGTGGGATTGTTGAGATCACCTCATTCTTAATTAGAGGTTTGTAATTCTATCCTTTAGAATGGAAAATTTCTTGGTAGGAAGCATTGAACAACCCCTCACCCTCCAAAGTGGGTTAACCGGGTGTAGAAACAGATTAGTTGGAGCAGTGAGTTTCAAAATTTTTATGTATTTTTCTTATCCAGAGGTCCTTGATTTGAGCCCTGAAGGATCTCTTTATAGGAAACGCTTTACCCCCATAAACAGAATTTGAATTTGTCCGAGACAGTGAGTTTCAAATACTATTAAATGCATGAAATGAAAAATAGCAGATTAAATTTGCCATGATTGACAGCGTGAGGAATTTTTTCAGTGTAGACTGTAGACTGTAGTCAACAACTTAGTTCTGAGGTGGTATTTTGTCTGGACCAGGCCATTCTTCGCATTTGCGAAGCTATGTCTGCATTTGCAAGTTCGTATTTGCGAGTTCGTATTTGCGAGTTCGTATTTGCGAACCTCAGATCGCTAATGCGATACATGCAACTGTTCAAAACATAATTTAGACGGAATTTTCACCCATTCTTCACATTTTTCAAAACCTGAACTTCAAGATGCGATTTTTCAAAGACCATTTCTTCTCCAAATCATAGGTAAATGATTCTTAACTTATTTCTTTCAATCTATTTCATCTTTTTACATGATTTATCATAAAATCTAGTTTTCATGGTGAGATTGGTGTTTTTGGGTAGAACCTAAGAATTTCGAATTTGGGAATTTGGACCTCAATTTGAGGTCGGATTCCAAAATTAATTGTATATTCGGGCTTGGGGATGAATGAGTAATCGGTTTTGGTTCGATTTTTAAGTTTTGACCGAGCGAGCCCAGGGTCAATTTTTGACTTTTTGGGACAAATATTGGAAAATCTATATTTATGCATTGAAATTGGTTTTTTTAGCGTTTATTGATGTTATTAAGTTAAATATGGCTAGATACGAGTGGATTGGTGGTAGAATCTAGAGGTAAACCAGTGTTTGAGCTGTAAATTACCCATTAGCTTGAGGTAAGTGTTTAGTCTAACCTTGACTTGAGGGATTAAGGATCCCCGAATTGCTTGCTATGTGAAATACTATGTGTGTGGCGTATAGGTGTGGTGAGGGGCACCTATGCCAAATTACTTGTTTAGCCTGTTTCCTTTCCCCCTTTCCCTTATATTACTCTCCTGTCCTACTTGCTACCTGCTTATTGATGCTTCCATGTCTAAATGCTTCCTGTTTAATGTTGTTTCTCTATTGGTGTTTTTAATTGTTCCATTGTTCCATTATATCACACTCTTGATTATGTTAGTTTATTGGTGCTTCATGGTACACTTTGGTTGGTCTCGGTGTGTAATTTTAACCGGTGAAGCTTTATCATTGTAGTGACATTTTATTGTATTGGTTTGAGGTATAAGTGTTGTAGAGGATTTGAGTTAACTTGTGAAACATTTGTCTTTATTTTTGTGATTGATGCTGATATATATATATATATATATATATATATATATATATATATATATATATATATATATATATATATATATATATATATATATATGTTAGGATCGAGTTGCACGTCGCAACAGGAAGAATAAGGGTAAATGTGATTGTCTGGTGTGATCGGGTTGCATGCCGCAACAAGGTGTAACAAGGGTGAACATGTGGGATCAGATTGCACGCTGCAACAGGAGGAATAAGGGTGATATATTGAGGAGTATTAAGGTGGATTGATGGGATCGGGTTGCACGCCGCAACAAGGAGTAATAAGGGTGAATATTTGTACTGTTATTGATTATATGGTGGGATCGGGATGCGCACCGTAGCAATTGTTGTTCATGTATTCATTTCTACTGAGGTTCATTATTGTGGTGTTGAAACTCCCTTAAGGATTAGTTATAGCTGAGTATTGATTGAACGACTAGGTTCCATATTTATTTAGTACAAGTTACTATTATATTTCACTCTTTATTTCCTTTCTGTCTTAATATAAACTGTTGCAGGTTATACATTATTCTTCCGCCGTAGCCTCGTCACTACTTCGTCGAGGGTAGACTCGGCACTTACCAGTGTATGGGGTCGGTTGTACTGATACTGCACTCTGCAATTTCTGTGCAGATTTTGGAGTTAGTGGTTGATCGAGAGGTTGGTTGTTGTCACTGCATTTAGGAGACCCAAGGTAGTTGTGCAGTCATTCGCAGGCACTAGCGTCCCCTCCTATCTTTACTTTATTTTTGTTTTATTTTCTTCGAGACAAATGTATGTTCTTTCAAACCAATACTTGTAGTGTTCATAGACTGTTTGTGAGTTGTGTCTCCAGTTTCTAGGTAGTATCTAGTTTTGTTTTCGTTAATAGTATAAGAGTAATTAGTTAAATCACTGTACTTTCGCTTTTATTTTAGTTTATTTAGTTTTGTTAAACTTTAATTATAAAAGAATAAAGCAAAAAGGTGAAATATTTTGTAATGTTGGCATGTCTAGCCAATGCAATGTTAGACGTTATCACAGTCCTAAAAATAAAAAATTTGGATCGTGACATTAAATCGACATGTAAACCATAGAACCAGATTACACGTGATAGCATTAGAAAATGTTACACTTGTACATCATCAGTTATGTAATATAGTGATTCCCAAAGGGGTTTAAATGGTCATGTGTTATTCCATCTATTATCTTAAAATTTTGAGTAAGTTGTTCAAACTCTTTTCACATGGACAAACGTCCACTAGCTAGACTACAGTTATAACCATTTTCCCTTTTCGTTGTTTCTTTCACGCAACTGCTTATCCCAAGACGATACTTGCCGGTTACCCTTCACATATAAACTTGCAAGTAATTGTATATGGTTAAAATTTGAGTGTCCGATTTTGGGTTACTATGGCACTTTACATCCGACCTTGAGAAGCTCGAAGAAGAACTTAAAGTGTGACCCTGAGCTACATCTTCGAGGGAACATATCGAAGGTTTACTGTAGTCAATCTCGAAGCAGTACAAATCGATGATCGTTATGGAAAGATGAGAAAGCTCCCACGAATACGTGGTTAGAGTTGATCAAATCTGCAAGAATAATACAAATTCATACTGAGCCATTATACAGATGTATCAATAGCATTTCCTCGTCATTATTAAACATGTATTACGCCTTGGGATCCCCCAACCTATATAAAGGGGACCCTTGTCATTTTGTAATACACATGAACATTCAATACAATTGAACATTCTATGCTTTTCTTGTCTAAACATGTTCAACAATTGCTCTATAAATATATTGCTTGTTCAATCATATCTCATTTATTGTTATTCATTTATTGCCGATTATTAACCGCAAAAGGCTATATTCAAGGCCTCCGTTATCATTATTTCTTCATTAATTGTTCATTGCTAACTGCCCTAACTCGGCCTCGAAGCCCCTATTCCATCCAGCTCGAGGCCCAGCTTTGCGAAAACATTGGTTTACATATCTTGTTTCTCTTTACTTACACTTAGCATCTATTGACTAACAACTAGTATTGAAATAAATCACATATATTTAGGACCATAAAATCAAATATAACTATTAATACCATTTTCAAGATAAACAGTTTGGCGCCCACCGTAGGGCTAAAATAATAATGATTATTTTGGTTCTAGTTTTCTGAAAACACAAGTTATTTTTCATAATTTTTCTTGTCCAAGAATATTTGATTTCAGGTCAAAAAATGTTTGACTCAACAAATGCACACCAAAACAACGATATTGGGATTCATGGAGAGAACGTTGCAGATGCCGGTGTACCACGCAAATACCAGGGGTGGCACCAACACAAATCCCCATCGACATGGACTCGTGCAACGATGTGCATGTCGATGTAAGCTCTCATACAACGGAAGTGTGTGTGGGGAACAATATGAAGCACGGAGGACTCTAGCTCGGGAGGAAAGAGAAGTTTGCCTTCAAGTCATTTTTGAGATGTTGTAAGCACAATAAGTGGCTATTTCTCAGCTACAAAGTCAACAAAAAACTCCAAGCACAACGACACCGGAAACGGCCCCACGAGTCGAGCATGCACCAAAAAGATCGAGTAAAATAGGAGCAGCATATGAAAATGCTCGAGGACCTCATCAAAAGGATTGAATCTGGAGAAAAGAAGATAGAGGCTAACAATAAAAAGATGGAGACTAACTCGAGGGTCGATCATATTTCGGGCACACCCCCGATTATGAAGGGCATAGATTCAAAGAAGTTCGTATAGAAACTATTCCCATCAAGTGCGGCTCCGAAGCCCATTCCGAAGAAATTCAGAATGCCTGATGTCCCAAAGTATAACGGGACCACGGACCCCGATGAGCACATTACTGCTTATACTTGTACTGTAAAAGGGAATGACTTAAAGGGTGACGAAATTGAGTCCGTTTTGTTGAAGAAATTTGGAGAAACGCTATCAAAGGGGGCTATAATGTGGTATCATAATCTACCCCCGGATTCGATAGATTCATTTTCCATGTCGGCAAATTTTTTTGTGAAGACACATGCCGGTGCCATCAAGGTCGCCTCCAGGAAGTCTGATGTCTTCAAAATCAAACAGATAGAAAACGAGATGTTAAGGGAATTTGTATCTCGCTTTCAGATGGAGCGAATGGAATTACCACCAGTCTTTGATTACTGAGCAGTACAGTTGATACCCAATTTTTACCTATATTTTTATATGTAACATACCCTTCAAATAGCATGTATATATGCACATATAAGTATCTTCCAAGGCTACATTATTTTCCTTCATTTTTTGAAGATTTTTAGATTAATTTTTGCCCTATTTTATGAAGAAAAATCCAATAAGTATTCCCAAAATTGGCATTTTGGTAATTCATTTATTTTATTCTCATATTTATGCTAAAATATAACTAGTATGATTTTTGCATATTTTTACAAATTTTATTTAGTAATTTTTAAAGCTAAATTGCATATAATTGCAATATTAGTCTAGTTTAATATTTAATTGCGTTTATAATTATAAATTTGATTCCAGTATTTTTAATTTAATATTTATATAAAATTAATTATTTTATTACCTTTAATTTATTTCTAAAAATTACTTTACTATTTTCATACAATAAATAAGGAAAAATAGCTATTTAAATGGTACCTATTTTTATTGCGATTTTGGACAGATTTGGCATCCCTAATCCAACCTAATTTCAGTTTCAATTGCCCAGCCCAATTCCAAAATTACCCGACCCACGACCCTTTAAAAAATAACCTACCCGGCCCCCCTTTAATCCCAGCCGTTGATCTGTTCGCTAATACTCTTCCCTTCCTTTTTTATTTCCCAATACCCCCCAAACACTATTCATTTCTCACCGATAGCCACCCCTGGATTCCCCCCTTCTCTCAACTCACTTCTCAATCACTCTCAGAAACCCTAGCCGCCACCTCTATTCCCACCCTAAAGCCACCAGAACCCATGGCTTCTAAGGCCGTCGAAGTCCTACACCGACCCCCTGTATCTCTTACACCCCTGGTTTTATAAAATTCAAGGCTTGACCATGACAAAGTTTGGTCTATGTTTTGTTTGATTCGAGTTCTACAACCATCTCCGGCCTTATGCCGGCATGCCATGGCTGTTCAAGCCTGATTTTGAATTCTCCTGCTTAAATCAGTGTATTTTCTAAGCCTTTCTCACTACTGGGGTTCTTCTGAAACCCCCCTTCAAGGTTTTTCTGATTTCTTTAGATCCGTTGTATATTTGTTTTTTCTCTAAGCTCATAGGCATTTTTCTCAAAGTCCTTTCAAAACTACACCTTTCGAACCTTCATCTTTTTTTAATCTAGTGTTTCGTCAAGTTGTCCTTTACAATTTTTTTGACTTTAGCATGTTTTACTATATTTCTTATGTATATTTCCTATGTGTTTATTCTACTGTATTTCCTATGGTATTTCTTCTACTGTGTTTCTTCTATGTATTCTTCAATTATGCTACTGTATTTCTTATGTAGTGTCTCCTACTACATTTTTATTTTGTTTCTCCTACTTAGATTCTTATACTGAAAGATGCATGTCAAAGGTCTCAATTTCTTTCTAAGATTTCAGAAGTTATTTCGTCAGTTGTTTTGCCTGTATTACTTGCCCTCTCATCTCTGCAATAGATTGATGGTAGAAACTCTAGAATTTGGGGGTTCTTCCAAGTTTGGAAACCATTGGCTATTTGATTTGTTTGAACCGATTTTTCAAAACCCTAACTCTTTCAGACCTATTTCGAATCTCTGAACTGAGTTTTGGAATCCTCGCTTTTCATACGGTTCTTAATTTTTCTAAACTCTTTTACACTGGATCCTTTATATGCTATAAGATGTTACTTCTCTTCTACATTGCTAACCTATTGGGCAACCATGCTTCTGTAGTCTATTTTCTACTGACTTTTTAATGTCACAACATCTTCTTTCATGCTTAACACGTCTGTATGCTCTCTATATGTGATGAATTTCCCTCTGAATGGCTTTCAAATGTGTGATTAGTTCATACTTCCATCTGAATAGGAATGATCGATTTTCTTTCCTTGTTTGCTGATTTTCCTTGTGACTCAACTTAGGTTAAAACCTTTTCAGCTTTTCTAGCTTGGTTCATTCATGGACCAGTAATTACAAATCTCTGACCCTTTATTTACTGACTACTGATTGATTTTCTTAGCTTGTTTGTGCAACTGTGTATTTCAAAATTCTGTCCTTAAGTAACTTTTTATGTATTTACCCCTAGTTGCCTACTTTTCACAAAACTTGTTTGATTTTTTCCTTAAATAACTTTTACCATTTGAATCTAAATTCTTTAATTAAAGGAAGCCTTTTGTGATTGATTTTCAATTGATATTCAATTCCTTAACTGTTTTCTTACCTTATTTATGCCTAATTTTCACACTATAAAGGCACGACTCTTTCACAAACTCATCACTCATTCACAATCCTTCTAAACTATTACTCACACACAATAGTATTCTCCCTTCTTGTCTGCACTGTGGCCTGTTTACAAGACCTAATGCTTCTCTATTTGTTTCTTTGAATCTGGTATGTCATGATTTAAGCTTCAGTACCACAACAATGTGTTTATTTACAACTTGTGTATCTATGTCTACTTACTGTTTCTATAGAGTTCAATATTTAAATTAGAATGCTGATTTCTTTCTGCCTGTTTCTTCTATGAATCCCTACTCCCTACCCCCTTATGTATTTAAGCTATGGTTTAAGACATGGCAATATGTAAGTTATTGTCTATGAATTAAGCTTAATCCATGTGATCACAACCTCTATACAATGTGTTCTAACATGCTTATGGGTATGCTAGCACTCCCTATTGCTGGGTATGCCCACAACCTACTCTTGCCTCTTGCAATTTCCCTATTTCCCTTGTACCCCTATGTGTATTTATTTGCAACTATTTCCCTTTCCCTTTCCCCCTTTTCTAATTCTGTTTCTACACTTGCACTCTCTCTTAATCTTTAAGTTCTGCCCCCCTCTTGTGAGCCTTGCCTTGCGACCTTGAATTCCCTCTGAACTTGGACACTTGAGGGCTAGCCCTTCGACACTACACTTGTCTTAATCTGATAATGTATTTGGGGGTAAGCATTGCCTGGATTCCTCTTTAAGGCTCTTAGGGAACTTTGACACATCCAAATGGGAGAAAGGCTTTGGATCATGATCTTTGGAGTCGGTTTACCTCATATTTCAGACATGAAGTCTGAATCAGGCTCTCTTTGGTTGTACTTCTTAATTCTAATGTATTCTTTTATCTTTATTCTGAGCTGTAATAATTTTGTAATGAACTCTTGATGATGGCTAATTAAAAGGGTGGGTAACTGTGTATGCGAAGGGTAGATATCATGGCTATAGGTATTTGTGAAATTCTTCTTTCTCACATAGATATCATGCCTATAGGTATTTCTGAAATTCTTTATTCTCACATAGATATCATGCCTATAGATATTTCTTAAATTATGCATTCTCACATGGATATCCTGCCTATAGGTGTTTATGAAATTCTGCATTTCTCACATAGATACCATGTCTATAAGTATTTCTGAAATTCTGCATTTCCCCCGTAGATACCATATCTATAGGTATTTTTGAATGCTGCATATGTATATAGAAAATATGCCTATAGGTCTCTTTGAATCTTGTATATCCATTTTTCATCTAGCAATGATGTTCATAGGTCTTAAACATTCAGCATCTAGATATCATATCTATAAGGCTTTTGCATTCTTTACCATGTCTATAGAAGGTTTTAAAATCAATAACGCATAGAAGGCATGTGTAGGACCTATTAATCGAATCTGAATCGCTTCATTCACGAATAAGGCTAAAACTAGTGATAACATTGTATCTTCATTTTTGCCGAACTTATAATCTTTTGCTAAAACTTCACTTTTCTTTGATAATCTGGCAACCTTTTAACCAGTATGTATTCAGTTTACTTTATCATTTTCTGAAATCAGTGGATATCATGCCTCTAGGATCCTCGCCCAACACTTAGGCAAGCCTTAGGATAAAATTAAAAACTAAGTATGTTTTATTAACTACAACCAGCAGGCAGGCCTGATTGGGGTTCTTATCTAAATTATGTAATAAATCAGTCTCCCCCAACCTTTATGTTCTTTCACATTCAGTATTAAATCAGACCCTAAACAGTATGTGCAAGGCATGCTAAATTACGTGCTTCTTTGTTTAATGGAGGTATGTCTGAGCTCTTTTGCTTGTTATGTACTTTCCCACAATTTGCTATACATGTTCTTGCGTGTCCCCTTAGAATTTTTCCTTTGAAATTACAAACAAACCTAAAATCCGCCCTTTTTAGGAGTAGTAGTCTTAATTCCTCCGAGACTGATAGGATTAGGGTGGGTAATAGCATGCAATAAGTAAACTAGACCATTCTGTGCTTTAATACCTTAACGGGTGGGAAAGGGTAGATGTGGATATGATGACCACGCGATAAAAATACGTGTAGCCCCTCACTGAGGAGTGATTACTTGATGTCGTGTGGCGTGATCCATATTATTAATAAACCTAGGGCCCACTTCCCTTTGTTTCTTTGTTTTTTTAAATTCACAAATTATTTCTTTTCTTAGTTCTTTCCAACTTTGTTTATTTGTAACCATTACGTGAAAATCCCCTTTTATTTGAAGTTGTTACTTGCCTACGTGTTATTTGTACCTTAAGACACAACAGTGGTTTGGCCGGGAACCACACTAGTGGATCCTGAGGAGTGCCTAACACCTTCCCCTTGGGATAATTTCAAGCCCTTACCCAATCTATGGTTTCTCAAATCAAAACCCTTCTTATTATCCTAATGAACTTAAATCATTAGGTGGTGACTCTTCAATGTAAAAAAAACCCAATTCCCCAAAAGGGAACGAGTTGTCCTGCAAAATGCCACAAACCTGATGTCGCGAGAAAAAGAGGACACGACAACATTGTGACTCTGCTGGGGATTTCTTTTAGGATTTTATTCAGGCTATTATTGTGACTTTACACTTTTTTATGTCTTTATCTGCTTAATGCCTTTAAGTATTTAATTCCCTCTCCTATTACAAAACTGACTTGTCTTTTGTTTCTTCCTTTATTTCTTTACTTCTTTCCTTTACTGCCTTCATTT
The DNA here is from genome assembly GCA_034376525.1 of Nicotiana benthamiana. NCBI lineage: Eukaryota > Viridiplantae > Streptophyta > Magnoliopsida > Solanales > Solanaceae > Nicotiana > Nicotiana benthamiana. The sequence goes on from CM067338.1 coordinate 99,229,555, forward strand.
ATTATTGTTTTAAATTATGAAAAATTGTTGTAATTATTGCTTTATAACGTGCAAATATGTGATAACTTGTTTTAATTATTGTATAAGCATGTTTTCAACATCATATTTCACTCGTGCCAAACAAATCCTATAGCAACACTTATAATGAGTGGTTGCGCTCTTCCGATATTATCACCCCTAGATTCGGCAAAGGCATATTTATGGTAAAACTAGTCGATCAATGGTGTAGTCGACTATTCCGTGCCTTTCCCTCTTGAGTTGTCCGCTCAATGGTACAAGTCTAAAACCCCATAGAAACCTTACTCTGTTTAATTGTGCATGTATCATGGCCAAACTTAGCCGAGTTAGTTATGTTGTCCGCATAATGAATCTTTAAGATAGCCTTGTCCAAAGTCCACTGGGTTTCCTCAAAGCCCAAACGGACACTACCATATTCTGTGCATTTATTTGGAGAACTAAATGTCTTATGCCAATTATTGATGTTTAATAGTCGAGTCTTGTAGGGGTATGGGACTAACCCTTTTGTCTTGTAGAAATATGAGGCACGAAGTCCCTAGATTTGGCATGGTCACCAACATCCACCCAAAACTGCTGAGCTGGTGGGAGGATCTTTATTCCAATGATCAAACTTGTGTCTGGAAATACTAGGAAATCTACCTTCTCTCCTGGAAATCCAACCCAACAACAAAATCATAGAAGCTGCTACTCTATTCTGGGATTGTGATAGGTATGTGTTCCACTTTGAAGACATTAAGATGACATCCCTTCTAAAGGAAATAGGAGGACTGACTGGAATACCATGGGAAACTCCGGGCTTGTTAATGTCCGAAAACCGCAAGGGTAGAGGTTCCTCAAAATGATGGGTGTAGAGAAGAATCCAGACTTGACATGCTTAAAAGAGTCGTATATTCCCTTCGACTATTTGTACGAGAGGTACGGTCAAAGAAAATCCTATCATACTTATCCTGACGAGTTCACCCTTACATCATTGGGGCATATTCACCGAAGGGTCTTTGTCTTTGTGTTCTGCTTCTTGGGGATGATAGTGTTTCCAATGAAGAAAGCAAGGATCCGTACCAGGATAGGTATGTTAACCAAAACTTTAATGGAGGGAATTTGAGGGAAACCATTAAGCATCGTGCCCATGATCATTGCAGAGATATACCATGCCCTGGAGAAGTGTCAACAAGGAGCCAAACACTTCGAGGGCTGCAATTTTCTACTCCAGCTCTAGCTCATGGAACATCTCCAAAGAGCTAAATATCAGCAAGAGATTCAGCGTAGAGACTGGGACGATCATACAGCCTTCCATCATCCAAGGCGAATGAACTGCATGCCCAACATGTTTGCCCAGCCGAAAGACGCTAAGTGGTGGTTAGAGTTATTTGAAAATCTAACTAAGGATCAAATACATTGGATGTTCGAGTGGTTCCCTACCAAGGAGTTCATCGCGCAGTCCAGGGACCAACCATTTCTGATTCTGATTGGTCTGAGGGTAACGTACGCGTATGTCCCTCTTGGAGTTATGAGACATGCAAGGAAGAAGGTTATACCAAGGGTCGACAAGATGAGTCACTTCCGAGCCGACTTTCTGGATGATGATAGCCCCTTCAAGTGCCAAGCTCAGCATATGTGGCACTACAAAATCTTCGTAGAATAGATACCATTGAGCCAAACAGATACCATGCCGGTTGTACTCCATACTATTCAGGCTGGCTGGAGGATAACCATAACAGTATGGGTCAGCCCGAGTTTGCTCGTGGTCAAATGATCATAGATGAAAGGGCTGAGGCACATGTCAAATACAATCAACTGCGCAAAAGGATTCAAGAATTTGAAAGCGAGCACCGTGAGATACAAGAATCCAAATAAAAGCTTATAGAAAAGTGGAAGGACATGGCTGTCAGTATCAACAAGTGACTGGGATTCTTGGAGCGGGGTATAGTACAGCTGGAAAGGGAATTCCTCAAAAGAATCAGAATGTTGAAGGAAATGAAGGAGGACACTTAGCCAGAGTCTACCTATTGGGGGGACTTCGCGAGTTGGTGAAGTTGTTCGATGGAGCTAAAGATGCCGAGTCTGGGGAAGGTCCTTCTGGGACCAAATAGATAGGAGAAACGTAATAAGGCCAATGGCCACTAATGACATTTTATTTCCTGTTATTTAGTGTTGTTTTGGGATTCGTCTATTTTTATCAATAAAATGAGGCATTTAGCATTCTAAGTTCTCCAAATCAATTTATCGCTAGGCCTACCTCGGACACAAAGAGGTTCCCCAAATTAGAACACGATTTACATTCTTGCACTATGTGTTTAAAAATCGTAGCATTTTTCTTATAATCCTTAATAACTTGCTACCTTTTGTTTTTGCTTTTGTTTTATTCCCTCCCCAAAGGTTAGTTCGTGCACTCTGGCATCATTATCCTATTCCATAAGATCTAATGGCCCTCCACCCACTCCTCCTTGTAGTCCTATTAGAAATAGGAACAAAGGAAAGATGGAAGATTTGAGCAACACCAGAAAGGAAAATTCAACTGAACGGAGTATTCAGGTTTTCAAAGAGAATGCATCCTAATTGGAACAGAAGCTGCTGAAATTCCAAAAAGAACTTGACCAGGTTCGGAATTTGGCGAATTTGTCATTTTCCCTCACAACTCTAGACGTCAATTTACCAAATGCTTAAAACCCCACACCTCCACAAAATATCCCAAAACCACAAAACCATCCCACTCCTTACCACCACTGCAATACCTGCCATACTTCCAATAACACTCCACTGCTCATCCTTGTACCCTTGAACTCCACAAATGAACACTTCCACAACACCCCCATCTATATGGAGACCATGCCACACTCCATACCCGAGTATGATGATAAAGACTCACTCATTAAAAACCTAGCAGAAGAACTCAAGAAATTGACTAGTTGAATTCAGGGCGTCGAAGGAAGCAAGGGGATTGGAGGGCTGAACTACGAAGATCTTTGTATACAAACAGATGTCGAACTGCCCAAGGGGTATAAACCTCCTAAGTTCGAGATATTTGGTGGTACAGGGGATCCGAGAGTTCATTTGAGAACATACTTCGACAAGTTAGTCAGAGTAGGGAAGTACGAGAGGATCCGCATAAGACTTTTCATGAGGTGTATGAAAGGAGATGTTCTGTCTTGGTACATTAGCCAAGACCAGAAGAAATGGATGAACTAGGTGAGTATGGTGTCCGACTTTATGGATAGGATCAGATTCAACACAAAAATGCACCAGATGTGTTCTACATTCATAACCTAAAGAAAAAGCCCACAGAAACATTCCGCGAGTATTCTACTCGCTGGAGATTAGAAGCTACTAAGGTCAGACCTGCGTTAGAGGAGGAATAAATGAACAAGTTTTTCGCCCGTGCTCAAGACCCGCAGTACTATGAAAGGCTAATGCTGATCGAGAGCCATAAATTTTCTGACATCATCAAGTTAGGTGAAAGGATCGAGGAAGGCATCAAAAGTGGTATGGTTACGAACCTTGAAGCTTTGCAAGCAATTAATAAGGCTTTACAGTTGGGTGGTACATCTAAGAAAAGTGACGTAGGTTCCGTAATGGTTGCACAAAGAACCAAATCCCCTATCAAATACCAAAAGTTTCCAATTCCTCCACTCACATGTCAGCTTACTCCGAATTACCAAGCACCCTCACCCTCCTACCAATCTCTACCACCCCACTTATCAATCACCTCTAACTCCCACATACAAACCTACTTCACCCGAATATTCCTAACCTGCCCATGTCTACCAAGCCAAAATGCTCAACCATCCCACTACCAACCACCTCCTGCACGCCAAAACTTTCCTACATCGACCAAATTTTGACCACATACCTCCCAAACAGTATACCGCCATTACTGAACCCATTAACTAGCTGCACAAAAGCCTTAAAGCTATTGGTTATGTCACCCTATCCCTGATATAACCCTGAAAACCTATCTCAACGGGTCAATCCAAATAAATCTTGTGCATATCATTTCGGCATGAAAGGACATACCATTGATGAATGCCGCTCTTTGAACGATAAGATCCAGACTTTGATTGACAACAAGATCGTTATGGCAAAGGATCCTACTCCAAATGTATGAAATAACCCTCTACCAAACCACAAGGGTAGATGTGTTCACATGATTGGAATAGAGGATGATTGGGACCCCAAGGGATCGATCAGTTTACGGAAGGCGACGATCTAAAGAAGCCAATAGTCACCCTCAATCTGATTGTAGTCTAGATTCAGCCTTCTGGGGAGGCCGAGGTAAATATGTATATACCACTTGAGTTTGAAGCACCACCCTCAGTAAAGATGCCAGCGCCAATTGAGGTCGAGTTTGGGTCTCCGGCAAATGCACCTACACCCTTCCAAATTACAATTTTACTGCCTAAGGTACATGTTCCATTTAGAGTCAAGATTGTTGGACAATACGCTTTACGCTAGAGGGGGGGTGAATAGCGTTTTAAAAATATTAAGCGTTTTAGTGCGGAATTTAAAAACTTTGCAGAAATTAAAACAAGTGCAGTAGAATAAACTTACACAATGATGTATCCTGGTTGGCCACAAACGTGGTTAGTCCAGTCCCCGAGAGACTCTCTCGAGATTTCCACTAAACTTGTCAAGCTTACGGGTGCTTAACAAACCGTTACAGCTGAGGACACAAGCCTCACCCAGGTGCTCGGGGATCACAATCCCAAAGACTTCAATTGCTCGGGGATACCAATCCCAGAGACTTCAATTGCTCGGGGATAACAATCCCAAAGACTTCAACTGCTCGGGGATCACAATCCCAAAGACTTCAACTGCTCGGGGATAACAATCCCAAAGACTTCAACTGCTCGGGGATAACAATCCCAAAGACTTCAACTGCTCGTGGATCACAATCCCAAAGACTTCAACTGCTCGGGGATAACAATCCCAAAGACTTCAACTGCTCGGGGATAACAATCCCAAAGACTTCAACCGAGGAATCACAAGTTCCTCAACAAACGAGAATCGCAATTCTCTTACAAACACAAAACACACTCACTTTACAAAGCACTCCTTAATGAGTAGATATGAGTAGAAATAGTACGCTCAAGATCACAACAACTTAGCTCAATAGAATGGCTCTTCAAAAAGCTTTATGGATGAATGGAAAATGATGATCAATGTAAGAAAGCTTTTAGCAATGAAAATACTCAAAGTGTATATATTGTTGTTTTGAAAACACTGAGTTGAAGCTGTATTTATAGGTGAAAAACTCAGTCTTACCGTTGTCTAATTGCCAATTAAGGATTGCTGAAATTACTCAGTGACAATCGATTGTCAAGACTAAACAATCGATTGTTTGCCTATCAGATTAAAAATTCAATCCCAGATTTTACGTCAACAATCGATTACTTCAAATCAATAATCGATTATTTATAACGTTAAGAAATCCTTTCCAATTTTTGGCATAAAACATCGATTGTCCGGAAATCAACAATCGATTATTTTAACAACGTTCAGAAAATCTTTTCCAGATTTTAAGCAAAACATCGATTGTTAAATATCAACAATCGATTACCTGAAGGTAATTGAAAATATATGACAACGGTCAGCTTCAACAATCGATTATCAAATGGAATAATCGATTATTAATTAATTTCAAAACTCTCTGTCTCATATATAATCGATTATCAAAAGCCACAATCGATTATCATTTTATTTAAAATCACTGGGAGACATTTTTCTCATTCTAATCGATTACCATTAGTTCATAATCGATTTTTATGAGTTTTGAAAACTTTGCCTCAGTTAACAATCGATTATCATAAGTACACAATCGATTGTTATGCAGTTTGCAAAAACCTGATGTTAACTGACTTACTCACAATCGATTATCATTAATTCACAATCGATTATCATTAATTCACAATCGATTGTCATGCAGTCTTGGCTTAGAGATACTCGATTATCATAAGTACATAATCGATTATCTTAGCCCAGATTTTTGAGGCATGCTTGGAAAACATTTTAACAAATGTAAATATGCATAGTTTAAAATCATTTGACACTTAATTTAAATATGCATGATTTTGGAAAAATAATTTTAGTAGAGAAGCCATGTTATGAGCCAAGTTGAGGAATCAAGATCACAATTAATATTGACTCAATTATAACATTTCTAAACTTTGTCTTGAGCTTCTTGTAATGCATCCATTTTGTGCTTGTCCTTGAGTACTGCTATATATCGCTTTTTGCTTTGTTTGACATTCATCAAAACCTACAAAAGAACACACGTTTAGTATATTGCATTTGAAACGTGTTTCCAACAATTTCCCCCTTTTTGATAATGGCAAACATAAGCGGGATATATGCAATAATTATTTTGATAATCCAAGACAAGTGTAAAGTATGCAATTTGATGTTCCCCCTCAATTCATGTTCCCCCTCACTTTAAGCATGAATGAAGTTGAGAGTGATATAGCATACTTCTTGATATCCCGTTTCTTCCCCCTTTTGCCATTAGCAAAAATATATACAAGGGAAGAATATGCAAAAAAACATATGAAATAAGCAAAAGTTTATTTATTGGAAAATAACATTACATGGGTGGAGCCAAACACAATAAAACGAACAACAACTAACCAACCAAGGAAAAACAAATCAAAAACAACAATTTCACATCATCAAAAACAACAATTTCATCATTCATCACCCCCATCCCCTTCATCATCATTGGGAGGCGCTTGATATGGCACCACCTAAGCATAGGCATAATGCACGTGATCAAAGTAACCATGGACCTCACGGGTTAATTGAGTAATTTGGTCAGAGATAGTCCGGAGGGTAGGCTCCTGAGAAGGATGGGCACGACGGGCTTGTCGATTTTGAGGAGGAGCGGGAGCATGATCACCATCATGATGAAAGGAAGACTCCGAAATTTCCCAGATTTTGGTGCTCTTTTTGAGAGGACCATTAGCAATATTGACCCCGGAAGCTTCAAGAAATTTCATTATTAAGAGGGCATAGGGGAGAGGTATGTCATCTCTGGTGGCATTGAACATATGAGATTGAATAAGCTTGCACCAATTGATTTTAACACCGGTGATAATGGCATGAAGAAATTTGGCATCCTCTTGGGAAATGGTGGTGTGATTGAGTTTACGGGGTTTGAGAACACGAGTGATGAAATAGAGAATGAAACGATAATTCGGGTCCATACCCTTTATGGTGGGACGACGGGAAGAAGACTCATCATAGGCGACTCCGGCTTGGCGGAAGAGATTAGCTTCATCAATCATGTCCCCGGCATCATTTATGTACTGGTAGATGTCTTCACCATCATGCGGAATGCCGGCAATGAGGTGGAGGTTATCTTCAGAAATTAGAATGGAAATGCCGTTAACATTGGTAACGAGTTCACCCTCATCATCTTTGTGAAGGTTGGAGTAAAAAGCTTCAACCAAAGTAATGTTGTAGTAGGGGTGAGTAAGGAGTAGGAAATTGAAAAGTTGGCACTCTCTTAGCATATTCGCGGCTGGAATGAATGGTGCAACAAGAGCGTTTGTTGAAAAGCGAGGAGGGAGAATAAGGCGTTTCTCAAATTTGGTTAAGAAACGGGTGAGCTCTTCATCGGATTCAAAGAATAGAACCGATCCATCTTGATATGGATGGCGAGAAGAAGAAGCACCTTGTTTGGAACGAGCACGTTTGGAGTTGCGGCTTGACATTTTTGAAAAAGATGTGCTAGGATTTTTCAAAGATAACAAGATAATTTGATGCTTGGGAGGCTTGAGTGAGTATACAAGAGCATATGTGCAGCCTATATATAGAGAAGGAATGAATCTTACACTTATTTGAAAAGATTTGAAGAGATTTGAAGAGCTTTGAAGTCTGAAACGGTAAAAATAAATTCACTGACCGTTCAATAATCGATTGTTTGAATAGAATAATCGATTGTCATTAATGAAAATGATCTGACACATCGATTACACGCCAGAACGGTAAAAAAAATTTGAAAAAGATAGTCGATTGTCAAACTTGGTAATCGATTGTTTTTCATATTTATGACCTGACAGGAATCGATTGTAGAGCCAAAACGGTAACATAAGTTTAAAACAGATAATCGATTGTCAATATATAGTAATCGATTATTTCACTCACAGAGAGTTTGGATTTTGGCAAATAATCGATTGGCAGAACAAATAATCGATTGTTTGGAAGGGGGATGCTAAAATGATGAGACTTAATTCTATCAAGCAATGTAAACATTCAACAAGATTTCATGACAAAAAAAATTGAATCAACAAATAATCGATTATTGATACTGATAATCGATTGTAAGCATAAATAATCGATTATGATCGATTTTTCTTGTATCAAGACAATTTATACTTTCCTCTTACCTTTTGGGGGATACATGCAAAATAGAATTAAACATCTCCGACGCTCAAGTCAGTAATCTATAAATGAAATAATAACTTTGAAACTAGTGTAGTCGGGTGAAAAACGTGAACTCTTAAGAATTTTGTCCTAGGATGTTCTTAAGAGGGTTTAGGGTACTTACCTTCCCTTCGACTTTGCCAATTACCTGATTTTGAACATCCTCCGTTCATTTTGGTCTTTTGGCTCATTCTTCAATTTAAGAAGCTTCTTCCACAATTTTGCCTTTGTCTTCCTTGTATTTTGTCTTTTAAATTTTTCGAAAATACTTCCGATTTTGAAAAAAATGCCTAAATCGACTTTTCCGTCTCTTCCTCCTTCTTTGTGCTTTAATTTAAGGAATTTTGAATTCGTCTCCCGTCAAGTGTTTGGAGTATCCACTACACTTGATTCCTTCAAGCACACCTGCAAAACAAATCAATGCTCTTTTGGTACCCATGCCATTTTGGGTCCTTGAGGGTTATGCATACTATAATGATATGTTTGAGTAGCATGTCTATGTCTAGTAAAGCATGCGGGAGCAATATGACCAATTCGTCTACAATAATGACATGTCACATTTGGATTATGCATGCGTCTAGGCTCATAGTAGCTAGAATAATGCACATTGTTTACTCTATTTTCATTTCTCCTAATTTGAGCACCATAATCATTTCTAGGTTGAACATTTCGGGATCTTCTAGCAGGATCACTGTTGTGCCTAAAATATGCATCATGTCTATGGTGACGATTGCTAGGCGGAAGGTCATGTCTAGGTCTCCTAATATTTTGTCTAGCATGCATGTTTGTTTTAGGAAAGGCATTTTTGTTATTAATCCTAGATTGAGCTCTAGGTGGTTGGGTTTTTGCATCAACCTCTTCTTCATTTATGAAGCCTATTCCATGCTTGGTTGATTTCAAGTTATCAAGCACCACATTCAAGTTTTTATGAGAGGAGTTGAATTTATCTAGTGTGCCTTTTAATCTACCTACTTCATTCTTAAGGTCTACACAAGAAGCACAATTTTTTGTAGAACTCTCGGGCTTGTCAGAACTTCTTTTCCCATAAAACTTGTTTTGTTCTAGTAGCTTCTCATTTTCCAAAACCAATTTTTCTAATTCTTTTTCTTTTAATGAAAAATGTTTTTGAAAATCTTGTTCTTTTAGAGAAGCACTTTCTCTTAAACTAGTGACGGTTTTTGTAACTTTGAGAAATTCAGCATACAATTCATCAAAGGCATTTCTCATGTCATCAAGAGTATAAAAATTTTGAGAAGAGATTTGACTTACCTCACTTTGATTTTCTTCCTGTGCCATGAGGCAGAGATTTGCCGCTTCTTCATTTTCTTCTTCACTGGATTCGTCTCCGGAATCTCCTCCCCAAGATATGTATGCTCGTTGCTTCTTGAAGGGTTTCTTCTCCTTTTTAAGATTTGGGCAGTTTGTTTTGATATGCCCAGTTTCACCACATTCATAACATTTAACTTGCTCACCTTGCTTTTTCCCTTTGCGGTCATATTCTTTTCGCATGAATTTTTGGAACTTTTTGATGATGAGTCCGAATTCGCTATCTCCATCCTCTTCAATTGGTGATTGACTTGTGCTCGCCTTTAGAGCAATCTTTTGCCTTCTTTGTTCATCAATAACAGGGTTAAGAATAGTGGATTCATAAGTCTTAAGATTACCTCTAAGAGCGTCTATGGTGACGTTCGTGATTCCAATTGACTCTTGAATCGCATCGGCCTTTGATCGCCATGCCGGTGTTAGACTCCTAAGGATTTTTCGAACTAGTTCTTTGTCTGTGAACGTCTTCTTGAGCGCGTGGAGATCATTCACTATTGATGAGAACCGCTCAAACATCTCGTCTACCTTTTCGCCTTCCTTCATATGGAACAATTCGTAAGCATGAGTTAAAAAGTCAATTTTAGCTTCTCTTACCTGGTCAGTCCCTTCGTAAGTGACCTCAAGCTTGTCCCACATTTCTTTCGCTGTTTTGCAGCAGGAGATTTTCCTGTAATCATTAGCATTAACAGCACAAAGTAATAAATTAATAGCTTTAAAATTATTTTGGACCATTCGATTATCCTCGGCGTTGAATTCCTCTTCTGATTTTGGCACCCATTCTCCTTCCACCTTTTTGACAGGAACCTCATTTCCTTTGGTGTACACCTTCCACAAGTAAGGGCTGTTTGATCTGACGAATATCTGCATCCTTTCTTTCCAATATGAATAATTAGTCCCGTTAAACAAAGGAGGTCTTGTGGGGCACTGTCCTTCATCAATACCTGCAAAAGAGTCTAGAGTAGAAGCCATGGAAAGATTCTCTCAAACGGTTAAGTCTTTCAGAGAGTATGGCTCTGATACCAATTGTTGGACAATACGCTTTACGCTAGAGGGGGGGTGAATAGCGTTTTAAAAATATTAAGCGTTTTAGTGCGGAATTTAAAAACTTTGCAGAAATTAAAACAAGTGCAGTAGAATAAACTTACACAATGATGTATCCTGGTTGGCCACAAACGTGGTTAGTCCAGTCCCCGAGAGACTCTCTCGAGATTTCCACTAAACTTGTCAAGCTTACGGGTGCTTAACAAACCGTTACAGCTGAGGACACAAGCCTCACCCAGGTGCTCGGGGATCACAATCCCAAAGACTTCAATTGCTCGGGGATACCAATCCCAAAGACTTCAATTGCTCGGGGATAACAATCCCAAAGACTTCAACTGCTCGGGGATCACAATCCCAAAGACTTCAACTGCTCGGGGATAACAATCCCAAAGACTTCAACTGCTCGGGGATAACAATCCCAAAGACTTCAACTGCTCGGGGATCACAATCCCAAAGACTTCAACTGCTCGGGGATAACAATCCCAAAGACTTCAACTGCTCGGGGATAACAATCCCAAAGACTTCAACCGAGGAATCACAAGTTCCTCAACAAACGAGAATCGCAATTCTCTTACAAACACAAAACACACTCACTTTACAAAGCACTCCTTAATGAGTAGATATGAGTAGAAATAGTACGCTCAAGATCACAACAACTTAGCTCAATAGAATGGCTCTTCAAAAAGCTTTATGGATGAATGGAAAATGATGATCAATGTAAGAAAGCTTTTAGCAATGAAAATACTCAAAGTGTATATATTGTTGTTTTGAAAACACTGAGTTGAAGCTGTATTTATAGGTGAAAAACTCAGTCTTACCGTTGTCTAATTGCCAATTAAGGATTGCTGAAATTACTCAGTGACAATCGATTGTCAAGACTAAACAATCGATTGTTTGCCTATCAGATTAAAAATTCAATCCCAGATTTTACGTCAACAATCGATTACTTCAAATCAATAATCGATTATTTATAACGTTAAGAAATCCTTTCCAATTTTTGGCATAAAACATCGATTGTCCGGAAATCAACAATCGATTATTTTAACAACGTTCAGAAAATCTTTTCCAGATTTTAAGCAAAACATCGATTGTTAAATATCAACAATCGATTACCTGAAGGTAATTGAAAATATATGACAACGGTCAGCTTCAACAATCGATTATCAAATGGAATAATCGATTATTAATTAATTTCAAAACTCTCTGTCTCATATATAATCGATTATCAAAAGCCACAATCGATTATCATTTTATTTAAAATCACTGGGAGACATTTTTCTCATTCTAATCGATTACCATTAGTTCATAATCGATTTTTATGAGTTTTGAAAACTTTGCCTCAGTTAACAATCGATTATCATAAGTACACAATCGATTGTTATGCAGTTTGCAAAAACCTGATGTTAACTGACTTACTCACAATCGATTATCATTAATTCATAATCGATTGTCATGCAGTCTTGGCTTAGAGATACTCGATTATCATAAGTACATAATCGATTATCTTAGCCCAGATTTTTGAGGCATGCTTGGAAAACATTTTAACAAATGTAAATATGCATAGTTTAAAATCATTTGACACTTAATTTAAATATGCATGATTTTGGAAAAATAATTTTAGTAGAGAAGCCATGTTATGAGCCAAGTTGAGGAATCAAGATCACAATTAATATTGACTCAATTATAACATTTCTAAACTTTGTCTTGAGCTTCTTGTAATGCATCCATTTTGTGCTTGTCCTTGAGTACTGCTATATATCGCTTTTTGCTTTGTTTGACATTCATCAAAACCTACAAAAGAACACACGTTTAGTATATTGCATTTGAAACGTGTTTCCAACAAAGATAGCTACATTCGGTGGCAATGTGGGCCATAATACTATTCCATACAAATGCCATACCTTGGGACTACACAGCAGAGGCAAGAAGAAAAGGGAAAGTTAAGTTTGGGGAAATAGTTGCGGCACAGGGTATGACAAGGACCAGTAGGGTTTATATAAACCCCGGAACATTTAACTGAGTCGAGTAAGCAGGCCTTTGGTCGGCTGACCATCAGTGAAACTGGACCTGATGATCTCTGTGGAAAGATAAAAGCCAAGGAATAATTAATCATTGATCAACTGAACAAAATGCCGGCACAAATCTCTATCCTAGCTTTGCTACAAAATTCCGATACACATAAGAATGTCTTGTTAAAAGTGCTGATTGAGGCATATGTACCGAGCAACATCACTGGAGGAGAGATATCAAATATGGTAGGGTGGGTATTGGAAATTCATAGGATCACTTTTCATGAAGATGAGCTGCCACCAGAGGGTTGAGTCACAAAAAGGCGTTGCACATCACCGTGATTTCTTTAGATCCGTTGTATATTTGTTTTTTTGCTAAGCTCTTAAGCATTTTTCTCAAAGTCCTTTCAAAACTACACCTTTCGAACCTTCATCTTTTCTTATCTGATTGATGGAGGGTCCAGTCTCAACATTTGTCCGTTGGTAACACTCAGAACATTAGGAAAAGGGCAACATGAGATCAAGGATGGGGCCATCAATGTCAGAGCTTTCGACGGTTCAAAGGTCTACTATTGGGGAAATTAGCTTGTGTATGCAAATGGGGCCTACTTGGTTTGATGTTGATTTCCAAGTGATAGAAGTGCCGATATCTTACAATTTGTTGTTGGGATGATCACAGATTCATGTTTTTGGGGCTGTAGCACCGACACTACATCAGGCAGTGAAGTTTGAGTGGAACCATCAAGAGGTGACCATTTACAGTGACAGTAGACATCCCATATACAGTCACCAGACCATCCCAACAATCGGAGGCAGAAGAAAGATATATGAGGAGACCTATCAGCACATTGAGCAAATAAACGCCGTCGACAAAGACAAATGGTAGGATAACAAGATCAAGAGCATACTAAATTGGTGTGGGTATGAACCTGGCAAAGGGCTAGGCAGGAATCTCTAAGGAATCGCCGAGCCTATCAAACTAAAAAAACATGGTACCACCTTTGGTCTGGGATATGAGTATACTTGGGAGGAATTCAACAGCTGGTCGCCACCATGGCGTGGTCCTTACTATACGTTGAAGCAGTCAATACCACATTTGGAGCAGAATTTCTAGCCAACTGATGTTATTTATGGGTAAGAAGAAGAAGTACCGACAACAGTAAGGAATTTATTCCTAGAAGATGATGATATGGATTGCTGCATCATTTTTTATGAGGAGGGGAGGAAGGCCCTTCCATGCAGGCAGTAAGCCAAGGAACACGCCTGATAACTAGACCATCAGAACTACTAGAGCCCGATGAACCTCAGGGTAGCAAGGCTGAACAAGTATCATGCACTATCTTTTCTTTTTTTCTAGTTGACTTTCCTTTAGCACTTTTAAATTTCGCAATAAGATCTACAATGTTCAAAACAACTATGTCGTTTATCAAGCTTTTTTGACTTTTCTTACGAATCAACACTTATTACTATTATTTTCTCTCATTACTTTATTTATACAACATTACTATTACTTGTCTTGATAAACCAATGATTGTGACATGCAACGAGACAATGCGAAAAACAGACATAGATTCAGAGGAAGACATAGATTCAGAGGAAGATGATATATCGGAAGAGATTGTTAAATAAGTTGAGAATTTTGAGAATAGACCTAAGTCCAACTGGACAAGACCGAGATTTTTAACCTGGGAGATGACGAAAATGTCAAAGTAACACGAATTAGCATTCATTTGTCATCGTCAGAAAAGGAAGGATACATAGAATTTCTAAGGGAATACGAGGACATATTTGCTTGGTCGTATGATGACATGACTAGTCTGAGTACGCCTATTGTGGCACAAAAACTGCAAACTGATTTGATATGTCCATAGGTAATGCAGAAGCTCAGAAACTTCAATCCTGATATGAGCCTGAAAATCAAGGAAGAAGTCACTAAGCAGGTCAAAGCTGAGGTTCTCAGGGTAGTAGAATATTCAACATGGTTTCACCAACATTGTGCCAGTACCGGAAGAAGGACGGGAAGGTCAGAATCTGTGTCGGCTACCATGATCTCAACTGGGCCAGTCTAAAAGACAAATTTCCTTTGCTAACATACACATCCCAATCGACAATTGCGCCAAGCATGAGCTACAATCATTCGTAGATTGTTTTGCTGGGTATCATCAGATCTGGATAGATGAACAAGATGCTGAGAACACGACTTTCATTATGCCATTGGGAATGTACTGCTACAAGATGATGTTGTTTGGGTTAAAGAATGCTAGAGCCACCTATAGGAAGGCCATGAGTACCATCTTCCACGACATGATACACAAGGAGATCGAAGTATATGTAGACGACGTTCTCATCAAGTCCAAGAAAGCCACTGATTACGTGGAATATTTGAGGAAGTTCTTCAATAGATTGAGAAGACACAATCTGAAACTGAATCCCGCAAAATGCGCATATGGAGTTCCTGCTGGAAAACTAATTGGGTTTATTATGAGTCACCGAGGAATAGAGCTGGATCCATCAAAGGTCAAAGCCACTCTAGAATTACCACCGCCAAAGAACAAGAATGACGTGATGAGTCTCTTGGGGAGAATTAACTATATCAGCCGGTTCATAGCACAATCTACCATTATCTGTGAGCCAATCTTTAAAATTTTGATGAAGGATGTCACTACCAAATGGACCGATAACTGCAAAAAGGCCTTCAATAAAATCAAGGAGTACTTGTCAACACCAGCAGTTTTGGTCCCGCCCGAGCCGGGTAGACCTCTATTACTGTACCTTGCAGTATTTCATGGAGCGTTCGGTTGGTGTTCTGGGGCACCATGATGAAAGGGGGAAGAATGAGCTAGCCATTTATTATCTCAGCAAAAAGTTCACCCTGTACGAGGCCCGATATTCTCTATTAGAACACACCTGCTGTGCTCTGACTTAGGTATCCCAGAAGCTAAAGCATTTATTTTGTGCCTATACCACATATCTCATATCAAAGATGGATCCTTTGAAGTAAATCTTTCAGAATCCCATGCCCACCGGTAAGCTAGCCAAGTGCCAAATCCTATTGAGTGAATTTGACGTTGTCTACGTAAATCAGAAAGTTATCAAAGGACATGCATTGGCAGATCACCTTGTCGAGAATTCCGTGGACGGAGAATATGAACCCCTAAATACGTATTTTCCTGACGAAGAGGTATCATTCATAGGAGAAGATATTGCAGAATCCTATGACGGTTGGAGGACGTTTTTCGATGGAGCAGCAAATTTCAAAGGAGTTGGCATAGGTGTAGTCCTAGTATCAAAAATCGGTCGACATTATCCATTAGCTACCAAACTTAGGTTCCCGTGCACTAATAACATGGCCGAGTACAAAGCTTTCATCTTAAGGCTTAAGATTGCCATTGCCATGAACATTCAAGAGTTGCTAGTAATTAGGGACTCAGACTTGCTTATACATCAGGTCCGAGAAGAATGGGCGACCAAGAAATCAAAGATACTCTCTTTTCTGCACCATGTGCAGGAGTTAAGAAAGAGGTTCACAAATACAAAGTTCCAGCATGTTCCTAGAGTCTAGAATGAGTTCACCGAATCATTGGCTACCCTATCATCCATGATACAACATCTAAACAAGAACATCATTGATCCCATTCCGGTGAAGATCCATGATAATCATGTCTACTGTGCTCATGTCAAAGAAGAAGCATACATAAAGCCCTGGTTTTGTGATATCAAGGAATACTTGGCAAATGGAGAATACCTAGAACTTGCAAACCCTGTTCAGAAGCGCACATTTTGAAGGTTATCTAACAGTTTCTTTTATAGTGGAGAAATCCTGTATTGTAGGACTCCGGATCTAGGACTACTAAGGTGTGTTGACGCAGAGGAAGCTCTAAACTATTAGAAGAAATCCATACCGGAACCTGCAATCCACACATGAACGATTTTGTCTTAGCCAAGAAGATACTCCGGGCATGTTATTTTTGGATGACTATGGAAACAGACTGCATACAGTATGTCCAAAAGTGCCACCGCTATCAGATACATGCAGGCATGGTAAAAGTTCCTCTAAATGAGCTTAATGCAACATGCTCGCCGAATGGATGTTATCAGACTGATTGAACTTGCCGCATCAAACGCGCACAGGTTTATCCTAGTAGCTATTTATTAATTCACCAAATGGGTTGAAGCAACATCTTACAGAGCAGTGACTAAGAAAGCAGTGGAAGATTTCGTCCGCGACCATATCATTTATCGATTTTGAATTCTAGAGTCAATTATCACTTATAATGGTTCTAATCTCAATAGTGATCCGATGAAAGCCACGTGTGAAACCTTCAAGATCAAACAAAAAAACTCTGCAACCTACAAACCTCAGATGAACGGAGCCGTAGAAGCCGCCAATCAGAATATCAAGAAGATACTAAGGAAAATGATAGAGAAACATAAGTAGTGGCACGAGAAGTTATCATTTTCTTTATTGGAGTACCACACCGCAGTCCGCACCTCAACTAGGAAACCCCCTACATGCTGGTATATGGTACAAAGGCGGTCATTCCCGCCAAAGTAGAAATCCCTTCCTTGAGGATCATACAAGAAGCTGAGCTTGACAACGCAAAATGGGTGATGAGTCGTTACCAGTAGCTAGCTCTTATAGACAGAAATAGAATGTATGCAATTTGCCACGGTCAGCTCTATCAGAACATAATGTCCAGAGCCTTCAACAAAAGAGTCAAGCCGAGACAATTCACACCAGAGCAGCTAGTGTTAAAGAAAAATTTTTCGCATCAAGATGAAGACAAAGAGAAATTCTCTCCCAACTGGCAGGGTTCATACATGGTTCACCGGGTTCTGACAGGAGGGGCCCTCATACTTGCAAAAATGGACAGAGATGTTTGGCCAAAGCCGATCAATTTAGATGCAGTCAAGTGATACTATGTGTAATCTTTATGCTTTCATATATGATCTAATTTGAACTACTCCTGACCTGATTCCCATTTAAGAGGGGATAAGTAGGCAGCCCTATGGGTTCGGTTACATGTCAGTAAAATTTTCATTTCCCCCGCAAGTGGAAACTAGGCAGAATTTTGAAGAGGAACCTCAAAATTCCAAAATATTTTCAGCCAATCCCCGAAAGTAACAGTCGGAAGCATCAACCTAGTAATCTGGGGCAAAATTTTGAGAAGGATCCTCAAAATTCCATAGGAAGAAAGTTCGCAATGTCTTGAACTACGTCGCAGTCGTCAGTTCGTCTAAAGAAAGATATTCTTAATTATGCATTTATGTTATATTTGTACTAAATCATGCATGTCTGTTACCAAAATATCTTTATTTGCAATGCTACCCCAATGATACGTACAATATCACCATATCAGAATCAAGTAGATCAAGCAGAGCCAGCGGGGATACGAACTTACCTTTCCCCTTTACAAAAACTCACGATATTTCTTTGGACGCAGGCACCCGAGTTGTAAAAATCATCGAATATGTTATACACTCATATTTTTCAAGAATAAATCTTTCAGAACCGTCACACTTAGTCAAAGTCGCTATCTGCACGTAGTGTCCCTAACAGACACAGTATCCTCAGCAGTGGCAGAATCGCAATCTGCTATCAGCTAATAAAATTCCATTATCATTTTCCCTTTTACTTCTTGCATAAGTCTTCCATTTTACTTTCTGGGACTAAGCATTATCTCTATTTGTGTTATCTACATTGTATAAGGCAACTATTCTGCCTTTCGAGACTAAGCTCTGTCTCAATCTGCATTCTTTGCATTGCATAAAGCTATCATTCTGCCTTCTGAGACTAAGCACTGTCTCCATCTGCATTCTCTGCATTGTATAAGGCTACCATTATGCCTTCCAAGACTAGGCTCTATCTCTATCTGTATGGCTGAAAGATCGCCACTCTATTTTACACTTGCATGGCTGAAATATCACCACTTCATTTTACATCTTACATTGGCTGAAATATCGCCACCTTATTTTACATTCGCACGACTGAAAGATCGCTACCTTTTGCATTGCATGGGTTGAAAGATCGCCACCCTATCTACATTTGCATTGGTTGAATGATCGCCGCCTTATCTATATCTTGCATGGCTGAAAGATCGCCATATCTACACTTGCGTGACTGAAATATCACCGCTTTATTTACATTTTGCACGAATAAAAGATCACCACCTTCTACATTGCATGGGATGAAAGATCACCAAATACTGCATTTCATGGGATGAAAGACCACCAAACTTCCCAAAGGTGTCATTGTTCGGAGGCACCATTACAATAGCCCGAGAATGCCATGCCATGGCATGATGACCCCTCTTATCGTTTGCATATCGTTATTCAAAGGCGTCGTAGTTCGGAGGCATAATTCACATAATACGAGAACATCATTTCATGGCCTGCGAATCATTTATTATACGCTTCATGTCCGAGGACGTTATGGTCTGAGGACGTCACCCTAACCCTCCAAAGACAACATTCATGGTCCGACGGGAAATTGCATCATGTTTAAATTTACGCACAATATACGCTGGTGTTACTTATTTGCAGCTAAACTAGCAAGCAACAACCATCTTGTCAGGAGTGATTCTGCTCCAGTTCCCACAACCCCATCAGACTTCAACCATTCACCTCGTCCTAAATACTGCGTTCGTTCTTGAAAGTCTCCATTGGCATACTCCGCCGATGGATCCTGAACTATATATGGCTTGATTCCTATAAAACCAGAGATATGTAGGAAAATCAGGAACTAGGGCGTGGCCAAACCTTTTTAAACCCTTTCGTTTTGGTCAAAATTGGTCGTCGTATCTTTATCCGACAAGTTTTCATCCTTCCTGGGTAAAGAGGGAGAACTGTTGATACCCAATTTTTTTACTATATTTTTATATGTAACATACCCTTCAAAATAGGATGTATATATGCACATATAAGTATCTTCCAAGGCTACATTAATTTCTTAATTTTTCAAAGATTTTAATCAATTTATTGCCCTATTTTATCAAGAAAAACCGAATGAGTATCCCCAAAATTGGAATTTTTGTAATTCATTTATTTTATTCTCATATATATACTAAAATATTACTATTTTTATTTTTTCACATTTTTAATAATTTTATTTAGTTTTTTAAGCTAAATTGCATATAGTTACAATATTAGCCTATTTTAAGATTTAATTGCGTTTATAATTACAAAAATGACTCCAGTATTTTGAATTTAATATTAATGTAATATTAATTTTTTAAGTACCTTTAATTTTTTCTAGAAATTATTTTACTATTTTCACTAAATAAATAAGGGAAAATGGCTATTTAAATGGTAGCCTATTTTTCTTTCGATTTTGGCTAGATCTGGCACCCCTAATCCAACCTAATTTAAATTTCAATTGCCCAGCCCAATTCCAAAATTACACGAACCATGACCCTTTAAAAAATAACCAACTCGGACCCCTTGTATTCCCAGCTGTTGATCTAATAGATCAACAACCAATACTCTTCCCTTCCTTTTTTATTTCCCAATAGCCCCCAAACCCTATTCATTTTTTTCACCAGTAGCCGCCCCTGTAATCCCCCTTTCTCTCAACTCTCTCTCAATCGCTCTCAGAAACTCTAGCCGCCACCTCTATTCCCACCCTAAAGCCACCGGAACCCATGGCTTCCAAGGCCATCAGAGTCCTACACCAGCCCCTATATCTCCTACACGGCTGGTTTTTGAAGATTCAAGGCCTGACCACGACAAAGTTTGGTCTTGGTTTCATTTGATTCGAGTTCTATGGTCATCTTTGGCCTTGCTCCGGCATGCCATAACTGTTCAAGCCTGATTTTGACTTTTCCAGCTTAGATCAATGACTTTTCCAAGCCTTACTCACTACTGGGGTTCATCTAAAACCCTACCCCTTCGAGGTTTTTCTGGTTCCTTTATATCCGTTGTATATATGTATTTTCTCTAACCTCTTAAGCATTTTTCTCAAAATCCTTTCAACACTACACTATTCAAACCTTCATCTTTTTCGATCTAGGGTTTCGTCAAGTTGTCCTTTAAAATTTCTTCGATTTTAGCATGTTTTACTATATTTCTTATGTGTATTTCCTATGTGTTTCTTCTACTGTAGCTCCTATCTGTTTCTTTTACCGTATTTCCTATGGTATTTCTTCTACTGTGTTTCTTCTATGTGTTCTTCAATTATGTTGCTGTATTTCTTATGTAGTGTCTCCTACTGCATTTTTATGTTGTTTATCCTACTTTGATTCTTATACCGAAAGATGCATGTCCAAGGTCTCAATTTCTTTCTAAGATTTCTAAAGTTATTTCGTCAGTTTTTTTGCCTTGATTACTGGCCCTCTCATCTCTGCACTAGATTGATGGTAGAAACCCTAGAATTTGCGGGTTCTTCCAAGTTTGGAAATCATAGGCTATTTGGTTTTTTTGAACTGGTTTTTCAAAACCATAACTCTTTTAGACCTACTTCAAGTCTCCGAACTGAATTTTGGAATCCTTGTTTTTCATACTATTCTGATTTTTTCTAAACTCTCTTACACTAGATCTTTTGTATGATATTAGATGTTACTTCTCTTCTACATTGCTAACCTATATAACAACCATGCTTCTGTGGTCTACTTTCTACTGATTTTACAATGACACGACATCTTCTTTCATGCTTGACACGTCTGTATTCTCTTTATATATGATGAATTTCCCTCTAAAATGGCTTTCAAATGTGTGATTAGTTAAGGCTTCCTTCTCAATAGGAATGATCAATTTTCTTTCCTTGTTTGTTGATTTTCCTTGTGACTCGACTTAAGTTAAAACCTTTCTCAGCTTTTTTGACTTGGTTCATTCATTGACCAGTAGTTACAAAATCTATGACCCTTTATTAACTGACTACTGATTGATTTTATTATCTTGTTTGTGCAATTGTGTATTTAAAAATTTTGTCCTTAAGTAAAGTTTTATGTATTTACCCCTAGTTTGCACAAAAGAAGCTTGTTTGATTTTTTTCCTTAAGTAACTTTTACCATTTCAATATGAATTCCTTAATTAAAGGAAGTCTTGTATGATTGATTCTCAATTGATATTCATTTCCTATTCTATTTTCTTACTTTATTTCTGCATGATTTTCACACTATAAAGGCACAAATCATTCACAGACTCATCACTCATTCACGATCCTTCTAAACTAATACTCACACACAATAGTATTCTCCCTTCTTGTCTGCACTATGGCCTGATTACAAGACATACTACTTTTCTCTATTTGTTTCTTTGAAACTGGTATGTCCTGATTTAAGCTTCAGTACCACAACAATGTGTTTATTTACAGCTTGTGTATCCATGTCTACTTACTGTTTATATAGAGTTCAATATTTAAATTAGCATGCTGTTTTCTTTCTGCCTGTTTCTTCTATGAATCCCTACTCCCACTCTGTTATGTGTTTGAGTTATGGTTTAATACATGGCAATATGTAAGTTATTGTCCATGAATTAAACTTAATCCATGGGATCCCAGCCTCTAAACAGTGTGTTCTAACATGCTTATGGGTATGCTAGCACTCCCTATTGCTGGTTATGCCCACAAACTACTTTTGTCTCTTGCAATTTCCCTATATCCCTTTTACCCCTATGTGTATTTATTTGTAGCTTTTTCCGTTTCCTTTCCCCCTTTTCTAGTTTTGTTTCTGCACTTGCACTCTCTCTTAATCTCTAAGTTCTACCCCCTGTTGTAAGCCTTGCCTTGGGAACTTGAGTTCCCTCTGAACTTGGACACTTGAGGGCTAGCCCTTCCACACTGCACTTGTCTTAATCTGATAATGTATTTGGGTGTGAGCATTGCCCCGAGTCCCCTTTAAGGCTCCTAGGGAACTTTGACACATCCAAATAGAAGAAAGGCTTTGATTCATGATCTTTGGAGTTGGTTTACCTCATATTTAAGACATGAAGTCTGAATCAGGCTCTCCTTGGTTGTACTTTTTAATTTCTGATGTATTCTTTATCTATATTCTCGGCTATAATAATTTTGTAATAAACTCTTGGGGATGACTAATGAAAAGGGTGGGTAACTATGTGTGAAAATCGTAGGTATCATGCCTATAGGTATTTCTGAAATTCTGCTTTCTTACATACATATCGTGCCTACAAGTATTTCTAAAATTCTGCATTCTCGCATAGATATCAAGCCTATAGATAATTTTGAAATTCTGCATTCTCACATAGATATCCTGCCTATAGGTATTTCTGAAATACTACATTTTTCCATTGATACCATGGGTATAGGTATTTCTGAATTTTGTATATGCATATAGAAAATATGCCTATAGGTCTCTTGGAATCTTGTATATCCATTTTTCATCTAGCAATGATGTTCATAGTTCTTAAACAATTCGCATCTAGATATCATGTCTATAAGGTGTCTGCATTCTTTACCATGTCTATAAAAGGTTTAAAATCAACAACTCACAGAAGGCATGTCTGTAGGAGCTATATATCGAATCTGAATCGCTATATTCACGAATAAGGCTAAAACCAGTGATAACAAGGTATCTTCATTTTTTCCTAACTTATAATATTTTTCCAAAACTTCCCTTTACTTTTGATAATCTAGCAACCTTTTAACCAATATGTATTCAATTTACTTCATCGTTTTCTGAAATTATTGAGTATCATGCCAATAGGATCCTCGTCCAACACTTAGGCAAGCCTTATGATAAAATTACAAACTAAGTCTGTTTTATTAACTACAACAAGCAGGCAGACCTGATTGGGGCTTCTTATATGAATTATGTAATAAATCAGTCTGCCCCAACCTTTTAGTTCTTTCACGTTCAGTATTAAATTAGACCCTAAATAGTATGTACATGTCCTGCTAAATTACGTGCTTCTTTCTTTAAAGGAGATATATCTGAGCCCTTTTGCTTGTTATGTGCTTTCCCCTAGTTTACTATACATGTTCTTGCGTGTTTCCTTAGAATTTTTCCTTAGAAATTACAAACAAGCCAAAAATCCCCCCCTCTTTTAGGAGTAGTAGTCTTAATACCTCTAGGACTGGTAGGATTGGGGCGGGTAATAGCATGCAATAAGTAAACGAGACCATTCCAAGAACGGGGTGGAAAAGGGTAGATATGAATATGATGACCACGTGTATCCCCTCACTAAGGAGTGATTATCGGATATTGTGTGGGACGATCCATATTATTAATAAACCTATGACCCCCTTCCCTTTGTTTCTTTTAAATTTTCAAATTATTTCTTTCCTTAGTTTTTTATTTGTAACAATTACATGAAAATCCCCTCTTATTTGAAGTTCTTACTTGCCTACGTGTTATTTGTACCTAAAGTCACAACATTGGTCTGGTCGGAAAACACACTAGTGGATCCTGAGGGGTGCCTAACACCTTCCTCTAGGATAATTGCAAGCCCTTACCCAATCTCAGGTTTTTCAAAACAAAACCCTTCTTAGTGTCCTAATACACTTTAATCATTAGGTGGCGACTCTTCGATGCAAAAAAAAAATCCAATTCCCCTAAAGGGAACGAGTTGTTCTCTCAAATGTCACAAACCCAATTTTACAAGAAAAACGGGGGCACGACAAGTACATGCCTTCACTCATGGCTTGAACGAGCGAAGCTTGGTAGCTTTGAAGCAGCTAAAACTAAATTTGATCGAATATCCTGCCGTGACCTATGCAGATGTGCATAACATGTATAAATCGAAGATTAGGGTCAAAGACAACCAATTTGAAGCCCCCTCGGGCTCAGTATATACTATCAGGCTCTTAACAAAGAAATAAAGGTTCACTGAAAGGGAGTCGAGACCAAACAACAAAAGATACCAGCCATATGTAGAAGATCGAAGAAACGCCCTGAGGCGTAATACACCTCGAGGTGATCAAAGGATAGATAGAGGTCGAAGTTCCCGAGGACTCATGAGTAAATCCGTTTTTGATAGGCACAGTTGGCCTGTAGAGGCACCCCGGCTATATGAGTAAAACTTCATCGTCGATGTCACGGACATTGTATCTGCCATAGGTAAAATCAAAGATATCAGGTGGCCAAAATTCATACTGTTAGATCCTTCACAGAGGAACCCTAACTTGGTGTAAAATATAATAGAACTCAAAGTCATAGGACCAAGGATTGCAGATAGCTTCGAGAAGAGGTAGCCTGACTGATCAGCGAAGGGCACCTTCAAAAGTTCCTCGGCGACCGATCTAAAATCCAACTTTGGGAAAGAAAGCCGAATAGGAAGAATGAGAGAACCCAAACATGTCATCCACATGATTACTGGAGTGGTCAAATCCCATAGGGACCCTATGTCGAGCAGACGAAAATATCCATCACCAAGGAAAAGCGAACTTGGAGTTACATGCCAGAAAATGCTCTCTCATTCAGCGAAGAGGACATCGAGACCTTGTCTCAGCCTCATTATGACATACTGGTAATTTCTTTGCTTTTACATTAATATTAAATTAAACATGTGCTCGTGGATCTAGATAGCTCCGCCAACATAATCATGTCGAGGGTGGTGGAGCAGCTCAGACTGCTCAACCAGATCGTGCCAGTCTCTCGAGTCCTCAATGGATTCAACATGGCGTGCGAGACAACAAAAGTGGAGATCATCCTCCCAGTCAACGTGGCCGATACGATCCAAGATACCAAGTTCTATGTCATCGAAGGTGAGAAGAGATATAATGCCTTTCTTGGATTGCCGTGGATATAAGGTATGAGGGCAGTGCCATCAACCCTTCATCAAATGATGAAATTTCCAACCAAGGATAGAGTAAAAGTAGTGTATGTGGAGCAACATGTAGCAAGAGAGATGTTTACGGTGCACCACATGGCACTAGCACCCATGCCTTCTGTATCGAAGAAGCCAAAAGATAAGCAAACAACCAAGTAGCAATCACGGCCGACATTCTTAGCTACACTCGAATGAGTGAATAAAGGACTGTGTCGCGTCCTCAGAGCAAGCAATTGAAATGTATCAAGGCTCGAACGCTATCATTGCTAAGGTACAACCCTCTGCTTTTTCATTTATATTTTATACTAACTTATTGCAGGTGTTCGATTGAGAGAAATCGAAGCACCCTCCAGCTTGAAGACCTTGGGTTTAAAGTATCCGTTGTACTCTTTTTCCCTTAGATCGGGTTTTATCCCAAACGGGTTTTACCGGCGAGGTTTTTAAGGAAGCAACATCCGCATGCTACCTAAGGAGAACCCATCAAGTATTCAGTGCTTCTCTTCAATCAACCTCAAATATTTGGGGGCATCACCTCGGGAGGTCATCTCTCGGAAGAAATCGATCTATGCCTAGGAGGACCTCGATAGGGCAATGTTATATTGGGCCAAACGGTCAAATAAACCATGTCTATGTAGAATAATTGAGCCTCCAAAGGCAAAAAACATATACGCATATATCAAGTAATTGAGGAAGACTCTTTTCTTACCAAAACACTTTGTGCCTCAAAGAAGTTCACTACTTTCTCATAAGATAGCTCAAGGGCCAAAAACTATCAAACACTCGGAGACTGCCATTGACAGTCATCTCATCGAACCATCGAAAACTCGAATTCATCAGACCTCGATTACAAAATTTCGAGCTCATAAGAACACAGTGGGGAAACATCAATTCTGTAAGATCTCAATGAGGCATGCACAAACTTATAAGACCTTAAAAATGCATAACCGTAATATTAAGTCCAAGGCTATATATCCGAACCTGTAAGACCCCTAAAAAGGCATTCTCGATATAGACCCCGAGGTTATCTCACGTGGGGACTAAGGGCTATGTCCAAACATAAAGACTACGGTCATATCAAAAGGTTCTGGCTAAATTAACACGGCTCGGAGACATCCGACCGCCGCCATAAAATTAAAGGCCTCCAAATACTTCGAAAAGAACCGGTTTATCAAGCTACCCCCAGCATAAGCAACAACGCTTCGATCATATCATCTCCAAACAACTAAAAGGTTTCAAGACAATTAGCCTTCAACAAAAAAAGGCTTCAAAAAATTAGCCTTCAAGAGAACCTCTTGAGGTGCTTAATTATCGTCACATGTCGACTCATAATCGAGGTTCTTAATCTACTTTTGGAGGTATATCCTCAAGAGAAACATCTTCAAGAACCTCTTACTCAAGGACTCCATCTCGATCCTTAGAAAAGATTTTGGCTTGGTGAAAAACTTGGCGAGTACGAGTCTTGTCAGCACAACTATTGTGTAGCCACTTCTTGAGACATTTTTACCAGTGTGGGACACAAAAGTTAGTAGATGATAGTGCCACCTCATTCCATGGAAATCAAAGGTAATGAATCACCACACCAGGTTGAAGTTAAGAGAGATGAGTAGCAGTGTAAAGTCCACATATATTTTGATATGGGAAGAGTTCAGTTCCCTTCTCTCGTTGTTTTGAGGCAACAACAACAAAAACAACAATAACAACAACTCAGTATAATCCCGCCTAGTGGGATAAAGCTTTAAAAAGAGAAGGAGGATTGGCGTAGTTGGTAAGGTTGCTGCCATGTGACCTTGTTGTCACAGATTTGAATCATAAAAATGGGTGATTAGAAGGAAAGGGCCAGAAGTTGATGAAGAAGGAATGTGAGTAGTTTTGTTTAGTCGAGTAGCCCACTATTTATACAAAGTAAGTGACGGTTTGGCGGCATAAATGGTCGGCCAATGCCGACATGCATTCAATGCTTTTGGTGAAATGGACTGGCAGGATGTTTAATGTTTTTAGGAGATGAGCCGATGGGATGTGTCGATCACTTCAAGTGCTTATGTCATGAGCATGACATCTTCGTGAGGGTCCTGGAAAAATCGAGGTTCAAATCATTTCTTATCATTTCATTCTAAGAAACGCGGGGACTACCTGTATACGGTCAAAATCGGGGTGTTCGACTTTGGGGCTACTATGGCACTCCATGCCCGACTTCTAGAAGCTCGAAACAGAACATAAAGTGTTACCCCCACGTGCGTTCTCGAGGGAAAATATCGAAGGTTCATTGTGGTCAAGCTCAGAGCAGTACAAATTGATGCTTGTCATGGAAAGACGGGAAATCTCCCAAGGATACGTGGTTAGAGCTGACCAAGTCTGCAAGAATAGTACAAATTTTTACTGAGCCATTATACAGATGTATCAATAGCATTTCCTAGTCATTGTTAGACATATACTACGTTGGAATTTCCCACCCCCACCTATATAAATGGGACTCTTGTCATTTTGTAACACACATGAATATTCAATACAATAGAACATTCTCTGTTTTTCTTGCCTAAACATGTTAAATAATTTCTCTATAGATTTATTGTTTGTTCATTCATTTCTCATTTATTGTTCTTCATTTATTTTCTGTTATTAACCGCAAAAGGCTATCTTCAAGGCCTTCGTTATCATTATTTCTTCATCAATTGTTTATTGCTAACTGCCCTAACTCGGCCTTGAATCCCCTGTTCCAGCTAGCTCGAGGTCCAACCTTGTGACATCATTGGCTCACATATCTTGTTGTATTTACTTATATTTAGCATATATTGTATAACAACTTGTATTAAAACAAATTACATATTTTTAGAACTACAAAATGAAATAAAATTGTTAATGCCATTTTTAAGGTAAACGTTAACGTTCTCTGTTAGTAGAGTGAAAATACTTTTCTTTAGCTCTTTTACTAACAATTACTAATACTTTTTTTATTTTCCCCCCACGATCTTAGTTAGCAGAGATTTATGTTCACTGGTTTCTTATCTGGTTTTTATATTTCAGTAGGCTGAAATTTCGATTATGCTCATTACATACTAAAGGTTCCGACATATTTTGTAGCATTCAAATTGCATATACAAATATTACTAAAGTATTAACAATTCCACACAGAAGATATATGAGAAAATTAGCTTTATCCACCTTCTATCTCCTACCCTTTCAGCACTAATAATATAGTCCCTGAGAAAGTAATATATTGGTGCCCTTCTAACAAAAGATCCATTGTAGTCTAGTCGGTTAGGATAATCGGCTTTCACCCAAGAGACCCAGGTTCAATTCCCGGAAAAGCAGCAAATAGAAGAAAAATATTATGAAACAAGAAAATTAGAAGAATAATATTGCAGGGGGGATTCTTATTAAATTTTAGGATGAATTACAATGGAACACAACCCTCTAGGTAGAACTTAGCCACCAAGTAATAAACCAAAAAATCTCTTTAAATATAGACAATCACCATAAATAAAATTCTATTCATATCACCTCCCTGAATATCTATTCAACAGATAATGTGCCTTGTTAAAACCTTAACTAAATTAAAATCTAGTGGGAAAAAGTTTTAGTAGGGAAAAAGAGTACATATCTAACAATACGCTTTTTGGTTGCCTCGTTAAAAACCTTGTAAGAAAAACCCAGTGGAACAAAAACTTGTAAGAGAAAAAGCGTACAACACGTATTAACTCGTCCTGATGAGAGCATCAATTCATATTCTTGAGACTTTGCATTCCAATCTTGTGCACTATCTTCAAAAGATCATTGGTAGAGATTTGATAAACAAATCAATTATATTAACTTGAATGAATATGTTGAGCCTTGAAATCATCATTCTTGATAGATATGTAATATCTTCGTATAATATCGTGGAATGACCTTTTCAATATCTCCATAGAGGTATTTTCGTGATCACATTATCATGCTTATATTTATAGCAAGATACATATGTGCACAAATTGCACTTATGATATGGTACTTCAGGACTAAGAATTGTATATGCTTCAAGCTATTGATATCCTTCAAGAATTGTCATATAAGTCATATGATAGACTTTAATTAGATGCGTATCAAGTTTTTTTATGTCATACTAGATATATGAGATAGATAAAGGTGATTGCACATGCCATTGACTTTATACTTTCAAGTAATTGAACAACACAGACAAAATTATATGTCTTTCACATGAAACCAATTCTATTCGAATTGTGTCTCTTCCATTTGGACGATATTTTTCTGTCTATAGGTGACAGACTTAAGATCTTCATCTATATTTAGCACTATGTTAGATTTCATCGATGAAGATTTTATATCAATTCCAGCATTTTTCCATAAAGATGTAACATAACGATATCTTCATTCATACTTTCAGGTACCTAAACCTCTCATGAGATTTTATGAAGTTTTATGTCATGTGATCTTCTAGATCAATTGCCTCCTTATTATGATCACTTTGATCATTTGCTCATCTTCTTTATCAAGAAGTTTTATTTGAAACCGATTTGTCTATACGCTTTAAGCGTACCATAAACTTGTCCTTCTATGACTTAATAAGAGAACTTGCAATGAGAATATAGTTACTTTCTTTAGGTCAGCAAATGAGTTTGGCATGCTTTGCAATATATTGTAAATGAATTATCTTTTTATGAACTTTAAATTCATATTATTGTATTCGAGGATCTAAATGTACAAATGATAATTCATTTCATATAATTTTTTCTCGACTGTTTATCATATCTCTCCCTCATATTAGAAAAACTAATTTGTTTCCTCAACTTTGAGATCCCATCTTTGTGGGTTATGGTGTTAATAAATATATATCACACATCTATACTAATAAAATGGAATTATTTGGTTCCTGTGTCTCAGCCCATTTCCATAATAGGTCATAATGGCGCCCAACACCATTGCCGGCCAAGCCAATGCGAAAATATAAATAAGTTCTCATTTCTACTTTTACCAAATAACTGCAATGATTTCTTAAGTTAAGATCTAAAACTAGTAATAACCATAATGTACCAAAATAATTATACAAATCCCCAAGAATAGTCAACTAATGTGTGTGTCAAGACCTGGTGTCACAAGTGTGGTCAATTAGTAGAATATACAAAGAACAATTCTATCCTACTTTCCCAAATATAATAGATAACAAAAATAAATAAAGAGAGACTCCACCAAGATGCTGAATGGCACAGAAAGGGAGCAGATCACCGTGGAGGTCTCAGAATATGCTTAAAGGTATGCACCAGACTAATAGCCACATGTATCTGCCTCAGATGGTGTATAATTAAGTAGAAAAATGTAGTATGAGTACATAAATAATATGCACCCAGTAAGTATCCTGTCTAATGTCGAAGAAGTAGAGACGAGAAGGTTAGGTGACACTTACTAGGGTCAAATAATATGAGATATGAATTATACTGAGCATGGATAAAATAAATAATTAGTAGTGTATAGCAAGAACTAACAGGTCCTCTCCTAGATAAGGTCACAGCGGGCAACTTCCATTCCAGGACAAATAATAAGCTCAAATCATAGAAAATACTGGGTAAAGCAGGCGCAAGGAATGCTGAGGTCGTATGGCCTGATCCACTATAAAGTAAACTGTGCACTGCCGAGGGTGAACGTCACAAACCATAGATGCATCTATTACCCTGCTAGCGAATCAACCATGTGACGCAATCAAATTTAATTAAACACAACAACATGCAGACAAGAACATATAACTGGGGCGCAATTACCCAGTGAATTATCAACTTCTCTTTAAAAAGGCCAAGAAAGGCCATGTTCCTCTTAACTAGTCTCATTTACCATAATCACCATGATTAAGCAATCCAAATTAAACATAGAGTTGCAAGAATACCACATAAAGCGTGTTTTTGGGTCCTAAACTATCCGGACTTAGCATAATAGTAGCTACGCACAGACTCTCGTCACCTAGTGC
The DNA here is from genome assembly GCA_034376525.1 of Nicotiana benthamiana. Lineage (NCBI taxonomy): Eukaryota > Viridiplantae > Streptophyta > Magnoliopsida > Solanales > Solanaceae > Nicotiana > Nicotiana benthamiana. The sequence goes on from CM067338.1 coordinate 99,261,034, forward strand.
ATACGTAGCCCCCCACATTCAATGGAAATTTTTTTAGATTACATCACCTATGGAAAAATTTCCTCTTACAAGGTTATATAGGAGACTCACAAGATCATATTCTGACTATATAACCAACTCCCCACCCTTAAACACAAGTTTCCTAAAATCCGACCCCGGGTCCACGTGCCTGGATTCCAAATTTCTTTTGGAGGAAGTTGTTCTTTGTAACCTAAGAATCAATAATATATGATTTCTACTTCATTTCATAACTAATTTTGGGGAAAAATCTACGTTTTTCCAAAACCTAGGTTTTGCTCTAACCCCATGATTTTACCTTAATCTTAGTGTGTTAATCTACCTAAAACACAAGTATTAAACTAGGAATAGGTATAATAAACTTACATCAAGATGCTAAGTGGTAGGCTTCACTAAAAAGCTCTAAAATCGCCTACTGGAGGAGTGAAATATGGCAAAAATGACTTAGAACCCATAATAAATAAAGCTTACCGCTTCAGCGATTTCCGCATCTGCGGTCCCGCTTCTGCGAAAATAAGGTTGTATTTGAGGAATTGGCCCAAGCGAGCTAGGACCTCTTCTGCATAGCCGCTTCTGTAGTTAAATGGCCGCTTCTGTTGTTTTGGTCTAACGGACCCTGGGGCACATCTATAGGTGGTCAAGCACTCCTGGGGTCTCGCACCTGCGGCTGACCAACCGGAGGTGCAATTATAACCGTAGCTGAAGCTTCAACACTTCTCCAATTTTTCCAACTTCACTCGAGCGTTGTCCGATTGATGCTCTAGCCTCCCGAGCCCCGACTGAACATACCGACAAGTCTAAAATCATGAAACGGACCTGCGAAAACCATCAAAACGCCCAAAATAAAGCTAAATCTAAGAATCACCCCCTAAGCCAATTGAATCAAACTTATGAACTTCAAGTTCTTAATGATTGTTTCTATGCTAACGAGCAAAAATGCACTTAACTACTCTAATTGACACCAAATTTTGCTAGCAAGTCTTAAATGTTATATTGGACCTGTACCAGGCTCTAAAATCAACATACGAGCCTGATACACATATGATCAATCATTATTTAGTTTCCTTAAATCCTAAGGATTTCAATTTAACAATTTTTAATAAAAATTCATTACTCAAGCTAGGGACCTCGGAATTGAATTCCAGGCATACGCTCAAGTCCCATATTTTTCTAATGACCCTTTGCGACCGTCAAAACACAAATTCGGGTTCGTTCGCTAAAGATGTTGACCAAAGTCAAACTTAGCCTTTCAAGAAAATCTTAAGGAATCAGGTGAGCCTATATCAGCCCAAACTCTTCTAAAACCTGAACCAACCATCCCCACACGTCGTAATTCAGATAAAGCAAGTGCCAAAAGTTTTATTTGGGAGAACAAAGTTCTAAAAAAAGACCGATCAGATCGTTACATTCTCAACCTCTTAAACAAAATGTTCGTCCTCGAACGGATATAGAAAGGTACCTGATGTGCCGAATAGGTATGGATATCTTCTCTACATGTCCTCCTCAGATTCCCAAGTTGCCTCCTGGACTGGTTAGCCCCTCCACTGGACCTTTACCGCTGAAATTCTCTTGGATCTCAACTAGTGATACTGTCTATCAACAATGGCAACTGGCTCCTCCTCATAACCCAACTCTTATCCAGTTGAATAGTACTGAAGTCCAACAAGTGGGACAAGTCGACATGATACCTATAGAGCATGGACAGGTGGAAAAATAAATGAACCCCCAGTAAGTTGGGGGTAGAGCAAGCTTGTAGGCAACCTCCCCAACTCGCCTCAACACCTCAAATGTTCCAATGAATCTTGGGATCAACTTTCCCTTCTTCCCGAACCTCATAATTCCCTTCATTCGCGAGACTTTCAAAAGAACCTTCTCGCCAATTATGAATGATACATCATGCACCTTCTGATTCGCATAACTCTTCTATATGGACTGAGCTGTGCGAAACCTTTCCTGAATCAACTTTACCTTATCCAAGGCATCTTTCACCAAGTCTGTGTCGTATAACTTAGCCTCACCAGGCTCAAACCACTCGATAGGAGAATGACATCTCCACTCATACAAGGCCTTAAATAGAGCTATCTAGATGCTGGATTGGTAGTTGTTGTTGTAAGCAAACTCTTCCAAAGGAAAGAACTGATCCCACTATCCTCTAAAGTCAGTCACACATGATCTAACCATGTCCTCCAAGATCTTAAATGTCCACTCCGACTGCCCGTTGGTTTGTGGATGAAAAGTTATGCTAAGCTCCATGCGGGTCTCCAACCCACCATGAACAGCTCTCCAGAAATGAGAAGTGAACTGAGGGTCTCTATCTGATATGATAGAAACAGGAATACCTTGCAACCGGACTATCTCCCCAATGTAAATCTGATCCAATCTCTATGAAGTGTAGGTAGTCACGACCAGTATGAAGTGTCCCGACTTGGTCAACCTATCCACAATGACCCATATTGTATCAAACTTTCGCAATGTTTGGGGCAACCCAACTATGATATCCATAGTAATGTGCTCCCACTTCCACTACGGTATAGGCATATGCTGAAGTAGGCCACCTGGCTTCTCGTGATCGTACTTGACCTACTAGCAATTCAAACATCTAACCACATGCTCCACTGTATCCTTTTTCATCCTCTGCGACTAGTAATGCTGTCTCAAGTCATGATACATCTTCGTAGCACCAGGATGAATGGAATACAGCGAACTGTGAGCCTCCTCCAGGATCCTCTCTCTCAGGCCATCAACATTAGGAACACATAAGCGGCCCTGGAGTCATAGAACACTACCCTCACCAACAAAGACCATTTTTGCATTACCCTGCAGAACTGCCTCCCGAAGAATTGCCAAGCGGGGATCATCGAACTGTCGAACCTTGATATGTCCTAATAACAAAGACTGAGCAACAACAAATGCAATGACTCAGCTGGGCTCCGAAATATCTAGCCTCACAAGTACGTTATCCAAGAATTGAATGTCCAAAGCTATCGTCCTCTCCCCTTCTGGAATGAATGCCAAGATACTCATACTCTAAACGTCCCTTCTTAATGCATCCGCAACCATATTTGCTTTGCTCATATGATAAAGAATGGTGATGCCACAATCCTTCAATAACTCAAGCCACCTACGCTACCTCAAATTGAGATCCATCTGCTTGAACAAATTCTGTAAGGTGCGATGATTAGCATAAACCTCACATGACACCCCATACATATAATGCCTCTATATATTGAGAGCATGAACAATCACGGCCAACTCTATATCGTGCATGAGATAATTCTTCTCATGAATCTTTAGCTGGCATGAAGCATAGGAAATAACTCGCCCCTCCTACATCAATACATACCCTAATCCAACATGCAAAGCGTCAGAATACACCGTATACATCCCTGAACCAGAAAGAAACACAAGAACTGGTGCTAAAGTCAAGATTGTCTTGAGCTTATAAAAGCACGCCTAACAATCATTGGACCAATGGAAAGGAGCACCCTTTTGGGTCAATCTAGTCAGAGGTGATGCAACATATGAAAATCCTTGCACGAATCGCCTGTAATAGCCTGCTAACCCCAGAAAGCTCCTAATCTCGGTCACTGAAGTAGGGCATGGCGAACTCTAAAATGCCTCAATCTACTTGGGGTCCAATTTAATACCTTATCCTGACACAAATATGCCCTAAGAATGCCACTGATTCTAGCCAGAACTCACACTTGGAGAACATAGCATATACCTTCTTGTGATGACCCAAAACATTATCACTTGCTTTTAAATTGAATTCTATGTTTCGTGGCTTTAAAAACCTCTTTTAGTATTACCTCAATTTGTGTGCGCAGTCCGAACATGTAGCCAAAAAGCTTAAATGAGAAATATATGAAAAATAATAAATTTTGACTATAAAATAAATTAATTTGACTTTGGTCAAAGTTTGGGGTAAACAGACCCAGACCCGTAATGTTCCAATCTCGGAGGGTCCGTAGGAAAATATGGAACTTGGGCGTATATCCAGAATCGAATTCTAAGGTCCCAAGCCCGAGAAATAAATTTTTAAAGAAAATTATTTTCTGAAATTTTTTCAAAGGATTTGGAAATGAATTTTGATCAGAACATGTTGGTATCAGGCCCGTATTTTGGTTTCAGTGCCTGGTACAATTCTTATATATGGTTTAAGATAATTTCATGAAATTTGGTAAGAAATAGAATCCATTTGACATGATTCGAGCCTTAATTGCAAATTTTGATGTTTTAAGAAGTTTGAAATAATTCTTTGATTTGGAGGTATAGTTAGAAATTAATGATGCTATTTTGGTAATTTGATCATATGGATAAGTTAGTATGATATTATTGAGTTAGTATGTTTGGTTTTGAGCCCCGAGGGCTCGGATATGTTTCTGAAGGTTTTTTGGAACTCAAATCTCCTTGGTGGCAGATTTCTTCTTCGTGAACACGGAGCCTGAGACGTGAACATGAGGTTGAGAGGGAAATACTCTTCACGAACATGTCCAAGCACTCACGAACACGCCTGGTGAGGGGTTTACCATTTCGTGCATCACGAATGCGGCCATTGGCCCGCAAACACGAAGGCTTGAGGAACCAAAGCTCTGCAAATGCGAGCCATCTTATGCGAACGCAAAGGCCTACCAAGCATGACTCATCGCGAACGCGATGAGCCTATCGCAAAGGCGATGACCAATTTTGCCCAGTTATTTTAAGTTTCAAAAACAGAACACATTATGGGATTTTCATTATTTTTCAAAAACTTAATCTTCTTCACACCTCTTGGGCAACTTTTGAAGAAATCCTTCATGATAAACTCTTGGGTAGGCAATTTTTGACTTGTTTTCTTCCATTTTTATCAACGCCCACTAGATTTTTAGGCCTAAAACATGAGATTAAGGGTAGAAAATTAGGGATTTGGGTAGAGTTAGTGAAAAGAATGGATCTTGGGCCTAACTCAACCCCAAAAGCTAGCTTATGAGGTGAGGATTGCCCAAGCCATATTAGGAGACCAAGGACTTCAAATCCCTCCGATGTGGGACAACTCAACACCCCCACTCACGCCCAGATCTCTGGAGCGTGGACAACATAAATGGGGGCCCAACATCGGTAACAATAATTGGGATGGACCTGGCTCTGATACCATGTAAGAAAGATAAGAATGGACATTGGGCCTAACTCAACCCCAAAAGCTAGCTTATGAGGTGAGGATTGCCCAATCCATATAAGGAGACCAAGGACCTCAAATCCCTCCGATGTGGACAACTCAACACCCCCCATCACGCCCAGATCTCTCTTGGGAACCTTGTGGTGGTGTTGGTAGTCACTTCGGTCACCGGAAAATTGCACGGTGACTGAGTTATTTCTTCCCGGATGTCGTTGGAATGACGCACAACGATAATTATCTCACCAAAGCTCTGATACCATGAAAAGAATGGATCTTGGGCCTAACTCAACCCCAAAAGCTAGCTTATGAGGTGAGGATTGCCCAAGCCATATTAGGAGACCAAGGACCTCAAATCCCTCCGATGTGGGACAACTCAACAGTTAGGACTTTTGATTTCTTGGGAATTTGACCTCATTTTGGGGTAGGATTTCAAAACAAATTTTATATTCGGGCTCGTGGGTGAATGGACGATCGGGTTTTGATCCAAACCTCGTGTTTTGACCAAGCGGGCCTAGGGTTAATTTTTGAATTTTGGGAAAAATGATTAGAAAGCTATAATTAAGTACTGGAATTGGATTGGTGAGAATGTATTGATGTTATTAAACGATTATGTATAGATACGATTAAGTTGGAGCCAAATTCGAAAGGGAAAGTGGTGTTTGAGGCTTGAGTTGGCTGTGGAAGTTCGAGGTAAGTGTTCGATCTAACCTTAGCTTGAGGATTAGGAGTTGTTTCCTATTTTCCTATTTGCTATTTGCTTCTTGTTGAGTATGACGTATAGGCATGGGGATGAGTATCTATACGTTGGTGTCGAGCATGACCGTGAGTATTTGAAATTTGTTGTGTACTTAAATGATATTACAGATGCTTTAATAGATAATTCTCGATATTGGGCAAGAATTAAGTTTATTTTAGTAGAAATTACTTATGGTTGAGCATTGGTGTTAGATGAGATGAGTAAAAGTTGAATTAAGATTGGTTATAGTTGATTCTCTCTCACCGGGACATATTTACTTTTACTGTTGAATCCCTTGCCGGGATAGTGCAGTTATTGTTAATCCCTCACCAGGACACTTGGTATGGTTGTTTCTAAAGGTATATAAATATATGGATCGGGTTTCATGCAGAAACAATGTTATATTAGATCGGGTTGCACGCCGCAACAATAAGAAATATGGATCGGATTGCACGCCGCAACAATATTAAATATGGATTAGGTTGCATGTCGTAATGAATGTTATGTTGGATCGGATTGCACAAAGCAACAGTGTTAAATGATAAGGGATGGGGTTGCGCGCTGCAATAGTATTACTATTGTTTTGTTTTAGATTTTGAGTTGTTCTCTCATATTCCACTTAAGTTCCTGTTGGATTTGACATTTTCCCCGTGGCATGTTCCCCCTCCTATTTAAAGTATTTATTCCTATTATTTTCCGTTGTATATTATATAACTGCACAGGTTTATCTGGAGTCTGTTCCTAGCCTCGTCACTACTTCCCCGGGGTTAGGCCAGGTACTTACTAGCACATAGGTCATTGTGCTGATACTACACTCTGCACTATGTGCAGATATTGGAGCAGGATAGTAGCACTCGGGGAGCCAGCCTTCAGTCCATCCAGAGATCCCGAGATAATCCTGCAAACATCCGCAAGCCCCGCGTTATCTTCTATTTCATTATGTACTATGTTTTTATTAGAATTTGAGACACATTGTATTTCTTTCAGACATTTGCTGTAGTAATCTTAGTCCGTTCATGAATATTCTGACACCAGATTCCGACTATAGGAGTAATTGGTATTGTAGTACTGGCTTGGTTATTTTCAGCTGTTTAAGTCTTCTGCTTATTTCAGTTTATTGTTAACTTAAATTTGTTGATTTCCTGTTGACTCAAGTTGTTTAAAAATGACAAAAATGAAAGATTTAGAATTTCTATATTCCGTGGCTTGCCTAGCTTCTACAAGTATATGCCCATCACGACTCCTGAGGGTGAAAAATGTGGATCGTGACAAGTTGGTATCAGAGCTTTAGATTATATAGGTCTCACAATTCATAGAAAAACTTAGTAGAGTTTGAGGGATCGATGCAGAGACGTCTGTATTTATCCCCAGAGGCTACAAAATTAGGAAAAACTTCACATTTGTTCTTTCTTGTCGTGCATTTTGATTTCTCAAAGCTAATTGAATTTCTAGTATGTTCTTGCATAAATGGCGAGAACACACGCTTCCTCATCTACCGATCAGCAGCCCGAGCCCCTAGCAGCAGCTCCTATGAGGGGCAGAGGGCGAGGGTGAGGGCGAGGGCGTGGGTGAGGCAGTGCTAGAGGCCGAGGCAGGGGCAAATCTCAGCCTAGGGAAGCAACACCTATAGCGGAGCCTCAGGTTGACTTTGATGATGAGGTTCCGGCCCTAGTAGTTCCAGTTGGCCCAGTTCAGGTCCCGGAGGGGTTTATTTCTACCCCAGTTATTCATGCTGCTCTGGCCCATCTAGTGGGCCTTATGGAGAGTGTCACCCGGGCAAGCTTGCTTTCTGTGGAACTAGTCGTCTCTTAGGATGGAGGAGAAGCCCAAACTCCTGCTACTCACACTCTAGAGAAAATGGATCCCCTGTTTCAGACTCCAATAATTCAGCTAGTTGGAGCAGTTCAGCCGGGTGTGGTAGCTCAGACCGGCGATGGAGCATCTGTGTCTACCGATGCCTTATGGAGATTTGATAGGTTTGCTAAGCTCTTCACTACTACTTTCAGCGGGCATCTATTTAGGATGACCAAGATTATCTAGGCAACTGTCACGAAGTTCTTAGGAACATGGGGATAGTTTAGACCAACGAGTCGATTTTGCCATATTTGGCTTGTCTGGAACCGTCTAGACTTGGTGGAGAGATTATTACTTGGATAGACCAATCGGATTGCCAGCCTTGGCTTGGGATCAGTTCACGCAGCTATTTCTGGAGAAGTTTCTCCCTATCACACAGAGAGAGGCCTATCAGAGGTCGTTTGAGTGTCTCAAGCAGGGTTCTACGATTGGCACCCAGTATGAGACCAGATTCATCAATTTGGCTCGTCATGCTCTTATCATACTTCCTAGAGAGAGAGAGAGATAGTGTGTGTGAGGAGGTTTATTGATGGACTTATTCAGAAGATTCGTCTTCAGATGACTAGAGAGACAGGGAGTGAGATATCTTTCCAAGAGGCGACCAATGTGTCCTGGAGAGATGAGATGGTTTTATCACAGGGGCTGGTCATGGGGCAGACCAGAGACCCGTCATTCAGGCAGATTCAGTGGTGCCTCATCTGGAGATAAGGATTTGTATGGTAGAGGCCATCCTCCTAGGCCATTTTAGTCAGCACTTCAGGTTTGTCATGGTGCTATAAGTGGTCGTGGTTCTCATATGCATTATTCTGATAAGCAGCCCTATAGTGCACCACCAGCTCCTATCAGTGCACCATCACTCCAAAGTTTTTGAGGTGGTCATTTAGGTTTCCAAGGTTAGTCTCAGTTTCCTCAGCCACAACACTCGGGTGGATACTATGAGTGTAGTGAGTATGGTCATATCAGGAGGGCTTGTCCGATATTGGTGGGTACTCAGTCACAGCAACATGCCTCCCGTGCTATGGTTCAGGAACCAGGTGTTCCACAGGCCACCCAACTAGCTAGAGTTGGGGGTAGAGGTACTGGAGGTGGAGGTAGAGGTGATAGAGGTGGAGCCGAACCGCTAGAGGTGGAGGCCAGCCAGATGCAGGTCGTCCCAGAGATGTAGCCCAGGGTGGTGGGGCACAGCCTCGATTTTATGCTTTTCTAGCTAGGCTTGAGGCTGAGGCTTCTGATGCAGTTATTACATGTATTTTTTTGGTTTTGTTGCAGAGATGCTTCAGTTTTATTTGATCCATGGTCTATCTACTCCTATGTGTCATCTTATTTTGCAGCGTATCTGGTCATGACTAGCGATTCCTTGAGTTTCCCTGTATATGTGTCTACACCGGTGGGTGATTCTATTATGGAAGAGCAAGTCCATCGTTCTTGTATTGTGGTAATTCGAGGTCTTTAGACTCGTGTTGATTTCGATGTTATATTGGAGATGGACTAGTTATCACCTTACCACGCTATCTTGGATTGTCATGCCAAGACTATTACCTTAGCCTTATTGGGTTTACCTCGTTTAGAGTGAAGAGGGACTCCTGGTTATTCTACTTGTAGTGCTATCTCTTATGTGAAGGCTCGGCGTATGGTCGAGAAGGGGTGTTTGGCCTATTTGGCATATGTTGGTAATTCTAGTGCTGAAGTTCCCTCTATCTATTCTGTGACCGTTGTTTGTGAGTTTCTGAGGTTTTCCCCTCAAGCCTTCCAGGTATGCCACCCAACTGGACTATTGAATTTTGCATTTATTTGTCTTTGGGAACTCAGCCCATTCCTATCCCGCTGTATCTTATGGCCCCACCTGAGTTGAAGGAGCAGTTGTAATACTTGCTTGAGAAGGGTTTCATTAGACCTAATGTTTCTCCTTGGGGTGCTCCAGTGTTGTTTGTTAAGAAGAAGGATGGGTCGATGAGAATGTGTATTGATTACCGATAATTGAACAAGGTTACGATCAAGAAGAAGTCTCCACTGCGTAGGATTGATGATTTGTTCGATCAACTTCAGGGTGCCAAGGTATTTTCAAAGATTGACTTGAGGTCTTGCTACCATCAGTTGAGAATTAGGGCATATGATGTCCTTAAGACAGATTTTCTCACTCAGTACGGGCATTATGAGTTCTTTGTGATGTCATTTGGGTTGAAAAATGCCCCAGTAGCTTTTATGGATTTGATGAATCGAGTGTTCGGGCCTTATTTAGACTCATTCTTGATAGTCTTCATTGATGATATTCTGATCTATTCCCGCAGCTGAGAGGAACACGAGCAATATCTTAGAGCGGTTCTTCATGCCTTGAGGGATAGTCAATTATATGCTAAGTTCTCGAAGTGTGAGTTCCGGTTAAGTTCGGTTGCATTTATGGGTAATGTTGTATCAATATAGGGTATTAAGGTTGATCCGAAGACGATTGAGGCAGTTAAGAACTGGCCTAGACCAGCATCATCTACAGAGATTCGGAGTTTTTGGGATTGTCAGGCTACTATTGTCGGTTCATAGAGGGGTTTTCATCTATCGTAGCCCAGATGACCAGGTTGGCCCAGAAGCTTTCAGAAGCTCAATACAGCTCTGACTATGGCACTGGTATTGGTTTTTCCTATAAGTTCAGGGCCATATACAGTTTATTGTGATGCATCTCGTATTGGGATTGGCACAATGTTAATGTAGGATGGCAAGGTCATTGCCTATGCTTCACGGCAGTTGAAGATTCATGAGAATAATTATCCGGTTCATAATTTGGAGTTAGCAACATTGTTCACGCATTGAAGATTTGGAGGCACTATCTATATGATGTGGCATGTGAGGTGTTCACGGATCATAAGAGTCTTTAGTATTTGTTCGAATAAAAGGAGTTGAATTTGAGGTAGAGGAGGTAGTTGGAGTTGTTGAAAGACTGTGATATCACCATCTTATATCATCCGAAAAGGTCAATGTGGTGTCCAATGCTTTGAGTAGGAAGTCAGCCAGTATGGGCAGTCTCACTTATATCCCGGTCGGTGAGAGACCACTTTCTTTGGATGTTTAGGCTTTGTCCAATCAGTTCGTGAGGCTGGATATTTCTGAGCCCAGTCGTGTGTTAGCTTGCACAGTCACTCGTTTTATTGGAGTGTATCCGTGATCGGCAGTATGATGATCCCCATTTGTGTGTCCTTAGAGACACGGTGCAACACGGAGGTGCCAAGCAGTTTACCTTAGGTGATGATGGAGTAGATTGTAGGGTCGAATTTGTATGCCTAATGTGAATGGACACCGAGAGTTAATTTTAGCAGAGGCCCATAGTTCCAGGTGCTCTATTCAACGGGGCACCTGAAAGATGTATCACGATTTGCATCAACATTATTGATGGCCGAGAATTAAGAAGGAAATCGTTGCATATGAGGCTTGGCGTTTTAATTGTCAGTAGGTTTAGTAAGAGCATCAGAGGCCCGGTGGGTCATTTCATAGGATTGAGCTTCCCGAGTGGAGGTGGGAGCAGATCATATTGGATTTTGTTGTTGGACTCTCGCAGACTCAGATGATGTTTGACGCTGTATGGGTCATTATTGATAGGCTGACCAAGTCAATGCACTTTATTCCTATAGCAGTCTCTTAATCTTCTGAGAGGTTAGCTGAGATCTATATCCGGGAGATTGTTCACTTCATGGTGTGCCCGTGTCTATCATTTGGATCGAAGTACGTAGTTTACCTCACATTTCTGGAGAGCAGTTCCGCGAGAGTTGGGCACACGGGTTGAGTTGACCACATCATTTCATCCCCAAACAGAAGGGCAGTCTGAGTGGAGTTTTTAGATTTTATAAGATATGCTCCGAGCTTGTGCCAATAACTTTGGTGGCTCATGGGATCATTTTTTGCCTTTAGCGGAGATTACCTACAACAACAACTACCAGTCAAGTATCCAAATGGCTCCTTATGAGGAATTATATGGTAGGCGGTATCGGTCTCTGGTTGGATAGTTTGAGCCAAGAGAGGCTCGATTTTTGGGTACGGATCTGGTTCAGTGTACCTTGGACAAGGTCAGGATCATTCAGGATAGGCTTCGCACAGCTAAGTCAAGGCAAAAGAGTTATGTCGACCGCAGGGTTCGAGATTTGGCTTTCATGTTCAGTGAGCGGGTATTTCTTCGAGTGTCGCCTATGAAGGGCGTGATGAGATTTGGAAAGAAGGGCAATCTTAGCCCTAGGTTTATTGGTGCGTTTCAGGTTCTTGATCGAGTAGGAGAAGTGACATATAGATTGCATTGCTGCCGAGCTTATGAGTCGTGCATCCAACGTTTCATGTGTCTATGCTTCAGAAGTATCACAACAATCCATCCCATGTGTTAGATTTCAGCACTGCCCAGTTAGACAAGGACTTGTCTTATGAGGAGGAGCCGGTAGCCATTCTAGATCGGCAGGTTCGTCAGTTAGGATCGAAGAGTTTCCTTCTGTTCATGTTCATTAGAGAGGTTAGCCCCTGAGACATCGACCTGGGAGTTCGAGTTTGATATTTGGAGCCGTTATCCCCATCTTTTCCTTACTCAGGCACTTTCTTCTTATATCTGTTTGAGGACAAACGGCTGTTTTTGAGGTGGAGAATGTGATGACCCAAAAGGTGATCACTTTCTTTAAATTGAATTCTACATTTTGAGGACTTAAAACCTCTTTTAGCATCGCTTTGATTTGCGTGCACAATTCAAGCCGAAAAGCTTAAATGAGAAAATCTGTGAAAAATGATAAATTTTGACTATATAATAAATTAATTTGATTTCGGTCAATGTTTTGGTTAAACGGACCCCGACCCATGATGTGACAGTCCCGGAGGATCCATAGGAAAGAATAGGACTTGGGCGTATGCCCGGAATCGAATTATGAGATCCCAAGCCCGAGAAATAAATTTTTACAGAAAATTGTTTTCTTTAATTTGTTTAAAGGATTTGGAAATGAATTTTTGTCAGAACATGTTGGTATCGGGTCCGTATTCTTATTCTGGCGCTCGGTACAGGTCTTATATGTGGTTTAAGATAATTCTGTGAAGTTTGGTAAGAAACTGAATCCGTTTGACGTGATTCAAGCCTTAACTGCAAAATTTGATGTTTTAAGAAGTTTGAAATAATTCTTTGACTTGGAGGTTTAATTTTATGTTAATGATGTTATTTCGGTAATTTTGATTGCACAGATAAGTTTGTATGATGTTATTGAGTTAGTACATATGTTTTGTTTTGAGCCCCAAGGTCTCGGGTGTGTTTCAGATGTGTTTCGAAAGGTTTTGGGAACTCAAAAGGTTGTAGGTTTTTACTGTTCAGTGCCAAAGGATTTTACTCTTTGCGTTCACGTGGGAACAATCGTGAACGCGTAAGGAAAATCTCCCAGGTGCCAGATTTCTTCTTCGCGAATGCGAAGCCTGAGATGCAAACGCAAGGCTGAGGGGGGAATACCTTCCGCAAACGCGTCCAAGCACTCGCGAACGCGTAAGATAAAGGCTTGGGGAGGGGTTCACCATTTTGTGCATCGCGAACGCGGCCACTGGCCCCGGAACGCAAAGGCTTGAGGAGCCAAATGTTACAGCCTCAGAACTCAAGCTAAGCATAGTACAGCGCTAGATGGTTTGCCTGCGGAATTATGGAAAAGTCTAGTAAGCCTTGTTGCCTAAGATCGTACTAAGGGGACGTTGGATAGCAAACAAAGAAACTTTAGAGGGAAATGAGCTTGTATTGCCTTTGAGAATGCTATACAATTTCTTATGTGAAGTATATCTGGATATCTGGATATTTGGCTCTCTGGATGCCTAACAATTGCTAAGTGCTAAGCTATTTATACAAGTCCCTAATATCTATGAGAGGGGCACTAGCCGTTGGGCTAGCCGTTTCTGGCTGTTGGGGCAGTCTTGACCGTTGCTGGCAGACTAGTCGTTGGGCACAGCTGGCAGACTAGCCGTAGGGCAGTGCTGGCAGATTCTAGCCGTTGGGCCGATAGTGCACGCGCATCGTGCGCAGGCGCGCGCTGGGCGCAGGTGCGTGCTGGGAGTTGGGCGCTAGCGCTGGCGTGCGCTGGATAGGTGTGCGTGCAGATTTGGGGCGGAATGGGCGCGGGAAGTGTCATGCTCCCCCGCCTGATGATGCAACGACCTCGGCGCATATTGCATCCGTCTGAACTCATCTACTTTGTCCCATAACTGCCATAAGTCTTCGTACCTTTCCCATGTAACTTCTTCTGGAGATTATCCTTTCCAGTGGACAAGGAACATGGTCGTTGTCGGTTGACCCCATTTTTGCTCCGCTTGATAATCGATGATATTTTCTATCTCCTTATCATGCGAGACAGTGACTGTGATGGGCGGTCTACCTGTTTGCCCCCTAGTCGGATCCTCCTTGTCCTCAAAATAATGCTTGAGAACACTGGCATGGAAGACCGGATGAATTTTGAGAACTGGTGGTAGCTCTAACCGATAAGAGATCTTGCCAACCTTGGCAAGAATTTGGAAAGGTCCCTCATACTTGCGCACTAGATTGGGATTTACGCCCCTTAGTGCCTTAAACTGCCTCGAGTTGAATTTCACCAATACCAAGTCTCCAACTTTGTAATTTGTTAGGCGTCGCGACCGGTCGGCAAATTTCTTCATCCGCTTTGGCTAGGTGAGACTTTGCAGTGTCTAACTGCTCCTCGAATCCTTTGGCTAAATGATGGGCGCTCAAACTCCTCCCTTCAAATGCCGCTGGCAGTGAGTGCGGAGTTTGCGATTGTTGGCCCGTAGCAAGCTCGAACGGTGTTCTCCCGGTTGACTCGCTACGTTACAAGTTGTAAGAGGATTGGGCCACGTCAAGTAGTTTAACCCAGTACCGTTGATCTGAGCTTACATAATGCCTTAGGTAGCATTCCAACAAGGCATTGACCATTTCGGTTTGGCCGTCCGTCTGAGGATGGAAACTGGTAGAGAAGTGTAGCTCCGTACCTAGAATCAGGAACAATTCTCTCCATAAGTTCCCGGTGAAACGAGGGTCGCGGTCGCTAATTATGTGTGTTGGCAAGCCCCAGTACTTGACCATGTTCTAAAAGAACAGTTGGGCTACCTCTTTAGCATTGCATCCCGGTGTGGCGGGCTTAAAGGTGGCATATTTGGAAAATCTGTCCACCACCACCATGATGGTGCCAAAGCCATTGGACTTTGGGAGGCCAGTGATAAAGTCCGTGGTGATGCTTTCCCACGGACGCTCTGCTATGGTAAGTGGCTCCAAGAGTTCTCCAGGTTGATGTTGCTCTACCTTTTCTTGTTGGTAGACAACACAAGTTCGCACATAAGCCTCGATGTCATCCCGCATCTTTGGCCAATAGTAGACTGCTTCGATTAGGGAACTTGTACGGTGTTGCCCTGGGTGTCCAGCACATAAGGTGTCGTGGCTTTCCTTCATAATTTTTCGCCTGATATTGCCATATCTTGACACGTAGATCCTTCTACCAAGGGCAAGCAAGAAGCCTTCTTCGACCCAAAAACTTCGGGTCTTACCCTCCGATGCTAGTTCCATCAGCCTCCTTGCGTCTGGATCATGCAGTAAGCCCTCTTTAATGGACTCCAAAATGTCGCATTTGGTTGTTCTTATGGCGGCAAGTTCTGCCTTCCGACTTAAGGCGTCAGCCACCACATTGCCTTTGCACCGGCTCTAACTCGATCCGGTGATCCACCTCTCTCCTTGGTGGAAGTTGCCTTGGTAACTACTCGGGCATGACGTCTCTGCAATCGCCCAGTACCCTTTTAATGCAAGGAGGTATAGGTTCTGGGTCACCATTGTTATCATTCAAACTTTTGATGGTGGCCAGATAAGTTGGTTCTCCCCTCTTAAGGTCTTTCTCAATCTGCATGGCCAAAGGATGGGAGAGTTTTGTTGTCTTGGGTATTTCGACCAATGGCACCATACACGATCCTCCCTTTTCCAGTACAAACATATTCTGGAAGTAGGGGGATACAAATGAAGGGCATTGGCGGAAAAACTCTTGACCAAGAACAATCTCGAAGATGTCCAAGGGAGCCACGACAAAATTGGTCTTGCCTCGCCAGTTGCCTAATGTGATGTCTAGGCTGCTGGCTATACTGTATACTGGCGTAGGTGGGGCATTGACCATCTTAAGCCAAGTCTCGCTTGGGCTGTATGTAAGACCCAATTTAGTTGCTGTCGTCTGGGTCATAATGTTGGCTTCTGCTCCACTGTCCACCAAGGCACTACTGGTTTGCCATTGGTCATGTCCACGTATTGTATGGGGAAAGCCTCCAGTTGTCCGGCTTGATGGGTGGTAGTAGCACAAAGTCTGATCATGCCTACATGTGCGGAGCCCCCGAAACTTATACCTTGTTCCTTCACCTCCTTCTGTTAGTGGTCCTTTATGATGGCACCAATGCTCTTCATCTGAGGGCATTTTGCGTACCAATGCGGCCCTTCGAAAATGTAGCACTTTGTCTCCTTGCGATGCTAGTGTGGCTGACTTGCCTTCTTAGCAAGTTCTTATCTAAGTGACTTCCTGGGAATGCGGGTGTATCTGCTCCTTCCGTGTTCTCCCCCGCTTTTAGCATGGTTACTTCGTATTTCCTTCGCCTTGCCTCGGTCCTGCTTGAAGTCAGTTAGACTCTCAGCTTGTGAGATAGCCTCATTAAGAGTGGAAACCTGTCGGCGTTTCAACTCAGTTTTGGCCAAGCCTTGTAGTCCATCTTTGAAGTAGAACAACAAGTCTCTTGGGGTGAGTTCGGAAATTTGAAGCGTAAGGGTAGTGAATTCCCTTATGTAGGCCTTTATGGAACCCGTATGCTTCAATTCTCGTAACCTCCTCATGGCTTCATCGAAGACATTGCTGGGAAAGAACATCTTTTTGTACTCTGCTTTGAACTGATCCCATGTGCTGATCGTGCAAAGTCCCTTACCAATGTCTGCATCCATACGTCTCCACCACAGCATTGCATTCTACGTCAAGTAGATCACGACAGTTTGGATCTTCATCTTGTCGCTGCCTATCCTGCTGCACTTGAAATACTTTTCAAGGTGCCACATGAAACTCTCAACTTCTTGGGCATCACGGATGCCTTTGAAGATGGGTGGCTTGGGAGCGTCGATCCTTACTTCGCGCTCTATGGTCGGAGCAGCATGTTTCTCTTGGCGTGCAGCTTCCTCGAGCTCTTTCACTCTGGCGCTCAAGGCTTCTACCAGATTTGTGAGTTTTTAGATGGAATCTTGATCCTCTCCCTGTGTTTCCCGCTGCTAGTCTATGTCTTTTGCGAATGTTGTCGTTTTCCTCGATTAAAGACTCCTTGAATTCATAGTTGCCTTTGAAATTTTTGAAGCGATGGCCCAGCACCTCGACTGTTCTGTGGGCACTCTCGACCCTGGTAACCAATTCCAATTCTGGAGTGATGTTTGTGGGCAACTCTTCTCGCTCCCAATCACTCACTTATGTTGTTGGAAGGTTGGCAACATCGCTTGGGACAGGATCTGCTGGCATTTTTCCTACCTTCTTGGTTGTCTTTTTGCTCTTGGACCTTCTGGTAACGTTTGCAAGGACTTCGGCAGCGCTGGATGCAAAAACTTCTCCATCGCTGGCCATTGTTTATCCTTTGAACCGGCTCTGATACCAAATTGTTACGGCCTTAGAACTCATGCTAAGTGTCGTACGGCACTAGATGGTTTTCCTGCGGAATTATGGCAAAGTCTAGTAAGCCTTGTTGCCTAAGATCGTACTAAGGGAACATTGGATAGCAAACAAAGAAAGTTTAGAGGGAAATGAGCTTGTATTGCCTTTGAGAATGCTACACAATTTGCCTATGTGAAATATATCTGGATATCTGGATATCTGGCTCTCTGGATGCCTAACAATTGCTAAGTGCTAAGCTATTTATACAAGTCCCTAATATCTACAAGAGGGGCACTAGCCGTTGGGCTAGCCGTTTCTGGCTGTTGGGGCAGTCTTGACCGTTGCTGGTAGACTAGTCGTTGGGCACAGCTGGCAGACTAGCCGTTGGGCAGTGCTGGCAGATTCTAGCCGTTGGGCCGACAATGCGCGCGCATTGGGCGCAGGTCCGCGCTGGTCGCTGGGCGCATGCGCGTGTTGAGCACTAGGCGCTGGCGCTGGCGTGCGCTGGACAGGTGTGTGCGTAGATTTGGGGCAGAATGGATGCGGGACGTGTCACAGAGCTCCACGAACGCGAGCCATCTTACGCAAACGCGAAGGCCTATCAGGCCTGACTCATTGCGAACACGATGACCAATTTCGCCCAGTTATTTTAAGTTTAAAAAACATAACATATTATGGGTTTTCATTATTTTTCACAAAATTCGTCTTCTCCTCACCTCTTGGGCTATTTTTGAAGAACTCCTTCACCATAACCTCTTGGGTAAGTAATCTTTGACTTGTTTTCCTCCATTTTTATTAACACCCACTAGATTTCGAGGCCTAAAACATAAGATTAAGGGTAGAAAATTAGGTATTTGGGTAGAATTAGGGCTTTTTGTATATTTGGGAATTTTACCTCGTTTTGGGGTCGAATTTCAAAATAAATTATATATATAGGCTCGTGGGTGAATGGTTGATCGGGTTTTGGCCCGAACCTCGTGTTTCGGCCAAGCAGGGCTAGGGTCAATTTTTTACCTTTTGGGAAGAATGATTAGAAAGATATAATTAAGTATTAGAATTAGATTGGTGAGCATTTATTGATGTTATTAAGTCGATTATGTATAGATACGATTGATTTGGGGCCAAATTCGAAAGGGAAAGCAGTGTTTAAGGCTTGAGTTGCCCATGGAAATTCAAGGTAAGTATTCGGTCCAACCTTACCTTGAGGGATTAGAAGTTGTGTCCTATTTGCTATTTGCTTCTTATTGAGTATGACGTGTAGGCAAGGCGACAGGTATCTATACGTTGGTGTCGAGCATGACCGTGAGTCTTAATTTGAAATTTCTTGTATACTTAAATGATACTACGGTTGCTTTAATTGATGATTCTCGATATTGGGCAAGAATTAAGTTTGTTTTCGTGGAAATTACTTATGGTTGAGCATTGGTGTTAGCTGAGATGAGTAGTACTTGAGTTAAGATTAGTTGTAGTTGATTCTCCCTTGCCGGGAGATATTTACTTTGTTGCCAGGATAGTGTATTTATTGTTGATCCCTTGTCGGTACACTTGGTATGGTTGTTGCTAAAGGTATATAAATATATGGATTGGGTTGCACGCTGCAATAATGTTATATTGGATCGGGTTGCACACCGCAATAATATTAAATATAGATTGGTTGCATGCCGCAACAATATTAAATATGGATCGGGTTGCACGCCGCAACAAATGTTATGTTGGATCGGGTTACACGCCGCAACAATGTTAAATGATAAGGGATGGGGTTGCGCGCCACAACCATATTACTATTGTTTTGTTGTAGATTTTGAGTTGTTCTCTCATATTCCTCTTAAGTTCCTGTTGGATTTGACATTTTCTGTGTAGCATGTATGCCCTCCCATTTAAAGAGTTTATTTCTGTTATTTTCTGTTGTATATTATATAACGGCACATGTTTATCTAGTGTTTGATCCTAGCCTCGTCACTACCTCGCTAGGGCTAGGCGAGACACTTACCATCACATGGGGTCGGTTGTGCTGATACTACACTCTGCACTATGTGCAGATACCGGAGCATGACAGTAGCACTTGGGGACCCAGCCTTCAGTCCATCCAGATATCCTGAGGTAGTCTTGCAGGCGTCCGCAGGCCCGACGTTCTCTTCTATTTCATTATGTACTCTGTTTTCATTAGATTTCGAGAGAGATTGTATTTCTTTCAAACATTTGTTATATTAATCTTAGCCTGTCCGTGAATATTGTAACACCAGATTCCAGGTAAAGGAGTACTTTTTGTATTTTAGTACTAGCTTGGTTAATTTCATCTATTTAAGTCTTCCACTTATTTCAGTTTATCGTTAATTTAAATTTGTTGATTACATGTTGACTCTAGTTTTTTAAAAAGGATAAAAATGAAAGAGTTAGAATTTCTATATTTTGTGCCTTACCTAGATTCTATGAGTATGCGCCATCACGACTCTCGAGGGTAGAAAATCCAGGTCGTGACACTTCTACTATCGCAATGTCTGAAGCACTACCCTTAAATGCTGCTCGTGATCCCCCAGGCTACGGGAGTATACCAAGATTTCGTCAATGAAGACGATGAAGAAGGAATCATTATAACACCTGAACACTATGTTCATCAAGTTTATAAATTTTGCTGGAGCATTAGTCAAACCAAATGACATAATCAGAAACTCATAATGGACATACCTTTTCCGAAATGCGGTCTTTGGAACATCCGAGTCCCCAATCTTCAACTGATGGTACCTTGACCTCAAGTCAATCTTAGAGAACACCCTATCTCTCTGCAACTGGTCGAACAAATCATCAATCTGCGACAACGGTTACTTATTCTTGATGGTAGCCTTATTCAACTGGCGGTAGTCAATGCACATATGCATAGTCCAATCCTTTGTCTTCACAAATAACATTTGTGCACCCCAAGGTGATACGTTGGGTCTAACAAACCCCTTTGCTAACAACTCCCCAAGATACTCCTTCAACTTCTTCAACTCTTTTGGAGCCATACAGTATAGTGGGATAGATATAGACTGGCTTCCTGGAGCCAAATCAATACAGAAATCAATATCACGATCCGGTGGCATGTCGGGAAGATCAAAAGGAAACACATCGGCGAACTCCCGAACTACTGGAATGGAATCAATCACCGAAGACTATGCAGGTGATCTCCGGAACATAAGCCAAATACGCCAAACACCCCTTCTCGACCATTTTCCGATCCCTCAGGAAGGAGATAGCCCGGCTAGATGTATCAACTGTGGAAACCTTCCACTCCAACCCTGGCATCGTGAAAGTAATAGTCTTGACATGGAAATCTAGGACGACGTGATATGGAGATAACTAATCCATGTCCTGGATGATCTCAAAATCGATCATATCAAGTGATAAGAATGGACATTGGGCCTAACTCAACCCCAAAAGCTAGCTTATGAGGTGAGGATTGCCCAAGCTATATAAGGAGACCAAGGACCTCAAATCCCTCCGATGTGGGACAACTCAACACCCCCCCCCCCTCACGCCCAGATCTCTGGAGTGTGGACAACATAAATGGGGGCCCAACATCGGTAACAATAATTGGGATGGGCCTGGCTCTAATACCATGATAAGAATGGACATTGGGCCTAACTCAACCCCAAAAGCTAGCTTATGAGGTGAGGATTGCCCAAGACATATAAGGAGACCAAGGACCTCAAATTCCTCCGATGTGGGACAACTCAACATCAAGCAACATGAGATTTGCTCTAGTCTCAAAACCATAAAATGTAACCATACAGAACCAGCAGATCTGATCCCCCACCACAAAATCACCCATAGGAATGGACATATGAACATGAGTGCCTAAAGGCGCATGAGGAATAACTAGGAAACGAGCAAACAGAGATGATACATAAGAATAGGTGGACCCTGGTTCAAACAATACCGAAGCATATCTACCATAAATGGATATAATACATGTGGTAACGGCATCTGAGGCTAATGCATTTGGCTTAGCTGGAAGGGCATAAAATCTGGCTGGAGCATCGCCTGGCTGGCCTCCACCTGACTGAGCAGTAGCTGGTTGACCCATCCCCATGTGACACCTACCCTGGTTGGGGAGCCTCTGAACTCTCCAAAAAATCGATACCTCTTTTCCTACTGAAACTGCTCTATACTTCTTTAGCGATAACTCTCTATCCTGCGAGCAATCTCTAATACTAGCTAATACTCAGTAAGCTTTTCTACCTCTCGGGCCATGCTAGCTTGAATTTTGGGTTGAAACCCTACAACAAATATCCACACACTCTCTGAATCTGTGGGAAGTACCATAAGTGCTTGGCGAGACAACTCAGAAAACTTTGCCTCATAGTCGGTCATGAACATCTGACCATGCTCAAGATGCTCAAACTGATACCGTAGCTTTTCCCTCTCAGACGGTGTAATATACCTATCCAAGGATACCTATGTGAACTGATGCCAAGTGAGGGGAGGAGAACCTGTCGGCCTGCCAAGAACATAGGACCGCCACCATCTACGAGCCCTGCCCTCCAGCTATAAAGTAGTGAAGTCAACTCCGTGCGACTCCAATATCCTCATGTTGTGCAGTTTGTCACTGCACCTGTCAATGAAATGTTGGGCATCCTCATGGAGCTCACCCTCGAAGATAAGAGGGTAAAGTCTAGTCTATCTATCTAATAACTTCTGCAGGTCACCATGTGCAGCTGGTCTGGGTCTATGCTCCCCCTCCTACCTGTGATGTAGTTGGATCTGTTGGAAATAAACCAGCCTGAGTCATGGTGTACATGAACCGCATCATACGACCCATGGCCTCCTAGAAACCCGATGTTGTCATAAAGTCCGTCGGGTTAGGCTCGGCTACAGGTACCTCGCCCTGCTCCTCAACGATAGGATCTTCCGCAGGATCTTCTAGTGATGCTACTGGGACAGCTCTCGGACGCCCTCGTCGCCTACCTCGGGTTGGTGCCCTCCCCTGGCCTCTGCCTCGTCCTCTAGTAGGGGGAGCAGCTCCTCCCACATCTGGAATGTTTGTTGTGGGTGTCCTAACCATCTATGAGAGAAAAAAAGAGAAAATTTTGGTGTATCATCCATTGCACGATAGGAAATGAATAAATAGTAATTTCCTAACACCCTATAGCCTCTCTAAGATAACTATAGATGTCTCCGTACCGAACCGCAAGACTCTATTAGGTTTGCCTATGACTCGTGAAACCTATGTGAACCTAGTGATCTAATACCATATTGTCACGACCCATTTTCATAATAGGTCATGATGGCGCCCAACACCATTGCCGATCAAGCAAACGCGAAAATATAAATTAGTCCTCATTTTTACTTTTGCCAAATAACTTTAGCAATTTCTTAAGATAAGATATAAAACAAGTAATAACCATAATGTACCAAAATAATTATACAAATCCCAAAATAATAGTCTACTAATGTGTGTGCCAAGACTTGGTGTCACAAGTGTGAGCAACTAGTAGAATATACAAAGAAATTTTCTATCCTACTATCAGAAATAGGATAGACAATAAAGATAAACAAAGAGAGACTTTATCAAGATGATGAACAGCACAGGAAGGGAGCAACCCACCATAGAGGTCTTGGAATATGCTCAAAGGTACGCACTAAGCTGATAGCCAGATGTATCTGCCTCAGATCCTGTACAATTAAGTACAGAAGTATAGTATGAGTACATAAACAATATGTGCCTAGTAAGTATTATTGGTACCAATTTTTTCCTATATTTTTATATATCACATACCCTTCAAAATAGCATGTATATATTCATATATAAGTATCTTCCAAGGCTACATTATTTTCCTTAATTTTTCGGAGATTTTTAAATCAATTTATTACCCTATTTTATCAAAATAAACCCAATAAGTTTTCCCAATATTGGCATTTTAGTAATTCATTTATTTGATTCTCATATTCATACTAAAATATAACTAGTGTGATTTTTGCACATTTTTAAAAAATTTATTTAGCATTTTTAAGCTAAATTGCATATAATTATAATATTAGCCTATTTTAAGATTTAATTACATTTATAATTACAAAATTGACTCCAGTATTTTTAATTAAATATTTATAAATAATTAATTATTTTAGAACCTTTAATTTTTGTTTCTCGAAATTATTTTACTATTTTCATAAAATAAATAAGGAAAATGACTATTTAAATGGTAGCCTGTTCTTATTTCGAATTTGGCTAGATTTGGCACCCCTGATCCAACCCAATTTCAATTTCAATTGCCTAGCCCAATTCGAAAATTACTCGACCCACGACCCTTTAAAACTAACTCACCCGGCCCCCCATTTAATCCCAGCCGTTAATCTAACAAATCAATGGCTAATACTCTTCACTTCCTTTTTTATTTCCTAGTACCCCCAAACCCCTATTCATTTCTCACCGGTAGCCACCCCTGTATTCCACCTTCTCTCAACTCTCTCTCAACAACTCTCATACCTTAGCCGCCACTTTTATTTCCACCCTAAAGCCACCGGAACCCATGGCTTCCAAGGCCATCGGAGTCCTACACCGGCCTCCTGTAACTCCTACACACCTGGTTATTGAAGATTCAAGGCCTTCCCACAATGAACTTTGGTCCAGGTTTCTTTTGATTCGAGTTCTACGGCCATCTTCGGCCTTGCACCGGCATGCCATGGTTGTTCCAGCCTGATTTTGACTTCTCCGGCATAGATCAGTGACTTTTCAATGCCTTTCTCATGACTGGGGTTCTTTTGAAACCCTAACCCTTCGAGGTTTTTCCGATTCCTTTAGATCCGTTTTATATTCGTGTTTTCTCTAAGCTCGTAAGCATTTTGCTCAAAGTCCTTTCAAAACTACAATCCGAACCTTCATCTTTTTCCGATCTAGGGTTTCATCAAGTTGTCCTTTAAAAGTTCTCTGATTTTTAGCATGTTTACCTATATTTCTTATGTGTATTTCCTATGTGTTTCTTCTCCTGTATTTCCTATGGTATTTCTTCTATTGTGTTTCTTCTATTATGCTACTGTATTTCTTATGTAGTGTCTCCTACTGCATTTTTATGTTGTTTCTCCTACTTTGATTCTTATACTGAAAGATGCATGTCAAAAGTCTCAATTTATTTCTAAATGGGAGAAAGGCTTTGATCTTTGGAGTTAGTTTACCTCATAATTTAGACATGAAGTCTTAATCAAGCTCCCCTTGGTTGTACTTTTTAACTTCTGATGTATTCTTTTATCTTTATTCTGTGCTGTAATAATTTTTTAATAAAATCTTGGGGATGGAGAATGAAAAGGGTGGGTAGCTATGTATACAAAGGTTAGATATCATGCCTATAGGTATTTCTGAAATCATGTATTCTCACATAGATATCATGCCTATAGATATTTCTAAAATTCTGTATTCTCACATAGATACCATATCAATAAGTATTTCTAAAATTCTACATTTCTTCCATAGATACCATGTCTATAGGTATTCTCACATAGATATATTGCTTATAGGTATTTCTTTCTATAATTTCTCTCATAGATACTATGTCTATAAGTATTTCTGAAATTTTGCATTTCTCACATAGACACCATGTCGATAGGTATTTCTACATACTGCATATGCATATAGAAAATATGCCTATAGGTCCCTTTGAATCTTATAAATCCATCTTTCATCTAGCTATCATGTTCATAGGTCTTAAATAATCAACTGCTATTAGATATCATGTTCACAGGCTTTAAAGGAAATTCAACATCTAGATATGATGTCTATAAGGCGTCTCCATTCTTTACCATGTCTATATAAGATTTTTAAATCAACAATGCACAGAAAGCATGTCAGTAGGAGCTATTAATCGAATCTGAATCACTTTATTCATGAATAAGGCTAAAACCAGTGATAACAATGAATCTTCATTTTTGAAGAACTTATAATCTTTTGCTAAAACTTCCATTTTCTTTAATAATCTGGTAACATTTTAACCAGTATGTATTCAATTTACTTCATCATTTTCTTAAATCAGTAGATATCATGCTTATAGGATCCTCATCCAACACTTAGGCAAGCTTTAGGTTAAAATTACAATCTGAGTTTGTTTTATTAACAACAACTAGCAGCTAGGTCTGATTGGGACTTCTTATCTGAATTATGTAATAAATCAGTCTGCCCCGGCCTTTAAGTTATTTCATGTTCAGTATTAAATCAGACCCTAAATAGTATGTGCAAGTCATGCTAAATTACGTGTCACTAGTGGACTAACCGCTTCTTCTTGTTATGTGCTTTTCCCAAATTTGCTATACATGTTCTTGCATGTCGCCTTAGAATTTTGGCCTTTGAAATTACAAACAAATATAAAATCCCCTCTCCCCCTTTTTAGGAGTAGTAGTCTTAATACCTTCAGGACTGATAGGATTGGGGTGAGTAATAGCATGCAATAAGTAAATGAGACTATTTCGCGCTTTAATACCTTAACAGGGTGGGAAAGGGTAGATATGGATATGATGACCACGTGATAACATCACGTATAGTTGCTCACTGAGGAGTGATTATCATATGTTGTGTGGGGTGATCCATATTATTGATAAACCTAGGACCCCCCCCCCCCTCCCATGTTTCTTTGTTTCTTTTAAATTTTCAAATTATTTCTTTCCTTAGTTCTTTCCACCTTTGTTTATTTGTAACTATTACGTGAAAGTTCCCTCTTATTTGAAGTTCTTAATTGCCTACGTATTATTTGTACCTAAAGTCACAACAATGGTTTGGCCGGGAACCACACTAGTGGATCCTGAGGGGTGTCTAACAACTTCCCCTTGGGATAATTTCAAGCCCTCACCCAATCTTTGGTTGCTCAAATCAAAACCTTTTTTAGTGTCCTAATGCACTTAAATCATTAGGTGGCGGCTTTTCAATTCAAAAAACCCAATTTCCCAAAAGGGAACGAGTTGTCCTCCCAATGTCACAAACACGATTTCACGAGAAAAAAGGGGCGCAACAGCATGACGACTCTGCTGGGGATTTCTTTTAGGCTTTTACCATTTCAGGCTATTATTGTGACTTTACACTTCTTTCTAAGTCTTTATCTTCTTAATGCCTTTAAGTATTTAATTCCCTCGCATATTACAAAACTGACCTGTCTTTTGTTTCTTTCCTTTATTTCTTTTATTGCTTTCCTTTATTGCCTTCCTTTATTACTGTTTAAATTATGAAAGATTGTTATAATTATTACTTTATAACGCGCAAATACGTGATAGCTTGTTTTAATTATTGCATAAGCATGTTTTCAACATCATATTCCATTCGTGCCAAACAAATCCTATAGTAAAGCTTATAATGAGTGGTTTCGCTCTTCCGATATTATCACCCATAAATCCGGAGAAGGCATATTTGCGAAAAAACTAGCCGATCAACGGTGTAGTCGATGGTTCTGTGCCTTCCCCTCTTGAGTTGTCCGCTCAAAGGTACCAATCTAAAACCCCATAGAAACCTTACTCTGTTTAATTGTGCATGCATCATGGTCAAGCTTAGCCGAGTCAGTTATGTTGTTCGCATAATGACTCTTTAAGATATCCTTGTCCAAAGTCCACAGGGTTTCCCCAAATCCCAAACAAACACTACCATGTTCTGTGCATTTATTTGGAGAACTAAATGTCTTGCCAATTATTGATGTTTAATTGTCGAGTCTAGTGGGGGTAAGGGCCAAACCCTTTTGTCTTACAGAAATATGAGGCACGAAGTCCTCAAATTTGGCATGGTCACTAACATCCATCCAAAATTGCTGAGTTGGTGGGAGGATCTTCATTCCAGTTATCAGACTCTTGTCCAAAAATACCTGGGAAATCTACCTTCTCTCCTGGAAATCCAACCCAACAACAAAATCTTAGAAGCTACTACTCTGTTCTAGGATTGTGATAGGTTTGTGTTCCGCTTCAGAGACATTGAGATGACACCCCTTATAGAGGAAATAAGAGGATTGGCTGGAATACCATAGGAAACTCGGGGCTTGGTAATTCCGGGAAACTGCAAGGGTAGAGGTTTCCTCAAAATAATGGGTCTAAAGAAGAATCCATACTTGACATGCTTGAAAGAGTCGTATATTACCTTCAACTATTTGTACAAAAGGTACAGTCACAACAAATCCTACCGTCCTTATCCTGACGAGTTCTCCCTTATATCATTGGGGCATACTCACTGAAGGGTCTTTTTCTTCATTTTCTGCTTCTTGGGGATGATAGTATTTCCAATGAAGAAAGCAAGGATCTATCCCAAGATAGATATAGTAACCAAAACTTTAATGGAGGGAATTGGAGGGCAACCATTCAGCATAGTGCCCATGATCATTGCAGAGATATACCGAGCCCTAGAGAAGTGTCAACAAGGAGCGAACACTTTGAGGGCTGCAATTTGCTACTCCGGCACTAGCTCATGGAACATCTCCAAAGAGGTGAATATCGGTAAGAGATTCAACGTAGAAACTGGGAAAATCATATTGCCCTCATTCATCCAAGGCGAATGAACTACATGCCCAACATGTTTTCCAGCCTGAAGACGCCAAGGGGTGGTTATAGCTGTTTGAAAATCTAACTGAGGGTCAGATACAATGGATGTTCGAGTGATTCCCTAAATATGAGTTCATTGCCCGGTCCAGGGATGCACCATTTCAGATTCTGATCGATCTGAAGGGAACTTAACCCTATTTCTCTCTTCGATTTATGAAACAGGATGGTAGGAAGTAGGTAATACCAAGGATCGATAAGATGAGTCACTTTCGGGCCAACTTTTAGGATGATGATAGCCCCTTCAAGTGCCAAGGTCAGCATATGTGGCACCGCAAAATCATCATGGGAATGGATACCATCGAGCCAGACAGATTCATGCTGGTAGTACACCATACTATTCAGGCTGGCTGGATGATAACCATAATGGTCTAGATCAGGCGAGTTTGTTCGAGATCACAGGATCATAGATAAAAGGGCCGAGACATTGGTCAAATACAATAGAATCTGAAAGCGAGTGCTGTGAGATACAAGAAGCCAACCAAAAGTTGATTGAAAAGTGGAAGGACATGGCCGTCGGTGCCAACAAGCAACTGGGATACTTGGAGCGGGGTTTAGTAGAGCTGGAAAGGAAATTCCTCAAAAGAATCGAGGACTGCCAGAATGCTAAAGGAAAGAAGGAGGACACCTAGCCAGAGCCTACCTGTTGCTAGGACTTTGTGAGTTGGTGAAGTTGTTCGATGGAGCCAAAGATGTCGAGTCTGGGGAAGGTCCTTCTTGGACCAAATACATAGATGGGACCAAATGCTTTGAGAAACGTGATAAGACCAATGGCCACTAGGTGACACTTTATTTCCTATTATTTAGTGTCATTTTGGGATTCGTCTATTTTTATCAATAAAATGAGGCATTTAGCATTTTATTTTCTCCAAATCAATTTGTCGCAAGGCCTACCTCGAGCACAAAGAGGTTCTCCAAATTAGGACACGATTTACATTCTTGCACTATGTGTTTAAATATCGCAGCATTTTTCTTATAGTCCTACCTAACTTGCTACATTTTGTTTTTGCTTTTCTTTTATTCCCCTCCCCAAAATTTAGTTCGTGCAATCTGGCATTATCATCCTATTATACCTCCCACATATCAACCTATTTCACCTAGAAATTCCTAACCTGCACATGTCTACGAAGCCTACAATGCTCAACCATCCCACTACTAACCACCTCTCGCACGCTAAAGCTTTCCTAGACCTCGACCAAATTTTGACCGCAGACCTCCCAAACAGTATACCGCCATTGATGAACCCATTGACCAGTTGTACGAAAGGCTCAAAGATGCTAGTTATGTCACCCTTATCTCTGCTATTACCCCTGAAAATCCATCTCAATGTGTCAATCCAAATAAATTATGTGCATACCATTCCAGCATGAAAGAATGTACCATTGATGAATGCCGCTCTTTGAAAGATAAGATCCAGACTTTGATTGACAACAAGATTATTGTGGCAAAGGAGCATGCTCCGAATTTCCGCAATAACCCTCTACCAGACCAAGGGTGGAGGTATTCACATGATTGAAATAGAGTACGATTACGACCCCAAGAGATCGATCGGTTTGATTACGGAAGGCGACGATCCAAAGAATCCAATAGTCACCTTCAATCCGATTGTAGTACAAATTTAGCCTTCTAGGGACTCCGACGTAAATATGTCTATACCACTTGAGTTTGAAGCCCCACCCTCAGCAAAGACGCCAGCACCAATTAAGGTCAAGTTTGGTTCTCCGACAAATGCACCTACACCCTTCAAAGTTACAGTTTTACCGCCTAAGGTACATGCTCCATTAAGAGTCAAGATAGCTACACCAATTTCGGTGGCAATGTCGGTCGTAACACCATTCCATACAAACGTCATACCTTGGGACTACACATTAGAGGCAAGAACAAAATGAAAAGCCATGTTCGGGGAAACAATTGCAACATAGGGTATGACAAGGACCGGTAGGGTTAATAGCCCGAAACATTTAGCTGAGTCAAGTAATCAAGCCTCTAGTCAGTTAACTATCACTGAAACTAGGCCCGATAATCTCTAGAGAAACACCAGTACAAATCTCTATCGTATCTTTGCTACAAAATTCTAATGCACATAAGAATTCTTTTTGAAGGTGCTGAGAGAGGCATGTGTACCGAGCAACATCACTGGAGGAGAGAGGGCAAATATGGTAGGGCTAGCATTGGAAAGGCATAGGATCACTTTTTATGAAGATGAGCTACCACCAGAAGAGTTGAGTCACAACAAGGCGTTGCATATCACCATGCAATGCAAAGATTATTTTAACACCGGAATCCTAATTGATAGAGGGTCCAGTCTCAACATTAGTCCATTGGTAACACTCAGATCATTGGGAAAAGCGCTGCATGAGATCAAGGATAGGTCCATCAATGTCAAGCTTTTTACAGTTCTCAAAGGTCTACAATTGGGGAAATTAGCTTGTGTTTGCAAATGGGGCTACTTGGTTCAATGTTGATTTACAAGTGATAGACGTGCCGACATCTTACAATTTGTTGTTGGGACAACCATGGATTCATGCTGCTGGGGCTGTAGAATCAACACTGCAACAGGCACTGATGTTTGAGTGGAACCACCAAGAGGTGATCATTCACAGCGACGGTTGCAATCTCGTATATGGCCGCCATTCCATCCCAGTAATCAGAGGCAAAATAAAGATAGGCAAGGAGACATATCACCACATCGAGCGAGTAAACACCATCGACAAAGACAAATGTTCGGACAACAAGATCGAGAGAATACTATATTGATGTAGGTACGAACCTAGCAAAGGGCTCGACGAGAATCTCCGAGGAATCGCTAATCCTATCAAACTAAAGAAACATGGTATCACCATTGGTCTGGGATATGAGTATACTTGGAGGAATTCAACAATTGGTTGCCACCATGGCTATGTCCTTACTATCTGTTGAAGCATCCAATACCACATTTGGAGCAGACTTTCCAGCTAGCCAATGTTATTTATAGGTCAAAAGAAGAGGAAGCAGTGGTAGCAGTAAGGAATTTGTTCCTAGAAGACGATGATATGGATTGATGTGTCATTTTTGAGTAGGAGGGGAAGGAAGGCCCTTCTATATAGGCAGTAAGCCGAGGAACACGGCTCAATAATTGGACCATCAGAACCACTAGAGCCCGACGTGACTCAGGGTAGCCAGGTTGAACAAGCATTATGCACTATCTTTTATCTTTTACTAGTTGACTTTCCTTTCGTACTTTTAAAGTTCGCAATAAGATCTACAAATTTCAAAACAGTTATGCAGTTTATCAAAGTATATTTGACTTTTTTTATGAATCAACACTAATTACTATTATTTTCTCTCATTACTTTATTTATATAGCATTACTATTACTTGTCTTGATGAACCAATAACTGTGACATGCAACGAAACAACACGAAAAATTGACATAGATTCAAAGGAAGATGATATACCAAAAGAGATTGTTAAAGAAGTTGAGAATTTTGAGAACAAGCCTAAGTCCAACCTGGACGAGACCAAGATTATTAACCTGGGAGATGCCGAAAATGTCAAAGAAACACGAATCAGCGTTAATTTGTCATCGTTAGAAAAGGAAGGATACACAGAATTTCTAATGGAATATGAGTACACATTCACCTAGTCATACAATGACATGACTGGTCTGAGTACGTCTATTATGGCACACAAACTGCCAACTGATCCGACATGTTCACCGGTAAAGCAAAAAGTTCAATCCTAATATGAGCCTAAAAATCAAGGAAAAGGTCACTAAGCAGGTCAAAGCTAAGGTTCTCACGGTAGTAGAATATCCAACATGGTTAGCCAATATTGTGCCAGTACCAAAGAAGGACGGGAAGGTTATAGTCTGTGTCGGCTACCGGGATCTCAACAGGCCAGTCAAAAAGACGGCTTCCCTTTGCCGAACATACGTATCCTAATAAAAAATTGTGCCAAGCATGACCTGTAGTCATTCATAGACTGTTTTGCTGGGTATTATCAAATTTGGATGGATGAAGAAGATGCTGAGGAAACGGCTTTCATTACGCCATGGGGAGTGTACTGCTACAAGACGATGTCGTTTGGGTTAAAGAATGTTAGGGCCACCTACATGAGGGTCATGAATACCATCTTCCATGACATGATACACAAGGAGATCAAATTATATGTAGAAGAAGTTATCATCGAGTCCAAGAAAGCCACTGATAAGATGGAATATTTGAGGAAGTTCTTCAATAGATTGAGAAGATACAACTTGAAACTGAATCCCACGAAATGCGCATTTGGTGTTCCTACCAGAAAACTACTTGGGTTTATTGTTAGTCGCCGAGGAATAGAACTGGATCCATCAAAGGTCAACGCCATTCAAGAATTACCACTGCCAAAGTACAAGAAGGACGTGATGAGTTTCATGGGTAGACTAACTATATAAGTCGGTTCATAGCACAATCTACAGTTATCTGTGATCCAATATTTAAGATGTTGAAGAAGGATTCCACTACCAAATGGACTGATGACTGCCAAAAGGCTTCGATAGAATCAAGGAGTACCTGTCAACACCACCAGTTTTTATCCAGCCCGAGCTGAGTAGACCTCTGTTCTACCTTGCAGTATCAGATGGAGCGTTCGGTTGTGTTCTGGGGAAGCCTGATAAAACGGCAAAGAAGGAGCAAGCCATTTTATTATCTCAACAAGAACACCCCATACGAGGCCCGGTATTCTCTATTAGAACGCACCTACTGTGCTCTAACTTAGGTAGCCCTGAAGCTAAGACATTACTTATGTTCTTATACCACATATCTCATATTAAGGATGGATCCTTTGAAGTACATCTTTCAGAAGCCCATGCCTATCGACAAGCTATCCAAGTGACATATCTTATTGAGTGAATTTAACATTGTCTACCTAACTCAAAAAGCAATCAAAGGACAGGCATTGGCAAATCACCTTGACAAAAATCCCGTGGAAGGAGAATACAAAACCCCTAAAGACGTATTTCCTGACGAAGAGGTATCATTCATAGGAGAAGATATTGCAGAATCCTATGATGGTTGGAGGATGTTTTCCGATGGAGCAGCAAATCTCAAAGGAGTTGGCGTAGGAGCAGTCCTAGTATCAGAAACCGGTTAGCATTATCCGGTAGCTGCCAAACTAAGATTCCCGTGCATCAATAACATGGACGAGTACGAATCTTGCATCTTAGGGCTCAAGATGGCTATTGACATGTACATTCAAGAGTTGCTAGTAATTGGGGATTCTGACTTGCTTATACATTAGGTCCTAGAAGAATGGGTGACCAAGAAATCCAAGATACTCCCTTATCTGCATCATGTGCAGGATTTAAGAAAGATGTCCACAAAGCAGAGTTCCAGCATGTTCCCAGAGTCCATAATGAGTCCGTCGATGCATTGAATACCCTATCATCCATGATACAACATCCAGACAAGAACTTCATTGATCCCATTTCGGTGAAGATCCATGATTAGCCGGCTTACTGTGCTCATGTTGAAGAGAAGCAGACGGAAAGCCTTGGTTTCATGATATCAAGAAATACTTGGCAAAAAGAGAATACCCGGAACTTGCAAACCCTATTCAGAAGCACACACTTAGAAGGTTGTCTAATAGTTTCTTTCATTGAGGAGGAATATAGGAGGAATCCAGATCTAGGACTAAGGTGTGTCAACGCAAAGGAAACATCCAAACTGCTAGAAGAAATCCATGCGGGGACCTACGGTCCACATATGAATGGTTTTGTCTTAGCCAAGAAGATACTCTGGCAGGTTATTTTTGGATGACTATGGAAAGGGACTGCATCCAGTATGTACGAAAGTGTCACTGTTTTTAGATACAAGCATATATAATAAAGGTACCTCCAAATGAGCTTAATACAACAAGCTTTCCATGGCCGTTACCGGCTGGGGAATGAATATTATCAGATCGATTAAACCTTCCACATCAAACAGGTATAGGTTTATCCTAGTAGCAATTGATTATTTCACCAAATGGGTTGACGTAGCATCTTATAGAGCAGTGACTAAGAAAGTCGTGGTAGATTTCATCCGCGACCATATCATTTGCCTATTCAGAATTCCAGAGTCAATCATCATTGATAATGGTTCCAATATCAACAGTGACCTGATGAAAGCCATATGTGAAACCTTCAAGATTAAACATAAGAATGCCACAGCCAACAAACCTCAAATGAACGGAGCAGTAGAATCCGCCAATAAGAATATCAAGAAAATGCCAAGGAAAATGATAAAGAAGCATAAGTAGTGGCACAAGAAGTTATTATTTACTTTATTGGGGTACTACACCATAGTCCGCACCTCAACTAGGGCAACCCTCTACATGTTATTATATGGTATCGAAGCGGTCATTCCCGCCAAAGTAGAAATCCCTTCCTTAAGGATCATACAAGAAGCTGAGCTCGACGAGCAGCTGGCTCTTATAGACAGAAAAATGAATGCAGTTTGTCACGGTTAGCTCTATCAGAACAGAATGTCTAGAGTCTTCAACAAAAGAGTCTAGCGGGGACAATTTACACCGGGGTAGCTGGTGCTAAAGAAACTTTTCCCGCATCAAGATGAAGCCAAAGGCAAATTCTCTCCTGACTAGCAGGGTCCATACATGGTTCACCGGGTTTTGGCAGGAGGAGCCCTCACACTTGCAAAAATGGACGGGGAAGTTTGGGCAAAGCCGATCAATTCAGATGCAGTCAAGCGATACTACGTGTAATCTTTATGCTTTCATATATGATGTAATTTGAACTACGCCTGACCTAATTCCCATTTAAGAGGGGATGCGTAGGTAGCCCTATGGGTTCGGTCACAAGTCAACAAAAATTTCATTTCCCCCGCAAGTGGAAACTGGGGCAGAATTTTGATGAGTACCCTCAAAATTCCGAAGTAATTTCAGGCAATTGTTGCAAGAAACATCCGGAAGCATCAACCGAGTAAACTGTGGCAAAATTTTGAGGAGAATCCTCAAAATTGCATAGCAAGAAAGGTCGCAATGTCTTCAACCACGTCGCAGTCGTCGGTTCGTCTAAAGAAAGATACTCTTAATTATGCATTTATGTTATATTTTTACTAAAGCATGCATGTCTGTTACCAAAATCGCTTTGTTTAGCAATGCTACCCCAATGATACTTACAGTATCACTAGATCAGAATCAAGAGATCAAGCAGAGACAGCGGGAAGACGAGCTAACCTTTCCCCTTTACAAAAACTCACGATTTTTCTTTGGACTCTCGCACCCGAGTTGAATAAATCATCAAATATTTTATACACTAATATTGTTCAAAATAAAATTCTTATAACCGTCACACTTACTCGTAGTCGCTATCTGGACGCAGTGTCCCCAGTAAACACGGTATCCCCAGCAGTGGCAGAATCGCAATCCGCTATCAGCTAAGAAAATTCCATTATCATTTTCCCTTTTACTTCTTGCATATAGCTACAACTCTGCCTTCCGAAACTAAGCTCTATCTCCATCTGTATTCTTTGTATTGCATAAGGCTACTATTCTTCCTTCCGGAACTAAGCATTGTCTCCATCTTCATTCTCTGCATTGCATAAGGCTACTATTCTGCCTTTTGAGACTAAGCTATGTCTCTATCTGCATAGCTGAAAGATTGCCACTCTTCTTATGCTTGCATGCTGAAATATTTCCACTTCATTTTACATCTTGCATTGGATGAAATATCGCCACCTTATTTTATAGTCGCACGGCGGAAAGATCTTTACATTTGCATCGGCTGAAAGATCGCCACCTTATCTACATCTTGTATGGCTAAAAGATCGCCCTATCTACACATGCTGAAATATCGCCGCTTTATTTACATTTTGCACGGCTGAAAGATCACCACCTTCTGCAATGCATAGGCTAAAAGATCGCCAAATACTGTATCTCATGGGTTGAAAGATCCCCAAACAGTCCAAAGGCATCATTTCTTGGAGGCACCATTTTCATAGCCCGAGAACCCTATGCCATGGCGTGAGGACCCCTCTTATCATTCGCATATCATAATTCAAAGGCATCAAAGTTCTGAGGCATCATTCGCATAGCCCGAGAACATCACTTCACGGCATGTGAATCCTTTATTATACGCTTCATGGCCCAGGACGTCATGGTCTGAGGACGTCATCCTAACCGTCCAAAGACAACATTCGTGGTCCGATGGGAAATTCTATCATGTTTAAATTTACGCACAATATATGCTTGTGTTACTTATTTGTAGGTAAATCGGTGAGCAACAGCCATCTTGGCAGGAGCAATTCTGCTCCAATTCCCGCAGCCCTATCAGACTTCATCCATTCACCCCGTTCTAAATACAACGCTTGTTCTTGAAAGTCTCCATTGGCATACTCTGCCTATCGATCCTAAACTACATATGGTATGATTCCTGTAAAACCAGGGATATGTAGGCAGCTCAGAAACCAGGATGTGGCCAAACCTTTTCAAACCCCTTCATTCGATCAAAATTGGCCATCGTATCCTTACCCGACAACTTGTTCATCCTTCCCTGGTAAAGAGGGAAACTTTTGATACACAGTTTTTTCCTAGATTTTTTTATGTAACATACCCTTCAAAATAGCATGTATATATGCATATATAAGTATCTTCCAAGGCTACATTATTTTCCTTAATTTTTTAAAGATTTTTAAATCAATTTATTGCCCTATTATATCAAGAAAACCCCAATAAGTATTTCCAAAATTGGCATTTTAGTAATTCATTTATTTAATTCTCATATTTATAATAAAATATACCTAGTATTATTTTTGCACATTTTTACAAATTTATTTAGTATTTTTAAGCTAAATTGCATATAATTGCAATATTAGCCTATTTTAAGATTTAATTGCGTTTATAATAACAAAATAGACTACAATATTTTTAATATAATATTTATATATTATTAATTTAGTACCTTTTATTTTTTTCTATAAATTATTTTACTATTTTCATAAAATAAATAAGGTAAAATGACTATTTAAATGGTAGCTTGTTTTTATTTCGATTTTGGCCAGATTTGGCACCCCTAATCCAACTCAATTTTAATTTCAATTGCCCAGCCCAATTCCAAAAATTATCTGACCCACGACCCTTTAAAAATAACCCACTCGGCCCCCCTTTTAATCCCAGACGTTGATCTAATAGATCAACAGCTAATACTCTTCCCAATACCCCCCAACCCTTATTCATTTCTCACCGGTATCTGCCTCTGGATTCCCCTCTTCTCTCGACTCTCTCTCAATCAGTCTAAAAAATATAGTTACCACCTTTATATCCACCCTAAAGCCACTGGAACCCATAGCTTCCAAGCCATCAGAGTCCTACACCGGCCTCATGTAACTCCTACACTCCTGGTTTTTGAAGATTCAAGGCATGACCATGACGAACATTGGTCCAGTATTCGTTTGATTCGAGTTCTATGGCCATCTCCGGCTTTGCTCCGGTATGTCATGGCTGTTCGAGCCTGATTTTGACTTCTCCGACTAAGATCAGTTACTTTTCCAATCCTTTCTAACTACTAGGGTTATTCTGAAACCCTAACCCTTCGAGGTTTTTCCGATCCCATTATATCCATTATATTTTTGTGATTTGTCTAAATTCTAAAGCATTTTTCTCAAAGTCCTTTCAAAATTACACCTTCTGAACCTTCATCTTTTTCCGACCTAGGGTTTCGTCAAGTTTTCCTTTATAATTTCTCTGATGTTTAGCACGTTTTACTATATTTCTTATTTGTATTTCCTTTGTGTTTCTTCTACTGTATTTCCTATGGTATTTCTTATATTGTGTTTAGTCTATGCGTTCTTCTATTATGCTACTATATTTCTTATGTAGTGTCTCCTACTGCATTTTTATGGTGTTTCTCCTACTTTGATCTTATACAGAAAGATGCATGTCAAAAGTCTCAATTTCTTTCTAACATTTCGAAAGTTATTTCGTCAGATTTTTTTGTCTTGATTACTTGCCCTCTCATCTCTACACTAGATTGATGGTAGAAACCCTAGAATTTGGGGGTTCTTCCAAGTTTAGAAACCATTGGCTATTTGATTTTCTTGAGCTGGTTTTTCAAAACCCTAACTCTTTCAGACCTACTTCGAGTCTCTGAACTGAGTTTCGGAATCCTTGTTTTTCATACGATTTTATTTTTTTTCTAATAGTTTTTACACTAGATACTTTGTGTGTTATTAGATGTTACTTCTCTTCTACAGTGCTAATCTATGTGACAACCATGCTTCTATGGTCTATTTTCTTACTAATTTACAATGACATGACATCTTCTTTCATGCTTGACACATCTGTATGCTATTTATATGTGATGAATTTCCCTCTAAAATGGTTTTCAAATGTGTGATTAGTTCAGACTTTCTTCTGAATTGGAATGATCAATTTTCTTTCCTTGTTTGTTGATTTTCCTTGTGACTCGACTTAAGTTAAAACCTTTCTCAGCTTTTCTGACTTGGTTCATTCATAGACCAGTAGTTACAAAATCTCTGACAAATAGCTACTGATTCATTTTCTTACCTTATTTGTGCAACTGTGTATTTCAAAATTCTGTACTTAGGTAACTTTTTATGCATTTACCCCTAATTGCCTACTTTGCATAAAAGAAGCTTGTTTGATTTCTTACCTTAAATAATTTTTATCGTTTGAATATGAATTCCTTAATTATAGGAAGTTTTGTGTGATTGATTCTCAATTGATGTTCAGTTCCTTAACTGTTTCCTTACCTTATTTTGCCATATTTTCACACTATAAAGGCATCTTTCACAAACTCATCACCTCATTCACAATCCTTCTAAAATCATACTCACACACAATAGTATTCTTCCTTCTTGTCTGCACTGCGCCTGTTTACAAGACCTACTGATTTTTTCTATTTGTTTCTTTGAAACTGGTAAGTCCCGATTTAAGCTTCAGCACCACAACAATGTGTTTATTTACAGCTTGTGTATCCATGTTTACTTATTGTTTCTGTAGAGTTTAATATTTATATTGGTATGTTGATTTCTTTCTACCTGTTTCTACTATGAATCCCTACTCTCCACCCACTTATGTATTTGAGCTATGGTTTAAGACATAGCAATATGTAAGTTATTGTCCATGAATTAAACTTCATTCCTTGGGATCCCAGCGTCTAAACACTATGTTCGAACAAGCTTATGGGTGTGCTAGCACTCCCTATTGCTGGGTATGCCCACATCCTGCTCTTGCCTCTTGCAATTTCCCTATTTCCCCTATATCCCTATGTGTATTTATTTGTAATTGTTTCCCTTTTAAAATTCTGTTTCAGCACTTGCACTCTCTATTAGTCTCTAAGTTCTGCCCCCCCCCCCCCCCCGTGAGCCTTGCCTTGGGACTTTGAGTTCCTTCTGAACTTGGACACTTGAGGGCTGGCCCTTCCACATTGCACTTGTCTTAATCTGATAATGTATTTGGTGTGAGCATTTCCCGGAGTCCCCTTTGAGGCTCTTAGGGAACTTGACACATCCAAATGGGAGAAAGACTTTGGATCATGATCTTTGGAGTTAGTTTACCTCATATTTTAGACATGAAGTCTGAATCAGGCTCCCCTTGGTTGTAATTTTAATTTCTAATGTATTCTTTTATCTTTATTTTGGGATGTAATAATTTTGTAATAAATTCATGGGGATGGCTAATGAAAAGGGTGGGTAACTATGTATGTAAAGTGTAGATATCATGCCATAGGTATTTTTGAAATTCTGCAGTCTCACATAGATATCATGCCTATAGATATTTTCTGAAATTCTGCATTCTCACATAGATATCCTACCTATAAGTATTTTTGAAATTCTGTATTTCTCACATAGATACCATGTCTATAAGTATTTCTGAAATTCTGCATTTCTCCCATAGATACCATTTCTATAGGTATTTCAGAATATTGCATATGCATATAGAAAATATGCCTATAGGTCCCTTTGAATCTTGTATATCCATTTTTCATCTAGCAATCATGTTCATAGGTCTTAAACAATCAGCTGCAATTAGAAATCATGTTCATAGGCTTTAACGAAATTCAGCATCTAAATATCATATCTATAAGGCTTCTGCATTCTTTACCATGTCTATAAAAGGTTTTAAAATCAACAACGCACAAAAAGCATGTCTGTAGGAGCTACTAATCGCATCTGAATCGCTTTATTCACGAATGAGGCTAAAACCAGTGATAACAATGTAGCTTCATTTTTCCAGAACTTATAATCTTTTGCTAAAACTTTCGTTTTCTTTAATAATCTGGCAACCTTTTAACCAGTATGTATTCAGTTTACTTCATCGTTTTCTGAAATCAGTAGATATCATGCCAATAGGATCCTTGTCCAACACTTAGCCAAACCTTACGATAAAATTACAAATTGAGTTTGTTTTATTATCTACAACCAACAGGTAGCCTGATTAGAGCTTCTTATCTGAATTATGTAATAAATCATTCTGCCCCAACCTTTAAGTCCTTTCACGTTCAGTATTTTGTCTATTCTCCAAGAAGTAGAGACGAGAAGTAGACTTGACACTTACTAAGGTCAAATAATATGATATATGAATTATACTGAGCATGGATAAAACAAATAATTAGCAGCATATAGCAAGAACTAACAGGTCCGCTCCTAGATAATATCACAGTTGGCAATTTCCATTCTAAGACAAATAATAAGCTCAAATCATAGAAAATACTAGGTAAAGCAGGCGCAAGTAGTGCCGAGGTCGTACGGCCCTATCCAACATAAAGTAAATTGTGCACTGCCAAGGGTCGAATGGCACGAACAATAGATGCATCTATTACCCTGCTCACGAATCAACCATACGACGCAGTCAAATATAATTAAACACAGCAACATGCAGACAAGAATATATAACTGGGGAGCAGTTACCCACTAAATTATCAACTTCTTTTTAAAAAGGCCAAGAAAGATCATGTTTCTCTTAACTAGTCTCCTTTATCATAATCACCATGATTAAGCAATCTAAATTAAACATAGATTTGTAAGAATATCACATAAAGCATGTTTTTGGGTCCTAAACTACCGAGACTTAGCATAATAGTGGCTACGCACGAACTCTCATCACCTAAGACATATGTAGCCCCAGCATTTAATTTCAATTTATTAGATTACATCACCTATGGAGACAATTACCTCTTACAATGTTAGATAGGAGACTCACAAGATCGCATTCTAACTATATAAGCAACTCCCCACCCTTAAACACAAGCTTCCTAAAATCTGACCCCGAGCCTATGTGCCCGGATTCCGAAATATTTCAAAGGAAGTTATTCTTTGTAACGTAAGGATCAATAATATATGATTTTCACTTCATTTCATAACCAATTTTGTGGAAAAATCTAAGTTTTACCAAAATTCTAGGTTTTGCTCTAACCCCATGATTTTACCTAAATCTTAGTGTGTTAATCCACCTAAAACATAAGTATTAAACTGGGAATAGGTAGAATAAACTTACCTCAAGGTTCTAAGTTGTACGCTTCTCTCAAAAGCTCCAAAATCGCCTAATGGAGGAGTGAATATGGCAAAAATTACTGAAAACCCATAATAAATGAAGCTCGCTGCTTCAACGATTTCCACATATGCAGTTAGGGGACCACATCTGCTATCCCGTTTCTGCGAAAATAGGGCCACATCTACGAAATTGGCCCAAGTGAGCTGGGCCGCTTTTGCGATCCTGAAGCCGCTTCTGTGCAGCCTCTTCTGCAACTAAGTGGCCGCTTCTACGGTTTTGTCCTAACTAACCCTAGGCCGCATCTGCGGGTGGTCGACTGCTCCTACGGTCTCGCACCTGCAGCTG
Organism: Nicotiana benthamiana; assembly: GCA_034376525.1. Lineage (NCBI taxonomy): Eukaryota > Viridiplantae > Streptophyta > Magnoliopsida > Solanales > Solanaceae > Nicotiana > Nicotiana benthamiana. The sequence continues at coordinate 99,302,765 of CM067338.1, forward strand.
ACTAACCACAGGTGCGGTAATGACAGCAGCTGATGCTTTAGTACTTCTCTAATTATTCAAACTTCACTCGAGCCTCGTCCGATTGATGCTCGAGGCTCCCGAGCCCCACCCGAACATACCAACAAGTATGAAATCATGAAACAAACCTGCTCCAACCTTAGGAATGCTCTAAACAACGTTAAATCTAAAAATCACCCCCTAAAACCAATTGAATCAAACTTATGAACTTCAGGTTCTTAATTCTCCTCTAACTAGCCAAAATAAACTTAAACTACTCGGATTGACACCAAATTTTGCTGGCAAGTCTTAAATGTTATATTGGACCTGTAGCGGGTTTCGGAACCAACATATGAGCCCGATACACATGTGATCAATCATTATTTAGTTTCTTTACCTCAGGATTTGAGTTTAACAATTTACAATAAAAATTCATTACTCGCGCTAGGGACTCGGAATTCAATTTCGAGCATACTGTCAGGTCCCATATTTTCCTACAGACCCTCCGGGACCATCAAAGCACAAATCCGTGCCCATTTGCTAAAGATGTTGACTAAAGTCAAACTTAGCCTTTTAAGAAAATCTTAAGAAATCAAGTGAACCTATTTCAACCCAAACTCTTCTAAAACTCGAACCAACCATCCCCACAGGTCGTAATTCAGATAAAGCAAGCGCGGAAAGTTTTATTTGGAGGAACGGGATTCTAAAAAGCAAAACGGCCGATAGGGTCATTACATCTTGAAACCTGAACCACTTGTTATGAGACAAAATAATATACTTTCGTATATAACGTATATGAAACTGATATTTAAAATTTTGTTCTCATAAGTAATTGTTTAGATGTTAAGTTGAGGCACTCAATAAATCATTTTTCTAAACCAATTGTGATGTAAACCAACTTATCAAAATGAACTATCTTGAATAAAAAATCTATAAATTATGCTCTAAATCAAATTATTGAGCAATTTACCTCGCAAATACCATGTTGCGGCTTAATAGTAATCGCACATGTAATCATCTCATAGAGGCATCTTATATGGCATACATGGAAGATGAATGAGCCCATATTCACCTTTGATTTCCAACATTCATGAGATTCAATCCCAATCTTTGTTGGTCTATTAATTAATAAGAAAAAATAATGTAATAGAATTCGTAAAAAAAATTACTAGTTCTTTAATACTTATCCATGTAAATTTTCTTTTATTTGTGCACATTATAGATATATCAATTATGTCAGCTAGATAAATTATCAATATTGATAAACTTCAGTTTTACACATGACATGTGCATTATCAATAAACTCCAAGTTTATTGTGATATGAGTTTTTGTATCAATAAATATCCACTTTATTATTGCATTCTGTTATTTATGTAGTATAAATTGGAGAATGAAGCGGGTAGATTTTCACATACATATCCCGCTACAAGTTGTAGTAATAGAAGATATTAAATTTTTTCTTTATTTATAGTCTCAATATAATGAACTGCTTTCGCATATACTTTAGAAACTGAATAAGTTTCCTTGAGAATTACTATAACACAATACCTTATTCGTAATTAGTTGTGTTTCTCCAAAATAGTATAATTGGCTCTTGTAGAGTTCTCAATTAGTTTTGTAGTACCACACATTCATCAACATCCATATGTGTAGACATGTAATTTTTGACTCACGCCTTAGAATCACCTCTAATAGTCCTCGTATTCTAAGGATACTTATTTGAGTTTATTTCTATAGGATTTTACTTTATTATTAATTTTAATTCTATTTTTTAGGCACAAAAATTGGAAAAGATAAAAAAAATTGTTTCTATGTTTTAACCATGATTTTTACTTTTATATATATATATATATATATATATATATATATATATATATATATATATATATATATATATATATATATATATATATATATATATATAGTGTCATAGTATATATATAGTGTCATAGTATGATATATAGTTTAGTTTAATTGGTTAGAATTAATTTTAAATCATTTTTATAAATAAAAAGTTTAAGCTTATTGAGTAGATGGATTTAAAAGATTAAGGTCCAATTTGAGGCCTAATTTCGGCCAAGCTTGAGCCCAAAATGGGAGGTAGCCTATCCCTTTTCCCTTCAAACCCCCCAGACCCGTCCAAACCCACTAAACCCGCCCTAAATAACCCTCCAACCCATAATTCATCAGCTTTTTAAATTAAATCAGCCATTCACTCCCTTAATCAACGGCCCAGATCCTTTTCCCTATACCAAATATACACTCACATCCCCAAATCCCTAACCCTAAAGACAAACTTCAACCGCACCCCAACCCCCATCTCCACCTCTACCGCGTCGCTTACCCCAAACTTGCCGGAAAAACTCGCCAACCCGGCGAGTTAACCCATTGGTCCCCCCTCCTCTCCTCTCCTTCTTCAACGTCACTCACTCCATACAAAGTTTCATCATTTATATGTGTTTTCTTGCTCTCCAAGTTTGAATTGAATGAATGGGGGACATAGATTGAATGAATATCAATGTGGACCCTCCATTTGTCCGATTTCGAACTATAAAAGAGTGAAATCAAAAGAGTTTTGGGGGTTCTTTGGACCGAAATTTCGGAAACGGAGAAGAGAATGAAAAATCAGGGTTCTCTCTAGTTTTATTGAGATTTTGTTGGGTTTGGTTTCCAGAAAACAAAAATACAAAATAAATAAATAAATAATTCGAGTTTGATTTTCGATCGAGCTTTGTTCTATTTCGAAAAATCAGAAAATTCCCCAAAAATATTTTAGTTTCTTCTCGTGCATTTGGTTTCAACGTGGAGATCGATTGATCCGAGGTCGAGTTCGCCGTTCGAGTTTTTGGTTCGTGTCCGCCAACTCTGCTTGTTCGTGTTGCTGTATTTTTGTGTTCGATCTTCGCACAAGAGATTGTACTCACTGATTTCTCCTGCTATTATTAAAGAAATTTTTGGCTCGAACATGTTTCTTTCTTTCCTTTTCATTTCACTAGTGTTGTGATTGAAAGTATGATAAGAGCCTTAGGCGTTGGGTTCGAGATCTTTGGGTAATTCACGAACTTGTAGGTTATTGATGGGTTGTTTCAAAAGGGATTATACTTGAATATGTGGTGTCGAAGTTCTGTTTCGCACTTAACATGAACGCTCATTGCTTTAATCTCATGGTTTTGCTATATGTAAATAGGAGGATCAATGTTTTAAAATGCTTAATACATAACTGAATCTCAGTTTCATCTAATTCTGTTCAATGTAGTAAAAATTCAGATTCCTATGCCTCTATTCGGTTTGTTTTCCTTGGTGAAGATTTTTGTATTCTTAAGTTTAAAAGAACTCGAAAACATACCCCCTGGATATTAAGGTTTTTATCCTGTTCCTCTATGCTTGTTGATGATAGCATCAGGTTGATTCACTTGAGGTTCTGTTTTGGTTACTGAATGCTAAAATTTGATTCATGTTGGTTTAAGTTGATTTTATTTCAGGCAGTTTACACCTGAAATGAGTGCTGGAATTTCTTCGAAATTGTTTTCACTGTTGGTTTAGCTCAATCTTTCTAAGATTCAGGAATTAGTGGTGATTTCATTTACGAGTTTGACTAGTGTCTCATAGGTCAGATTGGAATCGAGATTAAAAAGGGAGGTTATGTGAGTCGTCTTTCTGCTGAAATCTGTTTGAAAATTCATTTTTGTTCTAATGTTATCTTGGTAAGTGTCTTATGTCCTCTCGAGCTAATTGCCTGAAGGTTTGATTTCCATAAACTTATCTAATTTGTTTGAAGGATTTAAGCATGATTTGCAGGCGATTCCATGGGAAATTTCACTGAAATTTTTGTTAAGCTATCATTTCTGCTAGTTTCGTTTGCTTGAGACTTCAGTACCAGTGAATGAAGTTCAGTTTTGGTTTTGAAACAATTAACTGGAGTAGAAAGATTGTTGTCCTAAATTGGCAATCTGTTTGAAATGATATTTGTGTCTTAGTTTTCTGAAGCACCAAATTCATCTAATGACTCCTTTTCCTAACAATTTCTTGGATTCTGCTAGGATTGCTATTCGTATAAATGCCCAGTTTTAATTTCTTTAGAAATAATAATAATGCCTGGGGTTTTCTTTTGGGGAATGCGAGCGCATTCCCTTTAATATGTGATGTTTGGATATTTTAATATGATTATCATGTACGATCCGTGTGAAGGGAATTATGCTAGAATACATATTCTTCAGTTAAAAAAGGGGTGCAACGGCTCTGGCGACTCTGTTGGAGAATTGCAGGTTCGAGCTAGTACTTAATCTTGTTGGATTTTAGGATATTGTGTTGAGTTTTTTATGTGTTTGGTTTTCTTTATTTATTTTTTGTTTTGTTTATGTCTTTTTGTTATTTGCTAGCTGCTTATTTGTTTACAATTTTTGCTTTATGTATTTACTGTTTTATAATTGTCACCATTTGCATAACCCCGAGTTTTCTTTCTGCAACAAGTCTTCTGAAGTACGTTTGAGCGTACACAGCCTTTTTGTGAGTTACCCGTGTCTTTAGGGGGTGGCGTGGGAGCGTGGAGTGGGCGGACAGCTAGAGCAGCCGTCATTGATCACGTGCCGCCCCAAAGTGCCTTGTCTAGTGAACCCTAAATGTAGGTCGGCCTTTAGATCATTCTTATTTGCATCATGTCATTTACACTTAGTAGGCTCGGTCCCAATACTGTGTCCTTTTGTAGGAGGCCTATCCAAATTTTGTCAAAATGGGCCAGTGATCCTAAAAGACATTCAATCATCCCTATGTGATACATGTTGCATCTTCAAGGGTAAAAAAGTCATTTGGCGGACCGCTGTTTGGGAAAGAAGAGTGAAAATGAAGCAAGTATGAGCCACTCACATTTTTTTCATAGTTTTCCAAAAATCAAAAAATGAAAATGACAAAAATACAAAAAGATTTTACACTTCCCCATCATTTTCCAAAAATGAAAAAAAAAACAAGAAAAGAAAATGAAAAATTCAAAAAAGATTACACTTTTTCATTACTTTCCAAAAATTCAAAAAAAAAAGGATAAAAAGAAAATCCCAAAAAGATTTTACATTTTCTATCATTGTCCAAAAATTCAAAAAGAAATCCAAAAAGATTTTACATTTTCCATCATTTTCAAAAAGACAAAAAATATTATTTTTCCAAATTAGTTGCATTTTCCCCAAAGCTTTCTTTCATGTCCAATCTTCCATAACTACGCATACCTGATTCTCGTCTTCCGGGGTGAGATACGTACGAAAGGGTCTGGTCTTCCTAGTGAGTCTTAGGTTCTTGGCTTTGCGGGGTCTTAGCCAAATCTGGCCACTTTTGGCCACATCGGCCATTCTTGCAAAATGGGGTTATTTTTGCAAAAGTAGTTCAATTACCCATATCTTAGGATCTTAAGTCCACAACTAGGTGTTATATTACTTTAAGGTCCGTCCTTTTGAGTTTGTATTTTTAGCCACTTTTGGCCATATCGGTCGTTTTGTAAAATGGGTCATTTCTTCAAATTAATTTTTGGGCCATGAGTATTGGGAGTTGAATCCATATAATCATTAGTAAGGTATTTTCATATCTGAGTAATCACCCTTGTTGATTTTTCACTTATAGCTATTCTTGGCTATGTAGGTTCATTTTCAAAAACTAGCCCAATCGTGTCTTGCATGTGTCCAACAAGAGGTGTCGTGGTATCGCAAAGTGTCTCGAGTCACTAACTCTATTTGATCTTATTCTTTCCTTCCAGGTATGGATAAATTTTCTAGAGTTTGAGCATGATAAATACCACAGGATCATTCTAGTCAAGATCATTACATGCACGAGCTGCTTGAGTAATCTTTTTAGTTTTAGTCTATTTTATGTTGACTTTAATTATTGTCTTGTACAGTTAAGATTCGAGTCTTTTGTTATAGTATTTCCTGTTTTGTATTTGAAAAAACAGTATTAAATGAAAAATCCAAAAAATATTATTTTTTAGATTATTTTGTCCATTACTTTTTCAGAATTACGCTGATCTGATTCATGAGGGGCATGATATGTAGGCAACCTACATAGGGTTCGATCGAATCACTTTTTGTTGAAAACTGAAAAAAGAAAAGAAAAAAATAGGTGAAGTTGTGGGACGTAAGAAATCAGAGGAAAGAAAAGAGCGATAATCAAAAGAAAATGGAGGAAAGAAAATGAAAAACCAAGGAGAATTAAAGAAAAAAATGAAGAGGAAAATGGGCCATGAAGAGTGAAATTGGGATGATGTCATATGACCGTCGTACCCTCAAATTCATTCTAGAATCGTTAATTATTGCCATTGGCATTGCACACAAGGTGATATTTCTATCTGATAAATGTCCTAACGCTAACATGTTGGCTTTGTTTGCTCCCCTTTGTTACTTTCATTGTTATCATAACAGAGGGTGGTTAGTTTGTGGTATTTTGGTGAGTCATCTGTACAACACAAGGTTAGAAAGCAAGGAAGTCATGGCTAGCAAAGACTTGGACACAACAATCGTTGAATATTTTTGTTGATAAAGTGTGTCGAACAAAATTGGCTCTCTCACACGAGCAATTGCCTCTTACATTAAGAATCGTGAAGAGATGAGACCTTATTGAACCTTGGATAATACGGGGTTGTATTTACTTATAGATGTCGTTCTTGATAGCTTACGAATTTCAGTATTCGATTATGACTTGTTTTGTAAGCCATATACGAGTTTCTCAAAGCAGATGGTTTGAGGATTATTGGAGTGAGAAACTCGAGTTAGACACTTGAAGGTTTCTAGACCAAGATCTGTATGGTGTTGGATGATTAAAATAATAAGATACACGCGCCAATATAAGGTGAGAACACCGTAACATGTGTTTCATACCAGGTGTGCTATCGACCAATACGATAATGAAGAATGAATCCCTGCTTCTTCATTGTGTGAGATCCCAAAGAAGTTACATTTACTTTTATTGGAATACCATTTGACCTTTTACTATTTTTTGAACTGCCAATCAGTGTTGCTACTTTAGCATGTTACTAATAGCCATGAGGGATTCGGCAATGCAGTGCATGCCTAGGAAAGCAGTTGATTTGGAATGGAAAGAGTCGTGTAGAAAGGGAAGACGACTAAAAAATTAGTAATTTAACTTGTACTCATAGGTCGACCATTACACTTACCATGAGGTTATTGGGTGTAATTATGGATACAATGTTATATGAGAACTCGAGTTTGCCTCGTTTGAGGATGAGTGATCGAATAAGTAACTACTGCAATAACGAATGATGTCTGGGGTATGACAAGTAATAATATACTCATGCTAGCAGTGAATCCATTCCATATATTATTGGATTTCTACATAGAGCTTTAGTAAAACCATTAATTAGTTTTGGAATATTATAGTTCTTAGTGCTCGTAGGTCGCACCAACTATTTGCGGGTATGAAAGTGTGTCAAAGACATCAGTCTAGCCCACTATGAGCGAAGTGGGAGATGTTGGATTATGAGTCATGAGGCGCTCCATGTGGACTGAGCCGATCCGGTTAGGAGAGATAAGGGAGAGAGGTTAAGGAAATTTACCAATAGACCATAACCTCTCCACTAGTCTGAACGTGGGTGAGTGGAGGGTTATCTTCCTTAACCGCCTGAACGTGAGTGAGTGGGGGGTTTATCTTCCTTAACCTCCTGAACGTGGGTGAGTGGGGGATTATCTTCCTTAACCGCCTGAACGTGGGTGAGTGAGGGGTTATCTTCCTTAACCGCCTGAACGTGGGTGAGTGGGGGGTTATCTTCCTTAACCGCCTGAACGGGGGTGAGTGGGGGGGGGGGGGGGGGGGGTTATCTTTATTAACCGCCTGAACGTGGGTAAGAGGGGGGTTATTTTCCTTAACGGCCTGAACGTGAGTTAGTGGGGGGTTATCTTCCTTAACCGCCTGAACGTGGGTGAGTGAGGAGTTATCTTCCTTAACCGATATTACTCTCCCTATTTATATGCAGGAGATAACATAGAACAAAAGGGTGCGTAAGTTTTTTCTCTACCATAAGAATTCTCTGACTCTCTTCTTCTCCCAACGAAAAGCGCACACAAGTAAAAGAATCTATCTGGTGGAAGATTAACTTTGTTTCCTAGTGATTCAAAGTGCGATTTGGGGCAATTGTTTCGGTAGTGAGTTCAATAATTCTTCCGTTACGTTGACATGTACGCTAATGTTGTTCTTGCCCACGATTATTAGTCAAACAGTCTGAGTTTCCGGCGAGCTTCGAGATCATCGGAGGCCATTGTCCAAGGACTCCATTTAAATCGTACGTCGAGGTATTGTCTTTTGGTTTCCGGTTCGAGTTCCGTCTTGGGTTCTATCGGTTCGAGGTTCAAGTGCAGATCCTATCGTCGATTTCATTTTCCGATCGAGGTCGTATTTTTCCAATCAAATTTTCTGATGTAATAGAGGTCTATCTCTTCTTTCTTCTTCCTCTGTTTCATTTCGTTGTTCTTACATGATGGTTCAATGAAAAGATTTATATGAATTCTTGCTTGCTTGTGATATCTTGAATAATTTCTACCTTAAATTGAAATTGCATTATTTGATTTATTGGATACTTGTGATTACCGTTCAGTTAGTATGTTCATTTTGGTTCACATGCCTAGATTTTAGCCTCGAACATAATTAATACGGAAAGAAGCATGGATTGTTAGGATAGTGTAATTTTAAAGGTTCTGTGAAGATTTAGATTTGTGGTTTACGTTCCTTGGTGCTCGACTACTCCTCAACACATTGTGCTTCGATTTTCATTTTTAATTCCTTTTATTTAGTCATTAATCTTGCTTGCTGGTACTCATTTATTAGTAACCATGAATCTGACCCAAGATTTAGACTTTAGTTTAATGTAATATTAGTGGAGGAATTGGACTTGGGTCTTGTTTAATAATGAAAAAGAAGTTAAGCTTAAGAAAGTTTTTTATTCTTGTTTTATTTCTCTTTTTAATTACTTGGACCTTTAGGTCAATTTTTTAGGCCGATTACACTCAGGTAGACAAGCCTTAGGATTTTGTTAGTTTCAAGGTGAGTGTTTGTTCCCTTAGTTAAATTTATCAAGGGAATGCCCCAAGGAATTTGTATATATTTTATTTCAGGGGTATGCCCCGAAGTAAATGTAATTGGAGGTCGTGACGAACATAAGTATCGTAGCATAATTTAGAACTTTAATTTTTCTTCTTTTAATTTTCTTTCATTTAGGTGGGACGACCTCGAGCCTCTTTTGATTGTTTATTTTCTTTTTGTGTGTTATTACCTCAATTCGAATATTTTAAAAGCCGACTAGATCAAGTACGCAACAATACTAGTTACGGGACTTAGTAAGTGTCTAACACCTTCTCCCCGAGTCAAATGAACTCCCTTACCCAAATCTCTAGTGCGGACTTAGTTTTGGAGTCCAAAGTATTTTCAAGGGAAAAAATCATTTTTAAAAATGGTGACCTAGCACACTGAAACAAAAGTCAGGTGGCGACCCTGAGTTAATCTTTTTGAACGCAATTTTGTCACTTTTTTAATTAAAACCCCTTTAAAGCTTTGCGAAATTCTTTTATTATTTAATTTAGGAGAGCTTACTCAAGGTTTGTTTAAAAAGGGTGTCACACCTCCTTTTTTACCTATACCCCCGGAAGGGTGTATAAGAAAATTTTTTCCAACTTAAAGTGACAATTGAAGCAGGATTATTTATTAAAAATTCAGAGTCGCCGTTTGGGATGATTTATGGTGTCCCAAGTCACTGGTTTAAATCCCGAATCGAGGAAAGATTGACTCTATTTACAGTCTGCGAACACAGAAATTCGGTTAAGGAATTTTGTTAACCCGGGAGAAGGTGTTAGGCATTCCCAGATTTCGTGGTTCTAGCACGGTCGCTTGGATCATACTTTTCTTACTAAATTATTTAATTACGGATTTGAGAACCTATGTGCTTTTGCTCCTTTTTAATTAAGAAATTAACTTGAAATGGATCACACGCACGTGTACCCATTTGCTTGGCACGTCAGAAATCATGTCACGTGAACGTGTCCACAATTAATAACGTTTTATTATTATTGAGAAAGTTTGGCCGAAGTTGTGCGAACGCATACTCCGGTTTGGTTTTTAAAGATCGCAATCATGTCACGTGAACGTGTCCGCAGCCGCGATGGTAGATTAAACGGGCCTAAAGCAAACTACGAATATTTATTATTTTATATTTAAGTGATACAAAATTAATACGACGGCCTTGTGTGATTAAATTATGGATGGTACACCTGATTCTAATTTTAAAATAAAGTTCAAGCTAGATGTTTGAGGGCCATATACTATTTGAACTATTTTATAAGTCTCACCTCCAATAATTAATGGGTCTAACTAATTTATTAAGTGGAGCTTGCAAGAATGCTAGTTGTTTTAAAACTTTGGAGTCTATCCCATTAAATGATCAAACCCGTCGTGATAAGCCCAACTACCCCACAGGAAATTAACTTGACCAAGTCTAAAAGGCAAGGGCGTTGAAGGTGCCATTGAGTTTGGGCTCAATATGAGCCCACTTCCTGATGAGGAGGAATATTCAGAGATGCAAATTTAGGACTGAGCCTCATTACTTGGTCCAATATTGGTCTCAGATTTCATAATCAAACATTGATCAAATCCATAAGAGGCATATTAATAAAACTATTAAATAAATGTTTTACCATAACACCAACGGCTATTTGGCAAATGATGAAATCAAAAGTTAAACTCTAGAAAGATTTTAAACTATCTTCCCTTTTTTTAACAAAACATTACGCATTGAGTTAAAACATATACAAAAGGTCATGAGCAGAATGATAGGTAAATTAAACCACTTCTAATCATATGTCCTGATACATACATAACAGAAGCCATCCTATTTCTTATAAACAAAAGAATACCAACATATTTAAATAATTCACAGAACTTTACTAATATCCCCAACATTATCATTTTGCCCTCAGACTCCTTAACATCAATCCAACCACGAAATTGTTCCCAAACATGATTACTTATGCTATTTGGAGCTAATAGATTTAAAACACATTAAACTTAACTGAACTTTAAATGCAATGTTCTAACAGTCCTTAAGCAAATACAGACGTAGGAATCCAGTGAAATAAACAGTGACTCATGTGATACAAGGCACAAATATCATGAAGAATATATAAATGAACACAAGGGTATTTATGGTCATGCTTTCAACTTTACTTCATCTTTAAAGTGAGAATTAAACTGGTAGAATTTAGGAAAAGTACATGGAATTCGAATACAAAAACAGAAAATGAGGAATCAGCAACAGAACAGTAGCAGGCCAACACCAGCAACACCAATTCAACCAAAATGAGTATGAAAACGATATAAGGCAGTCTCACTCGAACAATACCCACAACAACTTCAAAACCAAACCTGAAACACCCAACATCAATCCATTTTTGAACTAGATCAAACAGAAAATCTTTCAGAAATTGAAAACTTGAGAAGTCACAGAAATAATTTCAATGAAACAGTAACTTTACTCCAACTTTCAGATGTTTCTGATTTTTCAGAATTTTTATCTCTCAATTTCTCTTGAAATGCAAGATAGAGATGCCTTTATAGGCAAGGCATTAGGGCAAGCCCTAGGAACTAGTTTTTGCATTTTTCCCTTTTTTATTTCTCATTTTAGCTTAGGTATCCCTATTTAAAAATCAGAAATTCACTTTAATCCCAACCCCCAGCTTCCTAGAAGCTTCCCGTTCAATTACTCTCAAGATTCCTTACCCCAATTTCCTAAATTACCCCCCCCCCCCCCCCCACTCAATTATTTACTTAGGCTAGGTTAACCCAAAGTCTAACTAATCAGCCCTTTTAACTAGGTCAAAGATGACCATAGTTACTCATTAGGGCTTGAAAATTCAGAAATAACCAAACGAACCATCAGAACAAATTCAAAACCTCAAAGGTAAGCACAAGCACTTATGATTTTAAACCTGAGTTAATATTAACTAGTCGGGCTCAAAATTGACTACTATAGATCATCAATTAACAAAGAAACAAATAAAGTTTAAACAAAAAATACAACACTATAAGATCTATAAGAGAAAAAGAGGGGAAAATTGTAAATTTTAAAGCTTAAAACTTAAAGAAAATAAGCAATCAGAATCAGGGCACAGTTACTAGCAATGAAAGGACAAAAAATATGAAGAGCAAATTAAACTAAAAGGGGGAGAAAAACTAGGTTCAAAGCTAATTGCAAAGGAAGGTTCATTACCAGAGAAGACAAAGCGGAGAAAAAGAAGAAATATCAAGAATAAACAAAAACTAAGAAAAAACTTACACATTCTAACTCGAACTTGACCGATTTTCCCAATTAAACCACGAAATAATGTCAATCAATTGTTCTTTATCAAGAAAAGGGCAATGACATTTTTTCGTGATAAAGTTGACCTTGAAAAATCACAAGAAACTGGGTAATTGACCTTGTATGCACTTGGACGGGACTTATCTTCTAGGGTTTGAACTCAGATCCAATATTTGACGGGTTTTAGCCATATTCGAGGGGAATGGGTTAGGATTTAGGAAGAGGGGAATGTGGTGGTTCGGTGGTGTGATTTTGGGGGTGAAGGGAGGTGGCACCATCGGGTTTAAGGTGGTGGAGAAAAGGGGCGGCGGGTTAGGGTTCATATGAGATTGTCTATAGGAAGGGGGTTCTGGAGACGACTTGATGGGGGGGGGGTTCATATTTCAGACATTTATATAGTAACCCCCCCCCCCCTGGTTCCTGTCTGTTGGATTAGACAAATTCGATTGTCTGGATTAAGACTAAGTTGAACGGTGTCGTTTTGGGTAGAATGTGAGACGGACCGGGTAATAGCTGAACCGAAGCGGGTTGCCTGAATGGATCTTGGGTGTTAACAATTGGGCTAGGAACAAAATGCATTAATTTTGGCCAAAAAATTCTACTACATTTTCTCTTGAAATTTCCTTTTTATTTGCAAACACTTTTTGATTTTTTTAAAATTTTTTTAAATTAAAACTAAAATAACACCTAAATTAATTCCCAAATCAAATTAATCCTAACACATTAAATTAATTAACTTTTATTAAAACCAAATTAAACAAAAATACCAAAATTCAAAGATTAAAAGTGAAATACCATTTTTTGTCATTTTCTCAATTCTTATAAAATAACTAATTTACTACTTAATTCAAAAATATAAAATTAAATCCTAAAATGCAAATGCAACCTTTTTGTATTTCCATTAGTTAAACAAAATTAACATGGGCAAACAAATTCAAGCAGCTAACACAAAATGCTACAAAAATTTATAAAATTGCAAAAAAATGGGAAAAACTATTTTGTTTTGATTTTATGGGAGTAATTCATGTAGGAAAAAATTACGTGCTCACAGCTGCCCATCTTTGCTTGGAAACACGAAGAGTTTTCGTGCAAAGATAAAGAAAGCGTATACGAGTGATTTTTGCCTGCTTGAATACTCCGTATGAAGCATTTTTAAAAAATTTGACTGCACCCTGCTTCAAGGTTTCCTACATATCTGTGGCTATAAAGGAATCAGGTCAGTGTAGTTCAAGAATGTTTGGTAGCTAGAACTACCGTGAAGCTGTAATTTCACTGTTGTTGTTGCTGCTGCTACTGCTTACTGAACCCCTTATTACATCGTTGACAAAATAAAAGAAGCTAGACTAAACTATGATCTATGAATTACAATAGCTCTATCTATATCTTCAAACTTGATCTTGCAGTTCCTGTTGCCTTGCTGACTTGTGTTCTTCCTGTGAAGCCCTTTGTTGTCGATTTGAATTATAATCCAAGATGTTTTCCCTTTCTCTAAGTGGACGCCTGATTGCTGAACTTGAACTGTATTACCGTGCTCTCCAGGTGGGCGCCTCATTGCTGAACTTGAACTTTATTCTCGTGCTCTCTGGATGGGCGCCTGATTGCTGAACTTGAATGTACTCACGTGCTTTCCAGGTGGGCGCCTGATTGCTTAACTTGAAATGTATTCTCGTGCTCTCCAGGTGGATGCCTGATTGCTAAACTTGGATGTTATTCCCGTGCTCTTCAGGTGGGCGCCTGACTGCTGAACTTGAAATGTATTCCTGTGCTATCCAGGTGGGCGTCTGACTGCTGAACTTGAAATGTATTCCCGTGCTTTCTAGGTGGGTGCCTGATTGTAGAATTTGAAATATATTCCCGTGCTCTCCAAGTGGGCGCCCGACTACTGAACTTGAAATGTATTCCCATGCTATCTAGGTGGGTACATAATTGCTGAACTCAAAATGTATTCCCATGCTTTCCAGGTGGGCGCCTGATTGTTGAACTTGAAATGTATTCCCATGCTCTCCAGGTGGGTGCCTGACTGTTGAACTTGAAATGTGTTCCCGTGCTCTCCAGGTGGGCGCCTGACTGCTGAACTTAAAATGTATTCCCGTGCTCTCTAGGTGGGCGCCTGACTGCTGAAATTGAACTATATTCACGTGCTATCCAGGTGGGCGCCTGATTGCTGAACTTGAATTGTACTCCCATGCTCTCCAGGTGGGTGCCTTATTTCTGAACTTGAAATGTATTCCCGTGCTCTCCAGGTGGGCGCCTGACTGTTGAACTTGAAATGTATTCCCGTGCTCTCTAGGTGAGCGCCTGACTGCTGAACTCGAAATGTTTCTCCCTGTTCTCCAAGTGGGTACCTGATTTCAACAAAAATAGACAAAACAAAGAAACTTTTCTGCGCTAGTTTGGTAGCTGGGCATATGTATGAGTGATAAGCTGAATCATGTTACCAAATATTACTAAAATTTTGAAACCTAGATCCCATTATGCGGGAGGGTCCTGACTATTAAACAACAATTTTAAATCTAAGTTATATCTTACAAAGGTGTGACTTCCGCCAAATCTTGTTATCTAAGAGGGTCTTAAACTACTCCTCATTACCCAGGAGGGTCCTGAAAATAAAAGATCAAGACAACTTTTACGGCTGAATTATACTTCCTTACGGCAGAACTTTTACGGATGAATTATACTCCCCTATAACAAATCTTACACTAGGTCTTGTTATCTAATGGAAATCTTAATGCTAGGTCTTGTAATCTAATGGAAATCGTAAAGCTAGGTCCCATTATTCAGGAGGGTCCTGAAAACTCCTGATTGAATCCTATTTTAAACATGCAAACTTTGAAATCGCCTTATATTCCTTTGGGGTACATTTATGCTAGAATTTGCTACTCATTTTTTTAAAACTAGGTCCTATTTTCCAGGAGGGTCCTGAAACGCCGAGAATGAACTTACCTGAGCCACACTCTCTTCTTAGAGGATCTCTGTAGACCGAAAAAAATTCCTTGCCCTGAACTGCGCTTTTCCTCATGGAGGGTTCCCTTAGATCGAACAAATTTTCTTTCCCTTCTTAAAATGCCTTTGTGCTGACAAAATTTGGGCACGACACTTGAAGAAATTCGAACTTCCAAGCTTTGATTTGGACATAATTTTCATCCCTGTTTCAAACAAACAGAACTTGTGAGTTTATAAATATGGTGTTTGGTTTGTGGCTTTGACTTTTAGAGCGATTGCCCTTTCACTTCCCATGATAACCGATTTCCACTCAAAGACCTTGCTTGTTTATTGACTAACCACTTTCTTTGTTGCCCTTATCACAAAAAATACCTTTTCTCCATTCAGGATCAATATCCTCCATCTGTTGTATTGCTCATGAACTGACATTTTCTTTGTGTTTCACATGATCCCCAAAGCATATTGATTGTTACCAACTCTTGTTTGCACGTTGTTCTTTCTTGATTTAAATTACTGGCCTTGGCCTAGAGGTCTAATGATCCATCTCTTGCCATGATAAATTTTGATTTCTGCTTGGAAGATCTTGCTTCTCACTGGTTTACCACCTTCTTTGTCAATCTTATCACAGAAAATACCTTTGATCCGTTCACCCTAACCCTCTATCCATTGCATTGTTCATGAATTGATATATACCAAACCTTTTTATTTCACCTGGATCCCAGAGCATGTTGATTGTTATCAACTCAGTGCGCGTGTTGTTCTTTCCTGGCTAATGCCACTTTGATGTGCTAGACAGATTCCGTTTTGTACAATTGGAAAGCTTGTGGAAAATTTTGAAGTCATTTCTCATTTGTTCTGACCAAACAGACTCAGGAGAGAGGAAGTAAACAAGACAAAAGGAACAAAGTGAAGGACAAAGGAAAGAGATGATTTCTAACAAGAAAACTACAAAGTAGAAACCTATCTGATGTGGATACCAACTATAATGACCATGACATGCACTTGAGGCCTATTCTATTAAGCAAGTCTGATGTTCAACTCTTGTTATACCTTTTCACCGTGAAACTGGCTTTCAATGCTCCGATTATCCAATCTGATTCACAATCCTTATTTGAATTGTAGTGCCCGAAGGGTTTTCACCATCAAGCCTCTCTCATTTCGTTCTTTCTCTTAACTTATAGTCGCCTTAAGGTTCCCCTAAAGGTTTTCACCAGTAAGGCTCCCTCCTTTTTATTTCTCTAAGCTTTCATCGCCTTACGGTGCCCATGAGGGTTTTCACCAATAAGACTCTCTCATTTTTTCATTTTCCTTGTTTGGACCAGAGTGTTGCTCCTGATATGATTCACCTCTACTTGCTTGCCTTGGTATCTCTAGAAGACCGATCAGAAGGTCTTTCTCTGGACCATAATGTGGATTTTTGGATAGGGTTAGAAAGAAAGGGTATCAAAAGGCTCAAAGCAATTTGAATGGGTTTAAAATTACAACTTTTGGCATCAGATTTCTCACAACAACCGCAAATTCTGCCCTAGTTTCTTTGCTTGGGACTTTTGGATTTTATTTTGATGGGACCGAACCGTGAGGCTGCCTATGTATCCTTAGAAGGAATCAGGTCGAACATAGTTCATGTTATAGAAATTAATTTGTTATTGTGACTTTTCTTTTCTTTTTCTTTTTCTTTTTCCCTTCTTTCCTTCTTTTTGTTGACTTTTTTTGTTTTTCTTTTCTTTTTTTTCTTTCTCTTTTCATTCTTTTCCTTTTCTATTTTTCCTTTACTTATCTTTCACGCTTGTGTTTATGATCTTTGCTACTGATTCCAAAAGAGGGGTATGAAAGAAAAAAAAATAAGGCTCAGAGGGGCAACAAAGAATAAAGTGTTTAGATAGCAGAACAAAATGCTTCCGTCATTCCAATCTTCAAAATATGTCAAGTACAAACAAATACAATTTAACCAAAGAAATCATACATAATATCTTTTGACTGCATCAGAATTGATAGTCATATCCACACATTTGCCTTCTACATCTGTCAAACAAAAAGCACCATTGGACAACGCTCTCCCTCTCATTACCACGAACGACCCTTGCCAATCTGGGGCAAACTTGCCTTTAGCTTCAACCTCGATGCAGCAACATGATGTATTTCAATAGTGTTTATTTATGTTCTATCCACCGCAATTTCACATGGTTCGGGCTTCAAATGATCTCAAAATGTCCAAATCTATTTTTATTTCCCTCAAGTGCTCCTATCATCTTTCAAATTGCTTCATGATTGAACTAACCTTTAAGATCAGGCCTAAAATTATGTGTTCAGGTCATGTCACTAGAACCAGCATGAAAAGAACTATAAAAGAAAAGAGAGATAAATAAAAGAAAATGACTAGAAATAACAGAAAACAGAAAATTTCACTAAACAGACGTTGAAAAAGTTCGAACAACAAGACAAGCAAACTAAAATCAGGGTTACAACCCTGAAACAAACCTAGACAGCACTAAGCAAGCTACTACGAATAACAAACCATACAAAAAAAGGATAGACAGGTTTGAGTCACAAGACAATATCCGGATTACAACCCTGAAATAACCCGGACAACAGAAATGATAGTAAATAAACCACCAAAACTCCTCCCTGGCTAACCAAGAAAAAGCGTCTTTCTAATCCTCAAACTCAACATCTTAGCCATCGACTTCCGCATCAACAATACTAGAACCTTCACAAGTCTCCATTAACAAATTGCCTTTGGGTTCGCTTTGCCTGCTCGTTCTTAGGTTCAACCTTTGATAGCGCTGAAAGCTTCACAGCACGTGGACCTTTGAGGATCTCAGAAGAATTCTCATATACTTTTCAAAATAAATCATACCCATCATATGCACAGGCGATGGACTTTGGCTAGTGTTTGTTGCATTTGGATCTTGGATGACAATGTCACCTGCATCGATAAGCTCCTTTCAGGCACTAACACTTTTCTGTATGGAGACCCGGGGCATCGGAGCAATATGCGCACCTTTGAAAAAAATTAAACTTCTTTGACAGAGGGTTCAACATTTTTATCTAAATCGGCTTCAACATGTCCAATTTCCTCAACCTTTGGAACAAACTAGCATATGATTCTCCAATAGGGGTGATAGCCTTCTCTTTTTTCTGCAACCCCTCGTTCTTAAATGCTTGATTGGGCCGAAAGCCTGATCCAGGAGGGTTTTGGTAGGCTCGTGGGTAAGACATTTGGGGAAGTGGGATGGGCCATCGCGGACTTATGGGCATGGAGCATATGGTGGTGTATTGTGGACAGAGTACTAGGAAAGTGATGTACGACTTTGGGAGTTCTATGGAGGAAAGTAGCATTTGGTAGGGTCATCTGGTGCACAAGGAAATCCATGGGGCCGATGTTGAGGCTGAAAGTGTTGAGCAGGAATGCCCGGCGGATCATCTTTTCTATTTCTCTTTCTGCTACCAAAACTTATTGGAATGTTTTGAATGTCTTTCATAGTATCTTTCAATGTCGAACAACTCATGATTTTGCCTGACTTCATTCCCTCTTCTACCATCTCCCTCATTTTTAACACATCATTGAAAGACTTTCCTAAGGCCGGGATCAAATAACTGAAGTAGGTGGGCCCCTGGGCTTGTAGGAAAAGCTCAACCATTTATTCTTCGCCAATCGGGATACTGACTCGAGCAGCTTGCTCTCTCCATCTGAGTCCAAAATCCCTAAAGCTTTCCTCTGGATTCTTTTCCATTTTAGATAGGGAAAAGTGACCTAGGGTAACACCTGATTTGTATTGAAAGTATCGAACAAAATCTTGAGCCATGTCACCCAATGTAGGCCACTTACCAACATCTTGACGATTATGCCATTCCAAAGCTACCCCAATCAAGATCTTACTGAAATATGCCATCAACAAATCATCATTCTCTCCAACACTTCTCATCTCACAATAATAAACCCTCAGGTGGGCTACTAGATCTCCACACACATCATACAAGTTAAATTTTGGCACTTTGAATCACATGGGCTGGCGAACATCAAGGAACACAGACAATTCTTTGTAAGCCATGCTACCCTGATCTCTCATTCATTACTTGTTCTTTAAGGACTATTCTATGCCTTCCAGCCTCCTGGGTATCCCATCTCGCCCTTCTTTTCCTCTGACTTTTTCATGCTTAACATGAAACTCATCCCCAGGGCTCTGTTTGTATGAGCCAGAAACCTTGTGGGCAACCTCTACCGGGTAGTATTGGTCATCATGAGCTTTGAGTGGGTGTTCATTAACGGGGATAGTGGATATGACCGAAGGGCAATTCTAGGGAAAGGTAATTAGAGGATGACTGAAGGAGATACTAGGGCAATTGGGAAAGCTGTGATAAACGGGTAGATCTGGAGAGTATGGGATCATCCTGCACTATGACCGGAGTTTGGGTAAGTATAGCATCTAAGAAGCTAGGGGTGGTGGGGTTGGTGCCTTCCCAGTCATCCATGGTTGATACATGTCCGTCATGTGTTGTCTTAACATCTGCACATCTTCAACCAACCCATTGTCCTGTTCGACAAATTGCTTTTGGGCACCTGTATCAACCAACTCCGTTCTGTTGTCATCTGCCATTACTTTTCAAATCTATGTTGCAGAGACAAGTTACCACTTTAAAAACTACAAATCAACCACCCTTCTCTGTTTTATAACAAAAAGGAACAAAATGAGGTCATCACGTTAGCGTTAGGGTATTTAACAGCTAAAATATCACATTGCATGCAATGCACCTAATCGCAATTATCTGTTCTAACATGACTTCGAGGGTATGAAGGTCATATGACTTCATCCCAATTTATTCATTTCAACCTCTTTTTTTTTTTTTGCTTTTCTAGCACTTGCTTGCTCATTTACCTTCTTCTTTTCTCTTCTAATTATCACTTTTTTCTTCCCTCTCATTTTCTCACATCCTATAATTTTACCATCTTTTTCTTCTTTTCTCTTTTTCTTTCTTTTCTTTTACCCTTTTTTCTTTTAATAATAAAAAAATGATTCGATCAAATCCTATATAGGTTGCCTACGTTAATGAATCAGATCTTTGCGTAGTTCTGGAAGATCATGAATAAAGGAAACAAACTAACGTTCTCTTTTTTTTTCCTTGATGACTACTCTAATGAGAAACGAGAAATAAAAGAAGCAAACCCCCTTTTTTTGAATTTTCCAGAATCAATGTTCTATAAACTATTCTAAACTCAAGCTTAATGAGCATATATATATATTTTTTTTCTTTTTCTTTTTGAAACAAACACTCTATGGGAAATTATTAAGGAAAAATTCTACAAGAGAAAATATTTTTTGATTCTTTCTCTTGTTTTTTGAAAGGAAGTGCAAACAATAAACCAAAGAAAAATATTCTAAATTTCATTTGATATCCCTGAAGAAAGACTTCGAAACGAAAAATAAAATATATGTTGGATTCCAATTTTGATTACCTAAGAAAGAAACTTTAAAGATAAAGATAAAATAAGTTTATTTTCTTCTATGTATAATATCCTAAAGTTCTTGGGAAAATAAAAGAATTTTTTTTCTTTTTTCGTTAATTTCCCGAAGAAAATCTCAAAAGAAAATCTCTTTTTTTTTGAATTTTTAAAATTAATACCTTAAAGAAAACTTTTAAAAAGGTACTAAAAGGAAATTCTTTTTTTTTAATTTTTAGTCTTAATATACTAAAGAAAATATAAAAGTTATTTTTATTTTAATTGCCTAGACAAAAAAGCCACCTCAAAGGAATTTTTTCTTCATTTCTAGAATTAATATTCTAAAGAAACTTATAATAGAAATATGAAAACACAAAATTTGTTTTTAGTTTTTTGATTTTATAACACACCTTTTTCAACACGAAAATAGTAAATGCAATAACAAAAGACTCGATATTACTGTACAAATCTAGAAGGTAAAAGACAACATAAAAAGGAAAACAGACTCAAAACATAAAAACGAAAAATTTCCATAAGCAACTCTTGAATGATCCTGACCAAATGGTCTCGGGGTGTCTGTCATGCTCAAACTCCGATAAGTAGATCCACACATGTATGAGAAAACTTTAAACCAACACTATGTGAAACAATAACACTTTCATACAAGACATGATTGAGGATGTTTTTTGCAACATGACTTATTAGTCAAAAGGTGGCTAAAAGTGTAAAATTTGGCTAAGACCCCGCAAATCCAAGAACCTAAGATTTACTAGGAAGAACCGACCCTATGTGGGTTTCCTACGTATCACGTCCCGAAAGACGAGAATCATGCGTAGTTTGGGCAGATATGATACAGGCAAGAATTTAAAAAAAATAACTAATTTAGAGAAAATACATTTTTATGTTTTCTTGAAAAATGATGAAACATGCAAAATTTTTTTGGATTTTCTTTTTCCCTTTTTTTAATATTTGATTTTCGAAAAATGATGAAAAAGTGAAAAATCTTTTTGAATTTTTCAAGCTCTTTTTTTTCCTTAACAAAATGCGACAGAAAACATAATTGGGCCCCACCCGCTTTATCTTCACACTTCACCCTCTTTTTTTCTTTTTCTTTCTTTTTTCTTTTTTTCACTATTTTTATTTTATTTTTTCATTTACCTTCAGCTATCTTTGGTCTGCCAAATAACCTTTTTACCCTTGAATAAATGCAACATGTAGCACATAGGATGCTCAGGATAGTCTGTTATTTCGGGTACACATGTCCTAGACGGACCCAACCCCTGTGTTAAGTCTCCTAAGTCAAATGTAAATGATACAAAAAAGCGCTCCTACTTGGGATCCAGCATGGGGCTGTGTTCTTTAGGTTTAAATCCTGGGGTTTTGGTCTAAACTTGGGGTACCCTAGCGGACAACTAGAGCCAAAGAGGGGGCGACGTACCGGGAACACTGAAGTCTACCCGGCCTTGTCGCTCGTCCAACCTCGTTCTATTTGGTGTGACTTCTAATATAAAGTGGGTCACGCGTACGTGTGCACCAAATTTTAGAAGACTCAATAGGTGGCGTAAGAAGACAGTTATATACAATTAAAATAATATTAAAGTGATAAACATATAGCATTTAGCACAAAAGGTTCACATAATACAGTAATATTAACAATAAGCAAAGCCAAGTAAAAATCATTAAAATCTTGAATTCATGAACCCTGAACCAGAAGTTCTGGGTTCGATCCCCAATAGAGTTGCTAGAGCTGTCACACCTCCTTTTTTACCTACACCCCCAGAAGGGTGTATAAGGGAGTTTTTTCTAACTTAAAGTGACAATCAAAACGTGATTATTTATTTAAATTTCAGAGTCCTCACTTAGAATAATTTATGGTGTCCTAAGTCACCGGTTTAAATCCCAAATCGAGGAAAGATTGACTCTATTTATGGTCCGCGAACACAGAAATCCGAATAAAGAATTCTATTAACCTGGGAGAAGGTGTTAGGTATTCCCGAGTTTCATGGTTCTAGCACGGTCGCTTTGATCATACTTTTCTTATTAAAATATTTAATTACGGATTTGAGAACCTATGTGCTTTTGCTCCTTTTTAATTAATAAATTAACTTGAAATGTGTCACGCGCACGTGTACCCATTTGTTTGGCACGTCAGAAATCATGTCACGTGAACGTGTCCACAGCCGCGATTGTAGATTAAACGGGCCTAAATCAAACTACGAACATTTGTCATTTTATATCTAAGTCATACGAAATTAATACGACGGCCTTAAATTATGAATGGTACACCTGATTCTAATTTTAAAAGAAAGTTCAAGCTAGATGTTTAAGGGCCATAAACTATTTGAACTATTTAATATAGCTCACCTCCAATAATTAATGGGTCTAACTAATTTAAGGGAAGCTTACGAGAATTCTAGCTGCTTTAAAACTATGGAGCCTATCCCATTAAATGATCAAACCCGTCGTGGTGAGCCCAATTACCCCAAAGGAAAATAGCTTGACCAAGTCTAATAGGCAAAGGCGTTGAAGGTGCCATTGAGTTTGGGCTCCAGGTCAGCCCACTTCTTGATTAGGAGGAATATTCAGAGATGCACATTTAGGACTGAGCCTCATTACTTGGTCCAATATTAGGCTCAGATTTCAGAATCAAACATTGATCAAATCTAAGATAGGCATATTAACGAAACTATTAAATAAATGCTTTACCATAACACCAACGGCTATTTGGCAACTGATGAAATCGAAATTTAAACTCTAGAAAGATTTTAAACTATCTTTCCCTTTTTTAACAAAACATTACGCACTAAGTTAAACATATACAAAGGGTCATGAGCAGAATGATAGATAAACTAAGCCACTTCTATCATATGTCCTGATCCATTACATAACAAAAGCCATCCTATTTCTTATATACAAAACAATACTAATATATTTAAACAATTCACAGAACTTTACTGATATCCCCAAAATTATCATTTTGCCCTCAGCCTCCTTAACATCAATCTAACCACGAAATTGTTCCCAAACATGATTACTTATGTTATTTGGAGCTCATAGATTTAAAATACATTAAACCTGACTGAACTTTAAACACAATGTTCTAACAGTCCTTAAGCAAATACAGATGTAGGAATCTAGTTAAATACACAGTGACTCATGTGATACATGGCACAGACATCATGAAGAAATATAAATGAATACAAGGGGATCTGTGGTCATGCTTTCAACTTTTACTTCATCTTTAAACTGAGAATTAAACCAGTAGAATTTAGGAAAAGTACCTGGAATTCGAATACAAAAACAGAAAATGAGGAATCAACAATAGAACAGTAGCAGGCAAACACCAGCAATACAAGTTCAACCAAAAATGAGTATGAAAATAATATAAGTCGGTCTGACTGAACAATACCCACAACAACTTCAAAACCAAACCTCAATCCATTTTAAAACTAGATCAAACAGAACATCTTTTAGGAATCGAAAATTTGAGAAATCACAGAAAGAATTTCAATGAAACAGTAACTTTACTCTAATTTTCAGTTGTTTCTGATTTTTCAGAATTTTTATCTCTCAATTTCTCTTGAAATGCAAGATAGAAAAGCCTTTATAGGCAAGGCATTAGGGCAGCCCCTAGGAACTAGTTTTTGCATTTTGCCCCTTTTCAATTATCATTTTAGCTTAGGTATCCCTATTTAAAAACCAGATATCCACTTTAATCCCCACCCCCAGCTTCCTAGAAGCTTCTCATTCAGTTACCCTCAAGATTCATTACCCCAATTTCCTAAATTACCCCCACCCTTTTATTACCCTCCCCCCCCCCCCAATTATTAACTTAGGCTAGGTTAATCCAAAGCCTAACTTCAGCCCTTTTAACTAGGTCAAAGATGACAAGAGTTACTCATTAGGGCTTGAAAATTCAGAAATAACCAAACGAAACTATCAGAACAAATCCAAAACCTCAAAGGTAAGCACAAACACTTCTGATTTTAAATCTGAGTTAATTTTAACTAGTCGGGATCAGAATTGACTACTATAGATCATCAATTAACAAAGAAACAAATAAAGTTTAAACAGAAAATACTACACTGTAAAATCAGTAAGAGGAAAAAAGGGGAAAATCAAAAATTTTAAAGCTTAAAACTTAACGAAAGTGAGCAATCAGAACCAGGGCATAGTTACTAGCAATAAAAGGAAACAAATCTCAAGAAGTAAATTAAACTAAAAATGGGAGAAAAACTAGGTTCAAAGCTAATTGCAGAGGAACGTTCAACTACCAAAGAAGACAAAACGGAGAAAAAGAAGAAATATCAAGAATAAACAAAAACTAAGAAAAAACTTACACATTCAAACTCGACCGATTTTCCCAATTAAACCACAAAATAATGTCAATCAACCGTTCTTCCAATGATATTGTTTGGTGATAAAGTTGACCTTGAACAATCACAAGAAACAGAGGAATTGACCTTGTATGCACTTGGACGGGACTTAGCTTCTAGGGTTTGAACTCAGATCCAATATTTGATGGGTTTCAGCCATATTCGAGGGGAATGGCGTTAGTATTTAGGAAAAAGGGGAATGAGGTGGTTCTGTGGTGTGATTTTGAGGGTGAAGGGAGGTGTCTTCGCCGGGTTTAAGGTGGTGGGAAAAAGGGGCGGCGGGTTAGGGTTCATATGAGATTCTATGACGAGAGGGGATTTGGGAGACGACATGATAGGGGAGGGGATCATATTTTAGACACTTATATATTAAACCTCCCCCCCCCCCCCCCCCCTCCCCAGTTCCTGTCCACTGGATTAGACAAATTCGACGGTCTGGATTAAAGCTAACCTGAACGGTATCGTTTTGTTTTGAGTGTGAGACGGACCGGGTTATGGCTCAACTGAAACGGGTTCCCTGAACGGATCTTGGGTGTTAACAATTGGGCTGGAAAAAATGTAATAATTTTGGCCCAAAAATTCTGCTACTTTATTTTCTCTTGAAATTTCCTTTTTATTTGCAAACATTTTTTTTTCAAATTAAAACAAAAATAAGACCTAAACTAATTCCCAAATCAAATTAATCATAACACATTAAATTAATTAACTCCGATTAAAACCAAATTAAACGAAAAAACTACAAAATTCAAAGATTAAAAGTAAAAGTGCAGAAATACCATTTTTGTAAATTTTTCATTTCTTATAAAATAACTAATTTATTACTTAATTCAAAAATATAAAATTAAATCCTAAAATGCAAATGCAATATTTTTTGTATTTTCATTAGTTAAACAAAATTAACATGTGCAAATAAATGCAAGCAATTGCCATAAAATGCCACAAAAATCTACTAAATTGTAAAAAATGGAAAACATGATTTTGTTTTGATTTTATTGGAGTAATTCGTGAAGGGGAAAAATAACGTGCTCACAAAGAGGCGTGACAATATGATAAATATCTATTTAAAGAAGTGAGTTATACCATTATGGTTATGGTCAAAATTATATGTAAGATTTGTTTCTTGCATTACTGTTGTCTTTAATAATCACAATGCCAAAATATTTTGGCAAACAATAAATACGTGACCAATGACCATTTATGTCATAATAATGACATTATTTTCTTATATCATCTCAAACCTTCTTATAGAGGTGACTGTGGTATATTCACTATCACTGACACGTTAATATTCTTCCAAAAATGAATATGTATTCATAAATCAGATGTTATCACATTCACATTATGAACGAATCGTAATCACCTATATGTGCTTTACAAAATCTCGTGTCAAATTGATGACAAATATTACTTTCTCAGAGTGAAGAATTATTGACAATTGACAATCATTATGCTCAATCCTAAAGTTTCTACTCAATTGGTTAGAGTTTCGTACTGATAACGTATTATGAAACAATAAAAGTAGAAGAACAATATTATAGAGAAAGAGAGAGAGAGACACAGACAGAGAGAGAGAGAGAGAGATAGAATTCTTATTGAATTTTGGGATGAATTACAATGATATAGAATCCTCTATTTATAGGAGAGTATGGCTTAGCCACCAAGCAATAAACTATACAATCTCTCTAAATATAAACATTCATCATAAATAAAATTCTATTTATAACAAAGAATACTTTTTCAGTTTCTACTTATATCTCATGCAGCTTTTTTTAGTTTATCCCAAAAGTAGCATTTTTCTATATTTAAAATTAATTTAATTTAAATTTTTTCTTTTACTTTTAGTTAGATGTTTTATAATTACAAAAATATAAATGATTTGTTTTAGACTATAAATTTTAAAAAAATAATTTCTTTCTTAAATTTTTATGGTCAAAGTGTTTCCCATAAAATGGGATGAGGAACTATCTAAACTAGACAATATACAACTTGGGCTATGTTATAAATTGTAATAGATAGATATTTTTATAAACAATATCAAAAGTATTGACCAAACTCCCAAGATATTTAATCAGTCAACTAAAAATGTTTCTAGTTAAGAATAATAATACGCTAAAGAGAATGATGCGTGTGTACAAGAGCTCCTAGATTATTGTAATAAAAAAGCTAATGTTCTTCCTTTTATGTGGAGTAAGCAACCACACAAAAAGCTTACTTTTTTCCTTTTTAATCGTGATAGCATAAAGTTGTATAAGTAAGAAAAAAAAATCTCCCTAAACATTAAATTGGAAAAGACTATTGAAAAGATAACTAATCAAGTGGACATGTTCAGTGTCGAGAAGAATGGGGCAGTCAAGAGATAAATATTAACTCATAAACACTACCTTTGTAATTTATAAAAGGTGATGAGTACTTGGTTGACATATCTGTTTTATTATGATAATAAAAAAAACAAAAATTATATAATTTATAAATAGCCATCCAACCAATAGTTTATACTAAAAATAATCAATAAATATATAATGTATATTTAATTTATATATAATATGTGTATAACCATGTATAATAAGTGCACGTCTAAATTCATTAAAAGTTGGACAAATAAATCTAAGTATACTGAATTGGAAAAGTAGACAGTAAATTCAATCGGCTATTCGTATAAAGATTCCTAAAATTAAAATTGATGGTATTTTATATATTTTACTTCTTAAACCATCTTTTTAAGCACTTATGTCCTTAATATTAAAAGTGCTTAATTAAAGTCTTCCATAATGTATATTTCTAAGTTATTTCTCTATGTGAATGATACTAATTGCAAAATGGTTTTTGATGTTGTCTTTATTGTAATTTCACACTTAAACACACTTTTTAGAAAGATCAACCACTAACAATAACAACATACCCAATATTATGTCATATCATGGGGTCTGGGAAAGGTAATGTGTACATAAATCTTACTTCTACCTTATGAGGATAGAAAGACTATTTCCAATAGACCATCGGCTCAGGATAGTATAAGTACCACATTAATGAAAATATATGCAAGGGACAGTACCAAAAAGTCATATAAAAGCATAATAAAACAACAAGACAGTAAGGTAATCAACAATAAAAGAAAATAACAGTTAGACAATCAAATACAATTTATTTATTAAATATTGAAAAAGAATTTTTTTATTGGCCAAACATAAATTGCTACTCTCCAAAAATTTTTTCTGCAAATATTTTTATGAAAGTTAAAGGGGGAGTCTTGACAAAACTGGTAAAGTTGCTGACATGTGACCTAGAAGTCACGGGTTCAAACCGTGGAAACAACCTCTTATAACTATAGGGTGAAACTGTACACAATAAACCTTTATGTCGGACCTTTCCCGAACACCGCACGTAGCAAATACATAGTGCATCATGCCCTTTTTACTTTTTTGAAAGTTTGTCCAAACAAGCTCTAAATCAAAAGTTGATCACCTCAAATTTATCACTTTTCAACTTAATATACATTTTTGGTTAACCAACATTTTTCATATTCTATCACTAACAATATTTTTTAATCTCCAATTGTTCTTCCAAAACAAAACTTTCCGTGCTTCTCCATGTACAGATAAATTTATATTCTTTTTGCTTAAATAACGTTAAGTGTATTTCAATCATTTTAACTTTTTTTTTACTAAATATATTAATACTTATTATCAATTTTAACACTTCTATCCAAATATATAACTTTTTACTTACAAATTTAGTTTCATACTTAATGATAAAGCTACTTTTAATTAGCTAAGTCAAATATGCTCTAGTAGTAGACTTGTCCAAAGTCTATATAACCAATCTAAATGAACATGTGGTATAGAAAATGTCATTCATTTTTCTTTTAAACATACGAAGGTCATTCATTTTTTTCCATCACATCTAATGCTGTGTATATAACGAATAAGCCCCAGTAATGGAACAAAATAGAATAGCATCTAATTAATTATTTCTACTAAATTGGAAAAAAGACAAAAATAGTTGCATTCCCACACAAAGTGCAAATGTGTAAATTTAATGATAAATTTAGGAGAAAAAATCCTTGTTAGGTTGACGTTTAGTCGTCTATGGTTCAGCAATCAGCAGACAACCATTTAATTTGCAAACGAAAAATTAACTGTGGTCCAACAATGCAACTGTCTTTAAACCTTAAGTTGCACTCGTCAAAGATATATATTTTCTCTAATCCTTTTTAAATATCGTTAAATATTTAGGTACACTTATAAAGAAAATTATTTATTAGTATTAACCATATAGATTCTTTAATTGAATTACTCATTATTTTTCCTCAAAAGTAATAATAACTGTTGGTAGACTAACAAATAATATATTCCCATGTATTGGAGTTCAGACAACAATAATAATATATAAAACGTGATTTTATAAGTAAGATTTGCGGAGGATAAGATATATGTAAATTTTACTCCTACCTTATGTGAGGTAGAGATGGTGTTTTTGATAAACACTCAACTCAAAAAAACACGTTCTCAAATAAGTTTGAAAAATACAAGAATAAAAAAGCTAAGATAAAAATACTGAAAAAAATAAATATATTGACAACAAAAATAGTAAAAATAATTAAAGTAAACAAAACAACAGTAGTAATAAAATTCTACAAAAAGATACTAGTAATAATAGTAGTAGTAACAACAACAATAACTATAATAATAATAATAATAATAATAATAATAATAATAATAATAATAATAATAATAATGATGATGATGATAATAATAATAATAATGTGCTCTAAACTAGAAGTATATCTTCCATAGAAAAGACAAAAATAAATCTAATTATCTACTAACTTCTTGTCCGAATCGTCAATTTTATGTTTTCCTATCTTGGATCATGTTTGATGAAATGTTTCTATTTTGGGACTTTGGCATTTAAGCAAGATCGGAGGGAGCAAATTAGATCAATTAATTCATTTTCTATTTTGTTTACAATGGTTTGTGCAATCTCTCTTTTGAACCAAATGTCCCGTCATTTATTAATCTTTTCTTTAAAAAAAAGGAGAATTGCTGTACCGCACCTACCATGGACACTTGTTATTTGTTAATCAATATTCAATAATATGTTTTTTTTTTGTTCATTGCATGTGAAACAAAAGCTTTTTAAAAGAATTGACTTTAGTGCTTCAGGTTAAAAGTAAAAAAACACAAGGAAAAATGTTTGTTAAATAATATCAATATGCTACGTAGCCAAATAAATTAAAATATGTTCATTTCAGAGGAATAAAGAGCCTTAAAAAAGGAAATTGGTAATTGTCAACGATCTAACAAAAATTAGAACTTAATATTAAGCTTAGGTTTTGGCATTACGCGTGGCAATGTACTGACCTTTTACTTTTTTATCACTACAAATAATTTATCATTTGCTCATTACCATTTTAACTTCTTTATTTATTGGTAGGTACATGTTACTATACCAAGATAAATATTCAATAACTTCATTTTTAGATGATTTGATCCAAAAAAAAATGCACAAATATTATTGTTGTTATAGGATAAACAATGGAGTAATATTTATCATTAAGTGTGTTGTTTTAAAAAGCTTATTTTAATTTTTAATGTGATTATATATGAAGTTTAAGAATATAAATTTTTTTTGGCCTTATAATATTAAACTGAACGTATGTCAATATCTCAAAATTACTCTTGAAAATTTGTGATCTTATATATGTCATGTCATTCCTATTAGGGAATATCATTAAGGGAAAAATAAAAAAATTAAATTTAAATTTACTAAATATTTGTAATATTTTTAATAGACTAAAAAAAGAAATGTATAAAATATAGAAGGGAGTATTTGTTACAACATAATATTATATTTTAAACAAAATAATGAATAAATTCTGATATAATTTATATATGTACAATCATATTTTATGTGGTATACTTTACTTTTTAGTTTATTCTAATAAATTAAATGTTTTGATATTTAAAAATAATTTAATTTTAAACGTCTTATTTTGTATTTAATGATATAACCTTAAGTTTAGAAGGTTTTCTCTCTTTTTACTAAAATTTTGTATTTGTTAAACCGCGCCACATGAATTGGAGAGGGTATTAAAAGAATGTTTATTGTACTCAAATACTCTAATTTTGTTATGAAATAATATAAGAACAAGAATAATAATACAAGAACAAGAACAATAGAGAGAAAAGTAGAGAGAGGAGTATTCTTATTGATACTTTGGGATGGTTTACAATGGAATAGAACCCCTATATTTATAGGGAGGTGGTGACTTAGCCACCAAGTAGTAAACCCTAGAATCTCTCTAAATATAGACATTCACCTTAAATAGAGTTCTATTTATAATACTCCCCCTTGAATGTCTATTCAATAATGTGCCTCGTTAAAACCTTAAAATCAAAACCCAATGGGAAAAATTAAAGAGAAGGAAAAAGAGTACACATGTTTGAATATGCGCATATTGGTTGCCTCGTTAAAAACCTCGCAAGGAAAACCCAGTTGGGACAAAACCTTGTAAGGGAAAAAGAGTGCAACGCGCATTAACTCCCCCTGATAAAAACATCAATTTATATCCTTGAGCATTTGCATTCCAATCTTGTGCACCATCTTCAAAACAATCTTTGGTAGATGTTTGATAAATAAATCAACCATATTGACTTGAATAAATATTCCGCACCTTGAAATCATCATTCTTGATAGATATGAACATCTTCATATAATGTCGTGGAATAACTCTTCAATATCTCCATAGATGTATTCTCAATGCCATCATGCTTATAGTTATAGCAAGATACATATGTACACAAATTGTACTTAGGATGTGGTACTTCAGGACCAAGAATTGTGTATGCTTCAAGCAACTTAAATCTTTCAAGTTAAGTCATATAAATCACATAATAGACTTTAGATGCATATCAAGTTTTCATGTCATGCTAAACAAATAAGATATCGAAAACTGATTATACATACCTTTGACTTTATCCTTTCAAGTATTTGAACTATATGTCCAAATCTACATGTCTT
The DNA here is from genome assembly GCA_034376525.1 of Nicotiana benthamiana. Classification (NCBI taxonomy): domain Eukaryota; kingdom Viridiplantae; phylum Streptophyta; class Magnoliopsida; order Solanales; family Solanaceae; genus Nicotiana; species Nicotiana benthamiana. The sequence goes on from CM067338.1 coordinate 99,334,876, forward strand.
TCATATGGAATCAAGTATTTGTCTATACGCTTTTAGCGTATCAAAGACTTTGTCCTTCTGGGACTTAATATGAGCATTTGTAGTGAGAATATAGTTACTTTCTTTGGGTCAGCAAATGCGTATAGCATGCTTTGCAATATGTTGCAATTGAATTATCCATTTTATGAACTTCAGGTTCATGATATTCAGGGATTTACATATACAAATGATAATTCATCCCATGTAACCTTTTCTCAAGTGTTTGTCATGTCTCCCCCTCATGTTAGAAAAGCTAACTTGTTTCCTCAACTTTGGGAAATCATCTTTGTGCATTATCATGTCAATATACACAGCACATTAATAATAAGATGAAATTATTTGGTTCCTGACCCTGAACCACTTGTGAGGGGAGAATATACTCTCGTATACAACGTATATCAAACTGATATACATAACTTTGTTCTCATAAGAAACAGTTTAGCTATTAAGTGGAGGCACTCAATAATTATCTTGCTAAACCAACTTTGATATAAACCAACTTATCAAGATGAACTATCTTGAGTAGAAAATCTGGAAATTATGCTCGAAGTTAGATTACTGAGCAATTTACCTCGCAAGCATCGGCCAGGCTGCGGGTTAATAACAATCGCGCATGTAACCATTTCATAGATGCATCATATATGGTGTACATGGCAGGTGAATGGGCCCATATTCACCTTTGATATTTCCAGAATTTATGGGCATCAACCTGAATTCTTTAGTTGGTCAGTTCATTATTGAGAACAAGTGATACAAGAGAATTCGTAAAGAACTTTCTAGTTCTTTAATATTCACCCATGTGAATTCTCTATTATTGCACATCATACTTAAAATGAGATGGCTAACCCGAATGCCAACTGAATAAATTATCAATATTGGTAAACTTCAAATTTACACCATGACATGTGCACTTATCAATAAACTTCAGGTTTATTATGACATGTGTTTTTATACCAATAGATATCCACTTTATTGTGGCATTCTTTTGTTTGTGTAGTACAAACTGGAGAATGAAGCGGGTAGCTTTTCATATACAAATTATCCCGCTACAAGTTGTAGTAATAGGAGATATCAAATCTTTCCTTCATTTATAGTCTCAATATAATCAATCGCTTTCGCGTGTACTTTGGAAATTGAATAAGTTTCTTTGAGACTTACTACAGCACAATACTCAATTGTGTTTCTCCAACATAGTAATTGGCTCTTCTAGAGCTCTCAATTAATTTTGTACTACCACAGATTCATCAACATCCATGTGGTGAATATCTCTTTTAAAGAGAAAGTTATACCATTATGGTCATGGTCAAAATTATATGCAAGATATGTTTCTTGCATTATCGTTGTCCTTTAATAGTCATATTTCCAAAATACTTTGGCGTACAATAGGTACGTGACCAACGATCATTCATGCCATATATCATCTCAAACCTCCTTCTAGGGGTGAGTGTGGTATCATCTTAAACCTCCTTCTAGGGGTGAGGGTGGTATATTCAATACCAACTTCATGTTCATATTCTTCCGATAATGAATATGTATTCGTGAGTCAGATGTTGTCACATTCACTGCGGGTATATGTGATTTTGTTATCCTTTTCAAATCTGTAAATGCGTCTGGCATTCGATTTGCTATTCTTTGCAAATGGATAATATTTTGCGCCTCTTTTTCACAAATAGAGGTATGTGGATCAAGATGAGATAATGATGCATTTTTCCACAAAATTTCCTGTTTGGTTTCACCAACTTCTCCCCCTAATTTTGGGAAAAGTGTCTCATCAATTGACAGTCTGCAAATCGTGCAGTGTACAAATCCCCTGTCAATGTTTCGAGGTAGCGAATAATGGAGGATGATTCAAACTCAACATATATTCCTAACCTTCTTTGCGGACCCATTTTGGTGCGGGATGGCGGTGCTATAGGCACATATACTACGCATCCAAAGATTCTTAAATGGGATATATTAGGTTCATGACCCAAACCAATTGCAACGGGGAATATTTGTGTCAATTCGTCAGTCAGAGACGAACTAGCATTTCTGCATGCAAAATGGCGTGACCCCAAGCTGAAGTGGGCAGCCGACGAACCAGCATTGTTGCATGTAAAATGGCGTGACCCCAAATCGAAGTGGGCAGCCTCGTTTTCATGAGTAAATGAGGTTTTCAAGATTATACTCATGTATTGTCTCAATCTGATATCCATTTTGAATGATATCTTTAAAACTCAACAAGTTCCTTTTAGACTTGGAGGAGAACATTTTGACTGATATCATTAAAACTCAACAAGTTCTTCTTAGACTTGGAGGAGAACATTGCATTCTCTAAAATATCGTTCCTTTAGGCAGAGTTATAGTTGCTCTTCAGGAGCCTTCAATCAATTTAATTCCCATAGTTTACCATACAAAAGAAAATATACGAACATGAGAATAAACAAATTCAGTCCGTTTGTTTCATACTTAAACAATATTTTCGAAATCTGCTGAGGTTATTCGACTAACTAAATCAGATAGTCGATTATATGTTTTCCATAATCGATTACTTTGCAGTTTGAAAATTTCAGTTTAAGCATTTTCTTAAAACAATCGATTGTTAACCACACACAATCGATTGTTGAACATTGACAATCGATTGTTAAACACACACAATCGATTATTTGCTATTTTGAAAAATTCCAGATCATACTGTCTTAAGACAATTGATTGTTAAACATAGACAACCGATTGTTGACTATTTTGAAAAACTTCAGATCACACTGTCTTACGACAATCGATTGTTAAACATAGACAATCGATTGTTGAACATTGACAATCGATTGTTGAACATTGACAATCGATTGTTTTGCAGTTTTAATGCGAAATATTAGATAATCGACTACTGTTAGGTTAGTCGATTACCTCTACTGGAAAATAAAAATATTATTGAAATCTGAGCATATTGAAACATTTTAAAGAACTAATACTAACATTATATTATAAACTAACTAATACGAGCTGATACTAATGACTATTAGTTTATTCACTAACTATTACAAATAAGTGAAATAAAATCAAACAACTCTATCTTCTTTCATCAAGGTGATGGTGCAAGAGAATCAAGGCCATTGGCACAGTTTCAAACCTTCATTAAGGTGATGGCGCAAGAAAAACGAGACCTTAGCATAGTCTAGGGTGGATGCATTATTTCTGTCTTTAATGGCGTCTCCGAGACCCATTGCATCCAAATGGATTCCAGCATTCAACACCCATGTCATATAGTTCTTGCCCGAAATTTCAAGGGCAACGAACTTTCTTCTCATAATGTCAGACATAAAACAAAATAACATCAAGAGCGTGTTCATACTTACGGGCTCTATTACAATTATCACATTCACTTCAGGGAATGGATCATAATCATGTGCTTTACACAATCTCATGTCAAATATTACTTTCATAAAGTGAAAGATTATTTTGAGAATCTTTATTATTCTCATTATCACAATAATGACGATTATAATTTCGTCTATTGCCACGTCCACATCCATTGATACCTTTACGGTAATAATTTTGTCTTCTTTCATACTTATCACATACTGCTACCACATTCTCTAAAGGGAATGGAGCAAATTCAATTGGACGGAATTCTTTGCCACGTCCACATTCATTGATACCTTCATGGTAATAATTTTGTCTTCTTTCAGACTTATCATATACTGCTTCCACATTCTCTAAAGGGAATGGAGCAAATTCAATGGGACGGATTTTCAATTCTTTGCCCACAATCATACATGAATTTAATCATGGCAGGACATAGAGATTTTACCACTTCACGTGGTTATAATTTCTTACAAACTCCATTAGAGTTATAATCAAACTTTGTTGTCTTTGTTTGCATATACAATCAAATCGTAGAATTTCAAGAATTTGAAAGGGAAAAGTAAATTACTTACCTTTAAGGTATACCAATTATATTTTCAATGTTTTCTCTTCTTGTTTTCTCAACGTCTTTCCCTCTTTGTTTCCGTCTCTTCTTTGTTTTCAATGTTTTTCTTCTTTCGTTCCTTCTGTTTTCTTTTCAACGTTTTTCTTCTATTTTCCGTATAGAAGATTTTGGGATTTGGTTGCGGCAGAACCTCATGTGAAACCCTACACAAACGAAAGTTAAGACAAACGAAAGTTTGTGATCTTATATATGTCATGTCATTCCTATTAGGGAATATCATTAAGGGAAAAATAAAAAAATTAAATTTAAATTTACTAAATATTTTTGTAATATTTTTAATAGACTAAAAAAAGAAATGTATAAAATATAGAAGGGAGTATTTGTTACAACATAATATTATATTTTAAACAAAATAATGAATAAATTCTGATATAATTTATATATGTACAATTATATTTTATGTGGTATACTTTACTTTTTAGTTTACTCTAATAAATTAAATGTTTTGATATTTAAAAATAATTTAATTTTAAACGTCTTATTTTGTATTTAATGATATAACCTTAAGTTTAGAAGGTTTTCTCTCTTTTTTACTAAAATTTTGTATTTGTTAAACCGCGCCACATGAATTGGAGAGGGTATTAAAAGAATGTTTATTGTACTCAAATACTCTAATTTTGTTATGAAATAATATAAGAACAAGAATAATAATACAAGAACAAGAACAATAGAGAGAAAAGTAGAGAGATGAGTATTTTTATTGATACTTTGGGATGGTTTACAATGGAATAGAACCCCTATATTTACTTAGCCACCAAGTAGTAAACCCTAAAATCTCTCTAAATATAAACATTCACCTTAAATAGAGTTTTATTTATAACAAATTTAATGATTATCGTTGAGATTATTTTAATTAATACAACCAATAAATGGAACATTAGTGTTGCCTTTGTCGGCCTTTAGTTCACAAAAATTTACCCAACTGTTCAACACTAAAAATCATCTCGTGGGAAGGTGGGTACAGTCGTACAAATTTGAACACATTTAAACAGTCAAATAATTGACGAAAGATGCAATAAGCCTGACACTTCACGTTCTGTAGGGTTTACTGAGCTTAAAAAAGTACAATTCAATTTCAGGATATGGCCGAATCTCAGCCGATCGGAGGTCCGATAGCTGTCGCCGGAGATACGATGCTCGCTACTGTTAATAATACTCCGATTCCAGTGACTATCGAGGTAAGCACTTCAGCGACGATCGGCTCGGAGAAGCGGAAGCGAGGGCGGCCGCCACGTGGACAAGCAGGGAAGCCTCCGCCGCCGAAGATTCAGCGAGTGGAGGAGGATGAAGAAGAAGATGTTTGCTTTATATGTTTCGATGGTGGTTCACTCGTTTTATGCGATCGCAAGTGAGTTAATCGTGTTGTTTTTTCCTTTTGTTGTGCACAAATTAGGTTTTCATTTTGCCTTCATTTCCAAATTGAGCAAAGTTGATGTAGATGATTTATCTAGCTGATCTCTATTAGTTTCTTATTGAGGCGCAGTTGATTGATTTCCAATGACTTTAAGTTATTTTTTTGTAATATTAGTAAGTTTTATGTTACTTTTCAGGTTACCTACCTTTTTTATCAGAATATCAATTAGTACTGATTGACAGACTTACTTGTAATTATCTAATAAGTGATGACCTAATTGTATAAATATTTTTTTGCACTGCGAACTTAAACTCTTTTCCAATGAATTTAGGCTATATACATGGGCACTGGGCAGGGTAAAGAATCAGTGAACTTTAACCTGCGACCGTTTTATCAGATTATCATTTATTGTTGATCAAGAGATTATGTGTAATTACCTAATAAGTAACCTGATTGTGCAAAAATTTTACACAATCAGTGTATAGAACTTAAACTCGTTTCCAACTTCTAGCTTTTCGTACATACTGGATGCTAGTGTACTATAATTTCTGATAAAAGTGATACTCCCTCCGTTATTTGTACTTCATTAATGGTAATTTATGTATCCTTATCTTTTCCAAAATGTATTCTTAATGGTTAGGGGTTGTCCAAAGGCATACCATCCAGCTTGTATTAAGCGGGACGAGGAATTTTTCAGCTCCAACGCTAAATGGTTTTGTGGTACGTTTACCCTTCTTCATGAACTCAAAAGAACCTACTATTTACTTTATGCTGCTGGTTATTAGCTTTTTTCCTATTTTGGCTTTTAGTTTATTCGCGGGAGTTTTCGTCAATAGAGCGGGATGAATACAGAGAATTCATATAGCTGTCCCTACTAGCTTGGGATTGAATTCTAGCTGTTTCTATTGCGGGATTTTCGTTTCAGTAGAGCAGAACAGATTTGGTGACTTCATACAATCAACTCCAACTAGTTTAGGATTGAGATGCAGTTTTCGTTGTTTATAGGATTTTCTCTCAGTGTTATCTTACACTGAATTTCTGAATTGTAACTTAGATTGGCATTTATTAGGTTAGTCCATACTAATCTGCCTTCTCATTCGAGGTCTGGAATTTGCAGACCCAAGATATAATACGAAAAGAAAAATTAGAAAGTGGACCGCAATTTGGAGTGGCATATGATTGGTAGATATTGAACTAGTAATAAACAGAGGGAATAGTAAATAGTTGACTGGATTGCATGAAGACTTATGATCTTGCATGACAGTAATTCATGTTGTTACGTTTATGCCCACAAAAAAAATCTGGAATAGCCCTTGTATCGATGTTGCAGCCAGTCTTAACTATTAGGTAACCCACTTCATCAACTGGTGCTTCAGTTTGATTCTTGTGCACAATAATTTGTTACTCCAACTTTTTTAAATAGGAAAAAGCATGTTAATTTAAACTTCAAAATATTTGTTAATTTTTCTATATGATGCATGAGATCAACTCTTTGTTCCTGTTCAACATTGTCCTACCAAAATCATGGACTATAAGCTTTTTGATCTTAAAAAGAGAGGATTCATGAGCTGGAAGTCTCAAGATTTGTAGTTGCTTGAAGTTATCTATGTCATTATTTCTATTCTGTTACTGATCACATTACCAGTTCTAGAAGGTCTGCGTGTTATAACATCACGAAAATTTCTGTCTTCAGGTTGGCATATTTGTAGTGTGTGTCAAAAGGCTTCCCACTATTTGTGCTATACTTGTACATATTCATTGTGCAAGGGATGTATTAAAAATGCTGATTACTTCTGCGTTCGACGAAACAAAGGCTTTTGCTCAATGTGCATGCGAACTATCATGCTGATTGAGAATAAAGACCAAGGAAACAATGGAACGGTAAATTATATGCCCCATAATATTGACAGATTTTTTATTTTGCATGTAATAATTTCGCTGCAATTCGACATATTTTGAGTAAGTTACTTCCAAGCATGGTTAGTCCGTCGGTTTATGAAAAGAAAAGGACAGTTGTAGTCTTTGGGAACTGGATCTGGTTATCGGTTTAAATTACTAATTTTGCTCTCTTTGTTTTTCTTGTCATATCTTGCATAAAGAAAGAAATCATTTAATTTGATTCTTTATGTAAAGTTTTGTTACTATCTAGTTTCATTTTCTTTATTTCAGCAAACAAAAAAAAAATGTTGAAATGACATTGGATGTGATTTAAATTTCTATAATACCAAAAACCTGTTCAGGTTCAAGTAGATTTTGATGACAAAGGCAGCTGGGAGTATCTATTCAAGTTGTATTGGGTATACTTGAAAGAAAAGCTATCACTAACACTAAGTGAACTTACTCAAGCTAAAAATCCCTGGAAGGAATCAGATAGGATACATGGGGAACTGAAATACGGTCATCATGTTACAAATGGTAAGATATTAATTGCACTAGCAACTTTATTACTGTAAGTTTACTCACCATGACCTAATTAGAACCTTTGTTGTGCTTATCCAGTTAAAGAACAGGGATCTACCATGGCTCAGTGCCAAATGAAGGAGAAACAAGAGGCATATGGAACTAATAGATTGGAGAAGCTAGGAAATCGAGCTATAGTTGATCAGGCAGTTATAGAACAAGGATCTATAATGGCTCAGGGCGAAATGAGTGAGAAAACAGACACTCATGGGACTACTAATATATTGGAAAAACTAGGAGATCGAGCTACTGTTGATCAGGCTGTGGATGGGTCTGGATCTGAAACTTCAATTGCAAGTCTCTCAACAGCAAACTCAGCATCCACTAACATCAGTGAAACGGATGAAGTGTGGCATTACCGTGACCCTACTGGTAAAACGCAAGGATTATTTTCAATGATACAGTTGAGGAAATGGAGTAAATTGGGGCTTTTCCCACTTGATATGAGGATATGGACAAATGATGAGTATGATGACTCAGTACTATTGACTGATGCACTAAATGGGCTGCTCCATAAAGCCCCTCTGGTTCATGAAAAGCCATCAAGCCGGTCTCAGGAGCTTGGAGCTGCCTCTGCTGACAGAAATGTTTCTGAACGGTGTGGACGTTCGACTGGAACAGGAAGAGAATGCAGAGAAATGGAGGTACCTTGCCACCGTACAAGGAAAGACTTAAATGGCAATGCCGAGAATGCGAGGATAGATGGGTTGTCTGCTCCATTTCCAAAATCTTTGGACTTGATGAATGGAAGTAATCCTTATTCAGACAAACTCCAACTGTGTAGCCGAGTCCCTTTGTCCCCTCGTGGGGAGGTGCATGTAGCTCTTCCAAGTAAGGAGAGAGGTCATGAAAATGTGGAGCTTCACTCTGCCAGAGGTCAAGTAATTCAGGATTCCTGTGGAAGCACAATGTGCCAGATTACTGAGAGTTACAACCGTAAAGCCCAATCTAACAACCAGAGTTATGTAGGACAGTCTTCTGGACAGAATTGGGGGTCATCAACCAGTTGTAGAAGTTCAATTAACTTGGACACTGGTGTTGGTTCAGGTACCAATTCAAAAGAGTCATTTGAGCAGAAAGGTAACGTGAATCTTTCAGATCGACCAAGTCCTACTGCAAAAACAAGCTATGATGATATTGAAGCTCAGGCTGCTGAAAAGCTGCTTTCTTTGAGTTCAGGTGTTCCTCTTCGTGCTTCAGATATACATGATTGGTCTACTTCTACTCCTAAGTCCTATGGTGAAGCTAAAGCTGGACGGGCAGCTGAAAACAAATCATCTGCTCCTTCTAAGCTGTCTGTTCAGGATTCAGGCCCTAGCTGGAGCAGTGGTTCTAGTCTAGCTGATGAACGTGATGGAAATACTCCAACTGCAGAACCATCCGCTGAAGAATGGGATTCCGGTCTTGTTTCCGTTTCTTCGCTGAAGCCAGCTGAAGCAGTGAATGATCATGTTGCCACCCCCACTCCTGTCGCAGATCAACTTAATTATACCTCCCCATCTCTCCAGGTGTCAAACTTATCCAATTGGCAGGCAGCTGTTAATGAGCCTATTGAGTTCAGCACTTTGGCTGAAGAGTCGGTATCAGATCTGTTGGCTGAAGTTGATGCAATGGAATCTCAAACTCAAAGCGGTATGGGTTCGCCTACTTCAGCAATGAGGTTTAATGAGCAGATGATACCAGGTTACAAAAACTTTATTCTAGCTCTGTTTGAGGACCTGAGTCCTACGCCTGATCCTGCAAAGAGTGATGGCTTGAGCTCAAATGGAGATATAAAGTTGCTTTGTCAATCACCTGTGACAGATGAGCTAGTTGGGGCATCTCAAGCTGATGCCTTTGACCCTTTAAAGAGGTCTGATGGGAATTCATCTAATGAGCAGCGAAACAGAAACTAAGTAGGCTAATGTTTCAAGCTGATGCTTTTGACCCTTTAAAAGAGGTCAGTCAACAAGCTGTGACCTGTGAGGGAGAAACTAAGTCAGCTGATGTTTACTTTACCCAAGAGGAAGCTGGGTCCAATAGCCTGCACCTTGTACGAGTCAAAAACACTAAACTTCTCAGCATTCGCAGGAGTATAGAATTGGAAGCTATGAGCAGAGACTGGGGGACAGTTCAGGGATACATGATTTGGGGCTGATGAGTTCGGGGATTTTCAAATGTTGGTTTGGGTACCAGCATGGAAGCTGCACAAGAAGTTCATAATTTTTGTTGTACTTTACCAGGAATCAAGTGTGGGATAGCCCAGAAATTGGGTTCTTCAAAGGGGTGACTCGGGATTTGTAGGATTGGTTATTGTGGAGCAGGCAACCGGTGACTGGTAGTGGAGATTCTCTTAGCCTACTCTGCGAAGGACATTGATTTTGTAAATTCTATTAGTTACAAGGAGGACGCTTCATTGTAACGGGTTAAATTGTATTTTAACTGAAAAATTATCAGCTAAGAAAATGGCAAAATGCGATTTTTTCCCTTAGAATCATTATGTTAACTAAGTTGAAATGAGGTGCAGAAAAATCTGTATGCATTGTAATGGTTAATTCTGACCCAGAAGAGGTATCTCTATATGCGCAAACTGCAGTACTGAATTTGTACTCGTGCATTTATATGTACATATATATTACTTATATGAGTTTGCTTGTCCGAGGACTGAACAGAGGAGGAGGGTGGAGGTTGTGGTAAGTCGACAACGGGTATAAAATTAATTAATTTATGATGAATTTTCACTATACAAAAGTAGAATTCATGTGTGTTAACCTAGGTACTTGTTGCATTGGAATGGCCAAGGGGTTTCATTGATATGAGCAAGAAAGGCGCAGTTGATATTGTTATTGCATCTAGAAGTACTACCATATTATGAGAGAATTATCAATCAAATTAAAATTTTAGGCACTCTTACAGTATATTTTTGTCATTAATTTAAAAATATTATGTAAGTCAAATTAACTTTATCAACCTTCATATTCCATCACACTAGTATATAAAATGAAATGAAGGAATTACATGAAACCAATTTTTTTCTTTTTTCTTTGTGTTGGCATCCCAAAACTATTGTCTGAGTAATCTGAATTTTTTTTCAAATAAAGTTCAGCATTTTTTCCACTCCCATTGCTACACAAGACCAAACTTAATACAAAAGGAAGATAACCAATATTTTGAACCGGCGTGCAGCTCATGTCCTAATTCGATTGTCACGGCCCCAGTTCGCCTTCCGTGAACCATCGTGACATCACCTAATTTATATGACTAGGTAAGCTTTAAAATGTGGAAAATAAACAAAATTAAGGAAGAAATAATTTAAAATCCAAAATAACAAAGTAAAACAGTATTTAAGATATCGCTCTACATATACAATACAAACTCTCGAAACCTATAACATTTACCAAAATCTGGAATCTCATGATCACAAGCTTTTGAATGTCTACAAGTATCTAACTCCAGAATATCTAAAGAAGAAAAAGAAATACAGAAGGACTAATACTTAAAGGGAGAGTAGAAAGGGACTCTTCGGTCTGCGGATGCAACAAATATACCTCAGAGTCTCTACAAGCGTCTTGTCTCACGCGTGATAAGTCTGAGTGGAGGTACCTAGATCTGCTCATGAAAAACATACACAGGAAAGACACGAGTACACCACAGCGGTACTCAGTAAGTGCCAAGTTTAACCTCAGTCGAGTAATGATGAGGAAGGTTAAGGCCCTACTAAAGCTAAATGATATATAAGATATAAATGTATATGAGAACACAATAAAATCAGGTGCAACAGTAAGCAGTAACACATGATAAAAAGAACAACAACAGCTATAACAGAAATAAAGAAATCACGAAAATAATGCAACTTAAGTCAGAGATAACAACCGGGGAACCTTCCAGGATACCGTCATGTAGTCCCCAATATAATTATCCAGTGGATCTCCCGAGATACCGTCCCGTAGTCCATTGTATATATATATCCGAAGGATCTCCCAAGATCTCATCCCATAGTCCAACTAACAGTGCGCAAGCATTTACCGGAATCCCGATCCGTAATCCCAAATATAAATATACAGTGAAATCTACCGAATGTAGTCTCATAGTTCCATATAATTGTACAGAGGGGATCTCGAAATCCCACATATGTAGTCCCAAATAAACAGACAAGGGGGATCTACCGAAATTCTACATCTGTAGCCCCAAATGTAAATACACAGTAGCAACATGAAGAATATTCAGCAAAATCAATTTCATATCAAGGCAAACAAGTAATTCTAGCCTAGCATGCTGCATAGAGTTCAGCTAAAGCAGTTTGAGCAAATAAAGCAATTATGTCACTTAGACATGCTTTCCTAAGCTAACAACATGCTTAAATTTCAAGTAGTAATAACAGGAGGAGAAACACAATTTTAATTATTTAATGAAAATCGGATGTGCAGCAAATAGCACAAGTACGCACTCATCACCTTGCATACAAGGCATTTCAAATACCAACAATACCAATTCCAAAGGGGAAGTCCCTCACACAAGGTTAGGAAAGCCATTACCTTGAACCAGCTCAAAATCAACCCAAAACTACGCTCTTGCCACGAGTACTTGACTTCAAATGGTCCGAATCTATTCAATTTAATTGCATAATATAAATAACACTTCAAGTAACCGATTATACAAATAAATTTAAGCTAATATGTGAAATTAGGTAAAATAACCAAAATTCCCCTCGGGCCCACGTCTCAGAATCGGGCAAATTTATATTTGTAGAATGCTTATACTCTCATGATTTCATGCATACCAAAATTATCCAAATCCAAGGTCAAATTCCCAATCAAAATTTGAATTTTAGGTTTAAGAACTTTCTTCCAAATTTTTCCCAATTTTCACCTCCAATCTAACAAAACTAACAATAGATTAATGGAACACAACTAGAAAGTGTTAAGAAATTGTTACCCATTGATTTCCTCTTCAAACTCCTTCTAAAATTGCCCTATCCCGAGCTCCAAATAAATTTCCAACCTTTTGAAACTAAACCCTAGAATTCTGATTTTTCTGCCCAGCAAAGTCGCATCTAGGACTCACTTTTTGCATCTGCATACCGCTTCTACGGTCAAGGGAACTGCTTTTCCGGTTCTCACTTAAAATTCCCTATCCGCACCTGCGACCTATATGTCGCATCTGCGGTCACGCATGTGCGGTAACACATCCGCTTTTGCGGTTCCTGCTCACTCTCCTCTTGGCTGCTTCTACGGCTTGACTCCGCATCTGCGGGAGTTTGCATCTACAGCCTCTCAACCGCAGATACGGTTATGACAGCAGCCCAAAGACTTCAGCTGCAAAATCTAACTCCAAACCTTTCTGTCAAACAACTGAAATCATCATGAGGTCCCTGGGACCCCAACCAAAAGTACAAACAAGTCTTATACCACTATTCAAACTTATACGAATCTCCAAAACACCTTAAACAACATCGAACCAATTAACTCGGATTCAACCCTAAGAACTTCAAAAACTGTAAAATTACACTTTCGATCAAAAAGTCTATCAAACCTCGTCCGAATGACCTGAAATTTTGCACACACATCACATTCAACACTACAGAGCTACTCCAACTTCTGAAATTCCATTCCGACCTTCGGATTAAAATCTCACTATCGAACTGGGAACATTAAAAATTTCAACTTTCAACATTTCAAACCTAAACTAGTTACATACTTTTAAAACACAATCCGAACACGCTCCTAAACCCGAAATCGCCCAACATAGCTAACAGAACCATCAGAATGTCTTCACATTGTTCAGGCTACGGTCGAATTTCATAAACCTAATCTCTCAATTAGGTACTAAGTGTCCCATAACTCTCTGAAACTCCAAATAATTCCTCCCGAAAACTCACAATAGTAGAAACAAACACGAGGAAAGCAGTTAATAAGGGATCGAGGCATAAATTTTTAAAACGACCGGCCGGGTCATCACATCCTCCTACACTTAAAAATTTGTTTGTCATCGAACGAGCATAGAGATATACCTGAATTAGTGAAAAGATGTGGGTAACGGCTACGTATATCCTGCTCGGTCTCCAGGTCGCCTCCTCGACCAGCTGATATGCAATGTTTTTTGACTTTAGCTTTCGGATCTGTCTGTCCAATATTTCCACTGGCTCCTCAACGTAGGATAGATCCTTGTCCAATTTAAATGAACTGAAATCCAACACATGCGATGGATCACTGTGATATCTCCAGAGCATCGAAACATGAAATACCGAATGAACTCCTGCCAAGATGGGAGGTAGGGCATGCTCATAAGCGACCTTCCCAACAAGCCTCAACATCTTGAAAGGGCCAATAAACCTCGAACTCAACTTCTCTTTCTTACCAAATCTCATAACGCCCTTTATAGGCGGAACCCGAAGCAGAACCCACTCTCCAACCATATAGGAAACATCACAAGCCTTCCAGTCCGCGTAACTATTTTATCTAGACTGGGTCGTACGGAGTCGATCCTGAATCACATTAACCTTTTCCCAAGCATCCCGAACAAAGTCTATGCCTAGTAATCTAGCCTTACCCGGCTCAAACTAACCCACCGGGGATCTACACCGCATACTATATAAAGCCTCATACGGTGCCATCTGAATGCTGTACTGATAACTGTTATTGTAGGAAAACTCTACTAATGGCAAGAACTGATCCCAAAACCCTCCAAGATCAATCACACACGCATGGATCATATCCTTAAGAATCTAAATAGTGCACTCGGACTGTCTGTCCGTCTAAGGTGAAATGTTGTACTCAAATCCATCCGAGTACCCAACTCATGCTGAACAGCCCTCTAGAACCGTGATGTGAACTGAGTACCTCTATTTGAAATGATAGAAACTGGAATACCATGCAAACGAACAATCTCCCATATATAAATCTCCATCAGACGTTCCAAATAATAGATAGTACACACATGAATGAAATGCGGGGACTTGGTCAGCCGATCCACAATCACTCAAATGGCATTGAGCTTTCTCAAAGTCCGTAGGAGCCTAACTACCAAGTCCATGGTGATCCTCTCCCACCTCCACTCCGGAATCTCTATTTGTTGAAGCAACTCACCCTGTCTCTGGTGCTCATACTTCACCTGCCACAATTGAGGCACCGAGCTACAAACTCAACTATATCATTCTTCATCTGTCTCCACTAATAGTTTTGTCTCAAATTCTGGTACATCTTTGCGGCACCCTGATGGATGAAATACCGCGAAATGTGGGCCTCCTCTAGAGTCAACTCTCGAAGCCCATCAACATTGGATACACAAACCCGACCATGCATCCTCAATACCATGTTAACATCAATAGTCACATCTCTAGCATCGCCATACAAAACCTTGTCATCGAGGACAAGCAAATGAATATCATCAAACTAACGCTCCCGGATATGATCAAAGGAGGAAGATCGAGAGACCACGCAAGCTAGAACCGACTAGGCTCCGAAAGGTCCATTCTCACAAACTGACTAGCTAAGTCCTGAACATCCATTGCCATGGGCCTCTCCGCTGCTGGTAAATAAGCCAAACTCTCCAAACTCTTTGCCTAACGACTCAAAGCATCGACCACCACATTGGCCTTACCCAGGTGATACAAAAATAGTGATATTATTGTCTTTCAGCAGCTCTAACAACCTCATATGACGCAAACTTAGATCCTTCTGCTTGAATAGATACTGCAAACTTCGGTGATTCAGTATAATCTCACAAGCCACACAGTATAAATAATGACGCTAGATCTTCAAGGCGTGAACAATAGCAGCTAACTCAAGATCATGGACATGATAATTCTTCTCATGCACCTTTAAGTGTCTGGATACGTAGGAAATTATCCTACCGTCTTGCATAATTATTGCTTCAAGGCCAATCCTCAAAGCATCACAATAGATAGTATAAGACCCTGAACCTGTAGGTAATATCAAAACTGGGGATGTAGTCAAAGCTGTATTAAGCTTCTGAAAGCTTGCCTCACACTCTTTCGTCCACTGGAACTGTCACGACCCAATTTAGGATTGTGACCGGCGGTCAGGAGCAAGTGCTCCCAAGTAAGCCTCATCGGTAAGTTTACAAAACAGTGGATAGAGTTTCCCCTATTTTTGGACCATCCAAAAAATTTTTTGTCTCAAATCAGCAACCAAACAACCTAATAACAATTGAACTGGCAATTGAAAACTTATCAATTAGCCAAAATAAATCTCCACCATTACTAATGAACACACTAACAAACAGAAATACTAATCTGCCTCCAACTTTCATAATAAAGGACGATACTCGACATAAGACTAATATCAAAATAATACTCATGACACTAAATGAATGACTATTGAGTGACTCTAAGAATTTAAGGAAAAACCATAACAATTGAAAAAAATCTCTGTCCATGCGAACAAGTGTTCTCAACCTGTGCGCTCTAATTAACGAAATCCTCGTCTGCGTTAACTGCTGTCTCTGTAAAAGACAATTAGCCGGGAATCAGTTGCTAGCTCAGTGAGTAATAACACTTAACAACAACTGTTTTTATTTGGGGACAAGTCAGAAATATGCTAGTATCTCAAACAGAAAATAACATAAAAATGCCCTTTCAAAAATAGTAAATAATTTTCAGCCTCATCATGCTTTTGTTATAGTATAATTCAATTAATAATTCATTAATAAGCTCAATAACCACTGTATAATACCAATATTCAAATTTTTGGGAGGTTTCAATGAACGGATCATGTAATCAGTATAACTATGGACTTCTTCGCAAGAAGTCAAATATAACGGTAGTCCCTGCTCGAGGGAAATCATTAGAGGTAAGCTAGTTCTACCTTCCCACTAGAGGGCTATAACTGTACTTTGTAATCGTTACATACAAGGTGCACTAGGTCTAACGAACCCGCCGTTAGATATGAGATCCTTCAATGTCTATACCCATTTATACTTGTCTCTGTAATCCGTATATACTCGTAGAAACTGTTTTAAAACAATATAGGGCATTTCAGTTCTTATCAAATCATATAATTTCCATTAGATAACAGTAAATTCAAGTAACAGTAAAACATATCTAATGACAACGAAAATACTTAAAATCATGATACTCATCTCAAATAACTATTTTGGTTTCATATAGAGTAAAGTACTTGTCCCACATGCAACTCAAAATAATCAGTAACATATTCATATTAAAAAAATCATGTGTAAATCATGCAAGTTATGAAAACACAAATTGCGGTAAGATTACTACTCACAGTACTCGTGCTAATATACCAAATGCTTCACCTCGAGCAGTTCGTACAAATTCATCCAATCAATCTATAATTACATAATATTGATCTCATGTTAATTTTCTTATTTAGGCTAATTCATAGCTATTTTAGAATACCCAACCCTTGAGGTTTCATGTTTGACTCTTAATTTGTCCAGGATAATTCTTATTGGTATTTAATTTCTTATACCTTGTGAAACCCTTCAAATATATGAACTGAGATAAAAAGAATTACTAGAAGAAAATAACCCAGATGAGAAATTCGAGTATTACCCGTAAAAATCTATGCATATTTAAGATTTCTCAAGATTTGGTTCTAGCCTCTTTCTTCTTCTCCCCTTCTGTCCTTCTCCATTTTTTTCTTGTTTCGTTCAGCTTCTACTTCGTCTTAGCAGATTCTATTTGCCAGAGAAAGGGGGCTTTGCGAGATTTCTACTGATCATAGGAGTGCCTTGCGAGATTTATACTGATCATAGGGGTTTGCAGCATTTATACAAGCAAAAGGATCTAAATTTGCGCCAAATGAGGTGGTTAGAGTTTCTGAAAGATTATGATATCACTATTCTATATCACCCAGGCAAGGCCAATGTGTTAGCGGATGCCTTGAGTCGCCGGGCGGAGAGTTTGGGGAGTTTGACATATTTACCAGCTTCAGAGAGGCCTATGGTGATGGATGTTCAGGCCTTAGCCAATCAGTTTGTGAGATTGGATCTTTCGGGGCCCAGTCGGGTTCTAGCTTGTGTGGTTTCCCAGTCTTCCTTATTTGATTGTATTAGGGGACGACAGTATAATGATCCCTATTTGCTTGGCCTTAAGGAAAGGGTTCAACGTAGTGATGCCAGAGTCATGACCATGAGAGATGACGGGGTGTTGAGGATGCAGGGCCGAGTTTGTGTGCCCATTGTTGACGGGCTACGGGAGTTGATTCTAGCATAGGCCCATAGTTCACGATATTCCATCCATCCAGGTGCCACGAAGATGTATCAGGAACTGAGACAGAACTATTGGTGGAGGCGGATGAAGAAGGATATAGTTGGATATGTAGCTAGATGCCTCAACTGTCAGCAGGTGAAGTATGAGCAGCAGAGACCAGGTAGGTTTCTTCAATAGATAGATATTATGGAGTGAAAGTGGGAGTGCATCATTATGGATTTTGTATCGGGACTCCCACGAACCTTGAAGAATTTTGACGCCATTTGGGTAATTGTGGATCGGCTGACCAAGTCTGGTCATTTTATCACTGTGTGTACCACTTATTCATCGGAGTAGCTGGCGGAGACTTATATTTGGGAGATCGTCCTTCTTCATGGCATTCCAGTTTTTATTATTTCAGACAGAGGTACTCAGTTCACATCGTGGTTCTGGAAGGACGTGCAATAGGTGTTGGGTAGTCGGGTAGAGTTGAGTACAACATTTCACCCTCAGACGGACGGACAGTCCGAGCGCGCTATCCAGATCCTTGAGGACATGCTCCGTGTGTGTGTGATTGATTTTGGAGGTTCTTGGGATCAATTCATGTCATTAGCGGAGTGTTCCTACAACAATAGCTACCAGTTGAGCATCCAGATGGCCCCTTACGATAGAGTGGGAGAGGCGGCTTATAGACTCGCATTACCCCCTAGCTTATCAGCCGTGCATCTAGTTTTCCACGTATCCATGCTCCAGAGGTATCACGGCGATCCAGCCCACGTGTTATGAAGAGGAGCCAGTAGCCATTCTAGACCGGCAGGTTCGTCAGTTAAGATCCAAGAGTTTTCCTTCTATTCGTGTTAAATGGAAAGGTCAGCCTCCTGAGGCAACGACCCGGGAGTCCGAGTCTGATATGCGGAGCCGTTATCCTCATCTATTTCCCGACTCAGGTACTCCTTTTCTTTTGTCCGTTCGAGGACGGGCAGTTGTTTAGAGGTGGAGAATGTGACAACCCAAAGGGTTCATCACTCGTTTCTTAACTCATTCCGAGCCTCCGAGGCCTTAAAAAACCTCATTGAGTGTCGCCTCGATCTGCATGCATAGTCCAGGCGCGTAACCGCAAAGCTTAGATATGGATTCTGCGAGAAAAATGCCAATTTTTAATATTAAATTGAACAATTTTGACTTCGGTCAACACTTTGGGTAAACAGACCCGGATTCGTGATTTGACGATCCCGGAGGGTCCGTAGGAAAACAGAGGACTTGAGCGTATGCCTGGTGTGAGCATTTGATTTTTGCCCTACATGAAAATAACTCCTAAAAATATACCAAAATATATATAATTGATTTTTAGGTATTTTTCTTTATTTCGTTGCATTTCACGCATTTTTAATATTTTTAAAAAATCATAGAAAAACCATAAAAGTGACTTCTTTTTAGTTTTATGCCACCTTAGGTTCAATTTGCATTTAGGAATTAATTATATTAAATTAATTGTATTAAAAAAAAGGAAAAGAATCATAAAAATGATTAATTTTGCACTTTTAATTTTAGTCTTTGAATTTCGGTAGTTTTCCGTTTAATTTAGTTTTAGTTAGTTGCAATAAGTATTAATTGTAGTAATTAATTTAATTTGAAAATAGTTTGACTGGGAATTAATTTATGTGTTATTTTTAGTTTTAATTTAAAAGAAATTAGAAAAATATGAAAACAAAAAAGGTGAATCATATTTTTGGGCCAAAATATTATTAAAATTCCAGCCCAATACAATTGCCCTTTTTAAAACCTAACCCAAATTAACTCCTACCCAACCCCAAACCAGGTCGACCCAACCCAATCCAATGTCCAAACTCATTTCCCACCTAAAACAAAACACAGAGCTAATACACAAAATACAATACAGAACAAGAGACACGCATGGAAATTAGGAGAAGGGCTGCGCAGCTTTGCTTCTTCTTGACAAAGCTCGAACAAATACAAGCCTATATACACGATACAATACACACTGATACACGCATATACAGAGGGAGAGAGACGACTGGAAATTCTTCAGGGTAGCTGCGCAGCTTTTACAAGACACCCCCCGACGATCTCTCTTCTTCGTCGACCAAACGACCCCTCCCCCTTGTTGATCTTCTCCAAAACTCAACCCGCTAATGCCATAAACGACCACCAAACTCGCCAGAAAAACTCCAGCAGCCATCCACCCTCACCACACCGGAATCTGACGACCATACACACACATACAGCAGCTGAAGGCAACGCCTGAGATTAGAAGTTGAAGCAGCGCCGGTTCTATCACAGCACAGACCTCCCCCGTCGGAAAACTCTCACGCCGCAGCAAATAAAAACCAAACGACCCTCCAAAGCTTCATCTTCTTCTTCATTTCTGAATACACATATAGAAACGGAGACAGGGAAATGAAAAGGAACGAGGAGGGGAGGTAGAGAACAAAAATGAGTAACTTTGGTCTTCCCTCTTTGATACCAGTTTTTTTTTTTCAGTTTGATTTAATTCAAAAAAATCAGAAAGAAAAATTCAGCCCTTGTTTTGACTCTTCGTTCATGAAAATTGATTGAGAGGCTGTTGAGGTCGGAGTCTCGGCCGTCATTCCTGTCCGATTGGGTTTATGATTTGGATTGAGGCGAGGTTGTTGTTTGATTTCTGCGTTTGAGCGCGTTCGATTTGTAGTTCGTTGGTTGGGGCTGCTCAAATTTTCGGGTGTTAAACAGGTTCAGATTTGAAATTGTTTTGTTTTGAGAATGTTATATTTACAGAATGCTCATTTCGTTTGTCTCTTTCCCGGTTAGTCCAATATTTGTTAGTGAGTTCTTCTTATTTAAATTTTGTTTGTTATACTTTGATGTTTCTGTTCATTGGTCTACTATCTGGATGTGTTCATTTTATTTTGTTAAATGTAGACTAATGAATCTCTAAGAATATTGAGTTGCTGCTGGCAGATATCTCAAATAAAATAATTATAGTTTAGGGTAATCTTTGTTAATTTTCTTTGCCTAGCTTTTGTTAAATTCGACTAAAATAAGAGTTTGTGCAAGCCACGGGCTGACTTTTAGAGAAATTGAAAGTAGATGTTGGTTTATGCCATTCTTTAGCTGAGTACAAATTTACATAGAAAATGATTGAAGTATGCTATGTCAAATAAAATGTTTAAGCCCATAGCCCTCATCTAACTAGTTAGCTCTTGTAAAATTGAAGCGTGCCATGCCAAGTAAAATCTCAAAACGCATGGTCCTCGTTTAATTATTCCTTTTAAATCCTCAGAAATTCGGGACATGCCGTTTTGCGAACTTCTCGGTTTCCCGCAAAGATAATAATACGTTATTCGCTTTAGGCGTGTCTTTAATAATTTTACCTTCCTAAATACGGTTGCGCATTTATGTGACCCAAATCTAAATCTCAATGAAGTTGAAATATGTCAAAAACCACGGCTGTATTTATGTGACGTGGTTCGAGGAATGTTTTAACGACATCGCAATTTACTTTAAAAATAATAAAAGTGGCTAAAGTTAAAATTAGCACATAGGTTCATAATTGTTTAAAATCGGATAATTTAAGCCAAGTATAATACTTGAGCGACCGTGCTAGAACCACGGAACTCAGGAATGCCTAACACCTTCTCCCGGGTTAACAGAATTCCTTACTCGGATTTATGATTTGCGGACTGTTAAACAGAGTCATTCTTTCCTCGATTCGGGATTCTAAACAGTGACTTTGGACACCATAAATCTCCCAAGTGGCGACTCTAAAATCTCTTAAATAATTAAATTCCGTTTCGATTGTCCTTTAATTGAAAAAACTCCATTATCTACGCCCTTCGCCGGATTGTGGATAGCCAAAAGGAGGTGTGACAGCTGGAATCAGATTCCGAGGTCCCAAAGTCCGAGAAATGAATTTTTTATGTGAAATTATTTTCTGAAAATAATTAAAGAAAATGGAAACAAGATGTGATTAGAAGACTGGGGTATCGGGCCCGTATTTTTGTTTCGGTGCCCGGTACAAATCTTATATATAACTGGAGCACTTTCTATAAAGTTTGGTTGAAAACAGATGTCGTTTGACGTATTTCAGACCCGAAATGGAAATTTTATGTCTTATGAAAACTTTGGAAGAAACCATGAGTTTTGAGGCTCGATCTGATATATATGATGTTATTTTGGCGATTTGATCGCATGCGTTAGTCTGTATGATGTGTTTGAAGTGGTGTGTATGTATGGTTTAGAGCCCCGAGGGCTGGGGTGAGTTTCGAGTAGGTTCCGGAAGGTCTTAAACTTAAAACACCATATATTTGCAGGTCAGGTGCAAGCTGCAGGTTCCAGCGCGGCCACGGTCGTGATCGCGCGGTCCGCGCTGCCAGCTTCAGAGAACCCGCAACCTCCAGTTCCTTTAACGCGGCCGTGTCCGCTTTTGCGCGGTCCGCCGGGTGATCCGCGCGGCCGAGGTCACCCTCGGGTGGTCCACGCTGCTAACTTTAGAAGACCTGCAACTTTCAGCTTCACTAACGCGCCCGCAGCCGCCTTAGCTCCATCCGTGGTGTGAGCCGCGCGGCCACGGTCATCCTCATGCAGTCTGCGCTGGAGGTTCAGCGAGTATATATACACATGATTTTTTAGTTATTTCTCACTTTTCAAAAACCCAAAAACCTAAGAGGCTATTTTGTAAGCACTACTTCTTCTTCAAAACGATTGGTAAGTGGTTTCTCACTCATTTTCTTCACTGCTTAACACTTTTTAACATAACTTCAACATCAAATCGAAGTTTTAAATGAGTAAATTCGGGTATATTGGGGTAGGACTTAGGGTTTTGCTAAAATTGGGAGTTGGACCTCAATTCAAGGTCCGATTTCAAAACTAAAAACTAATTACATAGTTGGATTCGTGGAGAAATGGGTAACCGGATTTTAGTTCGAACCTTGAGTTTTTGACCATGTTGCCCTGAGGGGAATTTTGGTTATTTTACTTAATTTCACGTCTTATCTTTGAAATAAATAGTAGAACCAATGGCTTGAGATGTTATTTACGTTATGTAATTGAATTGAATAGATTTGGGCCATTTGGAGTCGGATACTCGTGGCAAAAGAGTGATTTCAAGTTGATTTTGGAGCCGATTGAGGTAACTGGCTTGTCTAGATTTGTGTGGGGGACATTCCCCTTAGGATATGATGTTTGTTAATTGAATACCTTGTACGTCAGGTGATGAGTGCTTACTTGAGCAAATTGTTGGAAAATTCCGTTTTTACTTGAAGTATTTAAATTGAATTTTCTTGCTTACCTGTTGATTTTAAATTGTGAGTTTATTCTATGCTAGTTTAGATATACCTGTTCATTTGACTTACTTGCCTAAGTGTTAAACTCTCCCATTTGTACCTTCTTGTCCTGAGTTATGTATCTTTCCTAATGTTTGGGTTGCTATTGTGTGTTTTTAAATTGGGACTACAGGTTGGCCTCCCAAGAGATCCCCCTTCACTTGATATGTTCTGAGCTGATGGTGCGGGATACCAAGAGATCCCTAGCACATAAGATGGAAATATTTGAGGATACCAAGAGATTCTCGGGATACCAAGAGATCCCTAGTGAATATAATGAGGATACCAAGAGATCCCTAGTGAATATAATGAGGATACCAAGAGATCCTCGGGATACCAAGAGATCCCCAGTGAGTATAATGAGGAAACCAAGAGATCCCTAGCGAATATAATGAGGATACCAAGAGATCCTCGGGATACCAAGATATTCCTAGTGAATATAGTGAGGATACCAAGAGATCCTCAGGATACCAAGAGATCCCTAGTGAAGATAATGAGGATACCAAGAGATCCCTAATGAAAAAAATGAGAAAATAATAAGAGATCCTCGGGATACCAAGAGATCCCTGGTGAATATAATGATGATACTAAGAGATCCCTGGATATTATTTCCTTTTGTGAGTAGTGTTCTTTGTATTGCTTTGTTCCGTTTTCCTATTGCTGGTTCCCTTATTTATCCTGTTTAGATTCTCGCAGTAGACTTTATCTATACTATTTTTCTTTATCTTACCATAATTTATATTTATCTCAGCAAGGCCTTGACCTTCCTCGTCACTACCCAACTGAGGTTAGGATTGGCACTTACTGAGTACTACTGTGGTGTATTCATGCCTCTTCTACGCATGTTTTTCATGCTCAGATCTGGTACTTCATCTCAGACGCACTATCATTGAGGCGGAGAGATCTAGCGGAGACTTGAGGTATATCTGCAGCGTCCGCAGATCGAAGAGTTTCCTTCTTTATTTTACTTGTAGTGTTTAGATTCTATCATACTTTTGATATAGACATTCTGGATATTAGAGCATGTACAATATTTTCTTTTAGATTGTGTTCCCATGAGTATTCGGGTTTTGGGATTGAGTTGTAGACTTTCGCATCTATTTTTGGGTTGTATATGCCAATTGGCACTTGTATACCGCTTTTCTTCCGGTTTTGCTTAATTTAATTAAATGATTCCTCCAGTTATATTAGTTTTCGCATTGTTAGGCTTATTTAGTTGTAGGAACATGCCATCACGGCATGCTCATGGAGGGTGAACTCGGGTCGTGACAACCATTTAATCGTCGGTGCTGGTATAAAAGTTTTAAATGTAAAAATTGAAAAGGTTAAAATGACTCTTAATTGACTTTTTTATTCAAACCTTAGAAGTAGGCTTAGAGAATATTTTAAAAAATATGATGAACTCGGCCTTAGTGAAAGAAAGGTTCCTAAACCTTGTCCCACTTGATAGAGTTACATGTATGAAAGTTTAGTTGTTGCATATGAATATAGGAACCCAATGAGCGCAACATATAATGCTCGTGTAGGTGATGGTGGTGATGAAGATGAGCACCTTACAAATCAAGATTGGAGTAATATTAAAATGCTTGTAGACTTTTTAGAACAATTTCATATTGCTACAAATGAATTATCTCGCCAATATTATCATACTATTTCTAATTATTTAGTTTATATTACAGCACTTGTCAATTTATTTATAACATTTTCATATGGTGGGGATATTTATCAAGAAGCTATTAATTCTATGAAAGCTAAGTTAAATTTTTTTCCCTATTCCCCTATTTTTGGTGTTGCTGCAGTTTTAAATCCTACAATGAAATTAGGAGGTCCTCACTTTTGGTATTCAAAAATTTATAATGCTTTACCACTTTCAGCTGAGGAATTCTCTACACTTGGAGATGCAAAAGCCTCAGTTAAAATAAATGCTCAAACGATTTATAATGCTTATCAACTTGTTGTAGATATGCTAGACCAAATGTTCCAACTCCTACTTCGTCTAGTTTACAATCATCTAAACGAACTGCGGGCCTAAAAGACCTTAGTTCTTGGATGGAGTTAAGGGGTTCTCAAGTTGATAATTTTGGTGATAGTTCACAACTAAATGAGTTGCAAGTTTATTTGTGGCAGGGCCTTGAAACGGAAAATCCAGATAGTGCCTTTGATCTTTTGGAATGGTGGAAGGACAAACAAAAATATTATCCGGTTCTTTCAAGGATGGCTCAGGATATTTTACGTGTTCAAGCTTCAATAGTAGCATCGGAAAGTGCTTTCAGTCAAGGGAGACTTCAAATGGTGATCATAGAGCGTCTATAAGGGAGATCTTGGAAAAATCGGTACTCTACAGAGATTGGATCCGTCCGGAAAGAAGAAATTTTGGACTTGCAGTATCACAACTGGAAATAGACGAAGCTTATGAAGAAATGCTAGCAGAACTTGCGCAGGATGCTGCTTCGCCGGGAAGCGGTGATGAACAAGCCTCTTTTCCACCACCACCAACGAAATTCCTCCGAACCTTGAAGGATTTATGAGATTTGTTAGAGATAATATATAGACTAATATGTAACTTGTATTTTGGCACATCTTCCTTTGTTATTTTTCCTTTTAATGGTGGTATATAATATATAAACTATAATATATATATATATATACACACATACACATATACACACACATATGTACATATATATATATATAAACAATATATACATACACACACACACACATATATATATATATATATATATATACATATACATATAGTGCCTTATATATATAATGCCATAGTGCCTTATATATACATATATATATATATATATATATATATATATATATATATATATATATATATATATATATATATATATATATATATATATATATATATATATACATACTATATATACTATATACTTATATATCTATATATAAGCAATTTATAATAGTATATTCATACATACTTTACAAAAAATTGCCTTAGAATTTATTTTTTTTAAAAATAGCCCGAAACGAAAAAAGCCCGTTAGGCCCGTTTAGGAACATGGGCCCAACCCATTAAGCATGGAACCATGTGGCTTAGGCCCATGACGTGCCAGTTCCACCTATTGGGACCGTGAAGCCCGGGATCGCCGAAGACCGGCTCGCCAAAGCCCGGGACCGTTTGGCCCGGCATGTTTGGCCCGTTTAGGTCCGAGGCCGACCTAGAATATACCCCTAATCCAAAATCGTTGTGGCTCTCAGAATACTCCAACTCGCCTAACACAATATCTTGATCTCCTTCTTCATTTAGAAGTTTATGAAAGTAAGTCTGCCATCTCAGCTTAATCCGGGCCTTTCCCATCAATGCTCCACCCGTTCTCATCTCTGATACATCTCACTTGATGCAGATCTCTCGCCTTAGCTAGTCGGAATATACTTCTTCTGTCCGCCCTTGGCTCCTAGATCCTCGTACAGACGACTAAAAATCGCAGTCTTAGCCTCTGTAACCACCGGTTTCGTCTCCTTCCTAACTAATTTATACCTCTTCCTATTCGCACTCCTCCCAACTTCGCATGCGATCCTTACTAAATTGAGGCACGCCGCCTTCTTCGTTTTTACTGTACTTGGACTACTTTATTTTCACGCACTTCAAAACTATAACAGATACTAAGTAGACAAAAAATAACAAAAACTGCAACTCTAATCTTTTGTTAAATCTGACAATAAGTTGGTTAAATATTTAATAGAGACAAAAAGTACTCCCGTTTGAAGAAATTTAAAAGACCAATCACCAAAACCCTATTTTGTTGAGAAATATTTATTTTTAGCGTTTCTCAGAATTATATTAATGAATAAAATACACAATGTTTTTTTTCTATAAACGTAAATTATATACATATAATATATATTTTATATACTTTTTGGGTAGTAAATATTTCGGCCAACCGCTCATTTTTGTTTTTAATTCTAATACTACTAGAAATATAGGGGGAAATTAAAAAATAGCCAGATTTACAAATGATAATTAAAAACTAACAACAATTTTTAAAAGTATTCAAAATTTAGTCACTTTTCATGTAAAGATAAATCTGAACGAAAATACTGTTTAAAATCCGAAAATTTTTCCAGTATATCCGGAGTTCAAATTTTTTACATATGAACTTCCATCATAATATATTAGTTCGAGCATAATATACTGAAGTTACAGTATAATATGATGGAAATTCATGTACATGTGCTTCAATCTCCAGGATATTATGCTGGAATTTTCCTTGTGCAAATATGCTGGACGTTCAAACATATGTGCACAAAATAGTAAATATTTTTAATAACTTCGCAAATGCTAGTTATTTTAGTTAATGGTGCGAAAACTGACTAGCCGACACTGTTTTAAAAATACCTTAAATCACCCCTTAACTTGACTCAGATTATTAGTATCCTCCTCGAACTATGTCCGGTCTTAATTACCTCCCACAACTTGGTCTTTTGAGGACCACTAACTCCCTACACGGTGATGTGACAAAAAGTATGGGTGCACTCCCCTGCCACGTGGATTTTTCTGTTTATGTGGCATTTTTTAAAGAATAAAATATTTTTTTATCCTTTTAACAATAATACTTTATTAGATAATTTTTTTTGAATAAAATTTATAATAAAACTTGGATATAACTACATTATTTAGGCTAAATATTTTTGTGGGGCCGAAATAATAAAGTTTTAGTTAATATTTTTTGAATCTGACCTGAAAATAAAATTTTATACAATTGAAATAAATAGTCAAGACATCTAAAAAGTTATAAAAAAGACATAGTTGAAATAATAGTCATTGCATCAAAAGAAGAAATAAAAAAAAGTATATAATTGCACTTGTAATTTCTTGCAATTGTACACTCTTTTTACTTCTTCTTTTGATGCAATGACTATTTATTTCAACTGTATATTTTTAAATTTTTAGGTAAAATCCATAATTAAAAATAAAAATAAAATTAGAGCACCGTAATTAGAGCTATATAAAAAATTATAGCTAAAATAATTAATTTAAAACTATGTATTTTTTTTATATATTTTTAGATGCATTGACTATTTATTTTAATTGTATAAATTCAATTTTTTTAAAAAAAATTAATTGAAATATTATTTTTTTAGCCAAATAAAAATATTTAGCCTAAATAATGTAGTTCTATCCAAGTTTCATTATAAATTGTATTCATAAAAAATTATCTAAAAATTAATATTCTTAAAAAGGTAAAAAAATATTTTATTTTAAAAAAAATATCACATAAACAGAAAAATTCACGTTACAGGTGAGTGCAATCACACTTTTTGCATACGAGCATTAAGGGGGTAATGACTCTCAAAAGGCTAAGTTGAGGAGACAATTAAGAATGGGTATAGTTCGGAGATGATACTAATAATCTGAGCCAAGTTTAG
Organism: Nicotiana benthamiana; assembly: GCA_034376525.1. Taxonomy (NCBI): domain Eukaryota; kingdom Viridiplantae; phylum Streptophyta; class Magnoliopsida; order Solanales; family Solanaceae; genus Nicotiana; species Nicotiana benthamiana. The sequence goes on from CM067338.1 coordinate 99,363,558, forward strand.
GGGTAATTTAAAGTATTTTGCCTATAATAAATATATAATCACTAACGTACGCCGTTTGACAAGAGGGGTTGCTCTGATGGTAAGCAACCCCACTTCCAACCGAGAGGTTATAAGTTTGAGTCTCCCCAAGAGCAAGATGAGAAGTTTTTGGAGGGAAGAATACCGATATTTTATTTGAAAATAGACTCTCTAGCTAATGGTAAGAATAAAATCTGGCTACATACTACTTACCATACCCCACTAAGTGAGATTATAATTATATATGCTGTGATTGTTGTTGTTGTAAGGTACGCCGTTTATGTTGGCGCTTGGCCATTTCCTCGGTTCCTTCCAAATTCAACAATATACAATATGACCGCCGAAACTAATGAAAGAAAATCGACAAATTAGGAAACAAAACAGTGAAACTTCAAATTGATCAAATCATTATCGATCAAAGTAAAAAAACACTCCCCAATTTCACTGATAATTCACGAGCTTTGTTCAAAATCATGCCGCCTTCGATGCTGACGCCAACGCACAAGTATGCAGCCGGAGCTTTATTCGGGCTGAGCCTTCACCAGGCCCAGATCCATCAAACTTGTCCATTGGGCTTTCCGTCCGACGATTCCTTATCGGAAGAACGGAGTAGCAGTGGCAGCAGTGGCGATTCCGTCTCCGATGACCCTCACCTTTGGGTCCACGAATCCTCCGCTCTTCTTCGGCCCATCCTCAAGTTAATTCCTTCTACTTGCTGATTTTTGATCATCTCACTTCAATGTTTATTTGCCAGACAATAAAATATGAAAATTTGATATGGATTTAAGCTGGAGTATAAGTTCTATCCACCGATGGTGTAAAAAAAGTTATTTACACAGTCAGGTCACTTAAAAGGTAATGGAAGACAATTATATATAATGACATTGATTGATAACCTATAATAAATGGTAATTACCTATAATAACATGTTAAATTATCATGATACTGACAATATATTGAACTTTTTAGTTTTTACACTATTAGGGCAATCAACATGTTATAATAGTTACTTACCATTTGTTCTATGATCAATGCTACTATTAAATTGAATCATCTTCAATTACCTTTTAATGACTTGATGGTGTAAAAACATTTTACTTCTTTAGTGTATAGAACTTAAACTCGATTGATATTATATGACGACATTTGACTGGATAGAGAGTTTAAAGGTTAATTGTGACTAATGTATAATTTTGCATTGTGTTTTGATCATTGTTTCCCATAGTTTTATAATGTATTGTATTGTATTGTTTTGATGAATACAACGTCTGAATAGACTGTATCGTTTGCTGTTGTTAAATAACATCTTTATTGTTTGGTTTGACTGTATTGTACTGTACTGCAAAGTTTACTAAAATACCCTCAATTATTTAAATACGATGCTTATTAAGAATTACTCATAAAAATAACTTGTTAAATTGTATCACCAGAACATAGAGTTTGCAAATATCATAGATGAACTAACCCAAAAAAATACACAAGAAAAGAGATGGAAAACTAACGTATTATTTGAGAAAAAATGTGATTAATAAGATATGGAGAAGCCAAGGTACGGATCTTGATTAAGCAAAAGAAATTGAATAGATATTTAGAAAAATTAATTTTTAACCAAATGTCACTACAAAAATTATTTTAGATCAGATGGAAAACTAGCCTGTGAAAACTCTTGTTAGAAAGAGACGAAGTAACTAGAGAAGTACATAGTTGAGCAGTTGCACGGCAAAAAGAAGATGGAGATAAAGTACTTATTAGTTTGGTTAATATAATATAAATAATAGGGCAAAGGGTGAAATTGAAATATAGAATAATAAGTGTAGGTGTAATTGGAAAGAAAAATACGGAACAATTCCACCACACCGATTTGGTTGTTTCATAAAATGGGGTTTTTCATTGTTCCGGAACAATGAATTTAACAATATGATACAATCAGTTTTATATTAACAATCAAAATAAACATTGTATCTGGAGTAATAATACAATACAATACAACGGGAAACAACCATCCAAACAATATGTTACAGTGGAAGAAATATTGAGAAGTTAGATCCATAACGAAAATAACATATGAAAGGGCAGCTTGGTGTACTAAGCTTCCATTATGCGCATAATTGGGGAAGGGTTGGATCACGTTGAATTTAATGTATGCAGCCTTACCTTGCAATTTTTAGAAGAGGCTGTTTCTGCGGCTTGAATTCATGACCACCTGGCCACACAGCGGCAATTTTTACTGTTGCGCAAGGCTGCCTTCAAAGTTTAAAATTTGAATAGTAGAATTATAAGTATTTAGTTTTTGAATGGTGTAAAAAAATTGGGGCATCTTAAAATGGAAATAAGTATCACTTAGACTTTTGGCAAAAGGATTATTTACTGTTGGCTAACTAATGGAAAGCATACCATACTTTGGACATGACGCGTTTGCTATATTCTTGAGGTCAATTTCTGCCACCTGATCTTTTTTTAAAATGTTTTATACCAGCAATCGAGCACTAACGCTAGTGCATAATGTCTTATTTGTAGATTACTAATTTTGGCTGCGTGTTGAATTTATTGTGAATAGATTTCTAGAGATTGACGAAAAGGCATGGTCAGGAGTAGAGGAAACTTCTGCATCTACACCGCCTAAGCACCATGTTGGAGCGGTTAGTTTCTTTTCTCTTCAAGCTGTAGAAGAGTACTACAGTTATGTTTATGTCCATGACAAGTTCCTTAGTTTATTATAAAATGGCATTATGTTAAGGTCTGCTGTAGTTTTTAGAGAGAGATTAGTTACCACCTTTTCTAAATGCTTCTATTCAAACGGAAAGGGATCCACTTTGCTTTTTTATATCATCAGCTGATGCTCATGAGGTAGTTCAAGTTATTATCTTTATCATTACTTGCTTGACGACATGATTACTGATATTACATCAGTTTCTAAGGTTACTGTCTGAAGAAAGTAGTGATGATTCTTCAGAAGCAGCAGACATGGAACTTGCTTTGGCAAATGGGGTAGATGCTATGGCATCAAGCATGGAGAGAACTTCCAATAATGAGTCTGAGAAGGAGAAGAGGCGTGAATATAAACATGAATGTCGGGAGAAGTTATCGATTGCTGATGTGAAGTCCACCTCTGACGTGGAAAAAATGAATGTTGGAAATTACCAAGAGAAAAGCCAGAAATCATCTAGCATTGCTGGGGCTCATTTGGAGGCTGTTAATGGATCTGATGAAGAACCTGTAGAAGAGTTATCAATGCTTGGGTACTCTAGGAAAGTGACCATTCTCTATGAGCTTCTTTCAGCTTGTCTCGCACAAGTACCTGAAGACGGTAAGAAATCTACTCGAAGAAGGAATGGTTACGATGCTCGACATCGTGTGGCTTTGCGGTTGCTAGGGACTTGGCTTAATGTCAAATGGATCAAAATGGTACATTCATTTAAATGATGCATAAACTTCCATTATGTTCTTGGTTTCTTTCTCTGCTAGTTCTTCTAAAGTGATTGATACAATAATTGCATATCCTATTAGGAACATGCTAGATTTATAGCAGAAAGAATCTTTCTAGACTTTTGTATATCAGTCTGCAATCATGAAGTTGTTTGAATGCCTGCTCTCCCGAGGAAGAGATGTGGAGAGCATTCCGTTAGCTGCCCAAAAGTGGAGATTCTAAGCAGTAATATGAGCTTGAGAAATTAAAATGATCATTGTATTTTAAATTAAAAATCATCACCAAATTTTACTCCTTAATTATTTATCAAATAAAGAATGAAATTTTAGAAAGAAAGTTAAAATGTGAATGCTACATTATGAAATAAGTGAATGCTACATGACTAAAGTGTGTATTTTTAATACGAATCCAGAAGCTCTTATTTCATTATGCCGTAGAATTCTTGAGGATCTTCTACATTTCTACATGCGGCTATGAAAATAATCCCAAAATGGTGATGAGATCATTTTAACAAGCTACTACAGACATAATTGTTTAAGTAAGCGCGATAATTTGATGGGGGGAATATGTGCATGGCTGGTTATATGTTTTTGCTTTTCTTTAAAAGGAAGAGAGTCTGAATCTTATTGTGCTTTTGGTTCTTTACTGTGATGTCATCAGTTTTTTTGAAGAGGATATAGATGCATTAGTGTAAAATACTTTCTTCTGATTTTAACAAGCAGTTTTTTTCCGTTAAAATTAGGGTAACACCTATCTCATATGAGAGAACATGTTGAAGTGGTGTAGAATTTATGTTTGCCCGAGTTGCTATTTACTTTAGGCATGAACTTCCATAAACTTCACAGATATCGAAAGAATTTATGTGCTGCAGGAAGCCATTGAAACCATGGTTGCTTGTTCAGCGATGGCTTTGCTGAAAGAGGAAGAATCGAAGGAGGAAAGACAATCTCCTGATAGTTCATGGGCTAAGTGGAAACGAGGAGGTATTATAGGTGCTGCTGCATTGACTGGTGGAACTTTAATGGCAATCACTGGTGGTATAACATCTCAGTTTTTATTAACTTTTAGCCCCCAAGGAAACAGATTTCTCTGACCTTGTCTTTCTTCGATTCTTGAAGAGGTTCTACTATATTTAGTGGATAACCGTCTTGGAGAACAAAATCGTGTAACTTTCTGACCTTTGTTTTATTATCAATCAGGTTTGGCTGCTCCAGCAATAGCTGCAGGCTTTGGTGCTTTAGCGCCTACGTTGGGAACTCTTATTCCTGTGATTGGAGCAAGTGGGTTCGCTGCTCTTGCTACTGCTGCAGGAAGTGTTGCAGGATCTGTTGCAGTTGCGGCATCATTCGGAGGTTAACACATGTTTTGTAGGATATATGTGTGTGTTTATAATTTTTTAACATTCTTTGTTAAGATTGGCTTTGGAGTGTGAACATCTTTAAGTGATTCTCCTGTGATGTAGTGTTGTTACTGATACTTTTGCTTACCCAGCTGCTGGAGCTGGACTTACAGGAACTAAAATGGCCAGGAGAATTGGAGATGTCGATGAATTTGAGTTCAAGGCTATAGGGGAAAACCACAACCAGGGGGTAAGTCAATTAGCTCTCTTTTTTCATATTTGATATTGTCTTCTTAGCATGTAATATTCCACTGGGTAGGTAAGCTTGCTGTTTTACTTTTTTTTTTCTATCCTTTCATCTTTATTCTCATAGTTACCACGAATCTTATTTTTACTTATGGACCATAAGCGCTCATTGTTATTTGTTCTCACTCTGCATATCATCCTCTCAGCGGCTGGCAGTTCAGATCTTGATCTCTGGCATTGTTTTTGAGGAGGAAGATTTTATAAGACCTTGGGAAGGTCAATATGATAATTCTGAGCGGTAAAAGATCGTTAGTTATTTTTTTTTTCTCGATTTATTTTCGTTTTGGTGAAGTACTACCAAGTTTGCAATGAACTTTATTTAACATTTTTTACCCATGTTTTTAAGAGCTATCCAATTATTTCCCATATCTTTAGTACAAGGAGTATAATGCGAAAAGAATAAATTATCGTTACATTTCACAATTTTCTCAGGTATATATTGCAGTGGGAATCTAAGAATCTTATTGCTGTAAGCACTGCAATTCAGGACTGGCTGACGTCAAGTAAATAATTTTGTACTTTGCTTTCAGCTAATGTAATACACTAACCATATAAAATTGTATTATTAGTGTATGATGTAGACAACATGACTAAATTACAGGAATTGCAATGGAGTTGATGAAGCAAGGCGCTATGATGACTGTACTACACACTCTTTTAACAGCATTGGCTTGGCCAGCAGCTTTACTTACTATTACTGATTTTATAGACAGCACATGGTCAATTGCTGTGGACAGGTTTTTGTTTATCTGCTTATTTTTCATTGCGCGTTCTTTTCTGTTGTGGGTTGTAGATCAGGGAGGAGGAGGTTTTGGAGCTGTTTCACTTTCTCTTTCTCTGCATACTCAAGGTTCATCTATTAAGAGAAGGTGGTAAATTAATTATGAGGATGAGAAAATCCAATGGTGCTGATTATGCATCAGCATCCTATTGTTTAAGTAATCGAGCAGTTATACTACATCTTTTTTTGTCGGAAGCAGAGTGTCATATTTCTTTGATTGGAAAAAAGAGAAACTTTGAATGTGTATTTTCAGATCTGATAAAGCAGGAGTTCTCCTGGCAGAAGTGTTGAAAAAAGGATTACAAGGACACAGGTATACAACCTTAAATGTAATTTGGAGAAATTCCAATTGATTTTCCTGGAAGTTTGGGTTTACGTGTTAGACAATTTTGTTATTGGTTGTCCGTGAATGTTTCAGGCCTGTGACACTTGTCGGATTTTCACTAGGGGCAAGAGTTATTTTTAAATGTCTCCAGATTCTGGCTGAGACTGAAAATAATTGTAAGTGTTACTTTTGTTTTACTTTTTAGATTGACCATTTGTTTCATGTGGACCACGACTAATTCGTTCTAAGCTGTAGTAGTTTGATTTACTGATTACTGAGTTGCTTCCTGTAATCCTGAAGTACTTTCTAAATTTTGGCAGCTGGACTTGTGGAAAGGGTTGTTCTTCTCGGGGCACCCATTGCAATTAAAGATATGAACTGGGAAGCAGCTAGAAAGGTTTTCGTCGTGCTTTTCTTGACTTAACAACAACAACAACAACTATCCAGTATAGTCCCACAAAGTGGGGTCTGGGGAGGGTAATATATAGACAGGCCTTACCCCTACCCGAAAGGGCAGAGAGGCTGTTTCCAATCGGCCCCCGGCTTAGGGAAGGAAAGGAAAAACAAAAAAAAAAAACAAAAGAGCATTAGTAACTCCAGCGGAAATAGCGTAAATAATTATTTAAACATAAGAACCATAAATAAAATAGCATGCAATAATATGAGATAGTAACTACCATAAATAACTACCATAAGGGAGACACAATCCAATACACAAATCATCAATGAATAGCCCTGCCAAGCCTCACCCAACCCCGGGTGAGGAGTACGAAAAACTCTAGGAGCCCCTATCCTACAACCCTGATACTAGACCTCCAGACTTTTCTATCAAGGGCCATGTCCTCGGAAACCCGCATTCTAGCCATGTCATGCCTAATCAACTCTCCCTAATACCTCTTAGGCCTCCCTCTGCCTCGCCGTACGCCGACCATCGCCAGCCGCTCATAACTCCTCACTGGGGCATCAGGACTCCTCCTCCGCACATGCCCGAACCACCTCAGCCTCGCTTCTCGCATCTTCTCATCCACCGTGGCCACCCCCACCTTCTCTCGAATAACGTCATTCTTAATCTTATCTAACCTGGTGAGCCCGCACATCCACCTGAGTATCCTCATCTCCGCAACCTTCATTCTCTGAACATGAGAGTTCTTCACTGGCCAACACTCCGCCCCATACAACATGGCAGGTCTAACCACAGCTCTATAAAATTTCCCCTTGAGTTTCTGTGGAACTTTCTTGTCACACAGGACTCCTGATGCAAGCCTCCGTGACAGGACTCCTGATGCAAGCCTCCACTTTGACCACCCCGCTCCTATACGATGAGTGACGTCCCCGTCAATATCTCTGTCCCCCTGAATCACCGACCCTAGATATCTGACATTGTCCCTCTTGGCGATGACCTGAGATCCAATCATCACCTTCCTGCCTACTTCGCTCGGCTCGGCGCTAAACTTGCACTCCAAGTATTTTGTCTTAGATCTGCTTAATTTGAAATCCTTAGACTCGAGAGTCTGTCTCCATACCTCTAACCTCTCAACAACACCGACCCTCGTCTCGTCTATCAAGACTATGTCATCAGCAAATAGCATACACCAAGGCACATCCCCTTGAATATGTCGGGTTAGAGCATTCATCACCAAGACAAACAAGAGAGGGCGAAGCGCCCATCCTTGATGGAGCCCCATAACCACTGGAAAATGGTCTGAGTCGTCACCCACCGTCCTAATCCTAGTCTTAGCTCCATCGTACATGTCCTTAATTACCCACTTTTAATTAATGAATCTTGGGCCTTTCCCTTCCCTCCCTTTTTTTCCTTAATATTTTGTTTACTTACTAGTATAGAGTTTCAACCTCATTAATATGAAGCTCTCTGTTCTTGTTTTGCAGGTGGTAGCTGGTAGATTTGTGAATGCTTATTCTACAAATGATTGGATGCTTGGAGTTGCCTTTCGTGCCAGGTATGCATTATCCGCAAGCATAGTATTGATATTGAAAATGTCAACTACTGCAGCTGGAATATATTTGACTGTTTCAAGGACTCCCCTATATCTGCTTTCGTGTTTGATGTGTCGTTTTTGCTTCTCTTTATTGTGACTTCTGTAATTTCTTCTAAACAGTCTCCTCACTCAAGGCCTGGCTGGAATTCAACCAGTTGAGGTTCCTGGTGTTGAAAATGTAAGTTTTTATGTTCCCCCTCTTTTCTATATTGTCTCCTTTGTTTCTTTTCTTGAGCCGAGGGTCTTTCATATACAGCCTCTCTACCCCTTCGGGGTAGGGGTAAGGTCTGCGTACGCAGTACACTCCCCATACCTCACATAGTGAAATTTTACTGGGTTGTTGGTTGTCACCATTTAGTTGTAATTTAATTTCTTTGGTGCCTTATCGCTTTTAACAGGTTGATGTAACTGAATTCATCGAGGGTCATTCGTCGTATCTATGGGCAACCCAAGAGATCTTAGAACTACTTGAACTGGATACTTATTATCCGGTTTTTGGTCATCGTGCTGTAAAAACATAGATTTTACAGTTGTTATTTCTCATTTAGTAATATTGCCACTCTTACTATGAGTGTATCGGTAGCCAACTTCAATGTTATGACCACATGTTTACCAACTGTAAAGCGTCATGATGCAAATAAGATTCTGAAACACGAATATGTAACTTTGCAAAATCTGATGAAAAGCAGGCCAGCTAGATCTACTCCTTATATGGTTTTAAAAAGTAAATACAACAATAACAGTATTTTAATAGTAACAGTTTCAGGTTTCTCTATCTTAGCTTTCTCAGCTGCCACTCGAAGTCTTAACATGGCAGGCTTCTCTGACAGTCCAAATCTCTAAGTCCTGTGCAAACTCATTCAATAAAAATTGCAACAATGCACAGTCAAAATCTGCCCGAGTGCAAGTACGTAGAGAGATGAATTTAGAGAGGAGAAAACACAGCAAGATATATTACATTAAAGAGCACCCACAAAATTTCACTTCCTCAAAAACTGCCATTTGATGTCTCTAGGATTGGGACACCAAATGCTCCACAGCAATATCAAAAACAGCAACTAGACCTTCTTTCTTGTTCATACCATATTCAAGTGCAGCTGCAGTTGGGTCATTACCTTTGAATATCAATACATGCAAATCTCCCAGCATCCTCGGGTGCCCGCCTTTGAACATCACTTAATAGCTCACCCTGTATACGCTTCTGCAGTTTCCATCAACAACGACCCGGTAAAATTCTATAAGTGGGGTATGGAGAGGATAATGTGTACGCAGATTTTACCTCTATCCCAAATGAGTAGAGAGGTAATTTTCGAAAGACATTCGGCTCAAGAAAACAAAAAGACAAAAGGGGACAATATTAGTTTCAACACGATAATCATAGAAAAAAAACAAAAAAACAAAAAAATAGAAACATGAAATTTAGAAGAAAGAGTTGGTAAAAGCGATAGTTACTAAAATAGGTCATGTACTACAAACCGAAATAGTAGGACATAACATTATCACTAGCTATCTTAGACAAAAATTCCACCAGACTATTCTCATAAAGGTACATTGTAAGGCAAGACTCGACTATCTCATAACCTACAACCCTAATACTCGAGCTTCATATTTTCCTATCAAGTGTCATGTCCTCGGAAATCTGAAGCCTCGCCATATCCTGCCCAATCACCTCTCCCCAATACTTGTTAGACCTCCATTTACCTCTTCGCGTGCCTTCTACAACCAACCGCTTACACCTCCTTACCGGAGCATCTGGGCTTCTCCTCTGAACATGCCCAAACCATCTGAGCCTCATTTCCCGCATCTTGTCATCAATGGGAGCCACATGTAACTTCTCCCGAATAACATCGTTCCTCATTTTATTCATCCTAGTGTGCCTGCACATCCATCTCAACATATTCATTTCTGCTACTTTTATCTTCTGAATATGTGAGTTCTTAGCAGGTCAACACTCAACTCCATACATCATGACCGGTCTAACCATCAACTTAATTAAAATGAGGGCTACAACCTGGCTTGGAGAATACTATTGTCCACATCCAACAAATCTAATTCTTACCTTCTCCATCCCTACAATAGTATTCTCCATCCAGCCAGTTTAGAGCTGCAATGAAAGGCAAAAAGTTTCGAGCAGAAACAGACACAAATCCACATGATAGAAAGAGAAATCGATGCTACGAGCCGGACACCTAAATGACGTAGGGACCTTTAGCACCAACAAGTGATGGATATTGCGATCCGTGGCGAAGTCAGAAACTTTTTCTACGGTGTTCAAATTTGAAAGAAGTAAAAAAAATCTCTGTCAAAGAGTGTTTTATACATATTATAGACCTCTAAAATCTTATCATAGTGTAGCATCGCCCATAACTGCGACTAAGGCAATAAAACAATCATAATTGACAAAGGTTAGATAATCAACAAAACAATCAAAATGCTAGGAGATGATACACCTCAATTCCAAACTAATTTGGCCGGTTACTCGGGATCTTCTATCCATTCTACTCTAAATAGGCTTATTCCATATTACAAGAACTTTGAACCACAACAAAAGTAACCATAGGATATAACCCACTATAAGAATAGTCCATATTCAGCCTTCTTTATGGGATCCTTTATTTTTCTCTTAAAACCTAAACTCAGAGCTGAACGATCAATAATTTAATTCAACCCAAAAATCATCAAAAACTGAAAAGAAATTAGCCAAGAACGTACATTCAATTTAAAGTACGAAAACAAAGATCAGATTCTTTCTTAAAACCTAAACTCAGAGCTAAACGATCAATAATTTAAGTCAAATAAAAAAGGGGAATTATCAGCTATGTCTATTTATAAGTAGCTTATTACAAAAATTGGTCAATTGATAAAATATTACTAATATTAACCAAATTAGCCAATTAGCTATTTGTAGCAAAAAAATATCAAATTTTTGCTTTGTTTTGAGTGGGTGTTATTAGAATAGATTGGGCACAAGGAGTTTGATATCAGTTTTGGGATGATTTGGTAAAGTTTTGAGGTAGTTTGAATTGAAAATTCGAAGAAAAAGCCGAACATGAAAAAATGATACGCGTATCACACTATGTATCATATGTGTATCACACATGTATCAATTGTGTATCACATGTATATCCATGTATACTTGTGTGTGAGGTACATGCCTGATACATGTTTGATACATGTGCCATAGAGGACCTTTTCGAACTCGATTTAATTACGAGTTTTGATACAAAACCAGTCGTAATCACCTCCAATCTCCCTCAAATTTTATATATTGACTTATCTCTATATTTTCAATGAATTTCATTTTTACCCATTGAAAGAGTTTTCTTTTTGTTTAGATTTTTGGAATGTATAGATTTTTGTATTCATTACCTTATTTGCTACCCCGTCTATGAAATTTCCTTTCCATCTTGTATCTAATGTTGCTAATCACGTTTAAATATATGGAAGATGATTTTTGCATGTGATTCTTTAATAGAAAGAACCCCATTATTTAATTTTTCAATTTTTGTTGACTAGTTTTAATAAGTCTATGACTAATGGCTAAAGGTTAATAAATTAAGATTTATTTGGGACATTTATATAAGTCCCAATAAAAAAACCATCACAAACTGAAAAGAAATTAGCCAAGAACGTACATACAATTTAAAGTACAAACACAGAAAATGGATTCTTTCTTAAAACCGAATTCAACGTAGTTCAACTCAAAATTCATTAAAAACTGAGAAGAAATTAATCAAGAAACGTAGATTCAATTTAAAGAGCAAATAAAGCATACCCTTTCGTAAATGACATACTGAATTAGTGGTGAATAGATCCAAAAAAATAATTATCCATTATTGTCTACTTAAAAACGGGTTAGATAATAAAAGTTTTAAACATAAATCAAATATAGATAAAATCTGTTATAAATAGAACTCTATTTAAGGTGAATGTTTATATTTAGAGAGATTCTAGGGTTTACTACTTGGTGGCTAAGTCACCACCTCCCTATAAATATAGGGGTTCTATTCCATTGTAAACCATCCCAAAGTATTAATAAGAATACTCCTCTCTCTACTTTTCTCTCTATTGTTCTTGTTCTTATATTATTTCATAACACGTTATCAGCACGAGAATCTACCGTCTCAAGAAGCACTTTGAGAAGATTAAGGAGAAATTCGCCCACACGAATTTCGCTAATTCCGGGCATTATCCGGGTCACGCTTCAAAAGATAAGTATCGATTTTATGTTCGATTGAAATATATAATTATGTGTTTCACGTTCGCTTTGTATTAAAGCTAACAGCTAAATTGAATTCTATTCCAACTTTTAGATTCTGGATAAGCGTTAGTCTCTGTTAGAAAGTTTCGCTTCAGTTATTGTCTCCATCATAAAGTTTTCATTTCCTCTGTATGAAAACAAAGCAGCTGCTTCTTTTCTTTACTTTTTGTTGTCAAAATTCGAAGTTGATTCCTGTCGTGACTTCAACCGCATTTTTCAATATCAAACTACATCTGCTTGTTTAAATTGGTGATTCCTGGTTTTTAACTTCAAGAAATTCAAGATGTTAGACGCATGGCTCAAAAGCAAGTTCTACGCCAGATGAATTTCTATACGGACAAAAAGGAAAAAGAAAGAATGAAGAAAGAAGGAAAAGAAACGAGAAAGAAAGAAAAACAAAGAAGAAAGAAACAGAAACAGAAAGAGAAAAACGTGAGAGAAAGAAAGGAATTTACACAAGAGGTATATTTGATATCACAACATTTATTGGTATACCTTAAAGGTAAGTAATTTACTTTTTGTTTTCAAATTCTTGAAATTCTACGATTTGATTTTATATACAAACAAAGACAAAATTATTACCATGAAGGTATCAATGAATGTGGACGTGGCAAAGAATTAAAATTCCGTCTAATTGAATTTGCTCCATTCCCTTTAGAGAATGTGATAGCAGTATGTGATAAGTCTGAAAGAAGACAAAATTATTACCGTGAAGGTATCAATGGATGTGGACGTGGCAATAGACGAAATTATAATCGTCATTATTGTGGTAATGAGAACAATAAGGATTCTCAAAATAATCTTTCACTATATGAAAGTAATATTTGACATGAGATTGTGTATAGCACATACAGATGATTAGGATCCATTCCCTGAAGTGAATGTGATAATAGAGCCCGTAAGTATGAACACGCTCTTGATGTAATTTTGTTTCATGTCTGACATTATAAAAGGAAAGTTCGTTGCCCTTGAAATTTCGGGCAAGAACTATATGACATGGGTGTTGAATGCTGAAATCCATTTGGATGCAATGGGTCCTAGAGACGCCATTAAAGACAGAAATAATGCATCCACCCAAGACTATGCTAAGGCCTTGATTTTCTTGCGCCATCATCTTAATGAAGGTTTGAAACTGTGCTAATGGCCTTGATTCTCTTGCACCATCACCTTGATGAAAGAAGATGGAGTTGTTTGATTTTATTTCACTTATTTGTAATAGTTAGTGAATAAACTAATAGTCATTAGTATAAGCTCGTATTAGTTAGTTTATGATATAATGTTAGTATTAGTTTTTTAGAATGTTTCAATATGCTCAGATTTCAATAATATTTTTATTTTCCAGTAGCGGTAATCGACTAACCTAACAGTTAGTCGATTATCTAATATTTCGCATTAAAACTGCAAACAATCGATTGTCAATGTCCAACAATCGATTGTCAATGTTCAACAATCGATTGTCTATGTTTAACAATCGATTGTCTTAAGACAGTGATCTGGAATTTTTTCAAAATAGTCAACAATCGATTGTCTATGTTTAACAATCGATTGTCTTAAGACAGTGATCTGGAATTTTTTCAAAATAGCAAACAATCGATTGTCTATGTTTAACAATCGATTGTCTTAAGACTGTGATCTGAAGTTTTTCAAAATAGCAAATAATCGATTGTGTGTGTATAACAATCGATTGTCAATGTTCAACAATCGATTGTGTGTGTTTTACAATCGATTGTTATAAGAAAATGCTTAAACTGAAATTTTCAAACTGCATAGTAATCGATTATGGAAAACATATAATTGACTATCTGATTTAGTTAGTCAACTGACCTCAGCAGATTTTAAAAATATTGTTTAAATATAAAGCAAACAGATTTGTATATTCTCATGTTCATATATTTTATTTTGTATGTCAAACCATGGGAATTAAATTGATTGAAGGCTCATGAAGAGCAACTATAACTCTGCCTAAAGGAACGATATTTTAGAGAATGCAATGTTCTCCTCCAAGTCTAAGAGGAACTTGTTGAGTTTTAATGATATCAGTCAAAATGTTCTCCTCCAAGTCTAAAAGGAACTTGTTGAGTTTTAAAGATATCATTCAAAATGGATATCAGATTGAGACAATACATGAGTATAATCTTGAATACCTCATTTACTCATGAAAACGAGGCTGCCCACTTCGGCTTGGGGTCACGCTATTTTGCATGCAGCAATGCTAGTTTGTCGGCTGCCCACTTCGGCTTGGGGTCACGCCATTTTCCATGCAGCAATGCTAGTTCGTCTCTGACTGACGAATTGACACAAATATTCCCCGTTGCAATTGGTTTTGGGTCATGAACCTAATATATCCCATTTAAGAATCTTTGGATGCGCAGTATATGTGCCTATAGCACCGCCATCCCGCACCAAAATGGGTCCGCAAAGAAGGTTAGGAATATATGTTGAGTTTGAATCGTCCTCCATTATTAGCTACCTCGAAACATTGACAGGGGATTTTGTACACTGCACGATTTGCAGAGTGTCAATTTGATGAGACACTTTTCCCAAAATTAGGGGGAGAAGTTGGTTAAGCCAAACGGGAAATTTTGTGGAAAAATTCATCATTATCTCATCTTGATCCACATACCTCTATTTGTGAAAAAGAGACGCAAAATATTATCCATTTGCAAAGAATAGTAAATCGAATGCCAGACGCATTTACAGATTTGAAAAGGATAACAAAATCACATATCCCCGCAGTGAATGTGACAACATCTGATTCACGAATACATATTCATTATTGGAAGAATATGAACATGAAATTGGTATTGAATATACCACACTCACCCCTAGAAGGAGGTTTGAGATAATACCACACTCACCCCTAGAAGGAGGTTTGAGATGATATATGGCATGAATGATCATTGGTCACGTACCTATTGTACGCCAAAGTATTTTGGAAATATGACTATTAAAGGACAACGATAATGCAAGAAACCTATCTTGCATATAAGTTTGACATGACCATAATGGTATAACTTTCTCTTTAAGAAAGATATTCACCACATGGATGTTGATGAATTTGTGGTAGTACAAAATTAATTGAGAGCTCTAGAAGAGCCAATTATTACTATGTTGGAGAAACACAATTGAGTATTGTGCTGTAGTGAGTCTCAAAGAAACTTATTCAGTTTCCAAAGTACACGCGAAAGCGCTGATTATATTGAGACTATAAATAAAGGAAAGATTTGATATCTTATATCACTACAACTTGTAGCGGGATAATTTGTATATGAAAAACTACCCGCTTTATTCTCCAGTTTATACTACACAAACAAAGGAATGCCACAATAAAGTGGATATCTATTGGTATAAAAACCCATGTCATAATAAACCTGAAGTTTATTGATAAGTGCACATGTCATGGTGTAAATTTGAAGTTTACCAATATTGATAATTTATTCAGTTGGCATTCGGGTTAGCCATCTCATTTTAAGTATGATATGCAATAATAGAGAATTCACATGGGTGAATATTAAAGAACTAGAAAGTTCTTTACGAATTCTCTTGTATTACTTGTTCTCATTAATGAACTGACCAACTAAAGAGTTCGGGTTGAAGCCCATAAATTCTGGAAATATCAAAGTGAATATGGGCTCATTCACCTGCCATGTATACCACATATGATGCATCTATGATATGGTTACATGCGCAATTGTTATTAACCCGCAGCCTGGCCGGTGCTTGCGAGGTAAATTGCTCAGTAATCTAACTTCGAGCATAATTTCCAGATTTTCTACTCAAGATAGTTCATCTTGATAAGTTGGTTTATATCAAAGTTGGTTTAGCAAGATAATTGTTGAGTGCCTCCACTTAATAGCTAAACTGTTTCTTATGAGAACAAAGTTATATATATCAGTTTGATATACGTTGTATACGAGAGTATATTCTCCCCTCACAAGTGGTTCAGGGTCAGGAACCAAATAATTTCATCTTATTATTAATGTGCTGTGTATATTGACATGATAATGCACAACGATGATTTCCCAAAGTTGAGGAAACAAGTTAGCTTTTCTAACATGAGGGGGAGACATGATAAACACTTGAGAAAAGGTTACATGGGATGAATTATCATTTGTATATGTAAATCCCCGAATATCATGAACCTGAAGTTCATAAAATGGATAATTCAATTGCAACATATTGCAAAGCATGCTATACGCATTTGCTGACCCAAAGAAAGTAACTATATTCTCACTACAAATACTCATATTAAGTCCCAGAAGGACAAAGTCTTTGATACGCTTAAAGTGTATAGACAAATACTTGATTCCATATGAAAGACATGTAGATTTGGACATATAGTTCAAATACTTGAAAGTATAAAGTCAAAGGTATGTATAATCAGTTTTCGATATCTTATTTGTTTAGCATGACATGAAAACTTGATATGCATCTAAAGTCTATTATGTGATTTATATGACTTAACTTGAAAGATTTAAGTTGCTTAAAACATACACAATTCTTGGTCCTGAAGTACCACATCCTAAGTACAATTTGTGTACATATGTATCTTGCTATAACTATAAGCATGATGGCATTGAGAATACATCTATGAAGATATTGAAGAGTCATTCCACGACATTATATGAAGATGTTCATATCTATCAAGAATGATGATTTCAAGGTGCGGAATATTTATTCAAGTCAATATGGTTGATTTATTTATCAAACATCTACCAAAGATTGTTTTGAAGATGGTGCACAAGATTGGAATGCAAATGCTCAAGGATATAAATTGATGTTCTTATCAGGGGGAGTTAATGCGTTTTGCACTCTTTTTCCCTTACAAGGTTTTGTCCCAACTGGGTTTTCCTTGCGAGGTTTTTAACGAGGCAACCAATAGGCGCATATTCAAACATGTGTACTCTTTTTCCTTCTCTTTAATTTTTTCCCATTGGGTTTTGGTTTTAAGGTTTTAACGAGGCACATTATTGAATAGACATTCAAGGGGGAGTGTTATAAATAGAACTCTATTTAAGGTGAATGTCTATATTTAGAGAGATTCTAGGGTTTACTACTTGGTGGCTAAGTCACCACCTCCGTATAAATATAGGGGTTCTATTCCATTGTAAACCATCCCAAAGTATTAATAAGAATACTCCTCTCTCTACTTTTCTCTCTATTGTTATTGTTCTTATATTATTTCATAACAAAATCCTTATTATTCATTTTTAAAATGGATATTATTCACTTAAAAAATAGATAACTAATTGATGTGTTTACCTTTTATATTTAAAAAGATTCAAATTGGAGTTCCTTAAATTTAAGAGACTAACAATCTGTCTGAATGTATATTTATAGTATTTGTCACTTAACTCATTTTTATCCGTATTAAATGTGGATTAGATTGAATATTTTTTTTATTTTTGCATTATCCATTTTTGTATGCTCATATCCAATCTGACATGTCCGTCTGCATCTCTGTAGCGAATCAATCGTTATCTTTGCTTTCTTGCAGCCATTTATATAAGCATTCTGCTTCAAGAGAGCCACACATCTCACCATAAACAAATTTCGATAATCTTTGAGTTTTTCAAGCTGTTTTTCTAAATCCTGCGCATTGTGAAAGGCTAACTATAAATAATAAATTTGCGTCAACAAAGTAATCGAGAATGAAAAATACAGCAATAATTATAGTATTTAATTTCAAATATTTGAGTATTACAATCTTTATGATTCTATTTTTTCAATAAAATTCAAGGACCTTTGAGCTTGATTTTGAATTTGAATTTAATTTATTCGTCACAAAAGCTTTAATGGTTGCCACAGATTCTTTCACAAACAAGTAGCTTTGATCTTGAACATCTTCAATTTGGTTTGACTTCGTTCTTGATCTTGAATACTTGAAATTTGTGTTGAAGTGCTTGAATGCTTGAACAATTGGGATTTGCAGAGAATTGTGGCCTTTGATCCACGAGATCCCTTGTGTTTTCTTGTTATAATTTCTAGTATCTTTTTCTGAGTTATGAAGACCTATATTTATAGTTGTGGGAGGGACGAATTATGATGAGAATAAACTCTTTCCGACCAATCGATTGAAGAGTGATAAGGCCGCATTCGATTGGCTATAACGTCTCACTTGCACATATGGCACGATTTCACTGGCCTTTTAATTTGACTTGGCATACCTTGTTATTTTGACACGTGACATAATTTTATTTGCTCTTTTGTTTGACTTGACATGGCACGCCATTTGACAAGTGGCACCAAACATAGCGTCTAAAAAATGACATTTTGGGCTTAATGAAGTATGCTCATTATTTGTAGCCCAACTAAATAGGCTAGCCCAACTACTTTGAAATAATTTATTTAACATATATATATTGGATCAGACTTATATAATTAATCTAATTATATTAGCCTATAATATTTGTTTGGACTAATATATATTGAATTTAAAATATAGTCCAAATTATTTTATGAATTAAATTTCAATAAAATTTATATGCCTATAAATGCACCTACATAGTGTTTCCAAAGTCATTAATATTGCATTGTTTCAAATTTTATTGAATATTTTTTTGAAATTCCTTCCCAAATTAATAGAATCTATAGTATTTTCACACTTCTTCTGCAACGTGATTCGAACCCAGAACCTAATAATCACAGGAGGAGGTGCTTTGTCTTATAGGATATGAGATCTTATTCTCTAACGGGATAAAAACTACAGTGGTCATAATGGTGTTCTTTTAGGAGTTTCTCACTCCATAGCAGTCAATAAATTGAGTCCTTTTAAGAGTTCGATTTATAATTTCAATTCCACATCGGCAGTATAGTATTGTAAGAGGCCTATGGAGATCTATATACACCCTAGGCTCGTATTTGTTGAGCATCATTGCCAATTTTTCGACTGCATATTTGACAGGTAACTTCTTCTTTTTTCAATTTTGTCACCCTTTTACAGCCAGCACATCTACAACAACAACAACATAGTATAATCCCATTTACCATTTAGTGGGGTTTGAGGAGGGTAGTGTGTACGCAATAGACCCCCGACATCCTTCCCTCCAAGAACTTCCCACCTTCCTTTTGGGAGACTCGAACTCACAAACTCTCGGTTGGAAGTGGGCTTGCTTACCAGCACATCTAGTGGTATAAATTAATATCTTACTGTAGAAAAGTTCGAATCACGATCTGTTTGATTCTGTACAAGTTAGACTTTTAGTTCTAAAACATATCCGAAGTTTAGAATTGGAATCTTACCGGATCACATCCTAGGTGATTCTTTGCAGTTAGCTTTAATTTCTGTCATGTTTGATATTTTTAGATTTGTGCGGCTTCACCAAAAGTTCTATATCTTGATGTAAGAATCTCAGAATTGCAAACCGTTAAATTTATCATAGATTAGAGTTTAAGAACTACAACATATCCGAAATTCAGAATTAAACACTTTCAGAAACGTTCTAGATGAATTTTTGAAATCGACTCTATATTCTAATGGGCCAACAATTTTAGATTATCGCGACTTCACCAAAACTTTTGTATCTCGATGTTGGAATATCGGAATTGAAACCATTTTAATTGATAGAAAGTAGACTCAGAGAGCTTCCTTTTCACCAAAAATTATTGCCCGAATCATGCCAGATTATTCTAGGAAATGCTTTAAACTCAAATTTTGAATTTGACATGCCTTAGCAGGTAACTATATTTATTGTATTCTTATCTTTTTGCTGCCTTCTTTTGTTACTGTAGGCAGTGGAGATATCTTCATCAACAAGGTTAGATGCACATGAAGGAAAAAATTTGTGGCGAAAATCGAAGGAAAAATCTTCAACTATCATATGGGAGGACAAATCCATGACGGTATATGGAAGGACAAATCCATGACAACATATATGA
Organism: Nicotiana benthamiana; assembly: GCA_034376525.1. Lineage (NCBI taxonomy): Eukaryota > Viridiplantae > Streptophyta > Magnoliopsida > Solanales > Solanaceae > Nicotiana > Nicotiana benthamiana. Next base: position 99,383,890 of record CM067338.1, read on the forward strand.
AAGGACAAATCTATAATAGCATATAGAAGTATCAAATCCATGGCAATGTGTACAAGTACCAAATACATGACAATATATAGAAGGATCAATCCATAAAGAGGCCAACTTATGGTGCAAAGAGACTTAAACGTCCACCTTAAGATTGAAAAATTATAGTTCCTTTTAAGGACAAACCTATAAGGAGGTCAAGTTTAGGGGTGGACATAATACCGGTCAAACCGTAAATTTTAATTTTTCGATTTCGATTTAATCGGTTATTCAGTCGGTCCACGTTTTTAAATTATTAAATTTTGATTTTTCGATGCAGTTTATGATTTTGGTTTCGGTTAAACCGAAAAACCAAATTTTTTCTGCTGTGTTCAATAGCTTCTTTATTCTGTAACAGAACTTCTGTTGGGACTTGAAAGGTTAGCTTGTTTGTGATATTCCATGATTCGTATATTGCCAGATTGTTTGGACTTCAAAGATTAATTGTTACTTTGTTATATTATGAAATCCTGCTAGTGGATGATGCCAGAAGTTAATTGCTCTTTTGTTCATTTGCTAGTGGACTTGAAAGATTAATTGTTATTTTGTTCATGTTTGGATATTACAATGCTACAAACGTTATGCCCACAACCCAGTGGCTCAAGATGCAAAAATAACTGGAAGATTATGTCAACCATATGCCCACTGCCCATTGTCTAGTTTTTATATTATGCAAAAATCAGTGGAAGTTTATGATCACTGGAAGTAAATTTAAGATATAAAATCTTGAACCGTTTATAACCGAAAATAATTGAATCGAACTTTGAGAAAACCACACCAACTGTAAATACTTTAGTTTGATTGATTATTAATATTACAAAATCTAACCGACCGAACCGATCGATGCCCACCCTAGTCAACTTAAGATGCAAAGGGACTTCAACGTCCACCATAAAATTGAAAAATTATATTTACTTTAAAGGACAAATTCGCGAAGAGACCAACTTAAGGTGGAAAGGTGCTAACATGTCCACATTAAGATTGACAAATTAGAAAAGCTCAATGTGAATACTTGGTGGACTTTCCATATTTCAACTTGAATACCAACAAATTTGAAGATTTGACGAACTTGAAAATTTGGTGGACTTTGATACTTCATCTTGAAGAGCGGTGGACTTTTAAATTTCGATCTGAAGAATTATCAGATTTGAATACTTCAACTTTAAGACCTATCGGCCTAAATAAATCAATTTGAAGACAGACGAATTTGAGGACTTCAAATTGAAGACCGACGGACATGAAGAATTGGAGGAATTGAATACTGCAACATAAAGATTAGCGGACTTGCATAATTCAACTTGAAGAGCGGTGGACTTGAAAAATTTAACTTGAAGAGCGACGTACTTGAAGATTTGGAGGGCTTATATAATTCAACCTGAATACCGGCGAACTTGAGGACTTCAAATTGAAGATTTGGCCTTCTACTAAAAGTCTACATCTATCCATCAGAGATATCGATTTTCTATGAAGGCTTGTCCATATTGAACACCAATCCTTGATAAGGCACAAAGTTCATATAAGCCCCATTTTTTTTCCAATCAAGTGGATTATATTTCATTATTCTTCCTTCAAATAACGATTAGGGTAATATGTATCTTTTGAATTTATGCGATTGAACTTAAAATAAAACTCTAAGCTGCCTACGTACCTTGGTGAAGAGGATCAAGTCATACCGTACTTCAGAATGAGTGAGTTTTTTTATATATCCTAACTTTTGTCTAGGCCGCGTCTTTTGAGGATTTCAACCCAGCGAACTTTTTTTTTTGGTGAGCCGTACAAAATTTAGACACTTGCGGGCCAATGGCTTATGAACTTACAATTTAGGCTCATGCGTCAAGGAGTGTTGAGACATGAAGATTTTTCTCAAATCTAAAGAGGTCATGACATGCTGTTTAGGCTCGTGTGTCCAGGAGCATTGCAACATGGAGATTTTGCTCAAATTTGAGGAGCTTCATGACTTGCAGTTTATGCTCGTGCATCCAAGAACGTAGTAGTTTTAAGATTTAGCTCAAATTTGAAGGTCTTAGCAACTTGAAGTCTTTGCTCGACTTTGGAGAGCTTTTGATTTGAGTTTGCTTGAATTTGAAGAGCTTTGAAACTTTAACACTTTGCTTGAATTTAAGGAGCTTTACAATTTGAACAATTTGCTCGTATTTGAAGAGCTTTATAACTTGAACACTTTGCTCGAATTTGAAGAGCTTTACTATTTGAAGACTTTTCTTTAATTTGAAGAGATTTGTAACTTGATTGCTTAAATTTGAAGAGCTTTACCTTTTGAAGACTTTGCTTGAATTTGAAGAGCTTTATTTCTTAAAATTTAGTTCAAATCTAAAGAGAATACAGTGTAGACGCATGTTCCAAGAAGTATTGTAACTTGCAGTTTAATTTTGTTTTTGAGTTTGGGACAGTAGTAGGTTAAAGTCTTACTTCTTATTTTTAATTAACATTCGTTTTATATTATTTCGATCGGTTTCAATCAGTTGTATATATACGTACCTTTTATTAAAACAAATTGTTATTCCCACAACAAACCGTGGAGCTAGGATGTGGAATACGTATTCAGCCAACCATTCGTGATTTCAGTTTAAATTTTGTATTTATCTTATATTAGAATTCAGTAACTTAAATGAATTAAAATTTCGAACCAAAAAATTTCAAATCCTACCTTTGTCTCTGCCCACAAATATATATATATATATGAGAAAAAGTTCACAGTATAACCGTTTCTCAATTCCTTAGTTTTGTGCGTAGCATGTACACCCTTTGTTATAGTTTATGTGATTTCTTTTTTAGTCCATTTCGAAAGATATTAACTCTTTTTAACAGTATTTAATTAAATTTTTCATTAGCTTTTGTAATCACTTGAAATCATAGTATATATATTTGAAATTATAAGTTTTAAAATATTATAGCCATATAAATATTATGACTTACTGCTTACATAGTGTTATGGTCTAGCATATTATACTATTAGTACTATATACTAAAATTTTTCAATTGAACCGACTCCTAAGATCATAGATGTGTGGCTGTGCAGCTATGCAACTGGGGTTCTTGAATGAGTTTATAAGGGGGGGGGGGGGGGGGGGGCAAGTTTTGGTTTGTAAGGCTCCTACTTTTCTCTTTCTTTTACTCATTGAAAAGGATATTTTCTAATAAAATAAAGACTTGTTACATCTTTGAAACATTTTTGTAATTTACCTTTCATTTTCTCAGTATGATTGACTTGGTGCTGCGCGCCTAAATTACTTGGAAAACCGAAAAAAATATATACAAGTGTGTAAATCAACAGTGGTGCATATATTATGGTTACACAAGTCAAAGACTCCGTCTTTTTGTCATACTTATAACTTTAGGTGGCCGTAAAAGTTTTTCTTTCTTGACCCTCGCGGTAACAACGATGAGAATTTTTACTTACACTTTGTTTGGATGATTATTATTCATCATTTTATAATGTATTATATTGTGTTGTATATTATTATATTATATTGTTTGATAAATATAATGTTTTGATAAATTGTATTATTTATTGTTATTAAATAATAATTTGTTGTTTGATTTGACTATATACTGTAACTGATAAATTTACTAAAATACCTTAAATTGTTTAAATATTAAATTTATTCGGAACTACACATAAAAATAAACCCTTTTCTACTAATTTATCACCAAATATGTCTTACAAGTAAATTAATCAATTAAATTCTTGTAATTCTCATAAAATTAGTGGAATAAAATTAGCAATTTTACATTGGAGTTGGAAGCGGAAGAAGTTCTGGAAAAAAGGGATGAAAACAAATTAGGTTATAGGTGAGAGATTGGAGTTCTCTTTTTTTTTTTTTTTTGGTTAAGAAGGTAAAGGCTAAAAGAGAATATGGAGCAATATGTTAGTGCATGATTGAAAATAAAAATAGAAAACAATCCCACCATATCAAATCAACTGTTTCAAGAAATAAGACTTTTCATTGTTCCGAAATAATGGATTTAACAATAAAATATAATACAACCAATTTTTATAAAACAATAAAAATAAATATTATTTTGGGATAACAATACAATCCAAAGAGTAAGAACCATCCAAACAAGTTGTTATAGCAACAGATAATGGAAAACAATGCTTCTGAAAAAAGAAAGAAAATTGATTCTCACACAATTACGAAATGGAAGAACAAAATGTGTGGGACAAAAAGAAAACAGCTGTGAAAATTGCTTAAAAGTATGCACGCCCACCGTGGGGCTCGAACCCACGACCACAAGGTTAAGAGCCTTGCGCTCTACCAACTGAGCTAGACGGGCTTGTTTGGTAAATGTATTTCCTTATTTCTAATTTTTTGTTTCTTTTCCATTTACGAATCTCGAGAGGAGCAAAGCAAACATCAAGACTAAACTTCATCACTGCATCTTTATTTCCAAGGAAGATAGGCATATATCATATACCACTGGAAAACAAAAGGTCATGGCATATATCATATGCCTCTGGAGCATGGTAGTGTTGTACGAGTATTTTATCTCTTTTTTTTAGCAAACAAGAATATATATATTAATAACTAGTTGTTGCGTACATAGCCTTCATAATTTATCTCATTAAAAACACTTTAATTTTCTAAGCTTGCTAGGATATTACAAGCTTCATAAGATAAAGTCTTAATACAAACATAAAGTTCATTTTTCTCTCTTTCTACTAGAGGGTTTACATAGTATGGTGATAATATAAAAACTTGTTTTCCTTTCTGTCTTGCCTTCTTTGCTAAGTGATGTGCAATACTATTCTCTTGCCTGAAGGTGTGCTGGATTGTTACCTTCTGATGGTGCATGAACAACCTGCAGATATCAATATTGTTATTATATAGTCTATTTTCTTGATAAATGGAATGAATAACCTCAGTGGAGCCCGTCTCTATTTCAAGCGGGAACATGTCCCATTCTCCTGTTGTTTTTAACCCTTCCATGAGTGCCAATATTTCTGCATATAGTGGTCCAGAAGCCTGGGTAATCTTAGTAAATCCAACTATCCAATTTTCATTGGTATATCCGATTATCCCTCCAATGCCAGTTCCATCATTATGGTTTTTAAAATTGCCTTCGATATTTAGTTTAAACCACCCACTACGTGGCTTGTTCCATTTAATTTGGATAGTAATTTTTGTACAAGGAGGGGCTTTTTCAGTTAATAAGGTGACTTCAGTAGCTTTTTGAATGATATGGTTAATGTTGATAGGAAAGTTAATGTTATTACGATTGTTATTATTTATGTTGATCGAAATTTGCCAAATGACAAACGAAAAAAAGAAATGCCAGTTTGGAAAGTTATTGGAAAGGTTGACATCTAAGTTTCTTATTTATTAAAGACAATGCTTATTAGGATTATTATCCAAATTAATCCATCCTAACTTTGCTCAAAAGTGTTTAATCGCCTGACAGTGTAGAAAATTGTAGCTTTTGGTCTCCTCTTTGTGGCACTTACAAATAGGGTACAAGGGGTCCATATTCATGCCAATTTGTGAGAGATATTTCTGACGTGAAAATCTATTATGGAGGCATTGCCGTAGGAAGAATTTAATTTTATTAGGGCATTTAATGTTCCATACTCATGAGAAATCGAGTTCATTGGATGGGGTTGGGGGGTTATATTAAGGCATAACAAGATTTAGAGGTGAAAAAGACTTTTGTGGTTAAGGCCAATAAAGGGATATCTTTGTTAGGACCTTTCTTGAGAATGTTAGTATTAAATATATTATCTTTGATATTCGTAGGAATGTCTATGCTTAACTTATCAAAACACCACAATGTTTTGTCCCAAATATCTCTTATTTTACTAGAAAGGCTAGCTGTGGATAAAGGCCCCGTTACTTCCCTTCTAAGGTTTTCCATATCTGTAATCCACTTAGTATCCCAGATGTTCATATTGGTGAGATAGTGGGGGACCAAGTGATGCCGTTTGAACATATCTCCCAGCATTTTTTAATACTTTTCCAGATGAAAAAATTTCTATTGCTATTTTAATTTTGACAGTAGGTGGAGATGATTAAACGAGCCAAGGGGTTATAGTATTGATTAGGAGTCTCCATGAAAGACATGCTAATGTATATAAATTCTTTGATTGGGCAAAATGAATGCTTAATACACCATTACTTTTAGGTCGACACACAGTGGGCCAACTAATAAGGTGAATTTTCTTTTTCCATAGTGCTACCCCGTATAAAGTCCTTTTGGGTTTTGTCAATCTTATTGAGGGTATGTTTTGGGAGAAATATGTACTCCATATAGTGATTGGAATAGACTTAAGGCATGAGTTAGCTAGGGTAGTTTTACCCGCTATGTTAATGAATTTTAATTTCTACGAAGCTAGCTTGAACCTTATTTTGTCAATAATGAATTGAAAATCCCTAGGTCTTTGGCAACTATTGAGAATTGGAAAGCCTAAGTAAACACAAAGTTATCACAACTCTTTATACCTAGTGTATTAGATGTGGATTTGATAAGGGAAGGGGTGCAATTTTTAGAAAAGAGAATTTTGGATTTGGAGTTGTTAATACAATGTCCAGAAAGATTACAATAAAGGTCTAGGCCATTTTTAATAACATGGCAAGTCTTGTTATTAACTTTGTCCATTAGAGTAAGATCGTCAGCAAAGAAAAGGTGGAAAACTTCGGTTGTTTATACCTAAGGTAATTGGATCCCAATTTCTAGTGTCAACTCGGTGGTTGATATATCTAATTAGCATCTTTAGGTATTGGATGAAAATATATGGTGAAATGGGGTCACCTTGCTTGATGCCACGACTAGGCTCGAAGAACCTTATGACAGAACTATTTATTAGAAAAGCTATGCTACTTGTTGAGATGTAATTAACTAAGAACATACAGAACTTAGGAGGGGAATTAAAGAATTTCAAAGTGTAGTAAACAAATGACCATTCCAAACGATCAAGGTTTTTTTCTAGGGCAATTTTTAGAATCATTTGCGCTTGTTTCCCCTTCATTTTGTTGAATTTTGAAATTATTTCCTAAATAACGGCAACATTATCAGCAACTCTTCTGTTCTTCATAAAGCTAGCTTGGAAGGGGCTTATTAAGAGATCTAGGAAGAGATTTAGTCTATTAGAGAGAATTTTTATAACGATTTTGTAGATGGTGTTACAAAGACCAATCGGTCGAAAATTTTAACATTATTAGCATTAGGAATATTTGGTATAAGACATAGATAGGTTTTGTTGATCTCTCTTGGGACTACTTGTGTATTGAATATGTTGTGACAAAGATCTGTTATAGAGTGCCCTACGATTTTCAAATATTTCTGAAAGAAGAATGGGTGTAGACCGTCTGGTCCTAGGGACTTGTAGAGTTTAAAAGAGTATATAGCCCTTTTTATTTCCATATCTAGTAAGGGTGCATCTAGGAATACAAGGTCTATCTTTTGATGTGAGGAGGTGTTACCTAGAGGGGTATTCCACTTATTATAGGAGTGAACAGTTGTAAAGGAACTTGTAAAGTAGTCAAGGACATGAGACATAGTTTGGTTATGATTATTAATCCAATTACCATTGTCCTCTTTAAAGAATTTAATCTTATTTCTTCATTTTCTATTGGTAGCGGTGATATGAAAAACCTAGTGTTTGCGTCACCTTCATTAAGCCATGAAATCCTAGATCTTAATTTCCAATAGTCTTTCTCTATTTTAAGGATATCATTATACTTCATTGTTAGGTTTTTTCTAATTGTTGAAGAAAAATACTAGTGGTATAACTGGTTGAATTTTGGATCCCGTGGAGTCTAGCTAGTAGTTTCCTTTTCCTTCCCATTATGTTGGCAGAGTTATTACTCTTCCAAGGCTTGATTTTGTCTATAAAATTTTGACTTCCTTTCAAATAGTCAGTCCTTAGCCAATTATTTTCAACCAATGCTTGAAATTCCGAATGCTTGCACCAGAATGTTTCTAGTATAAATGGAGCAATATGGTGTAACCTATTTTTAGAAATTAATTCAATAAGTAAGGAGTTATGATCCGAGTGTGTTTTGGATAGATGAATTATGGAGCTTTTTGGAAACAATTCAATCCAGTCTTCATTACCAAGAATCTTGTCTGAATGTTTCATGATGAGACATTTGTTTCTATGCCTAACGTTCGACCATGTATACTTACACCCCTTAAAATCTAAATCCAGTAGATTACAAGAATTAATCCTAGACTAATATAATTAGCTCTACTATCTTTGATAGGCTGCCACCAAACTACGACATCTTTGAAATTACCTCCAACTATCAATGGTCCTATATAAGTCTTACTAATATGTTCTAAGTTTCCCCACATCAAATTTCTACTGTGAACATTAGTGCTAGCATAAATTGAAGAAAAAATGCATTTTTACGGATAGGACTTGCCTCTATTATTGCATGGATTTCCTGGTTTCTGTGAACAACATTAGGGACACTAACAATTTCGTGGTTTCACATCATCACCATGCCACTAGATTGACCCTCTGTTGGAACTTCTATCAACTCAGTAATACCAAAGTCATTGAGCAACTCAACATGGTTGGCCATTCTTATTTCCATAAGAGTAACTAAACAAGGTCTATGGGTATCAACCATTTCCCTGAAGTTTCTTTTGAAGTTGTCATTGTTTCCTCCCCTTATATTCCATATAATGATGATGGTTGGTAGATTCATGGCTTGGTTAATGGTTGAGTTTGCTGGTTCCTCCTTCTCCCTGATCTCTCCTTGAAACATAGGTTCCTTCTCATTGATGGCCAACAGATCATGCTCTGTTGATCCTGGGGAGGTCTGATATCCATCAAGAACTTAAACAGTGATAGTGGAAATTGAGTACATGCCTCTTCTTTTGTATCTCCCTGAAGAGTAATACCTTTATCCCGTCTAGACTTGAGAACTCTAGGACTCGCTCTAATGATTTGCGGGGACAATGAACTTGACCCTGCCTTAGAATCCATAATAGCCATTGCTGATGCAGATAGAAAACCGAATGTTACCCCCAAGAAGGTCGAAGAAAAGGAAATGAGTGAAGCCAAGTATCCAGAAGCAGAGAAGAAGTCCGAAATCAAAACTGAGACGACACCCACTAAGGAAACAATACTCTACATCCCACGAGGGCGTCAAGAAAAACATCCCACTTTGAGTCCTCCAAGAAGGTTTGAGTTAAAAAAAATGATGTATGTACCCAAGGGAGCTTATGTGGTACGGGGACCGATTAAACCACCAAGGTTGAATGAGCCCGTGGTAATCGGTCGTGCGCCGCAGAAGTTGATGACAAACCCTTCTGCAGTCCCGTGGAATTACCAACAAACCATAGTCACATACAAGGGCAAAGAGATCATCGGGGAAACTCAAAAAGCCCATCCCACAAAGAAATACTCAGTTATGGAAGAAGTGAACGCTGCCACCAAACGTCGATTTCCACCCAAACAACCTGTAAATGCTGAAGAGGCAAAAGCCTTCTTTCAAAAAATGAAAATGCCAGAATACGAGGTGGTGGACCAGCTCAGAAAGTCTCCCGAGCAAGTATCTTTATTATCACTGCTGATGAAATCTCCAGATCACCAAAAAGTGTTGGCCAAAACCTTGAATGAAGCTTATGTACCGGCTGGAACCTCCGTGGAGCAGCTAGAAAAAATGGTGGAAAGATTCTTTGCCATTAATCAGGTTACATTCAGCAAGAATGATCTACCTCCCGAGGGAGCTGTCCACAACAAAGCCTTGCACCTCACAGTCAAATGCTAAGGCTATTACATTAAAATTTTAATGGTAGACGGAGGTTCTGGGGGTAGATATATGCCCACTGTCAACATTGCAAAGAATGGAGATCGGAACAGAGAGGATCCTCCCCAACAATGTATGTGTCCGAGCCTGTGATGGAATCAAGAGAGACACCATAGGGGAAATTGACTTAGTACTGACTATTGGTCCGGTCGATTTTGAAGTGACATTTCAAGTATTGGCCATGTACACATCCTATTACTATCTCCTAGGAAGACCGTGGATTCACGCGGCAGCCTTCTACTCTGCACCAAATACTGAAGTTCGAACATGAAAACCAGGAGATTGTGGTCAACAGAGAAGATGAACAGTCAATTTACTGGGATCCCTCTGTTCCCTGCCTCGAAGCCAAAGAGGGAAGTGAGGATATAGTTTACCAAGCTTTTGAAGTTGTGATAGACGATCAGCACGAAGAAGGCAAACCATTCCCCCAGTCTTGCCTCTGTAATGCTTCAATCATGGTGGCGAGAGAGATGACGCGCCAAGGTTTTATGCCAGGCAAGGGACTTGGAAGTTCTCTACAAGGCATAATTGAGCCGGTCGCTTTACCTGCCGCAAAGAATTATTTTGGGCTAGGCTTCCATCCAATGCCAGAAGACATCACCTAGGCCAACCGTAAGAAACGTTGTGGATGGCCTCTACCACAACCCCTACCCCACTTGTACAAAACATTTGTAAAACCAAATTCCAATGAGGAAGAAGAATACGAGACCTTCACATAACAAGAAATTGAGGAAATATGTGGGGCCATGAGGAAATTATTATACGAAGCCAACATGGTCTAGCTGGGAAAAGGATCAAGCACTGCTGAAGTACTCTATATGGGACCGGATGCCAAGCTGCAAAACTGGAAAGCCACACCTTTCCCAGTTAGGAGGGAGGCCTGGTAGTCCTCCCTTGCTACCTTTTCATGCATCCCAAGTTATTTCAGGGTGTAACTCGGTTGTGTTTCTTTAGCCTTTTGTCTAGATGTAAACCCTGTTATCTTACAAATTCAAAGAAATGAAATCAATATTTCATCATTTGCACTTCTCTATCTTTTTCTGATTTTTGTTTTTCTTTTATTTTTTATTTTTTCTTCTTTCAGTCCCAATAATGCGGCTTTAAATAAAACGACATGCTCGCGGACTTCATGCCACGACCCAAACATACTGCCTATTTGTGAAATAATGAACCAAGAACCAGAATACAATGAAGAAGAGGCTTTTAGGGAAATCAACTGAGAGTTCGAACATTTTGAAAATAAACCTAAGCCGAATTTAAATGATTCCTAACCGGTTAATTTGGTGCGATCCAGGTGAAATCAAGGAAGCTAAAATAAGCATCCATGTGAATAAGGAAATACATGATTCATTTGTCCAGCTCCTTTTGGAATTCGGAGATGTATTCTCTTGGTCTTACGATGATATGCCTGGCTTGAGTGTTGATCAGGTGGTTCATAAGTTGCCCACATACCCCGAATGCCCTCCAGTCCAACAAAAACAAAGAAATTTCAAACCTGATGTCAGCGATAAGATCAAAGAAGAGATCACAAAATAGCTAGAGGTGGGGGTAATCCGAGTGGTTTGATACACCACATGGTTGGCCAATGTGGTCCTGGTACCGAAGAAAGATGGGAAAACTCGAATGTGTGTAGATTACAATGATTTAAACAAGGCGAGTCCCAAAGAAAACTTCCCTCAACCTAACATCCACATCCTTTTTGACAACACTGACAAACACGAGATACAGTCCTTTGTAGATTGCTACGCAGTATACCACCAAGTGTTGATGGATGAGGAAGATACTGAGAAAACCGCCTTCACTAACACCTTGGGGAACTTACTGTTACAGATTTATGCCTTTCAGTTTAAAGAACGCCGGGACAACATACCTGAGGGCCATGAACACCATTTTCCATGACATGATGCATCAAGAAATAGAAGTATATGTGGACGATGTGATTATCAAGTCCAAGACTCAGGGTGATCTTGTAAAGGACTTAAGAAAGTTCTTCCAAAGGCTTTGCAAGTATGATTTGAAATTGAATCCTGCCAAGTGTGCATTTGGGGTCCCGTCAGGAAAAATTCTGGGATTCATTGTTAGCCGAAGAGGTATCGAGTTGGATTCGACAAAGATAAAATCCATTCGAGAGCTACCTCCTCCAAAGACCAAGAAGGATGTGATGAGTTTATTGGGAAGATTGAATTACATCAGCCGATTCGTTTCCCAGTTGACTTCCACATGCGAACCCGTATTCAAGCTATTGAAAAAGGATGCGACAGTTAAATGGACTATCGAGTGTCAAGAGGCTTTTGAAAGAACCAAACACTATTTGTCTAACCCACCAGTTTTGGTCCCGTTGGAACCATGAAGACCACTATTTCTCTATCTAACAGTCCTGGAAAGCTCTTTATGTTGTATTCCCGGGAAGCATGATGCCACAGGAAAGAAAGAGCAAGCCATCTATTATCTGAGCAAGAAGTTCACCAGTTACGAGGCCAAATACACGTTGCTAGAAAGAACCTGTTGCGCCTTGACATGGGTGGTTCAGAAGTTAAGGCATTATCTGCAAGCTCATACCACATACCTCATAACCAGGATAGATCCAGTGAGGTATATATTCCAAAAATTGATGCCCACAAGGCGATTGGCAAAATGGTAAATCCTGCTCACCGAGTTCGACATAGTTTATGTCACTCGTGCTGCAATGAAGGCTAAAGCATTGGCAGATCATCTGGCCGAAAATTCCCTTGACAATGAATATCAGCCTTTGAATACTTATTTCCCTGATGAAGAAGTAAATTCGGTAGAGGTAACATCTGAAGATACCCCTGCTAAAATGTTCTTCGACAGAGCAGTAAACGCAAAAGGCGTAGGGATTGGGGAAATTTTAATCTCACCCACGGGTCATCATTATCCAGCTACAGCCAGGCAACGATTGTTTTTTGCACCAATAATACAGCTAAGTATGAGGGTTGCATCAAGGGCATGAACATGGCCATTGACAAAGATGTTGAGGAATTTTTAATCATGGGGGATTCAAATTTGATCATCCGACAGGTTCAAGGAGAGTGGGAAACAATGGACGTTATACTCATCCCCTACAGATAGCATGTGGAGGACCTCAACAGACGGTTTAAGTCGGTACAATTCAGGTACATTCCCTGTTGCCACAATGAGTTAGCGGACGCACTCGCAACCTTGGCTTCCATGTTGCCTTACCCCGGAAATGCCTACGTTGATACTTTAGAAATTCAAATCAAAGAAAGGAATGGGTATTGTAATGTGCTTGAAGAAAAGTCTAGCACACAACCCTGGTATTATGACATTAAGAGATTCCTGAAAACACAGGAGTATCCCAAGCAAGCCACCGGAGAGCAAAAGAAAACCATCCGACAGCACGCAAGTAGCTTCCTCTTGAGTGGTGATACCTTGTACAAAAAGACTCCAGATCTCAATTTGCAGCGACGTGTGGACACCGAGGAAGCCTGGAGAATTATGTAGGACGTACACTCAGGAGTGTGTGGACCTCATATGAACGGGTACGTACTGGCGAAGAAAATACTTCGAGCCGGGTATTATTGGACGACCATGGAGAAATATTGCTTCAGCTTTGTTCGGAAATATCATCAATGTCAGGCGCATGGTGATTTGATTCATGAACCGCCAACTGAATTGCATCCTATGTCAGCACCCCGACCATTTGCTGCCTGGGGCATGGATGTCATTGGGCGGATTGAGACAAAATCCTCAAATGGACATAGATTCATATTGGTTACTATCGACTACTTCACAAAATGGGTCGAAGCCATCACTCTTAAATCGGTTACCAAAAAGACCGTAATGGATTTTGTGCATTCCAATATCATTTTTTGTTTTGGGATTCCGCAACCATCATTACAGACGATGCAGCTAATTGAACAGTCGTTTGATGGGAGAAATATGTGAAAAATTCAAGATAACACATAGAAACTCTACCCCTTACCGGCCCAAAGCTAATGGTGCCGTTGAAGCAGCTAACAAGAACATCAAGAAGATCTTGAGGAAAATGATTCAAATCTCAAGGAAATGGCATGAAAAGTTGCCTTATTCATTTCCGGGATATCGCACCACAGTGCGCACATCGGTAGGAGCAACTCCCTACTTGTTGGTCTATGGGACTGAAGCTGTCATACCCACAGAGGTAAAAATCCCTCCGCTCCGAGTAATTGTTGAAGTAGAAATTGAGGATAGCGAGTGGGCTAAAACACGTTTGGAGCAGTTGTCATTAATTGATGAAAAATGAGTGGCTGCGGTTTACAACAAAGGATGGCCCGCGCTTACAATAAGAAAGTGGGCCCTAGGAATTTCGAAGTCGGGCAGCTGGTATTGAGGCGTATACTTCCTCACCATCAGGAAGCCAAAGGAAAGTTCGCTCCAAGCTGGAATGGTCCATATATTATTAGAAAGATGTTGCCTAAATGAGCATTGTACATGGGCGACGTTGAAGGAGACGAGCCCGATGCAGCAGTAAATGCAGATGCAGTAAAAAGGTATTACGTTTGAACTCCCTGCAGCAATGACTCCGGTTGATTGAAATAACGAAGGCTTTTCTTTCCGCTACCATAAACACTATCAATCGTTTGCAAAACCTTTGAGCCGGTTATGTTTCTTTGATCACCCTCTTTGGAACCCGGAAGTGCTATTCAAGAGATAAAAATTGATGAAAAAAAGAGAGAAGAAACACAAACAAATTAGCTTAGGAAAAACTTCCTGAACTACGTCTGACTTGATTCCGAAAGGATACGTAGTCAATCACTCCCTGAGGTTCAGTCATATCAAAAATAAAAATCTCATTTCCCAAAGAAAACAAAATTGGGGCAAAAATGTATTGTTTCGGTCATAAATCCGCCCGAACGATTCCAAAGTTGTAAATTTCCACCAAGAACCTGGTCCAAGTCCTTCCGATCAATTTTCCAAAACAGGGATGTGACAAACACCATTGTTGGGATTCGGTATGACTTAAATTTTTGAGAGAAATAAAATGAGAGAGTCTTATCGGTGAAAACCTCCAGGCACCATAAGGCGACGGTGAGCAGAGGAAAAAAATGAGAGAGTCCGTTAGTGAAGACTTTCAAAGAGTGCTATCGGACGACGGGAGAATAGAAATGAGAGAGGCCGATTGGCAAAAATCGAAAAAAGGGCGTCATTGGCCGAAAAGAGGAAATGTTGCCGCTCAAGTCTGAATAAGTTTCTTAGGTTTTGAAAGATTTGAAATCAAAAAGCAGAAATGGATCTGGGCCGGGTATTCAGTCCAAGAAGCATGTCGTTGCAATTTAAAGCCGGCACGCACTCCCAGATAAGTCCTTCCTTTTCCTCCAAAAGAGACATACCTCTCTAATTTCATGTTTCATTTAGTGTTTTCCATTCCTTTCCCCTTTAACTTTGATGTCCTGACCATTCCCTAAGATAGGTAGCGGGGCCGGTCTCACGGGTTTTTCTTCTGGCAAGAACTAAAAGGGATGTCTGATATCGGCAAGTGCATTTACCCAACCCGGCTGATCATGACGGCTAATGCTTCAAAAGCAGGAAAATAGAAAGAAAGGAAATTCAAAGTTAATATCAAGCATTAACAATAAAATCATTCATAATATCAAGCATTGTCTTGACCTCTTCTGCTCCCAGTTTGGGCGATCCATCAATAGAGCAAAGTCCAAAATTGTTATGTCCAAACACTATCCTAGGAATATTTGTAACAACATTTCTAATGTCCTTAAAATGAATATTTGCTGCTCCTTTAATAAATATCTAGGCTTATCAATTACTAATTTCAAACCTAGAGCGCCTGATTTTCAATTTATTATTGATAACCTGCTAACTAGACTAGATGCTTGAAAATCAAATTGTCTTACAATGACTGGGAGATTCACCTTAGCTACCTCTTTCCTAAATTCTCTCCCCAACCATATTATGTAATATTTCCTACTGCCCTCCTTAACCCTTAAAATTATTGACAAAATTCAACGTAATTTCTTATGGGGCACTACTTCTACCTCAAAAAAGCTCTGTCTAATCAATTGGGGCACTATCACTATGCAAAAAAATAGAGGGTTGTTTAGGAATCTGTTCTGCTAGAAAAAAAGAACTTAGTTAACCTATCTAATCTTGCTTGGGGACTTCTAGCGCATATGCCTACTTACCTTGGGTTTAGATTAACCACGAACTGCATGGTAATAGAAATAATAGTAATAATGGCTACTTTATCTAGAAAAGTATTATCCAAGGTGGGAGGTTTATAGTAGAGGGATTACTTGGATCCCTCACAAGCTCTCTTCTCTAAATGTATGACAATTGCTGGGTCCACCAATATCCTCCATTAAGCCAATGTATTCAGGGTCCTTAAGCTAATAATGAATATCTACTCTCTATTAAGGATTTATGGATTAACAACCAGTTGGACTTGTCAAAAATCTCTCTACAAATCCACACTCCTTTACTAATTAAAAGTAAAGCTACCACTCCTAACAACTTCAATTATGACATTAAAATATGGTCACTAACCATAAATGAACTTTTTCTTAGTGAATCTTATTATACCCTCCTGGACAACCACCCTAACATAACTCAAATTTCAACTGGATTTGGGATTTAATATGTCTAAACAAAATAAAATTCCTTTTATAAAAATGCCTTCACAACAAATTTCCTACTAGAACCTACTTAAACTATATTGAAATTATCATTGATCCTATTTTCTCCTTTTGCAAAAATGAGAAAGAAAGTAGTACCCACATCTTTATGCACTGCTCAGCAGTCAAAGACTTCTGGCTTCAATTAGGATCCAACACGAGTGGCTACAACTTGTCTACTCAAAGGTTGACAAATATTCGTGAATCACACGATTATCTAAGAGAAGGCCATATAGATTGGCATGATATGTTCCCCTTTGTGATATACAATATTTGGACTAACAGGAACAACAACCTTTATAACAATACTATAAACAAGGCATACATACAATATCCTTACAAGTTAGCAATTGAATACAAATTTCTTACTGAAAAAGAATCTATGCTTCAAGAATGCATCCCTATTTCTATTAAATGGATCAAGCCTATTTCTAACCATATTAAGCTTAATATATATGGCTCTTTCAATAATGTGACATCCACGTGTGTCTTTGGTGGTCTATTTAGAGATAGTAATAGCATATGGGTGCTGAAATTTCAAGGCTCTTCATATGGTCTATCTCTCCTACTTGCATAACTTATGGCATTAAGGAAAGACCTATAACTAACAAGGGAATGGGATCTTACCAATATCAATTTGGATACAGACTCCATAGATGTCATCAATTTTCTACAACATAGTTACACCTTACTTAACATCATTATTCATAATTGCAAGTTATTGATGCACGAGGTGAAAGTTCAAACAGTGGAGCACAACTTTAGAGAGGCCAGCAAACCAGTACACAAGCTGGCTAAGGATGCACTCCGTGAAAGCAATGGTAGGGATCTTGGAACTTTGAACTACCCACCACATTATGAAGCTACTACCGATCTAGTTCAGAATATTATGAAGGATGCATATACTAAGCTTGCTTCCTTTTGAAATAACAATGTTCTCCGTGACTTTTCAATGCTTTGTAATAGCCAAATAGGTAATGCCCTGTTGGATGACTCGATTTATGTAGATACTATCTTATAATATAATAGATCCTTGTTTATCAAAAAAATCCTCCAATAAAAATATTTGTTGAAATTATATAAATTGATCAAAATAATTAAAATAGACTAGCTTTAAAAATAAAAGTAAAAAATGGTATTCAAGAACATTGGTTGTCTTGCATGACAAAATTGATTTGTATAAGTTTGAATTTTCTTACATGCCATGTTTGATTATTTTTGTATGCCAATGTTGAATTTTTGGTGTAAGGTTTTTAGTATAAATAGGTTGTAGAACTCATTTGTAAAATAATCCCAAAACTCGTATTAGAAATTACAAGTGTAGTATTGTAAGCTTTGAGTTTGAGTTAGCAAATATATTTTTCTTTCTCGGTATTTCATTTTTTGGTTTCAAATACCAAAGTTTATTTCCGAGGAATCATTATTTTTTTTTGTTTCTACATTTTGTATCAGAGCAAGGTTGAGTGTTGTGAGGTAGAAAAATATTGAATCATGTCGTCTAGTAACACGATTCAATTTCAGCTTCCAAAACTCACCGGGAAAAATTACAACAATTGGTCAATCCAATTGAAGGTATTTTTCCGATCTCAAAATTTATGGGATTTGGTGGAGAGCGGCTACACAGAGGTAGCTAATGCATTTGCATTCGAGGCTATATAAAATGTGGAGAAAGAGGTATTAGTTGAAACTTGTAAGCGAGATCAGAAGGCATTATATGCCATCTTTCAAGCTGTTGACGAGCTGGTATTTGAATGAATATCAGCGGCTGAGACAGCTCACCAAGCGTGGGTTATCTTGCAGAAAGCCTACAAAGGTGATGAACAAGTGAAGCGGGTCCGATTGCAGATGCTCCGGGGCGATTTCGATTCATTGAGAATGACAGACTCTGAAAGTATTGCCGGTTATTTCGACCGAGTACAATCCATGGTGAATCAGTTGCGGTCCAACGGGGAAGTGTTGGATGAGCAGAGAGTATTAGAAAAAATACTACGATCTTTAACCGCAAGATTGACTATGTTGTCACAGCCATCGATGAAGGCCAAGATACATCAACCATGTCAGTTGACAGGTTGTTGGGTTCATTAAGTTCTCACGAGCAGAGAATGAACCAGAAGGATGGAACCTCTCAACCAGAGCAAGCATTGCAGAGTAATTTCATACCAGGAAGTCGCGGTGGCAATGGCGGTCACAGGCGCAATGGCGAATGAGGCGGCAACAGAAGAAAGGAAAATAATTCTTCTGGAATGATCTTCGATAAACCAAAGGTCAGATGTTACAACTGTCAAAAATTTGGACATATAAAAATGAATGTCCAAATTATCAGAACGGACGGTCGCAGCAGGCGCACGTGGCAGAAGCTGTTGAAGATATGGTTCTAGCATGTGACGCTGGTGAACAAGTGGCTAGAGGTCCAAATGTTTGGTACCTTGATAGCGGGTGCTCGAATCGTATGTGCGGGCGGAAAGATCTATTTTCAAAGTTGCACGAGTACGAGGGCGGAGAAGTGAACTTCGCAATAAGACGAAGATTAGTGTGAAAGGCAAATGTGACATCAAAATTAAAGCCAAGTATGGCAGCGATGTTACTATTGCAGATGTTTTTTTGTACCTGGTCTTTTCTGGAATCTATTGAGCGTTGGCCAACTTTCAGAAAAGGGGCACCAGATTCTCTTTCAAGACGAAGTTTGCACCATCCGGAGCAAAAACAACAATATGATTACTCAGGTAAACATGGCGAAAAATCGGATGTACTCTCTCACTCTCAATAAAGGAGTAATGAACTTTCAAGCAGTGGCGACGGATAGCAACTGGCTATGGCATCTCTGATATGGCCATTTATATTTCAGAGGGCTGAAATTATTGTCCCAAAAGAAAATGGTGACAGGATTACCAGTGATCGATGCTCCTGATCAGCAGTGTGAAGGATGTCTTCTTGGGAAGCAGCACAGAGATTCTTTTCCAACTGGAAAATTGAAGACATCAAAGAAACCTTTGGAGTTAGTGCATACAGATTTGTGTGGCCTAGTCGAGGTGGAATCCCTAGGAGGTAAGAGATACATGCTTGCTTTTGTAGATGATTGTACCAGAAAAACTTGGGTTTATTTTCTCCGAGAAAAATCATAAGTTTTTTCAAAATTCAAAGAATTTAAAGTTTTTGTTGAAAAACAAAGTGGCTTTAATTTGAAAACTCTGAGATCCGATAGAGGTGGTGAATTCACTTCTAACGAATTTCAAGAGTTTTGCAATAAAGAAGGAATTCTTCATAAGTTGACAGCCAGTTATACACATCAACAAAATGGTGTGGCTGAAAGGAAGAACAGGACAATCTTTGAAATGGCAAGAAGCATGCTGAAGGGGAAAGGTTTGCCGAAGGAATTTTGGGAAGAAGTTGTTGCCTGTGCTGTGCACGTGTTGAACAGGTGCCCGACAAAGATCGTGAACGGGAGAACTCCAGAAGAAGCTTGGAGTGGCAGTAAGCCGAATGTTTCTTCATTAAGGGTATTTGGGTGTATAGCTTATCCCCATGTACCAGATGAGCGGAGAAAAAAGCTGGATGATAAAAGCCAGAAATGTATCTTTATTGGGTACAGTGAAGTCACGAAGGGTTATAAGTTATATAATCCAGTCACGAAACAATTGATCGTCAGCAAAGATGTTCGGTTCGCTGAAGATGAAGCGTGGAGCTGGAGAAAGAAAGATGAAGCTGGGAGAGGCATACTGATCGAGTCAGAAGAGCCAGACGAGGAAGATGTCTCAACACCTGAACCACCAGCTAGTGATCCTCCATCTCTTCAGCCAGCAGAACCGGTAGAATAATTACGGCGTTCGGGTCGAACGAGTGTGCCACCAGCTCGCCTCAATGATTATGTTGTCACTAAAGACAATGAAGGTGATGATGACATAACCGATGAAACTCTGGTGAATTTTTGTCTTTTTGCAGATTGTGATCCAGTGCATTATGAAGATGCAGCAGGTGACGAGAAGTGGATCAAGGCGATGAATGAGGAAATTCATTCTATCGAGAAGAATGACACGTGGTAGTTAACTTTTTTGCCAGAAGGAAAGAAGCCAATCGGTGCCAAGTGGGTGTACAAGACAAAGTACCGACCCAACAGAGAGGTGGAAAAGTTCAAGGCAAGATTGGTGGTCAAAGGCTACAAGCAGAAGCCGGGAATTGACTACTACGAGGTTTTCGCACCAGTTGCCAGAATGGATACTATACTGATGATAGTAGCCATTGCAGCCCAACACAGGTGGAAGATACATCAGATGGATGTAAAGTCGGCATTCTCGAATGGTTTTTTGGAGGAAGAAGTCTATGTCGAGCAACCACCTGGATATGCCAAGAAAGGACAGGAGAACCAGGTGTACAGACTGAAGAAGGCATTATACGGTTCGAAACAGGCTCCACGAGCTTGGTATACGCGTATTGATACTTACATGTTGGAGGCAGGTTTTCAGAAGTGTCCTTATAAGCATACACTGTATATAAAGTTAAAGACTAATGGTGACATTATGTTTATTTGTCTTTATGTTGACGACTTAATATTTACAGGAAACTGTGGATTTATATTTGCTGAATTCAGAGAGGCTATGACAAGTCAGTTTGAAATGACAGACATGGGGCAGATGTCTTACTTCTTGGGCATAGAAGTGCAACAGACTGAAGATGGTATTTTTATTTCTCAAAATAAATATGCCAGAGATATCTTGAAGAAATTCAAGATGGAATCAGCAAATCCGATGAAGACTCCTGTTGCAGAACGTCTTGAGTTAAAGAAAGAAGGAACATGTGACACGGTAAATCCTACTTATTTTAAAAGCATTGTTGGTAGTCTATGTTATTTAGCATCAACAAGGCCAGATATTATTTATGGAGTAGGGATTATCAGTCGGTTCATGGAGACACCGAGCCAGTCCTATTTGCAGGCAGCAAAGTGGATTCTGAAGTACATTAAAGATACCCAGGATCATGGAATTTTCTATAAATATTCTGACAAGTGCAGACTTGTAGGATACACAGATAGTGATTTGGGGGGGGAGGGGTGATACTGAAACTTGGAAAAGCACTTCCGGTTATGTATTCTTTCTCGAGGGAGGCGTGTTTTCGTGGTCTTCAAAGAAGCAACATGTAGTTGCTTTATCTACAACTGAAGCAGAGTATATGGCAGCAACCTCTGCAGCATGTCAAGCAGTTTGACTTCGAAGAATGCTCGATGAGCTGAACCACGAGCAAGATGGTCCGACAAAGATTATGTGTGATAATACGTCAGCGATTGCATTAGCCAAGAATCCAGTATTTCATAGTAGGAGCAAGCATATCGGGATTAAGTATCACTACATAAGATATCTTGTCAAGAATGGAGAAATCGAACTTAAGTTCTGTGAATCAGAAGATCAGATAACGGATATTCTGACTATACCGCTGAAGGCAGAAACGTTCGAGAGATTGAAATCGATGCTTGGTATACGTAAATTATTTTAATCAATTTAAGGGAGGCTGTTGAAATTATATAAATTGATCAAAATAATTAAAATAGACTAGTTTTAAAAATAAAAGTCAAATATGGTATTCAAGAACATTTGTTGTCTTGCATGACAAAATTGATTTGTATAAGTTTGAATTTTCTTACATGCCATGTTTGATTATTTTTGTATGCCAATGTTGAATTTTTGGTGTAAGGTTTTAGTATAAATAGGTTGTAGAACTCATTTGTAAAATAATCCTAAAACTTGTATTAGAAATTACAAGTGTAATATTGTAAGCTTTGAGTTTAAGTTAGCAAATATATTTTTCTTTCTCGATATTTCATTTTTTTCGATTTCAAATCCCACAGTTTATTTCCGAGGAATCATTATTTTTTTGTTTCTACAACATTGACCTTGAGAATAGAAAATTCTCTACTTGTCCACCTCATATATCTTTTTCTTTTTTATTATTTATTTGAAGACTATAAAACTTGTTGATCTTTTCTTATTTTGTCATGATTTCTCTCAATCCCGATAGGGACGTTGTCATAATATTATGGAAGGAAGGTCATATAATGGAGTTTTGGAAAAGAAAGACAAAAATATAATTTTGTGTAAAAGGGCGGTCGTATATAATATCGCAGCCATTATTGATTCAATTACTATTTTTTCAAATTTTCCACTAGTTAAGAAGCAGTTATCTTTTGACGTGCAATATATCATTTGTTATTTCATTCTTTTTCTTTCTCCATACTATCTCATCTACTGAACTGTTAGTATTGCAATAAGTTAAAAATATTGGGTAAGTATAAATTAGTTGAGATAGATACACAAATCACCTTAAATTTAATAAGTCGAGTCGATGGCTTGGTTCAGACGGAGATAGATAAAATGAACTTAAAACTTTTTTTACTCCTTTTAACAAGCAATATACCAAGTTAATCACAATGAACAAAAATTCAAGAAAAATCACAAAACTATTTCAAAGAGTTTACAAGTGTTTATTTGATTAGAATATGTTTTTCAAAGACAAAAGAGTTCTTTTTTAATTAATGTCTTAATAAAGTGGACACAACAAGCGAGGACTAGGCACGGCCACAAGTCGAGTAGCTTTAGGAGCAGTAAGTCCAAAAATATCGTCCATATCAACATCACTTGGTTTCATTCCATTAGGCAATTCCCAAGTGAAGCAATGAAGAAGATGTGCCAAAGTCATTTCCAATGCAAATAATCCTAGTTGCATACCTGCAGAACATTTAGAGTGTTACCAGTCGATTCAATTGAACTCATCCTTTTTAACATAAGCCAAAAATTATTTATATGTGCCAAAAAGACCCTAAAAGGCATTAATTTCTCCGTCCCTGTAAAAGAGTTTGAAGTACAAAAGTTAAAACACTTAATTTTTTGAGAAGTTTTATTTTGTATCTCATACAACTTATTTTAGTTGTGTAAGCCTTCTTTTTGTCTCATAAATTTGTGGGTATTTTTAGGTCTATAAAAATCTAGGTCCATAAAACCGTAAGACAAAAAAAAATACTTCATATAAGTAGTATTAGTTGTACGAGATATAAAATAAAATTTTTCGTCAACATAGTAACTTATTAAAGTGATTCAAATTTCGAAAAAAAAAAATTCCTAATTAAAGAAAAAAGCCGCTTTCTTTTTCAAGAAGTAATAATTTCATGACATAACATGAGGTAATGAAAGTATATATATTAAATTTGAAACTCAATCAAATTAACTTTTGAAACCATCGTTGATAAGACTTTATGTCATACCCAAACGGTGAAAACTTATAGTTTACGCTTCTAAATATTAAATTTTGAATTCATGTTTTGGCACGTCTTAGAATTGTAAATTTAATCATAAAATTTAAATTCTTAATCCGTCTTTATTTACCTGGACAAGATCTTCTACCAGACCCAAATGGTAAAAACTCAAAGTTCCCACCTTTGAGATCTGCTACATCCTCTTTTAGAAACCTAGAAGGTTTAAAAGTGTCAGGATCTTCCCATGAGTTTTTATCACGTCCAATGGCCCATACATTGACAAGAACACGCGACTTTGCCGGAATATAGTGGCCGGAGACGGTGGCGTCCGCCGCCGCCTCGTGGATTAGGACAGGGATCACAGGGTGGAGACGGAGAGTTTCTTTAATGCAGCATTTCAAGTAGGTTAATTTGTCAAAATCAGCTTCTTCTACTTTTCTATGGAGGCCAATAATGTTGGTCAATTCTTGTTGTACTCTTTTAAGATCCTCTGGACTTTTCATTAGCTCTGCCATTGCCCATTCTACGGCTGATGCCACTGTCTCTATCCCACCGAACATGACATCCTGCAGCAATAAAAGCAACGAATACTTAGTTTTCACGTGTCACCTTAAATATAATTATAAATAAACATACGTAATATGTGGGGTTAGTGTATTAAAAATAAGACGGAATACAATAACATGTTAAATTATATTTAACATTAAAAGATAGGTGCATTTTAGCATGTTTTAACAGGTATTCTGCCTTATAACCAAGAGACTGATCTCATTTCAAATTTATTTTAAAAATTTTGACTTGGGTGAAATTTAGTTTAAAGTTAAAAATGTATTTAGACATATATTTTCAAGATATATTTTCGAGCTTTATTTTGGAAAAACATGTATATAATTTTCAAGTTTTGAGATTTTGGTCCAAAATCAGCAATTGAGGTGATTTTGAGATTTGGGGTTTGAGATTTGGGATTTTACCAAAATATGCGCAAAATTTATAGTCAAACATGAGTTTTGAAAATAAATCTTAGATTTATTTTGGCAAAACTCATGGTCAAACGGGACCGTAGTTATCTTTTAAACGATTCCATAATATAAAAATTCTTTTATGTTATTTGTCTTTGAGCAATAGTAAAATTTTCTTTGCTTGACCCATAGGTCAGAGGCTTGAGCTGTGGAAGTAATCTATCAAGGAGCGTGGCCCTTTCCCGAACTCTGTGTGAATATGGGATACCTTGCACATCCGGCCATTCTACATGAATATGAGATACCTTATACATAGAGCTACTCTGCATGTCCCTTTGTTTTCGTATACAAAATTTAAGAACGGCAAAATTATAAAGATTTCAAAAACTTACCATTATGATGCCTTTAATATTATCCCTTGTAAGTCTAACAGCATCTTGTAAATTATCAGAGTCAGTTACTTTTGCTTCTTCATCATAAAAAGCTAATAGCTCATCCACCATATCATTATCTTTCTCATCTTTCTCATTCTTTCTCTGTATATGATCATCAATAATGGTATCAATGAAACAATCCAAGGATTTCCTAGCTTTTACCATCCTAGTGTTCAACCCTTGTGGATCAACCCATCCAAGCCAAGGTATAAAATCTGCTAAATTAAATGCACCAAAAAGCTTCGAAAATTCCTGCATAATTGTAAGTAACTCATCTTCCTCGCCCGAGCTTGTTCCAAAAGCTGCCCTGCAAATAGAGGTGACAATCAACTCAGTTTAGTAATCCGTTCGAGGGGATTCAGTTCAAATGACTTGACCTAACAGGTTGAACCTGAAATGACTTATCAAACTATTACATCAAAATTAATCAAAATGATGTAACATAATGTGTTAAAATGAACTCAAATTCGAATTTAAAATTTGAAGAATTTAAGCTAATATTTTAAGAAAAATATGAAGTAAAATAAATAAATAAATAAAGTATCGGATTAAGTCAAGTTGGAAAGATTGGCTTAAGACCGTTATTTAATCCATCTTTATCCAATCCATTTTGATCCAAACAAATTTTGGATGGGACATGTCATGACATTTTTGACCCGTTCTATTTTGATATGAAATCTACGGGTTCACGTGAACCCATTAACCTTTTTTTTCCAGATCTTCTATGTATATATATTTAGAAATCCACTAAATATTTACTATAAATATTTGATTAACAACTAGTTAACATTATATATTATATATGAACACGAAGTTGTTGAACAAACTCATAAAATTTAAATCTTAAATGTCGCTCTCTATCTTTTGCTCACTCTTACCTGTATATAGTGTTCTTTGAAACACCAAAGACAAGTTCACCAACATTAACACTTAAACCAGTGCTAGTAGCAACAACTCTTATCATAGAATCAACTTCATCACGAACTGAGTCCCAAGATTCAGCCCTTCTACGACTAAAAAGTTTCATAACACATAATTTTCTCATTTGACGCCAAAAAGGTCCATAATGAGCAAAAGCCATATCTGCACGATCGTACGATAAGTATTTCACGGCTATAGTCGCAGGACGATTAGAGAATACAGTATCTTGAAGTTGTAAAACATCTCGCGCTTTATCTGGACTGGACACCACCGTTATATTGAGATATCCCATTTTGAGATGTAAAATGCCACCATATTTTTGTGCTAATTTTGCTAAGCCACGATGTGTCAATTGGTCCATAATCATCATGTTACCTATTATTGGCCATCCTTTGGGACCTGGTGGAAATTTTTTTTGGCGAAATATTGAGAGAATAAAGAAGAAGAAAAAGATAGGGAGAATGGAGTAGAGTAAAATCATGGGGTTATTTTGTATAAGTTCTTTCATTGTCTAAGAAGGGTACTTGAATTTTTTGAAATGAATGAATTTGCAACTCAAATGATGCTAGTTCTAATACTTTGGGTGGATGCAATAGGGCCTTTATATACATGTTCAATTTGGTTAAGAAGTGAACATGTCATCACCAAGTTGGTTTAGATATTGTTGGTAGTGGTTCTATTATTAATTCAAGAAACTATAGTTTAGTATATTTGCTTGTGACTAGTATATTTGGGCGGCCGGCTGATACTTAAATTGTTTGGTCATATATATAACCAAACAATGTTTTCACAATCTTATTTCTTATTTCATTTAGTTGTAACATATAAAAGTTCTCTGGCTAAAGAATAAAGGTAGAAAATGTAAGAGGAGAGTCATACTTGGCGGAGCCACATCAAAATCGACACTTCCTAAAAAATAATTTCCTTATATTGTTTGATAAATTTTTTTGTTTTATATATACTTATTTACGTTGACTTCTTTAAATTTTTTAAATTATTTATATTTTTATATTTTAATAACTCTTAATAAAAATTTTAATCCCCATAACCCTGTACGCTGAATCTTGAATGATAACCCCATAAACCCCCCTACTATAAATGGTCCCAAAAGTTGCGGTGGGAACATCGATCCAAATTTGAATAGTGAAATCCTCCAATAAAGACAGTCATCTGGAGGGCAGCTAATCTCCACTTGTCCATTTCATGTTTTTTTTTTAATCTAAAATTTAATTCATTTCATCAACAGATCAGAATTACAAAGTTTCTAGTAGCCGCTGACTAGCTACTGTTACAATCAGTCTAGAAGGAAAACTCCCTTATGATCTATATACATTAAAACATGAGAAGCGTACAAAGTTTTCCTTTCAGATTTCTACGGAAAGTGATTCAGTCTTCGCAACACTTCCTTCCAGTGTTTAAGAGAGGTGCCCTGAATGTGCACATGAATCGCTATCTCTTTACATGTATCCTTAACAACCGAGATCCCGCATTGGAATCTAATTCTGTTTCTTTCCCGCCACAGACAGTAATCTAACATTCCAAACACACTGGTTGTTATTTCAGCATGCCCGCTTTTCCTTTTTGCAATGTTGCTCTTCCGGTCGACTTCGCTGTTCCAATCACCAATGGTTCTGTTGTAATCTAGCCATACGAGCAGTCTATTCCATAGCCCCCAAGATATAGGGCAAGCAAAAAATAGATGGTCAAATGATTCATCTACTTGTTTGCAGAATACAGATTGTTGAGGAATCTGTATCCCAAAGATCATGAGCCTCTCCGCCGTTGCCAGTCTTCTGCGCAGCGCTAGCCAACGATAAATTTGAATCTCGGGTGTAGTTTTGGCTGCAGTACTATGCTTTTCCATTGTACTTTAGGGGTTTGGGGGAATTGGAGTCTGTAGAGTTTGTTAATGTTGAACCGTTCTCCCTTCTGTAGTTGGATGAGTCTACTTTTCAGGTCCCCTTGTATACCTTGGGTGTTTACTATCATTACTCTGGTCTCAAAGATCTTTCTCACAGCCCAGGCTGCTGTTTTTGGAATAGGTACATCCTCAACGCTTTTGTTCTTAATGTAGTACGTGTGCATCCATTTGATCCACATGATGTCCTTTTTTATTGTTACTGCCCACAGATGCTTTGCCACTGCTGCCTTGTTCCAGATTGGTAGGTGCAAGACATTTAGTCCCCCAGCACTATATGATAGACATACAGTTTCCCAAGCGACTAATGCCTTTTTGGACACATTTGCCGCACCCGTCCATAAAAAGGATTGACAAATTGCTTCAATCATCTTCATTACCTTTTTTGGAAGTAGGAAAATTTGGGACCAGTACGATTGCATTCCAAACAGTACTGTCCTAATCAACTGTAGCCTCCCAGCATAAGACAGGAGTCTTGATGTCCAGCAATTTATTTTCTGTGTTATCTTCTCCACTATTGGCCAGCATTGTATTACTGATAATTTCTTGGAATCCATTGGAACACCGAGATACTTGAAGGGGAGGGAGCCTTCAGGGAAGTTCAGTTCTTTCATGATTTCCTCTTTTGTCCAGTTTGAAACCCCTGCTATGTATATAGCACTTTTGTCTGCATTTGCTTCCAATCCTGATGTTTCCGCAAAGTTTAGGAGCGCTTGTTGTATAAGTCTTACGGATTGGGTTTTGGCCTTGCAAAATAGCAATAGATCATCCGCAAAACATATATGTGATACTCCAAGTTTCTTGCAACGAGGATGAAATTTGACCTCCTTTCGCTCCATCATAGCTTTGAGTCCCCTTTTCAAGTATTCCATGACTATTACAAATAGATAGGGGGACATTGGATCTCCTTGTCGTATACCTCTTTTTTCTTTGAATGGAGGTGTCAGCCCCCCATTAAGGCTTAATGAGTATGTGACAGAAGAGATGCATTCCATTATACATTTTGTGAATTTGTAGGGAAAATCCATGTCCAGCATCAGTCGCTCGATAAAGCACCATTCCACTGTATCATATGCCTTTCTTAGGTCAACTTTTAGCACACATCGCGGCGAGATTCCTTTCCTGGAGTATCCTTTAAATAATTCCTGAGAAAAAGAGAATGTTATCTGTGATGCTCCTGCCTTTAATGAATGCCGATTGTGAATTGCCAATCAAATCACCTATTACTGTTTTTATTCTTGTTGTGATCATTTTGGTGATTATTTTATATAGTATTGTGCAGCATGCGATTGGTCTATAATCTTTGACAGTAATAAGATTTTGTGTTTTAGGGATCAATGAGAGTGCAGTTCTGCTTACACCTTTGACTCTGAAAATCGTTGATCTTTTTTTCTAAGACTCTAAAAATCGTTGATCTTTTTTTTTAAGACTCTAAAAATCGTTGATCTTTTCTGACTATTTCCTGATTTCTCTCAATCCCGATATGGAATTTAACATAGGCAGATGTTAAACGGTTACACTGTTGAGTTCAAACTTTGGTGTCATAAATTTGTCACATCAGTGAAAAGACAAAAATAATTCTCTAACTAATTAGCTTACATTTTTCCCTCTAAAACACATGATTGAATTTCAAGTTTTAAAATATTCAAAAATTAAATATTGGGAGATAAAAAGTGTTATATATTATATTTGTATTTTTATTGTATTTATGTGTATTTTATGTTTATACAAATTATACGATTTAGTGTGTATATAAATAATTATATTTCTTTCTTTCTTAAAAACAAATACGGTATACGATTTATTATACTTCCTTCACATCAAACGTCAAGTGGACACTTCACCCTATCTAAAAAATGGATTCAAACCAAGAAAATTCGATGGTGCAAGAATATGTACTCAAATCTACTTATTCTTTATATTTTATAATTAAATTACTAATTAAATCCTAAAATATAAAGATTGATATCAGTTGACTAGTGGAACCATAGTAAACATAATCTATGGCCGCTATCAATATTTACTTATTATATATATAGACGTTAAATGTAACTATATAAAAAGCACAACTATAGAAATATTTTTTTGCTAAAATGTTTGAAATGTCGTTAAATTAAATGAGTTTAAATAATTTATATTTACCACTACAAATAACTCTAGAGTTGACGATAATTTTTTAACCAACAACCTAGTATAAGCTAATTTTAAAAAATTAAAAAACAAAACAACAACCTAGTATTCTTTGTCATTTGTAACAAACAACAAAAATTTAATTTAATTATTTATGTATATAATTAACTTTTAATCGTGACTTATTGTTTATTAGAAAATATTTTAATTTTGTGATATTTTGTGGTAATATAACAAATTTTAAATGTAAAGTAGGTTGAATACATTTTGATGGTTTTTTTTATTATTGATAAAATACTAGATATTTTTCAATAACTTTGTTTAGGTTATATTCTTTATTCAAAGTTGTGTGAAAAGTATAAGCGACAAAGTACGCTCCTTTTTTTTTTTGAATTCCCAAAATTCCTCTTTTAATTTACTTCTCACATCCCCTTCTTCTAGGCCATTTTTTCTCCTATCTCTCTATGTGATCTCCAGTCCCCATCTAGCCCTTGCTCCAATAAGATCTGCCACATTAACATTGTAATATATCATTTCAATTTCTCTCTTTATCACAAGCACATATACAAACCATTTACAATGTTTAATTTTCTTTAAAAAAAATTTATTTAACAATTTTAGAAGACTAAATCTGCAACATTGTACATTTTCTTCTCATGCTTCTTTTTTTTTCATTACAGATCCAGGGTATGTCATATTATTTCTCGAGCGGAATTTCTTTCCTTGCATTTGTTGGGAATTTACAAATTTGATTTTCTCCTGAAAGTATGTTGCATTTATGTATTAGGATTTTTATTTATTGTAATTTTATTTTAAGGTATGAAGAAATTTTGTTTGGTTTTCTTACTTTTGGAGTGGTTAAATACCTAAAATTTATATCTTTACTCTTAATTTTTGTAGTTATTTGTAGCCAAAGAAGAATTAATAATAAATATTCCATTGCTTAAACTCGAATAAGTATCTTTACTTATATCTCATTTGCTTCACTACTTGAACGCTTAGTTTATTATTACTTAATTTTCTTTTCACATATATATGAAGGTGGAAATTTCTTCAGGATTGAATTATTAGACAAGTGGTTACATTAGCAATTTGAGGAAGCAATAAATTTTTATTTATTTTTTAATTTATCAATATTTTTGTATTTCCATTAGATTTTCATGTTGGATATGTTTTACTTTATTTGTGTTTTAACTTATGAAGTTTGTAACGAAATATTATCTCAATATAATATTAGTTCCTCCTTATTTTATGCGAACGTGACCCATAACACGGGAACGTGAAGCACAACCACAAGGACCTTTCGCGAACGCGAGACACCAGATGAGAACGCGAAGCACAAAATTGGAGTCACCCAAATACTTTCTACGCGAACGCGAGTACCTTCTCGTGATCGCGAAGGCAAAAATCTGCCTCCACCTGCTGCTGCATTTTCTGCAATTCTCTCAAGTTCAAAGCTTTCCGTTAACCATCCAAAATCACCCCGAGGCCCCCCGGGACCTCAACCAAAAGCACCAACACATCCTAAAATATCATCCAAACTTGTTCCAATCATCAAAATACCTCAAACAACACTAAAACCATCAATTCACATAGAATTCAAGCCTGAGTTTAAAAACTTCTGAAATACTCTTTTGAACAAAAAATCAACCAAACCACGTCTAGATGACCTGAAAATTTACACACACATCCCAAATCACATGACGAAGCTATTGCAACTCTCGATATTCTATTCGACTCTTGGATCAAAATCTCAACTACCAACCGGAATTCACCAAAGTACTAACTTCATCAATTCAAGCCAAACTTCACACCGAACTTCCAAAACCAATTCCGATCACACTCCTAAGTCAAAAATCACCTAACGAAGCTAACCAAACCATAAAACTTTTGATCTTGGCTCATATACAAATAAGTCAATTCTTGGTCAAACCTTTCAAATTCCAAGCTTTCATATGAAACTATTGTGAGCACGTGATTTTTGCTTCGCTCGAAATATTCCTATAGAATTAGTTAAAATCAAGATTTTTCATTGATTAATTAAATTTTTAAGAATTGATTGCATGATTTTGTGTTTGTTTGCATGATTTTGTGCATTTTTAATTAATATAATTCATAAAAATATAAAAATAGCATGCTTGCATTTAGGACTTAATTTTTTATATTTTTCTTAGGTTTATTAGTTAATTAATATTGTAAAATAAAGGAAATAACAAAAATGGTCATTTTTACATTTTGTTTAGTTTTCTTTTTAAATTTTGGATTTAGGTTATTTTTAGAAGTTAATTAGTTTTGCTTGAAGAATTTAAATTGTTTTTGTTTATTTTATTTTATACTTATTAAAATCTGAAAATATAAAAGAGAAAAATATATATATAATTGGGTCTCCTATTGAAATACCCATGATTTGGGCCACATTTTCGGAGCTCAAAACCCCCAGACCCGTTCCAAAAACCCAAACCCAAACCCCCATACCCGGTCCAATTTGTAATACCCCAAAACGACACCGTTTGGTGTCCAAGTCATCTGGGCCATTCATCCACTCTGATCCAACATCCTAGAGTCAATCTCACATTTTAAATAAAATGGTCCAAAATTCTCAGAAACCCTAGAGACATTTCCCACCCTCGTACAAACTGTTCACCAGTGTAACACCACCACTCTCCTCCGTCTCTCCTCCGCTCCTCTGTCATTCGCCGCCGGCCGAAAATCGTCTCCGTCGGCGATCGGTGTCCAATCGACCCCAAATTAACATCGTTTTATCCCCGTCTCCTTCTCTTTCCAACCCCCCAAAAACCAATCCTCGAATCCCGGCCAAAGTTCTCGAATATTTGTCCAAAGGAGCGACTACTCCGCCGTCCATGGTGGTGCCGGCTCCAATGGCCACTAAAACCACACCCTGGCCTCCCCTTTGCCTCCTCCACCCAAAACTGAACCCCACTTCCTCCGAATAGCCCTGAAACACCTCGAATTTTAGATCTAAAAATCGACTAATTTTTTAGAGGTATGTCAAACCCTGTTTTGAGTTCTCAAATGAAGTTGCATGTTTGTTCTTACCAAGAACAAACATATAACTCTATTTGGGGGTTCAATTCGAATTCAGTCGAGTTTTGAAGACCAAAATTAGTGAGTTTTACCTTCCATTCGATTGTTTTTATTTTTATTTTATTTCTCTTATTTGATAATTATGTTTAGCATTATTTCTGATTTTTTTAGTTTAACTGAAAGTTTTGATCATGTTTAGTTTTTAGCTATCTGGGTGTTCTTTTTTTCTTCTTATTTAGTCCAATTAGACTTGATTTGATTCCTGTTTATCTTATATTCGATTACGTTTTACTTTCTTCTTTTTTGGTGATTTCGTTCTGTATTTATTATTTTTTTTCTTGGAGTTTCTACTCATATTCCTGAGCACTGTCTGATTTTGTTAGATTAATTTAGTTTATAGTTAATCATGCTATTTTTCTATTTGTTCTGATTTCAGCTTTAGTCTTATTTTGATTTTTGAAGTCCTGGCATGTTTTAGGATCAATTTAGGTTTTAAAATGAGTGTATTTGTTTTGAGTTATTCATGATTCATAATTCAAGGGTGATTTATTAATTCTTGTTATTCCTGATTCATAATTCAAGGTTGATTTATTAATTCTTATGCTTGTTTTAGACTTACTAGTGATGCCTGTTAGGACTTTTTGGTAATAGTGATAACTTCAAATTAGGATAAGAAGAGGGCTGGGGATTAGTAAGTAATTTCATGTCAGTACAAGGGCATTTAGGGTAGTTTAACAATAGGAATCTTACATAAAACTGATTTGGAAATCCCTAGAACATTCTAGATGGGGTTCCAATCAGATTTTTAAGATCACATTGTTATAAATTGGCCAACTAGTTAAGAAATAAGGGACTAGTTGAGTAAAATCTGAAAATAGGAAGGGGACTAATGTTTAAAATAAAAATAAGAGGGTTGCCTTAAGCTTTGGCTATAAAAAGGCATGCTAGTGCCTTCATTCACAAGTTTTGGAACAATAAAAAATCTATAAAATCTCCCAAGTTCTAGCAAGTCTGAAAAAATCCCTAAATATTTCCCAAAAATTTGAAGTTTGAAAAATTCTAAAAATTCCTAAAAAATTTCCAGAGATCCAAAATTTCTCACAAGTTCAGAGTTCTGAAACTCTACTGTTTTATTTGAATATTTCCTCAGATTAATTTTAATCTGTAGCCATTAATTTGAGTCGTTAAGAGGAAAATGATCTGAAAAACATTATAATTGAGGTGTTGAAATTTTACAAGTTTGGATAGGTCCAACTTAGAGTGGGTTTGGAGTTGAAACATGGTTGTTTTGGTGTCAATTGCTGATCATTCTCTCCTGGTTTGTGTGATAATCAATCCCTGAGTGTTTTTTGGAGTGATTATTGCTGGTTTGTGTCCAAATTGCTGGTGACTTAAATTGTTGCTGACTTCTCTTTCATTTTATTTGCATTTCAACTTCCAAGTACACTTCTTACGCCTGACCATATAGAAATCAATTTGAGACATGAAATGAAGCTTGCTGCGCACATTTGTTTTTTAGATCTGGTTGTTTAAATTTTGAGTAGCCTCTTTAATTTGGTTATATACTCAATGTAAATAACTTTAGGACTGTTCTGGACTGTTTTGAACCATTTGGACTGTTTTTGGATTATATTAAATTTCAGTAGGATGAAATATAGTGTAGTGATGGTAGATTGCTTAAGTCTTCATGTTTAATTAGATAGTAGGGATAATATGTGCACACATATTCAAATTCATATAGAAAAGTCTATTAAATTGGATGTTGGATTTAAACTTGAGTTTCAACATGTTGATTCACAAACGAAAAAAATCACGTTTCAATAAAATAGGATCCTTAATTTGATGTTAAGCGTTTCGACTCTTGTTTTTTTTTTTATAAAGTCGAAGTTGTATATTTATCCTTTTAGACGTTTTGAGTGTTAAAATGGCAAAACAGAGATGCTAACAAAATGATTTGGAATGGCTATAGCATTGTGATTTATGGAATGCAATCTTCGATCCCTGACTAGCATTCACTCTGTTTCTCAAGTTTCTGGGCTCAAACGCAGGGCCCAGACGGATATAACTGAATTCATATAAAAAATATACCTCATGGGCTTGTTTCTTTCAACAATAAGCCCAATTGTAAAACCAGTAAATAAAACATACTAAGAATATGCACGCTGAAATTGATTCGATTTAATACGGTGATGCAATACTTTCAATAATAGGTCATTAACATGCTAAATAATTAGGGCTTCTCCTTTTATTTTTAGAGACGATACATAATAGAAAATCGTAGCTCCTTTAGGTTGCCCTTTAGAAATAAAAATAAGGTGCGCCGCGCCAAATGGAATCCATAAATCATGTGACCTCTTTAAACGTTTTATATTAAAATATTTAGATATTCGGGAGATGCCATTTAGCGAACTTCACGGCTTTTCGCAAAGATAATAATATGTTAGTCGCTTTAGACGCTTCTTAAATAATCTTACATTCCTAAGTATGGGTGCACATTTATGTGACCCGAATCCAAATCTCAATTAAGTTGAAATATGTCAAAAATCGCGGGTGCATTTGTGTGATGTGGTTCGCAGCATGTTTTTCAACGACATTGCAATTCTCTTAAGAAATATCAGAAGCGGTATAAAAATAATTTGAAATCTCACTATAGGACGAACATGTATAAAAATCATATTCTTGGCCAATTGTAATAGTTTAAGCGACCGTGCTAGAACCACGGGATCCGAGGGTGCCTAACACCTTCCCTCTGGTCAACAGAATTCATACTTAGAATTTTTGGTTCGCAGATTCCGTTTGGACAGTCGAAAAATTTCCTCGACTTGGGATTCTAAACAAACCGGTGACATGGGACACCAAAAACCAAACCTATCCCAAGTGGCGACTCTTATAAATAAATAATCCCACTTCGAATAATGTCACTTTAATTGGAAAAACCCCCTTATACGTTTGTTCTTCGGGGTAGCCGTGTAAAAAGGAGGTGCGATAATTGTTCCTTCAAATTCATTTCAATTTTCCTAAAAATCAAAACCAATGATTTATATTAGTCATAATACATTACACGGGGCAAGTCGTGCCCAAAAACTGACGATCAAAGTGCAAAAGCTCAAAATAATCGATCGGATCTTTACATATATGGTTAGGTGGTCTTGCTCAAATTGTAGAGTTTAAGCTCATCTTTAAGCATTCTTGATTATATTCGAACGTCTGAGTATTAGATTATGGTTAATATATCTCTAAAGTGGTGACCGTCATAACGTTTTGTGCTTCAAAATTCTGGCGGGAATAACAAAATTTTGACGCAGAGTTATTTTTAAAAAAAAATTAATGTAGCCAAAATATAAATAGTAGTTTAAAAATGGTTCATCCAGCGTAATTTTTAGGGCTTTAAATATATGTAGGACTTTAGTTGTCCTTTTGTGGTTAGGTGTTATTGAAGTGTGTGTGATTGCTTTATTTGAAAACTTAAGTTGTTAAAAAGAGCAAATTTTATTTACTTAATTGTCACGATCTAATTTTCTACTGTATAATGTCATGATGTTATCTAGTCTCTACGATTAGGTAAGTTTAACATTTACGGAGTAATGAAATAAAAACATAAGTTTAACAACTAACTGTAACAATAAACAACAACTGAAACCATGCCGGTTGGCATGTACAATAACCAACCCCTCAAAATACACATCATTCCCAAAATCCGAAACATGGTGAATCACAAACTACATAAGGAAATCCAGTGTCTCTATACATCAGAATCTAACAAAAGAAAATACAGAATATAATGGATATAGGGAGGAGTAGAAGGGGACTCCTAGGTCTGCGGACGTGACAGATATACCTTGAAGTCTCCAAAGCTGTCCTGTCTCACTGATAATGCGACTGATAAG
Organism: Nicotiana benthamiana; assembly: GCA_034376525.1. Taxonomy (NCBI): domain Eukaryota; kingdom Viridiplantae; phylum Streptophyta; class Magnoliopsida; order Solanales; family Solanaceae; genus Nicotiana; species Nicotiana benthamiana. The sequence goes on from CM067338.1 coordinate 99,420,871, forward strand.
GAGCACATGGATCTGCACAGGAAGAATTGCAAATGTATAGCATGAGTACACCACAACCGGTACCCAGTAAGTGCCAAGCATAATCTCAGGCCCACTGACATATATATAAAAAATAAGACAGAGAAATATTGCAGTATAATAGAAGACTGAAATGAAAAACAAAGGAAATCACAGAACAATACAGTACATTGTACAAACAACAATAGGGGATCTCCCGAGATACCGTCTCGTAGTCCCAAAAGTAAATTTGTAGGGGGATCTCCCGGGATATCATCCCGTAATCCTGACGTAAATATGCAGGGGAATCTCCGGAATACTGTCCATAGTCTCAAAATAAATACGCAGCTCAAATAATGGAGATGATAACTATAACACAAGATACTATAGTTTAAACTAAGTACAAATCAAGGGAGAAGCAGGAATCCATTAAGTATGCTGCACAGAGTTCAGGTAAGTATTTAAGAAAAGTAGACATGTAATACTAGGATAAGCAAGATAACTACACATGTTGGTATAACTCAATTAATATAAATCATGTTATTAATAAAAATCGGGTTTTATAAAAAATAGCCTATGTATACACTCGTCACCTTGCTTATACGATGCTCACATATCACAACTATATCAAATCTTTAGGGAAGTTCCCCTACGCAAGGTTAGGCAAGCCACTTTGAACCAAGCTAAATCAATTGGTAGCAATACTTTTTCCACGAATATCCGATTACGACTGGCCCAAATCTATCTAAAACCAATTACATATCATAAATATAACAATAATAAACTAATCTAATTAATGAAATCGAAGATAAGGCGAGAAATCAGAAAACCGTCCTAAAAAGTCTCCGCGAGCCTACATCTCGAAATCGGTTAAAATTCACAAAATACAATACACATTTATTCACGAGTCCAACCATACACGAATTTCTCAAATCCGGCCTCAAGTCGCCTTTCAAATCTCAAAAACATAATCTAGGAAGTTGCTACCATTTTTACCCAATTTCTAACTCAAATTCTTAATTATAACGTAGAATCAACTATATATTAATGAGATATAACCATAAAAGAATTAAGAATTGTTACCCACAAGCTTTCTCTAAAAATCCAACAAAATTTTGCCATAATTCGAGCTCTCTAGGACCAAAAATGGAGAATAAAATCAAAATCTTGCAGTTAGCCCTTTATTGCGGCGATCTCGCACATGCGAGCCAAGAATCGCACCTGCGACGCTGCACCTATAGAATTTCCATCGCAGGTGAGGAAATGACTTAAAGGGACTGGGTCCATATCTACGATACATTGGGCCGCATCTGCAATCCATCATGCCCATGGCCTCTTCCACTTCTGCTCTCTATCTTCTGCATCTGCGGATGCACATATACGGTTATTCCTATGCATTTGTGACCTCTAGCCTCTTGTTTCCAAACTACACCTGCATCCAATGGCTCGCTTCTACGGGCTCGCACTTGCAGTCAATGTTGTGCATGTGCGATTACACCATGTGTTGTAGCTTCAACTATTCTTGTAAAACCAAATTTGATATGTTAACCATCTGAAATCAACCTTAGGCCTCCGGGACCTAAAAAATATACCAACTAGTCCTAATACACCACAAAAACTTAGTCGAGCCCTCAGATTACATCAAATAACGCTAAAAACATAAATCACCCTCCAATTCAATCTTAATGAACTTGAAACTTCAAATTTCTACAATCGATTCTGAAACTTATCAAATCACGTCTGGTTGATCCTAAATTTTTTACACAAGTCATATTCAACATTATGGACCTACTCTAACTTCTGGGATTGGAATTCGACCCTGATATAAAAAATTTCACTACCGGTCCAAATCTCCAAAATTTTGACTTCCTCTATTTCAAGCCTAAATAAGCTACATACCTCCAAAAAATAATTTGGACATGCCCCTAAGTCCAAAATCACCCAACGGAGCTAGCAGATTCGACAAGAATCGATTCTAGAGTCGTTTTCACACAGTTCGGACTGATAAAATTCTAAGACTTAGGCTTTTGTTTCGGGACTATGTGTCCCAAAACACTCTGAAATAAAAAATGAAACCTCCCGGCAAGTCGCATAAGGTGAAACTGATACGGGGAAAGCAGTAAATAGGGGATTGGGGCTATAACTCTTAAAACAATCGGTCACATCGTTATATCCTCCCCTCTTAAGACTATCATTCGTCCTCAAACGAGTATATAGACATACGTGAAATGGTGAAAATTTAAGGATAACAGTTGTGCATATCTTGCTCGGCCTCCCAAGTCGCCTTCTCGACTGGCTGACCCGTCCATTAAACCTTCACTGATGCAATGTCCTTTGACTTTAGCTTTCGGATCTGTCTGTCCAAAATTCCACTGGCTCCTCATTGGGTCCATTCTCTAAAATGTTGGGAATCAGACTACTCATTATTTGAATCAGAGGTACCACTGAGAGCAGAAAAAGGAAGCGCGGTCGCGTGACTTGAAAGTTGTCCGCGTAAAAGCAAACATAGCCGTGGAACCAATTTACCAACTCTATGAAACTCATTAACGATGATCACGAAAAAATAGGAACAAATGCGTAAAGGCAACCGCAGACCACGGAAAAAGTACTACGTCTTCGGACCTACAAGTCATTTAGTTCATGCACAGCACTGATGCAGACAACGCAATTTGGACCATAATCCACGGAATTCTGTGAACATACGAGCACTATTTTGACTTCTCTTAGACCAGGGGTTTCACTTTTTTAGTCATTAACAGGTATCATAAACACTACTAACTCCTAATAGGCAGTCACAATAAGTATCCTCATGAATTTTTAGCATCAACTAATTAACAACTAATTAACCCTAACTATAATGAAATAGTAAAATAAAGATGAAAGAAAAGAAAGAAATAAAATTAACACAAGTATTCGAGCATACCGGTTGTTTGATGTGTAGTAAAAGATTGACTCTTGAATAATTGAGATTGAAAGACCATAATATGAGGATGAATAGTGCTTTTAGGTTCAGTGGGAGTCTAGGGTTCAAAAAGGGTAAAAGGTCTAATGACCATCTATTTAAACTAAAAAGTATGGGGACCCACATATCTTACCTTTTCGTGGCCACGAGATTTCATCACAGTCCACGCTTTTAACCTATTGAAGGGTTGTTATGAAGAAGGAGCTGCCGAGGGCGGAAAAACCAGCGCGCTGCGAAAGAGAGATGCGGACTGCAAAATTTCAAGCTCGGACGCGATTACTGTTGATACTCAATTTTTTTGTATATTTTTTATATACAAAATAACTTTCAAATAGCATAGGTATGCATATATAAGTATGTCCAAGAATTTTCTTAATTTTTCTTAAATTTTAAAAGATTTTAAACCAATTTTATTCCGCTATTTTATCAAGAAAAAACCCATTAATTATTTTTAAAATTGTTATTTTTGCAATTCACTTATTGGATTCTACTATTCATAATAAAATATCGCTAACATAATTTTTGCATATTTTTACAAATTGTTTTAGTATTTTTCAAGCTAAACCTCATATAATTGCAATGTTAGCCTATTTTAAGATTTGATTGTATTTATAGTTATAAAATTGACCCCAGTTAATTATATATTTATATGTTATTAAAATTTTAGCACTTTAATTTGTTTATAGAAAGTATTTTTCTATGTTTTATAAATTAAATAATGGAAAGTGATTATTTAAATTCTAGCCTATTTTTATTTCAATTTTAGCCAGATTTGGCGCCCTTAATTGAACTCAGTTTCAAAATCCTTTACTTGACTCAAATCCTAAGTTTATCCAACCCATAACCCAATTAAATAACCCGTCCGGCTCCACGTTTACCCCAGGCGATTGATCAAAATAATCAATGGCTGCGACTCATTCTTTCTCAAAACCTCTCGAAGGTTCTCAAGCCCTAAGCACCATCTCCGCCCGGAAAGCCACTGAAATCCATGGTTTCCAAGGCTATGAAGACCCTATACTCACCTCTTATTGCTCCTATATGCCTGATTTCTGAAGATTCAAGGCCTGACCTTGAAGGTTTGAACCCAGACCTATGTTGATTCAAGGTTCCCTGGTCATCTCTGACCTTGCTCCGGTGTACCATGGTTACTCGAGCCTAATTTTGACCTCTCCGGCTTAGATCAGTAACCTTTCAAAGCCGTTCTCACTTCTAAGGTTCTTCTGAAACCTTAACCCTCCGAGGTTTTCTCCGATTCTTTAAGATCCGTTGTGTATTTATGCTTTTCCTAAGTTCTCAAATGATTTCTATGGATCTTTTTTCAAAAATTACTTTCAAAATCATTCTTTTCTTATCTACGGTTTTTCTGAAAGTGTTTAAGTGTTTTTCTGACTTTCTTTGTCTTCATGTGTATTTACCTCAATCGTGTTTTTATATTTTTCTTCTACTATGTTCTTGTATGCTCCTCCTACTGTGTTTTCCTATACTATGTTCTCATATGCTTTTCTACTGTGTTATTAAGTGTTTTACTATTTTTCTGCTACTGAGCACTGTTTAAGTTCCTTCTAAAAAATCTTTTTAATCATGCTTCTTCTACTGTTCTTATGAGTAATTGTTTTATTATTATTATTATATTTCGAATTAGTTTCTTTCACTCTGTTTATTTTGAACCCTTCTACTGTGTTTGCATTTTACTTTTCTATCCTGTTTCTTATGAGTTCTGCTGCTGAAAAAAGCATATTAGAAGTTTACATTCTTTTCTGAAACCACTGAACATGTTTTCGATTCAATTATTTGCCCTCTCATCTTTGCTTTGTTATTTTCTTGAACAAGGGTTTTTATTAGAACCCCTAACTCTTTCAGACCAACTTCGAGTCTCTGTACTGAGTTTGGACATCCTTGCTTCTAACTTTTATCTAAACTCTTCTACATTGGATTTTTCTACTAATTTTACAATGACCTGACAATCCCCTTTCATGCTTAATATGTTCGTATGCTCCTTATATATGATGAATTTTTCTCTAAAATGGCTTTCAAATTTGTGCTCAATTCGTGTCTCCCTCTGAATATGGTCTGATTGATTTCTTTCCTTCTGTTTATTGATTTCCTCTATGACTCTACCTAAGGAGAACCCTTCTTCATCTTTTTTGTCTTGATTCGTTCATGCAAAATCTCAGACCCTTCTTGATTTATCGGTTACTAATTGATTTTCTTACCTTATTTTCACAAATCGTGTACTTCAATACCATGTCCTTAAATAACCTTTTATGTATTGGCCCTTAATTAGATGCTTTGTACAAAGTGCTTATTCAATTTCTTTCCTTAAATTATTTTAACTCGTTTGAATCTGAATCCCTTAACTAAGGGAAGTCTTGTGTAATTGATTTACAATTAGATCCATAGCTATTTTATTACCTTATTTCCTCATGGTTTTCATACTATATAATGCACGACTCTTTAACTCACAACACATGTTTAACAATCCTTCAATTTGCAATTTACAATCTCTTCTGAACTCATAATAGTAATCTCTCTTCTTGTTTGCATTGTGTCTCTTACAAGACTACTACTTATTTTGTTTCTTTGAAACTGCTATGTCCTAATTTAAGTTTCATCATTATCACAATGTATTTATTTACAACTTTTTATCCATGTCTACTTTACTGCTTCTGTAGAGTTAAACATTAAACTAGCATGTTGATCTTTTTCTGTTTGTTTCTACTATGAATCCTTGTTCCCTACCCTTTTATGCGTTTTTGAGTTACATTTTAAAAAATGGCAATATGTAAGTTATTCTCTATGGATTGAACTTGATCCCTTAAAGGATTCTAACCTCTAAACAATATGTTCTAACAGTCTTATGGGTGTGCCAGCAATTCTCATTGCTGAGTGTGCCCACTAGCATGTCTTTGCTCCTTTACCATGTCCCCATTCCCTATACCCCATGTGTATTAATGTGAACTGTTTCCCTTTCCCTTTCCCCTTTTCAAAATCACGCACTTGCACTCTCTCTTAGTCTCTAAGTTCTAACCCCCTTCTATGAGCCTTGCCTTGGGACCTTGAGTTCCCTCTAAACTTGGACACTTGAGGGCTCGCCCTTCCATACTACACTATGTGTTAATCTGATAATGTATTTGGGTGTAATCACTTCCTGGAGTTCTTGTGAGACTCTTAGGGAACTTTGACATACCCCAAATGGGAGAAAGGCTTTAACATATGATCTCTTGGAGTTAGTTTATTTCATTCTTTAGACAGGAAGTCTGAATCAAGCTTTCCTTGGTTGTACTTCTAGTTTCTGATGTATTTTTCTTTAGTTTACTTTATTTTGGGTTGTAATAACTTTGTAATAAAAATCTAGGGGGTAGCTAGTGAAAAAGGGAGGGGTAACTATGTATGTACAAAGGGTAGATAACATGTCTATAGGAATTCCTGCATTTTTTCATATAGATACCATGTCTACAGGATTCTTGCATTCTTTCATATAGATACCATGTATGTAGGAATCTTGCATTTTTTCACATAGATACCATGTCTATCATTATTTGAAATCTGAAATCTGCATATGCATGTAGAATATATGCCTATAAGATTTTCTGAATCTTGCATATCCACGTCTCAATAGGCAAACATTATTATAGGTCTTAATAACCAGCTACAATTAGATATCATGTTCATATAGAATACACCACATAGATATCATGCTTGTAGGATTTCTGCATTTCTCTATGTCTAAAAAAGTGTTCTAAAGTCGACAAACGCATAGAAAGCATGCCTATAGGAGTTAATCAAATTTGGATCGCTCCACTCATTTATAAGTCTAAAACTAGCAATAATAATGATTGCTAGATATAGAACTTGTGTTCTTTTGATAAAACTCGCCTTTCCTTAATAACTGACAATCTTTTCTTAAATCAGTATGTAATCAGCTTATATCATTGTTTTCTGAAATCAGTAGATATCATGCCTATAGGTTTTCGTCCAACACTTAGGCAAGCCATAGGATAACTTATAAAATGAATCAAATTTTATATGCTACAACTAGCAGGCAGACCTAATTGAGGTTTCTTATCTGAACTATGTAATAAATCAGTCTACCTTAACTACTTAAGTTTTAATCAGACTCTAAACAGTATGTGAAGACATGCTAAAATTATGTGCTTCTCTATTTAAAAGAGGTGTATCTATGCCTTTTACTTGTTTATATGCTTTCCCCAAAACTTGCTATATGTGTTTTTGCCTGGCGCCATAGTATTTTACCCTTTTGAAACCACAAATAAGCCTAAAATCCCTCCCTGTCAGGATTAGTAGTCTTAACACCTCGGGACTAATAGGATTGGGGCGGGTAATAACACGGAATAAGTAAACGAGACCATTCAGCATTTTAATACCTTAAACGGGGTGGGAAAGGATAAATGTGGATACAATGACCGTTGTGCTAATACCACGTGTAGCCCCTCTCTGAGGAGTGATTACCGGGAATTGCATTAATGTGATCCATATTATTTATAGACCTAGGACGTCCTTTTCTTTTGGTTTCTTTCTTTAAAATATTTCAAACTGTCACTTCGAAGTCTACCCTCTCAGCTTCCTTTTCTTACCTTTGCTTATTTGTAACTTTATAAGAAAAATCCCCTCTTATTTGAAGTCCTACTTTCCTATGTGTTATTTGCAATTTAAGTCACAATAATAGCTTGGACGGGAACCACACTAGTGGATCTTGAGGGTGCCTAACACTAGGGGATAATTTCAAGCCCTTACCTAATCTACGGTTATTCAAACAAATTTAGAGTTAAAACTCTATTAGTGTCCTAATGCACCTTAAATCATTAGGTGGCGACTCTTAAATTATAAACCCAATTCGAAAAAGGGAACGAGTTGTCTCCCCAAATATCATAAACCCGATTTCGCGAGAAAAAAGGAGACGCGACAGCATGGCGACTCTGTTGGGGACTTCTTTTAGGCTTTTACCATTTCAACCTATTATTGTGACTTTACATTTCTTATATGTCCTTATTTGTCTAATCCATTTAAGCATTTAATTCCCTCTTTTACTACGAGACTGACTTGTCTTTTTTGTCTCTTTCCCTTATTTTTTTTGCTGCTTTCTTTTACTCCATTCCTTTACTACTATTTTAAATTATTGTAATTATTATTTTATGAACGTACAAATACATGAAAACTTGTTTTAGTTATTGCAAATGCATATTTTCAACATCATATTCCACTCGTGCCAAACAAAATACCACAGCCATACTTATAATGAGTGGTTGCGCTCTTCTAATATTATCACGCCCTAAATCCGGCAAAGGCATATGTGTTGTAAAACCAATCGATCAATGGTGTTGTCGAAAGTTTTGCACCTTTCCCACTTGAGCTGTCCGCTCAAAGGTACCGGTCTAATACCCAATAGAAACCTTACTCTATTTAATTGTGCATGCATCATGGTCAAACCTAGCTGAGTTAGTTATGTTTTCCGTATAATGGCTCCTTACGATAGCGTTGTCCAAAGTCCAATGGGTTTCCCCAAAAGCCAAATGGACACTACCACATTTTGTACATTTGTTTGGAGAACTAAATGCTTATATACCATCATTGATATTTAATAGTCGAGTCTGGTAGGGGGTAAGGGCTTAGCCCTTTGTCTTGTATAAAAATGAGGCACAAAGTCTCCAGATTCAGCATGGTCACCAATATCCACCCCAAACTGCTAAGCTGGTGGAAGGATTTTCCCTCAAGTGATCAAACTCTCATCCGAAAATATTTGGGGAACCTACCCTCTCTCTTGGAAATTCAACCAAACAACAAGATCATATAAGCTGCTACTCTATTATGGAATTATGATAGGTCTGTGTTCCTTTTCGGAGACATTGAGATGACATCCCTCCTCGAGGAAATAGGAGGACTGGCTGGTATTCCATGGGAATCTCCGAGTTTATTGATGCTGAAAAACTGGAAAGGTAGAGGTTTTCTCAAAATGATGGGTCTAAAGAACAATCTAGACTTAACATATTTGAAAGAGTCATACATTGCCTTTGACTATTTGTACGAGAGGTACGGTCACAACAAATCTTACCGTACTTATCCTGATGAGTTCACCCTTACATCATTGGGGCATATTCACCGAAGGGACTTCGTCTTCATGTTCTGTTTCCTGGGGATGTTAGTGTTTCCAATGAAGAAAGCAAGGATCCATACTAGGCTAGCTATGGTCACCAAAACTCTAATGGAGAGAGTTGACAGACAACCATTTAGTCTCGTACTAATGATCACTGCAAAAATGTACCAAGCCCTAGAAAGGTGTAAATAGGGAGCCAAACACTTTGAGGATTGTAATCTGCTACTTCAATTGTGGCTCATGGAACATCTTCAAAAGGGTGAATACCGATAGGAAATCCATCGAAGGGATTGGGATGATCATATTACTTTTCATCACCCAAAGTGAATGAATTACATGCCCAACATGTTCTCCCAACCGGAGAACACTAGAGAATGGGCCAAACTCTTCAAAAATCTGACTGAGGACCAAGTACAATGGATGTTCGAGTGGTTCCCAATCGAGGAGTTCATCGTCCGATCCAGGGACGCACCTTCCCTAATACTGATCGTCTTAAGAGGAACGTACCCATATGCACCTCTTCGGGTTATGAGACAAGCGGATAGGAAGCAGGTTATACCAAGGATCGACAAGATGAGTCACTTCCGGGCTGACTTCCAGAATGATAATAGCCCTTACAGGTGCCAGGCCCAGCATATGTGGCATTGCAGGATTGTCATGGAAAGGGACACCATTGAACCGGACAGGTACCATACAAGTTGTGCTACCTATTATTCGGGCTGGTTGAAGAATAATCATAGTGGTCTAGGAAAACCTGGATTTGTTCGAGGTAAAAGGATCATAGATGAAAAGGCCGAAGCACAGGTCAAGTATAACCAATGTGCGAAAGAGAATCCAAGAATGCGAAAACGAGAACTGTGAGATACATGAAGCCAATTAAAAACTAATTGAAGAATGGAAGGATATGGCTGTCAGCACAAACAAGCAATTGGTCTATCTACAGCGAGGTATAGTAGAGTTGGAAAAGAAGTTTCTAAAGAGGTTTGAGGATTGTCAGATTGTTGAAGGGAATGAAGGCGGACATCTGGCCAGAGCCTACTTGCTGTTAGGACTGCACGCGCTAAGGAAGCTGTTTGATGGATCCAGTGATGTCGAGTCTGGGGAAGGTCTTTCTGAGACCTAATACATAGGAAATTTCCGCTTTATAAAATGTAATAAGGTCAATAGCCATTAGTGACTTTTTAATTTCTTGTTATTATAGTGTCGATTTAGGATTCGTCTAGATTTTATCAATGAAATGAGGCATTTCGCATTCTAAGTTATCCAAATCAACTTGTTGCTAGGCCTACCTCGGGCACAACGAGGACGCCAAAATAAGGACGCATTTTATATTTCAAGCACTACATGTTTAAATATTGCAATATTTTTCTAATGATCCTCACTGACTTGTTATTTTTTGTTTTTATTTTTTTTATTTATTCCCCTCCCCAAAGGTTAGTTCGTGAACTCTGACAATGCCATCATATTTTACGATATCTAGGGGCCCTCCACCTACTCCTCTTCCCAGTCTTGCTGGACACAAAAATAAAGGAAAAATGGAAGATTCAAACAACTCAACCAAACGGGTAGAGATCACTCATGACACTCTGGTCCCCAAGGAAAATGCATCCTAACTAGATCAAAAGCTATTGAAATTTTAGGAAGAACTTGATCAAGTCAAGAATTTGGAAAGTCTGTCATTTTCCCTCACAACTTCGGAGGTTACTTTCCCAAATACTCAGAATCTTGTACCTCTGCAAAACATCCCAAAGCAACAAAACCATCCTGCTCCTCACCACCGCTGCAATCCTTGTCATACTTCAACTAACACCCCGCTAATCATCCCAAAACTCCAAAACTCCATAAATGACCACTGCCACACCCAACACAATACCCCCATCTACGTGGAGACTGTGCTACACTCCACCCAACCCATATCAAGCACATCCGAGTCCAATCACAACGACTTGCTCATCAAAAATCTGGCTGAAGGGCTTAAACGTTTGACTAGCAGAATTCAAGGCGTTGAAGGTAGTAAGGGAATTGGGGGGCTAAACTATGAAGATATTTTCATACAGCCCGATATCGAACTACCCGAGGGATACAAAACTCCAAAGTTCGAGATGCTCGATGGTACAGGGCATCCAAGGTTCCACTTGAGAACATAGTGTGATAAGGTAGTCGTAGTGGGAAGAGACGATAAAATCCGCATGAAGCTTTTCATGAGGAGCTTGAAGGGAGATGACTTATCTTGGTACATTAGCCAAGATCCAAAGAAGTGGTCGAACTAGGTGAGTATGGCATCCGACTTTATGGAGAGGTTTATATTCAACACAGAAAATGCACCAGATGTGTTCTGACCTAAAGAAAAAGCCCACGGAGACACTTCACGAGTATGCTACTAGGTGGAGTATATAAGCTGCTAAGGTCTGACCTGCCTTAGAGGAAGAACAAATGAACAAATTTTTCGTCCGAGCATAGGACCAACAGTATTATAAGAGGTTGATGCTGATCGAGAATCACAAATTTTCTGACATCATCAAGCTAGGAGAAATGATTGAGGAAGGCATCAGGAGTGGTACGGTTACGAACTTTGAAGCCTTGCAAGCCACCAATAAGGCTTTACAGTCTGCTGGTACGTCCAAGAAAACTGATGTAGGTGATGTAATGGTTTCACAAAGGACCAAGTCTACTATTAAATACCAAACATACCCAATACCTTCAATCACATATCAGCCTACCCCAAATTACCAAGCACCCTCACCCTCTTACCATACTCCACCACCCACTTATCAGTCCTCTCCACCTCCCGCATATTAGACCAGTTCACCCAAATACTCCCAACCAGCATATGTTTACCAAGACTATAACACACAACCATCCCATTATCAATCACCTCCCCCACATCAAAAACTCTCTAGACCTCGACCAAATTTCGACTACAGACGTCCCAAACAGTATACCGTCATTGCTGAACCAATTAACCAGTTATACGAAAGGCTCAAAGTTGCTGGTTATGTCACCAAATCCCTAAAATAACCCCCGAAAACCCTTCTCAGTGGGTCATTCTAAATAAATCATGTGCATACCATTTCGGCAAGAAAGGACATACCATTGATAAATGTCGTTCTCTGAAGGATAAGATTCAGACTTTAGAGTAATAAAATCATTGTAGCAAAGGAGCCTACTCCGAATGTCCGTAATAACCCTCTGCCAGATGTCAAAGGCGAATGTGTTCACATGATCGAGATAGATGATGACTGGGACCCCAAGGGATTGATCGGTTAAATCACAAAAGGTGACAACCCAAAGAAGTCAGTAGTCACCCTTAATCGAATTGTGGTCCAGATTCAGTCTTTTAGGGATGCCGAGATAAACATGTCCATGCCACTCAAGTTTGAAGCACCGTCCTCTACAAAGACGTTAGCGCCGATTGAGGTTAAGTTTATGTCACCAGCAAACACACCTATGCCCTTGGAAGTTGCAGTTTTTCTGCCTAAGGGGCTTGCTCCGTTTGGAGTAAAAATAGCCATGCCAATTCTAGTGGCAATGTCGGAAGTGACACCATTTAACACAAATGCCATACCTTGGGACTACACAGCCGAGGCCAGAAAAAAAGGGAAGGTCAAGTTCGGGGAATTCGTTGCGGCACAGGGTATGACAAGAACCAGAAGAGTTTATACCCAGAGCATTTGGCTGAGTCAAGCAAGCAAGCCTCTAATCGGCCAATGCTCACTGAAGCTGCGCGAAACAACATCTGGAGAAAGATATAAGCCAAAGAATACTTAGTCCTTGATCAGCTAAACAAAACACCAGCACATATTTCTATCCTTGATTTGCTACAAAGTTCCGATGCACACAAGAATACCTTGCTAAGAGTGCTGAGTGAGGCATATGTACCAAGTAACATCACCGACGGAGAAATGGAAAGCATGGTTGGCCAAGTATTGGAAAGTCACAAGATCACTTTTCATGAAGATGAGCTGCTACAAGAGAGGTTGAGTTACAACAAGGTATTGCATATCACCATACAGTGCGAAGATTATTTAATCACCAGGATCCTGATTGATGGAGGGTCTAGCCTCAACATTTGTCCGTTGATAACACTCAGGACATTATGAAAGGGGTTGCATGAGATCAAGGATGGGGCCATCAACATCAAAGATTTCGACGGATCCCAAGGGTCCACTGTTGGGGAAATTAGCTTGTGTTTGCAAATGGTGCACACTTGGTTCGATGTTGATTTCCAAGTGATAGACCTGCCGATATCTTACAATTTGTTGTTGGAGCGACCATGGATTCATACCGCTAGGGCTGTAGCATCAACACTACATCAAGAAGTGAAGTTTGAGTGGAATCACCAAGAGGTGATCATTCACGGCAACGGTAGAATACCATATACAATCGCCAGACCATTCCAGCAATTGGAGTCAGAAGAAGTATAGGCGGGAAAACTTACCACCACATCGAGCAAGTCAACGCTATTGATAAAGACAAATGGTGAGATGACAAAATTAAAAGCATATTGAATTAGAGTGGATATGAACCTTGCAAGGGACTTGGAAAAAATTTCCAGGGAATCGCTAAGCCTATCAAACTATAAAAGCATGGCACCACCTTCGGATTGGGTTATGAGAACACTTGGGAGGAATTCAACCATTGTTCGCCACCATGGCATGGGCCCTTACTATCCGCTGGAGCAACCAATACCATGATTGGAGCAGACTTTCCAACCAGCCAATGTTATCTATGGGTTAGAAGAAGAGGAAGCACTGGTAATAATGAGGAATTTGTTCCTAGAAAACGATTGTATGGATTGTTGTGTCATTTTCGAGGGGAAGGGGGAGGAAGGCCCTTGCATACCGGCAGTAAGCAAAGGAGCCTGCCTCAATAATTGGACCATCAGGACAACCGAATCCCGGCAAGGCTCGAAGGAGCAAGGTTGAACAAGCATCATGCACTATTTTTATTCTTACTAGTTAACTTTTCTATTCCATTTTTTAATTTTCACAAGAAAGAGCTCCAATGTCCAAAACAGTTATGGAATTTGTCAAAGCATTTCGGTTTTCTTATAAATCTTACTATTATTATTATTTTCTCTCATTACTTTACTTATACAATATTACTATTACTTATATTGATGAACCAATAACTGTGACGTGCAATGAGACAATGAAACAAGCGGACATAGAATAGAGGGAGAAGATATACCAGCGGAGATTTTTAAAGAAGTTGAGGATTTTAAAAACAGTCCAAAGTCCAACCTGGACAAGACCGAGATTGTTAACCTAGGAGATGTAGAAAATGTCAAAGAAATACGAATCAGCGTTCACTTATCACTTTCAGAAAAGAAGGAATACACAAAGTTTCTAAGAGAATATGGAGACATATTTTCCTTGTTGTACGACAGTATGACTGGGCTGAGTACATCTATTTTGGCAAAAAAATTGCCGACAGATACGACATGTCCACCAGTAAAACAGAAGCTTAGAAAGTTCAAGCTAGATACGAGTTTGAAAATCAAGGAAGAAGTCACTAAGCAGGTCAAAGCTAAGGTTCTCAGGGTAGTGGAATACCCGGCATGGCTAGCTAGCATTGTGTCACTGCCAAAGAAAGACAGAAAGTTTAGAGTCTATGTCGACTACCGAGATCTCAACTGGGCCAGTCCAAAAGACGACTTCCCCTTGCCAATTTACACATCCTAATTGACAATTGGGCCAAGCATGAATTGCAATCATTCGTGGATTGTTTTTTTGGATATCATCATATCTGGATGAATGAAGAAGATGCTGAGAAAATGGCTTTCATTACGCCGTGGGGAATGTACTGCTACAAAATGATGTCGTTTGGGTTAAAGAATGCAGGGGCCACCTACATGAGGGCCATAACTACCATTTTTCATGATATGATACACAAGGAGATTGAAGTATATGTAGATGATGTTATCATCAAGTCCAAGAAAGCCAACAATCACATGGAAGTTCTTCAATAGACTAAGAAAGTACAACCTGAAACTGAATCCCGCAAAATTTGCTTTCGCAGTTCCAGCTGGAAAATTGCTTGGGTTTATTGTGAGTTGTTGAGGAATAGAACTGGATCCATCGAAGATCAAAGCCATTCAAGAATTTCAACTTTCATGGAACAAGAACAACGTAATGAGTCTATTGGGAAGACTTAGCTACATCAGCCCGTTCATAGCACAATTTACAGTTATGTGTAAGCCGATCTTCAAAATATTGAAGAAGGATGCCACCACCAAATGGACCAATGAATATCAAAAAGATTTTGGCAGGATCAAGGAATATTTGTCAGCACCACCAGTCTTAGTCCAGCCTGAACCAGGTAGACCTCAATTACTCTATATTATAGTGTTAGATGGTGCCTTCGGTTGCATCCTAGGGAAGCATGATGAGACATGAAGGAAAGAATAGGCCATTTACTACCTCATCAAAAAGTTCAATCCATATGAGGCTCGGTATTCTCTGTTATAACGCACCTGTTGTGCTTTAACTTGGTGGCCCATAAGCGGAGGCACTACTTCTGTACCTATGCTACATATCTCGTATCGAGGATGGATCCTTTAGAATCCATCTTTTAGAAGCCCATGCCCACTGGCAAGCTCGCCATGTGGAAAATCTTGTTGAGTGAATTCGACATTGTCTACGTGACTCAGATTGCAATCAAGGGGCAGACACTTGCAGAACATCTTGCCAAAAACCCCGTAGATGGAGAATACGAACCCTTGAAAATGTAATTTCCTGACGAAGAGGTGTATTTCATAGAAGAAATTATTGCAGAATCCTATAATGGGTGGAGAATGTTTTTCGATGGAGCAGAAAAATTCAAAGGAGTCGGCATAAGAGTGGTCCTAGTATCAGAAACCAATCAGCATTATTTAGTGTCTGCCAAACTTAGGTTCCCGTGCACTAACATCATGGCCAAATACGAGGCCTACATGTTAGGGCTCAAGATGGCCATTGACATGAACATCCAAGAGTATCTAGTAATTGGGGATTCAGACTTGCTAATACATCAGGTATGAGAAGGATGGGCGACCAAGAACTCCAAGATACTCCCTTGTCTGCATCATGTATAGGAGTTGAGAAAGAGGTTCACAAAGACAGAGATCCAGTATGTTCCCGGAGTCTAGAATGAGTTTGATGATGTATGTGCTACCCTATCATCCATGATATAAAATCCTGATAAAAACTTTATTGATCCCATTCCAGTAAAGATCCATGATTAGCCAGCTTACTATGATCCTGTCGAAGAAGAAGTAGATGGAAAACCTTGGTTTCTTGATATCAGGGAATATTTGACAAAAGGAGAGTACCTGGAACTTGCAAATCGTACTCAGAAGCACACACTTCGAAGGTTGGACAATAATTTCTTTAGCAGCGGAGGAATCCTATATAGGAGGACTCATGATTTGGGGTTTTTTAGGTGGGCGACGCAAAGGAAGCATCTAAACTGCTAGAGGTAATCCATGCCGGGATCTGCGGTCCACATATGAACGGTTTTGTCTTAGCCAAGAAGATACTATGGGCTGGTTGTTTTTTGATGACTATGGAAACAGACTGCATCTAGTACGTTCAGAAATGCCACCGCTGTCAGGTACATGCAGACAACAATTTACCATGGTCGTTCACCGCTTGGGGAATGGATGTTATTAGACCAATCGAACATGCTGCTTCCAACAGACACAGATTCATCCTAGTCCTAATTGACTATTTTACCAAATGGGTTGAAGCAGCGTCTTACAAAGTAGTGACTAAGAAATTCATGGCAGACTTTGTCCGCGACCGTATTGTTTGTCGATTTGGGATTCCACAATCAATCATCACTGACAACGGTTCCAACCCAACAGTGACCTGATGAAGGCCATGTGTGAAACCTTCAAGATCAAACACAAGAATTCTACAGCCTACTGACCTCAGATGAATGGAGCTATAGAAGCCACCAACAAGAATATTAAGAATATACTACAAAAAATGGTAGAGAGGCATAAGCAGTGGCACCAGAAGCTATCATTGCTTTACTGGGGTACCGCACCACAGTCCGCACATCAACTGGGGAAACTCCCTATAGAAATCCCTTCCTTAAGAAGCCGTCGTTCCCGTCGAAGTAGAAATCCCTTCCTTAAGAATCATACAGGAAGCTGAGCTCGACGATGCATAGTGGGTGAAGAGTCGTTATGAGCAGGTAGCTCTTATAGATGGAAAAAGACTGAATTCAGTTTGTCACAACCAGCTTTATCAGAACATAATTTCCATAGCCTTCATAAAGAGAGTCAAGTCGAGATAGTCCACACTGGGGTAGTTGGTTTTAAGAAAAATCTTCCTGCATCAAGATGAAGCCAAAGGGAAATTCTCTCCCATTTGGCAAGGTCCATACATGGTTCACCGGGTTCTGACAGGAGGATCCCTTATACTTGCAAAAATTGATGGAGAAGTTTGGCCAAAACAAATGCGGTGAAGCGTTTCTATGTGTAATCTTTTGCTTTCCTATATGATGTAATTTGAACTACGTCTGACCTAATTCCTATTAAGAGGGGATACGCATGCAGCCTTATGGGTTCGGTCATAATTCAATAAAATTTTCATTCCCCCTCCCTCCCCAATTGGAAACTGGGGCAGAATTTTGAGGACCCTCAAAATTTCGACATAATTTCAGTCGATCATCGCAAGCAACCTTCAGAAGCAGCAGCCCAGTAATCTGGGGTAGAATTTTAAGGAGAGCCCTCAAAATTCCAGAGCCAGAGAAGTTGCAATGTCTTGAACATCATCGCAGTCGCCGGTTCATCTAAATAAAACTATTCTCGATTATGTCTTTATGTTATATTTTACTAAATCATGCATCTCTCTTACAAAAATTGTTTTGTTTAGCAATGCTACCCCAATGATACGCATTGTATCACCGAAAAAGATCCAAGCGGGTCAAGCAAAGACATCAGGGATACGAACTAACCTTTCTCCTTTACAAAACTCACAATTTTTCTTTGGATGCAGGCACCCAAGTCGCAAAATCATCGAATATACTATACATTGATGAGACTCATGTTGCTCGGAAATGTAACTCCCAGAGCCATCACACCTATTCACAGTTGTTATCCGCACACAATATCCCCAGCAGCCACAATATCACAATCACCTATCGGCTATCAGCTAAGGAAATTTTAGTACTATTCGCCTTTTATCTCTCGCATATGGCTACCATTCTCCCTTTCGAGGTTAAGCTCTATCTCTACATGTATCTTCTGCATTGCATAAGGCTAGCATTCTGCCTTCTGAGGTTAAGCTCTACCTCTACCTTCATCTACTGCATTGGATAAGGCTACCATTCTGCCTTCTGAGACTAAGCACTATCTCGATCTATATTTCATACATTGCATAAGGCTACCATACTGCCTTCCGAGACTAAGCTCTATCTCCATATGTATTTCTTGCATTGCATAAGGATACAATTCTACCTTCCGAGACAAAGCTCTATCTCCATTTGCATTTCCTACATTGCATAAGGCTACCATTCTGCCTTTCGAGACTACGCCCTATCTCCATCTGGATACTATCCGGCCTTTCGAGGTTGAGCTCTACCTCCATCTTGTATAAGCTGAAAGATCGCTTCCTCATTTACTTGTTGAGTGGCTGAAAGATCGCCACCTTATTTACATCATGCATGGATGAACGATTGCCACCTCATTTACTCATACATGGCTGAAATATCGCCGCTTTATTTATATGTGCATCGACTGAAATATTGCCACTTTATTTACATCTTGCATTGGCTGACATATCTCCATTTTATTTACATCTCTCATCGGCTGAAAGATCGCCACTTTATTTGCGTCTTGCATCGGCCGAATGATTGCCACTTTATTTACATCTTGCATCGGCTAAAAGACCACCACCTTCTGCATCTCATGGAATGAAAGATCGCCAAACATTCTAAAGGCGTCATTGTTTAGAGGCACCATTTTCATAGCCCGAGAATGCCATACCATGGCTTGAGGACTCCTCTTATATTTTGTACATCATTAATCAAAGGCATCATAATTCGGAGGCATCATTCTCATAGCCCGAGAGCATCATTTCATAGCCTGCGAATCCTTTTTTATATACTTCATGGCCCATGACATCATGGTCTAAGGACGTCATCCTATTCTAAGGACGTCATCATGGTTTAAATTTATGTACAACATACGCTTGTATTGTTTATTTTCAGGTAAACCGGCGAGCAATAGCCATCTCGGTAGGAGCATTCCGCTCCAATCCCCGCAGCCCAACTAAACCTTGACCATTCATCCCAACCTGAATATTGCATCCGTTCTTGAAAAGTCTCCATCGGCATACTCCACCGACGGATCCTGAACTAAATATGGCATGATTCCTGTAAGACTAGGGATATGTAGCAGCTCAGGAACCAGAGCATGGCCAAATCTCATCAAACCATTTCATTCAGTCAAAATTAGCTATCGTATCTTTACCCGACAATTCTTTCATCCTTCCTGAGTAAAAAGGGGTAGCTGTTGATACCCAATTTTTTTCTATATACTTTTTACATACAAAATACCTTTCAAATAGCATAGGTATGCATATATACGTATGTCCAAGGGTTTTCCTATTTTCCTTAATTTTTAAAAGATTTTAAACCAATTTTATTGCCCTATTTTATCAAGAAAAAACCCAGTAGTTATTCCCAAAATTATCATTTTTGTAATTCACTTATTGGATTCTCATATTCATACTAATATAAGGCTAACATTTTTGCATATTTTTATAAATTTATTTTGTTTTTTAAAATTAAATCGCATATGATTGCAATGTTAGGCTATCTTAAGATTTGATTGTATTTATAGTTATAAAATTAACTCTAGTATTTTAAATTAAATATTCATATGTTACTAAGTATTTTACGACCTTTAATTTATTTATAGAAAACATTTTGCTATTTTTTATAAAATAAATAAGGGAAAGTGGTTATTTAAATGCTAGCCTATTTTTATTTCGATTTTAGCCAGATTTGGCACCCTAATATGAACTCATTTTCAAAACCCTTTACCCGACCCAAATACTAAGTTTACCTAACCCGCCACCCATTTAAATAACCCGCCCGACTCCTCGTTAAATCTAGGCCGTTGATCAAAATGATCAACGACCACAACCCATTCTTTAATTTTTTATTTGTCAACCCCCCTTAACGCCACCCTTGAATCCTCCAATCTCTCAAAACCTGTCGAAGGTTCTCAAACCCTAACCACCATCTCCGCCCGGAAAACCACAGGAATCCATGGCTTCCAAGGCTATGAAGACCCTATACTCACCTCCTATTGCACCTATATGCCTAATTTCTGAAGTTTCAAGGCGTGATCTTGAAGGTTTGAAGCCATACCTCTGTCAATTCAAGGTTCCCTAGTCATCTCCAGCCTTGCTCCGGCGTACCATGGTTGGTCGAGCCTAATTTTGACCTCTCCGACTTAGATTGGTGAACTTTCAAAGTCTTTTTCACTTCTAGGGTTCTTCTGAAACCCTAACCCTCCGAGGTTTTCTCCATTTCTTTAAGATCCGTTGTGTATCTATTCTTTCCCTAAGTTCTCAAACGATTTCTATTGCCCTTCTTTCAAAAATTACTTTCAAAATCTTTCTTTTCCGATCTAGGATTTTTCTGAAACTGTTTAAGTATTTTTCTGACTTTCTTTGTCTTTCGTCTATTTTTACCTCTACTGTGTTCTTATATATTTATTCTACTACGTTCTTGTATGCTCCTCGTACTGTGTTTTGCTACACTATGTTCTCGTATGCTTTTCTACTAGGTTCTTAACTGTTTTACAATTTTTCTGCTACTGAGTTCTGTTTAAGTTCCTTCTAAAAAATCTTCTTAAGCATGCTTTTTCTACTGTTCTTATCAGTCTTTTTTTATTATTATGCTTCGAATTAGTTTCTTTCACTCTATTTATTTTGAACCCTTCTACTGTGTGCATGTTACTTTGCTATCCTATTTCTCATGAGTTCTGCTGCTTAAAGAATCATATTAGAAGTTTCAGTTCTTTTCTAAAACCCCTGAACATGTTTTCGATTCAATTGCTTGCCATCTCATCTTTGCTTTGTGACTTTCTTGAACTAGGGTTTTTATTAGAACCCCTAACTCTTTCAGACCAACTTCGAGTCTCTGAACTGAGTTTGGACATCCTTGCTTCTAACGTTTTGCTAAACTCTTCTAAATTGGACTTTTCTACTAATTTATGACCTAACAATCCCTTTTCATGCTTAATATGTTCGTATGCTCCTTGTATATGATGAATTTGCATTTAAAATGGCTTTCAAATTTGTGATTAGCTCGTTCTTCCCTATGAATATGGTCTGATTGAAATCTTTCCTTTTGTTTACTCATTTCCTCTGTGACTCAACCTAAGGAGAACCCTTCTTCATCTTTTTTGACTTGATTCATTCATGCAAAATCTCAGACCCTTCTTGATTTACTAGTTGTTAATTGATTTTCTTACTTTACTTGCACAAACCTTGTGGTTCAAAACTCTGTCCTTAAATAACTTTATATGTATTGGCCCTTAATTACATGCTTTGTACAAAGTGATTATTTAATTTCTTTCCTTAAATTATTTTTACCCGTTTGAATTTGAATCCCGTAATTAAGGGAAGTCTTGTGTAATTGACTGACAATCAGCTCCTTAGCTATTTTCTTACCTTATTTTCTGATGGGTTTCATACTATAAAATGCACGACTTTAACACACAACACACAATTAAAAATCCTTCACTTTACAATTTACAATCTTTTCTGCACTTATAATACTACTCTCACCGTGGTTTTTACAAAACTACTGCTTTTTCTCTATTTCTTTCTTTGAAGCTGGTATGTCCTAATTTATATTTCAGCATCATCACAATGTGTTTATTCACATATTTTCTATCCATGTCTACTTTACTGCTTTTGTAGAGTTAAATGTTAAACTAGCATATTGATCTCTTTCTGTTTGTTTCTGCTATGAATCCTTGCTCCCTACCCCATATGTGTTTTTGAGCTACAATTTAAAATATGACAATATATAAGTTATTGTATATAGATTGAACTTGATACCTTAAAGGATCCTAACCTCTAAACAATGTGTTCTAACAGGCTTTCAGGTATGCCTGCACTTCTCATTGCTGAGTATGCCTACTAGCCCGTCTTTGCCCATTTACCCTCTACCCATTCCCTATACCCCTATGTATTAATGTGAACTCTTTCCCTTTCCCTTTCCTTTTCTCCTTTCAAAATCATGCACTTGCACTCTCTCTTAATCTCTAAGTTATGCCCCCTTTCTCCTATGAGCCTTGCCTTGGGACCCTGAGTTCTCCTTTTTCCGCATAGATACCATGTCTGTAATTATTCGAAATCTGAAATCTGCATATGCATGTAGAAAATATTCCTATAGGATTTTCTGAATCTTGCATATCCACGTCTCATTAGGAAAACATGATTAAAGGTCTTAATAACCAGGTTCAATTAGATATCATGTTCATATAGATTACACCACCTCGATATCATGCTTGTAGGATTTCTGCATTTCTCTACGCCTATAAAAGTTTTCTAAAGTCGACAAACGCATAGAAAGTATGCCTATAAAAGTTAATGAAATCTGAATTGCCTCACTCGTTTATAAGTCTCAAAATAGCAATAATAATGCATTACTAGCTTCAGAACTTGTGATCTTTTGATAAAACTCGCCTTTCCTTAATAACTGACAACCTTTTCTTAAATCAGTATGTAATCAGCTCGTATCCTTGTTTTTCTGACATCACTAGATATCATGCATATAGGTTTTCATCCAACACTTAGGCAAGCCATAGGATAACTTATAAACTGACATAAATTTTTATTAGCTACAACCACTAGGCAGGCGTAATTGAGGTTTCTTATATGAACTATGTAATAAATCTGTTTTCCTTAACCACTTAAGTTTTAATTAGACTCTAAACAGTATATGCAAGACATGCTAAATTATGTGCTTGTCTATTTAAAGGAGGTGTATCTGAGACTTTTACTTGTTTATATGCTCTCCCCAAAACTTGCTATATGTGTTTTTCCTTGGTGCCTTAGTATATTAGCCTTTTGAAACTGCAAATAAGCCTAAATTCCCTCCATGTCAGGATTAGTAGTCTAAACACCTCGGCGATTGATAGGATTGGGGCGATTAATAGCATGCAGTAAGTAAACAAGACCATTTCGCGCTTTAATACCATAAACGGGGTGAGAAAGGATAGATATGGATATGATGACCGGTGCGTTAATACCACGTGTAGCCCCTCTATGAGGAGTGATTACCGGGTATTGTATTAATGTGATCCATATTAATAAACCTAGGACCTTTTTTTCCTTTTGGTTTCTTTCTTTAAAATCTTTCAGACTGTTACTTCAATGTCAACCCTCTCAACTACCTTTTCTTACCTTTGCTTATTTGTAACCTTTATATAAAAAAATCCCCTCTTATTTGAAGTCCTACTTGCCTATGTGTTATTTGCACTTAAGTCACAACAATAGTTTGGCCGGGAACCACACTTATGGATCCTGAGGGATCCTAACACCTTCCCCTTGGAATAATTTAAGCCTTTACCTAATCTCTGGTTATTCAAACAAATTTAATGTTAAAGCTATATTGGTGTCCTAATGTACCTTAAATCATTTGGTGGGGACTCTTCAATTCTAAACCCAATTCCCAAAAGGGAACGACTTGACTTCCTAAATGTCATAAACCCGATTTCGAAAAAATGGGGGCGCGACAAATACAACTTCAGAGAGTAGATATTCTAGACCTTTCATGTTCGCATCCGCTGCCTATTTATGCCCCTGCAAAAAGTCTTCAGCTAACCGTGAAATTTTGAACGCGACAACGTAATTCTCACACGTTGGCAACTTTTCCAGCAATAGTCCTGCACTGTACAACAATTCCTACACAAACTACACAACCAGTTAGTCCAAAACAAAGCCTACACTAAGAAGAAAATTAAAAGTAAATAAAATCACATGGGCTGCCCCACAAGAAGTGCCTAAATTAACGTCGTGGCAAGATGCATGTTACCATCAATCACTTGAAATGGATCATTGCCACTATGTGGCTATCATTAACTTCAAAAGATAGTGCTTCACTCGGTGCCCATTAACTCAGAAGATTTTACCATTTTTGTTTCTCAAATCAAGAGCACCAAACAGATTTACATGCACCACTTCAAAAGGACCACTCGATGTTGACTTGAGCTTCCCCGGCAATAGCACCAAAAAGTGATCGGCTCCAACCCATTACCACTATATAATGGCAAGGAGTGGTCAATGTAGCTTATGCCCGAAGTTTTGGGATCGATTTCCATAGGGACTTAATATTGGTTGGGAGTTGGGTTTCTATCTGATCTAGCTACGCATGATGCTTTTAATTGCACTTCTAACCATGCTTGGATTTGTTTCTATTCTACTTTTAATGCTATTGATTTCTGAAAATAATCTAAGTACAATGATTTTGTAGAGTTTTCTCAATTGATAAAAAGCACTAGGGAAGTGACTTAAACCTAGACAAGTATTTGATGGGATCTAAATTTAGGATGAGCTTGTTATATTTGGGGTCGTGATATAACCTTTACACAAAATTACTCACTCTATACCTCTCGGTAGTTTGAGTGACTTTCCCTAATTGGCTTTCTCAAGCCTAATTGGGTATTCAAACAATGCAAGTAATATTGGCTCAAGTCGGGTATTACTATCTCTAGGTTTAAACCTTTAATTAGGGCTATCAATCTCTTGAATGAACCCAAAGTCCTTGTTAGCCTAATTTTCCTAGATTTAGTCCCTTTTTCTCAAGAAGAGTCTAAGTCATAAAGGCGCGAATCAGTGTTTGCAACCACCTATTCTACAATTAAAGCATGAATCAAGCTAAATATCACAAACCCATAAACAATTAAGCCCCAAAATTGAAGACCTATTAAATACCCACACTAGGGTTGGGTCACAAGCCTAGCAAACGAGTTTAGCTACTCATAATCTAGGTAGAAATCAAAGATGAATATGAAACATAAGCCATAAAAGTTGTAATATCTAAGAATAATAGCTAAAGTTGCTCTAAAATTACTCTAAGTGGTAAAGTATGACTGCTCATGAGCTCCCTGATAAAAACGATACCTTAAAAATGTGAAAAAGATCTATTTATATACAGTTGAAATTGCTGGAGAAAAATACCCCTATGGAGGTTCCGCTGTCAGCGGAATACTAAACGCCTCAACACATGAACATTCATGACCGTGCAAAAACAAGCGCAGACAACATTTTTCAATTTTGGATATGGACTGCGTTAGGCTTTGTGGACAGAATAAAGTCTACCACGTCATTGTTGGCTTCTATCGCGGCCGCATAAAATGTTCGAGGACCGCGTTCCTCATTTGAGTTCATATTTCAAGGTCTCTGATTCCTTATCTCGCCCTCATCAAAACTTGCACTGTGGCCATTTTGTTGTCACGTATTTCATTGCGGTCAGCGGTCTCTGTTGTTCCCAAAAATACTTTCTCTGAATCTCAATTTTGTGGATAACATAATTGTGGCCGCTTCAGTGGTGGAACTTACGAGGCCGCACTTTTCTTTCGCGGTAGGCACTTTTATTTTAGCTTTGAATTTGTGCAAATTTAACTCATTCATGAGTTGATTATTTCTTTCTTGCCTGCACACAAGCACAATAAGTCAGTTTTCTGAATACCTTTATAGACGTTTTTTCCAAAACCTAAGCTAAAAAGAGCAAAAGATAGGCTAGAATCCATACTTATTAGCTCCTCAACATAAGATAGATCCTTGTCCAACTAAACTAAGCTGAAATCTAACACATGAGATGGATCGTTGTGATACTTCGGGAGCATAGAAATATGAAATACCGAATGAACTCCTACAAGGATGGGAGGTAAAGTAAGCTCCTCAAAGGGACCAATAAATGTTGGGCTCAGCTTGTGCCTCTTTCCCAGCCTCATAACGCCTTTCATAGGCAAAACTCGAGCAAGGCCCTCTCTCTAACGATGAATGCAACATCACGAACTTTATGGTCCGCATAACTCTTCCGACTAGAGTGGGCTATGCGAAGTCTATCCGGAATCACCTTAACCTTCTCCAAATCATCTTGAACCAAGTCTATACCCTATAATCTATCCTCGCCGGGCTCAAAACATCCCATTAGAGACCACCACCGCCTACCATACAGAGCCTTATACGGTGCCATCTGAATGTTGGACTAATAATTTTTGTTGTAGGCAAACTCCGCAAGTGGCAAGAATTTTCCATGAACCTCCAAACTCTATCACACATGCACAGAGCGTATCC
Source organism: Nicotiana benthamiana (assembly GCA_034376525.1). Taxonomy (NCBI): domain Eukaryota; kingdom Viridiplantae; phylum Streptophyta; class Magnoliopsida; order Solanales; family Solanaceae; genus Nicotiana; species Nicotiana benthamiana. Next base: position 99,447,260 of record CM067338.1, read on the forward strand.
TCTAATATCTGAATAGTGCCTCGGATTGTCCGTCTTTCTGAGGATCAAATTCCATGCTCGTCTGTACTTGAGTACACAACTCATGCTGTACGACCCTTTAGAACCATGATATAAACTGCGTACCCCAGTCAGAGATGATAGATATCGGCACGCCATAAAGCATGACGATATCACAGATGTATATTCAAGCTAACTGCTCAGAAGAATAGGTAGTCATCATAAGAATGAAATGAGCTGACTTGGTTAGCCTATCCACAATCACCCAAACTGCATCAAACTTCTGTTGAGTCCGTGGGAGTCCAACATCAAAATCCATGGTGATCCCATACAATTTCCACTCCTGAATCTCTATCTTCTTAAGCAACCAACCTGGCCGATGATGCTCATACTTCACCTGCTTGCAAATTTAGACATCGAGCCACATACTTTACTATGCATTTTTCATCCTCCTCCACCAGTAATGCTACCTCAGGTCTTGATACATCTTCGCGGCACCCAGATGAGGGGAGTACCGCAAGTTGTGAGCCTCCTAGATAATCAACTAACACAAACCGTCCACATTAGGCATATTTAGCCTGCCATGCATCCTCAATGCGCCATCATGCCCAATAATGACCTCCTTAGCATCACTGTGCTGGAGCATGTCCATAAGGACAAGAATATGGAGGTCATATTGCTGACGCTCCCTGATACGATCATAAAAAGAGAGGACCGAGAGACCATACAATCTAATACTCGACTCGGCTCAAAAATATCTGATCTCACAAACTGGCTGACTAAGGCTTAAACATCTAATGCCATGGGCCTCTCTACTGCTAGTAGATATGCTAAGCTTCCCAAACTCTCTGCCCGGTGACTCAAAGCATCGGCCACCATATTGGCCTTCCCGGGATGGTACAAAATGGTGATATCATAATCCTTATGTAGCTCCAACCACCTCATCTGAAGAAAATTAAAATCCTTTTGCTTGAACAGATGTTGCAAACTCTGGTGATCGGTGTAGATCTCACAAGGGACACCATACAAATAGTGCCTCCATATATTCAAGGCATGAAAAATAGCTGCTAGCTCAAGGTCGTGGACATGATAGTTCTTTTCATGTACCTTCAGTTGTCTAGATGCATAGGTAATCTCCCTACGGTCCTGCATCAACACCGTGTCGAAACCAACCCCTGATTCATCATAATATACAGTATAAGATCCTGAACATGAAAGCAACACCAATACTGGGACTATAGTCAATGCTGTCTTGAGCTTCTAGAAGCTCTCCTCACACTACTCTATCCATCTAAACGGAGCACCCTTCTAGGTCAGCCTGGTCATAGGTGTCGCAATAGATGAGAATCCCTCAACAAACCGATGGTAACACCCCGCCAAGACAAGAAAACTCCGGATCTTCGTGGCAAATGACAGTCTGGGCCAAACTTACACCACCTCCACCTTCTTTCGATCCACCTTGATCCCATCACTTGATACCATATGTCCCAAGAATGCCACTAAATCCAACTAGAACTCACATTTTAAGAACTTTGCATATAACTTCTTTTATCTCAAGGTATGAAACACAGTCTTGGGGTGCCGATCATGATCTTCTCGAGTTTGGAGTTTCATCTATGAACACAAGTCCATACAGGGCTGGAATACACTGTGCATCAAGTGCATAAAAGCTGATAGGGCATTGGTTAGACCGTATGACATCACAAGGAACTCGTAGTGGCTGTACTGAGTCCTAAAAGCATTCATCGGGATATCTGGCTCCCGAATCTTCAACTGATGATAGCCTGAACGTAAGTCAATCTTGGAAAACCCCTAGAACCCCGTAACTAATCAAACAAGTCATCAATACGAGGCAATGGATACTTTTTCTTCTCCATAACTTTGTTCAGATGGCGATAATTAATGTACATACGCATAGAATCATCCTTCTTCTTCACGAACAATACCGGAGCACCCCAAGGTGACACACAGGTCTGGATGAAGCCTTTATCAAGCAACTTCTATATCTTCTCCTTCAACTCCTTCAAATCAGGAGGAGCCATATGATATTAATATCTCTATCGGGTGGCATGCCCAGAAGATAAGATGCAAACACATTTGGAAAGTCCCTCACTATTGGAACTGACTCAATTTTAAGGTATCAACACTATCATCTCTCATAAGCTTGATACATATCAAACCCCTTCTCAACCATTCGTTGTGCTTTATTAAAGGAAATAACTGTCCTGGGAGTGTAATCTAAAGTACCCTTCCACTCTAATCTCGGTAAACCTGGCATAACTAGCGTCACAGTCTTGGCGTGACAATCAAGTATAGAATAATAGGGAGACAACCAGTCCATGCCCAAGATAACATCAAAGTCTACCATGGGAGTAGTAATAAGTCAGCTCTGGTCTCAAAACCACTAAAAGTAATCAAACATGACTGATACACGTGATCCTCAACAATAGAATCTCCCACAAGAGTAGACACATAAATAGGATAATATAAACAATCCCGAGATATTCCCAAATACAGGGCAAAATAAGACGACACATAGGAATAAATGGAGCCTCGATCAAATAGGATTGATGTATCTCTATGATAGACCGGAACAATACCTGTAATGATAGAGTTGACATCAATTGCCTCTATATGAGCAAGAAGGGCATAGTATTTGGCCTGGCCTCCTCCTCTAGGGCGATCTTTACCTCCCCAACCTCCACATCGGGCTGGCTGAGCAGGTGGGATGGCAGCTGGTGCTGTAGCCATAGCCTGAGGACTTGGTGGAACACGCTGTTGCTAAAAAGTATATAAAGGTGAACCATTCCTAAGTATAAGGCAATCCCTCACCATAGGGTGAGTGTTGCTATACTCAAAACAAGTTCTAGGAGGCCGTGGCTATTGTGGCTGGGTCGGGCTAAGTCTGCTAGACTGGTCGCTAGTAACACCTCGTCCGTGAGGCACACTAGATACTGGCAGTGCGTAATAAGGCTCCTGGGGCCTTGAAGGGACTGGAACACAACCAACGGCTGGAAGAGGTGAATGAATGAGGTGACTCACGAATTGTGGCAACCAAGGCTGGTGCATGCAAGGCCAAATCACTGGCATGGACTATATACCTTGACATAGTCATAACACCCTGGCGCAGCTGCTCAAACTCCGTACGCCATGAGTCACTGAGGCTCTAAGGGACATACTCTCTTAAAAAAATATCCGAGAACTTAGTCTATGTAAGTGAATCTGCCCCATCCAGACTACTCAGCTCATAAGCATGCCACCACTGATAGGCTGCTCCTCTAAGCTGGAAGATGGTAAATAAAACCTCATTCATCTACACTATTCCCCTAGTACAGAGAATACAATCACTCTCCTCCAGAAAACCCTAAGCATCATATGTAGCCAATCCGCTAAAAGTATGTGGGTGGTAATTCTTATATCTCTCAAGTCTGAATTGATCTAGCTTTCCTAGTCTCATGTTGAACCAGAGTCAACGATTGCATAAGGATGATCTTCGGGTCTAGGTCGGCCTGGACCCTCTGCTCAAGAGTATGGGCTGCGGGCGTTTGTGCCCCTACCCTGGACTGAGATGTGGTAGGAGCTAATGGGATTGATCCACCCTGAGCTAAGGTACTCAATATGCTTAGGAACTGAGCTAGAGTCTCCTGAAGAGCTGGTGCACCAATAGGTACCTCAGGTATCTGTCCTTCAACTGGAGCTACTTGGGGCTTCTCTATAGCAGCTCGAGCGGGTGCTCTAGCTGCACCACATGGGCATCATATGCCTCTACCTGGCCTCGGCCTCTAGTGGCTCCAGTAATGGGCACAGGTGTCTGGTAATCTCATGTTGTACATATCCTCACCATCTCTGAGAGAATAGAATAAGAAGTTTAGAACTTTGAAGTAAACAAATCTTCACATAACAAGGAATCAAAGAAGTGTAGTTTTTCCTAACAGTTCCATAGCCTCCCAAATATAAGTACAAATGTCTCTGTACTGATCTACGAGACTCTAATAAACTGGCTAGTGACTCACGACACAGATGATCCTAGAGCTCTGATACCAACTTGTCACAATCCAATTTTCCCTCCCAATGATATCGTGACGGCACCTAATCTCTACGACTAGGTAAGTCTAACATTTGCGGAGTAATGAAATGAAAACATAAGTTTAACAACTAGCTATAACAATAACCAATAACTGAATACCATGTCGTTTTGCATGTACAATAACCAACTGCTCAAAATACACAGCATTTCCAAAACCTGTAACATCGTGAATCACAAACTACATAAGGAAATCTAGTGTCTCTATACATCAGAGTTTGACAAAAGAAAATACAGAAGAGAATGGACAGAGGGAAGTGTAAAAGGGGACTCATAGGTCTGCGGACGCGGCAGATATACCTTGAAGTCTCCAAAAATACCCCAACTCACTAATAATGCAGCTGATAAGGAGTATCTGGATCTGCACAAAACAAAATATGTGCAGAAGAGTAGCATGAGTACATCACAATCGGTACCCAATAAGTGCTAGCCTAACCTCGGTCGAGTAGTGACGAGGTAAGGTCAGGCCCCACTGGCATATATATAATAAAATAAGACAGAGAAGTATAATAGAAGACTGATGAAAAATGAAGGTAATCACAGAACAATATAGCATAATGTACAAACAGAAACATGGAATCTCCCGAGATACCGTCTCGTAGTCCTAAAAGTAAATGTGCAAGGAGATCTCGCGGAATATCATTTTACAGTCCCTAAAGTAAATGTGCATGTGGATCTCCCAAGATACCGTCCCATAGTCCCAAAGCTAATATGTATGGGGATCTCCCAGAATACTGTCCAATAATCCCAAAATAAATACACAACTCAAACAATGGAGATGATAACTATAACACGATATTCTAACGTTTAGACTAAGTATAAATAAAGAGAGAAGCAGGAAATCCACTAAGCATTCTGCACAGAGTTCAGATAAGCATTTAAGACAAGTAGACATGTAATACTAGGCTAAGCAGGATAACTATACATGTTGGTATAATTCAATTAAGATGAAACATGTTATTACTCAGTAAAAACTTGGTTTTACAACAAATAACCCATGTACGAACTCACCTTACGTACACGACGCTCACATATCACAACACTACCAAATCCTAAGGGAAGTTCCCTCACATAAGGTTAGGCAAGCCACTTACCTCAAACCAAGCTAAATCAATCGGTAGCAATGCTTCTTCCACGAATATTCGACTTGCATGGCCCAAATCTGGCCAAAACCAATCACATATCATAAATATAGCAACAAGAAACTAATCTAAGCTAAGTCAAGAAAATAGAAAATTGCACTAAAAAGTCTCACCGGGCCCACGTTTCAGAATCGGATAAAAGTCACAAATACAAACACCTATTCACACACGAGTCCAACCATACAAGAATTTCTCAAATCTGACTAAATCGCTTTTCAAATCTCAAAAATTTAGGCTAGGAAGTTTCAACCATTTTTACCCAATTTATAACTCAAATCCTTAATTAATGAGTGGAATCAACTATAAATTAATGAGATATAACCATAAAAGAGCAAAGGATTGTTACCCACAAGCTTCATCTGAAAATCCCTCGAAATTTCGCCTTACTCCGAGCTCTCTAGGCAAAAACTTGGAGAATGAAATCAAACCTTCACACTTAGCCTTGTTCTGCCCAGCGATCTCGCACATGCAGACCAAGAATCACACTTGCGATGCCGCACCTGCGGAATTTTCATCGCAGGTGAGGAAATGACATAAAAGGACCTAGTCCACTATTGATACCCAATTTTTCCTTCATATTTTTAATTGTACATATATATATATATATATATATATATATATATATATATATATATATATATATATATATATATATATATATATATACTTTCAATATAGTATATTTGCATCATCATTTAGTTTATAAACCTATACAAGCATTTTATATAATTTTCCATAATTTTTGAATGTCCTAAAATCGATTTCTTTTTGCATGTTGTTAAATAAATAACCAATAATTATCCTTCAAATTATTCTTATGGTTAATTAATCATCCAAACTCATCATTTACACCAACATGTGTGTTTTTAAATATTTTAATCCATTTTCTATAATTACATTTGTACTTTTTAGGCTAATTGCACATTTTTGCAATAATGGCCCTTATTAATGTATAATTATATTATTTATGCAAAAAATAAATTTTCTATTTTTATAATTATAATTAATTAATCATTTTTACAAGTTCAAGGCATTAGTCTCAACTAGGGTTTGAGATTTTCCCTTATTCTGTACTGATTTCTAATTGATACTCTTCCCTTCTCTTGTGTTTGACTGATATTTTGCGTATTTTTGTTTAACCCACCATGTTTCCCTTATTTTTACTTTATTTTGTCCTAAATATGACTATAACTGATCTTTCTATGATATTTTGCTTATTTTCTATTGTATTCCCTTATTTAAGTGTTATTTGCATGATTATATTCTCTTATTCTCTGTTAATTTACTGAATACCCTTGTTTTATGTTTTATTTTCCCTAAAAAATTTATTTTGATTGATTATAGTATATCTTTCCTTGTTTGTGTTTGAATAATTTGTTTCCATGTTTACTTGTTTGATTTATACTATATAAACCCCTCTCAGAAGAGATTTTGAGACAATTGGACATTCACTACTGTTTTTCACTACTCTCTCATTCACTCACTTTTACTTTCAAACTTGCTGAATTTATTGAATAACCTCCTCTGGTGCAAGTACTGCTCGGAGCCCATTATCGAGGTCTTGTGAACTCTAAAGCAACGGGGATTTGGAGTTTTTGCTACTACACTCTGCACTCTTTTAATCTTGGTACTGGTTAGTGTTTAAACTCTCATAATGTTTAAATTCTTCCTGTATATGTATCTGAACTTTGATTTAACTATGATGGTGTTCAACTTTGATGTCATTTTATAGCACATGAGAACCGTTTACATTAATTTGCATCTTGTGATCTCTCATCTTTAGACCTTGTGGCATCTTACATGTTAATTTTGGGCTCCAATATTGTGGTTGTATGAGATTCTGCATATTGTGATTAACTAATGCTCTCTATGATGCCCGATTCTATTTGTATTATACTTCTTTATCCTGAGTTTGGTATGATCTGATCCTCTGAGTTTTCAGTCTTGGATTCTGTCTTTTTTCATATGTTACCCTGCCAATATGCTAGTTTAGGTTCATTATGTGATTATCCTGTAAGTTTGCAAATAATTTTTACCAAACCTATTGCTTTAAATATTATTTTCACTAGTTGTTTCCTTTCATGAGTTTAATTCTGGGATTGGCTGAAAGCCAAAGCTCTTCCCTTATGTCTCCTCTATCAACCTCTTTGGTATGCGTACTACCCTGGGTTCTTGAAGCCATTAGGAACTCTGACGCACTAGGGTCCAAGTTTCTTTGTCACTTTTTCTAATTGCTCAACCGTGCACCATTTTTCACTTACTGGACAAGCCAATGGGCTTGTATAAATCGTTGTCTTTCTGGGACTGTGGATCAGCTCTAGCTATAGGATTTTGGCTATTCTATGTGTATATGAAGATCGTGGTTTGGGTCTAATTGGCTATGACTTTTGGGCTATGTTGAAGCATGTTGGATATGATGGTGAAGGCCCAACGAGGCTGGGAATTTAGTTGTGTATTTGGGCCTGCTATAGGCATGTCTATTACCATGTAATATTATTATTTTTCTTGTTAATCTGGGTATGTAATAATACTTTATATAAAAAAACAAGGGTGTTAGTGAAAATGGAATGGGTAGAATTCTTAATCTACATGCCATTAGTAGGTAACATGTTTATAGGACTTGACGATATGTTTGTTATATCTGTTGACCCAATAGAAACCATGATATTAGGAGAAGTACATATGCCCTACTTGTCTACTATTCAGACACTATGTCAGCTGTTGTGTGGTTATAGGCAGCATATCCATATGAAGTGAGCATTTTGCACGATTACTCAGTTATTTACTAGAAAGCATGCCTATATGAGGTATACTGCCTACTTTGTCAACTTAGAGACCATGCCTATAGGAAATCACACACTTCATTCAACTTGCCCAATACTTGCACATTATTCAAAAGCATGATCGTTTGACTAAATGTTTTACTATTCATATGTCTGCTTCTGTCCGATTATTAGATATCATGCCTATAGGGAATGAATGCTAATAACAATCCTTTCAATATGCACCACACTCAATAGATATCATGCCTATAGGATTTCAATTACTTAAATTCGATATTGCATCATACTGTCCATTTATAAAGCATGCCTATTGAAGCTAAATATGTATAAAATTAGCTCAAATTGTCAACCTTTAGAAAACATGCCTATAGAGTTAAATATAAGAGGATCAATCCCAATCGCCAGTCTCTAGAAATCATGCCTATATGACATCACTGCTCACTCTTCAAATGTTGTTATTCACGCGATTATTAGGAAGCATAAGTAATATTGAGCATTTCTAATAAGTTTTATTATCCCTACTGCGTAAATCACATACAGATCATGCCTATAGGTTTAACAACTTATAGCATGTAGTCTCAATAATCCGTGTAATACCAAATACTCCTAAACTGTATAGTCGCTTAGAAATCATGTCTATAGGTTTCATAACCCCTCCCATAATTTGAAAATCAATTAACTTGAGACCGCAGCACCACATATACGATATTGAATTGAGCATCACCTAGAATCCATGCATATAGGACTCTAAGTCTCAAATTCTGAAACTATGTATCGCTTAAATTGCCCGCGTGCATTTGTTTGTTTGTGTGTGGAGGCTAACTTGAGCCCTTAATTGATTTGACATGACGTCCAACTTGTTTTCATATGTCGCCTAGTTTTATCATTTTTGAGCAAACTAAGTAAAGTCTAGAACAATCCAAATAGAGGTCCAAAGGCTCCTGGTGCACACATAGGGTACGAGTTATAATTGAACTATTACGCTTTAGGTAACAACTTAAATATAGTAATCGAGTACCAGGAGATGACAGTATGTGCTCACTGAATATACGAGTAACAGCCATCTGGAGGAAGTTACGAAGTATTATTTATGTTACATAGGTTGATCATTTAGGCTAAAAAACATAGGAACCCCCCCCCCCCCCCCCCCCATTTTCTTTCTTTTCCTATTAGAATCAAAATATTTGTACCCTTTCTTTATAATATGTTTATAATAAACTTCTTAAATTTTTGCGCTATCTCTTTTCATATATTTGATCAAATAGACTAATTCATATAATTTGAGTTCGCTCGGGAACCACAGTTGTGTACCTCGAAGACTGCCTAACACCTTCTCTTCGAGATAGCTACAATCCCGTACCCGATCTTTGGTGTCGCAAACTATTCAAACAGAGTTATTTGCAAATAGGTGCCCTAACGCACCTTAAACTCATTAAGTGGAGACTCTCTTTTAACACCTTGTTTAAAAGAGTTTTCACGTGTCGAAATCCGATTTCGCGACAGAAGGGGGCACGACATCCGTATCTGCGAGCTTTGGGCCACATCTGTGCCTGCTCCTATGGATTTTCTTCCGCTTTTGTCTTCCCTCATGCCCTTGGATCCTTCCGCTTCTGCGCTCCATCTTCCACATCTGCGGATGCCTAACCACATCTTTGACCTCCGGTCTCTTCCTTCCATACTGCACCTGCAACTATTAGCTCGCTTCTGCTGGCTCGCACCTGCGCTCAATGTTGCGCAGATTTGATTCCACCTGGTGTAGCAGCTTCAGCTATTCTTCCAAAACTAAATTTGATTAGTTAACTATCTGAAATCAATCGGAGGCCCCTTGAACCTCAACCAAACATACCAACAAGTCCTAAAATACCATATCAATTTAGTCGAGTCCTCAAATCACATCAAACAGTGCTATAAACATGAATCACCCTACAATTCAAACAATGAACTTGAAACTTCAAACTTCTACAAGTGATGTCGAAACCTATCAAATCACATCTGATTGACCCCAAATATTTTACACAAGTCATATTCAATATTACGGACATACTCCAATTCTAGGGATTAGAATTCGACCCCGATATCAAAATTCCACTGCTTGTCCAAAACTCCAAAATTCGGTTTTCGCCATGTCAAGCCTAAATAAGCTACAGACCTCAAACACACAATCCGAACATGCCCCTTAGTCTAAAATCACCCATCAGAGCTAATTGGACCGATAAAACTCTATTCTGGAGTCGTCTTCACACATGATTGACTACAGATAAAATTCTAAGACTTAAGCTTCCGTTAAGGGACTAAGTGTCTAAAAATACTCTGAAAGCAAAAATGAAACCTCCCGGCAAGTCGCATAAGCTGAAATAGTTACGGGAAGAGCAGTAAATATGGGATCAGGGCTATAACTCTCAACACGACAGGCCTAATTGTTACATTAATTATGTCTTTGTTGAAATTTTATTGCTTTCTGTTACTGCAGTAACATTTTTAGCATATTAAGTTGCTTAGTTTGAGGATGAATTTCAATTTTAAATTTCTATTAGATTGTTTAAGTTAGTTGAGATATTTTAGGTTTTTTGAATTTTAAATTATGTGGAATTTTTTATTCTTAATTGGCTATTTAAAGCATTGTTATGCTTAATAAAATTATTGTGAGACTTTTTAGTCAATACTTTAACTCTTTTTGTTGCCCCATCTTTAAAAACCCAAAAGTGGTATCAAGAGCTTCATTGATCTTACAGGATATGTGAGTTCTTCCAAAGAATCATTTTCAAATTATTTTTTGCCAATATCAATTTTTAAACCTATTTTTAAACATGGCAAGCGCTAGTCTCTCTTTAAATACCTCACAAACTTTTACTAGCAAAAACTATCATATTTGCACTATAAAAATAAAATCATATCTTACAACCTACGATTTATTGAATATTATAATAGAATAACAATCTTTATGAGCAATTCCTGAAAATTTTATCATTGCCCAGAATCAAATACTTTCAAAAGAGATTTCAAATAAGACAAGATCACTAAGGATGGTTTTATGCACAAAATCATAAGACAAAAAAAAAAAAAGAAAGAAGAAAAGAAGAAAAAAATTGCAATACAAAAGTGTGCAATTTTAGTGATACTCAAAATAATCTTCAAGCACAAACAACAAAAGCAAGAATTGAGGTGGAACAACTTTTTAAATTATAGTAACTGAAGCGGAAGAATGGTGAAATTTTATTGCTTTCAGTTATTGGAGTAACTTTTTAGCAATATAAGTTGCTTAATTTTAGGATAAATCTTAATTTTAAATTTCTATTAGATGGTTTAAGTTAGTTGAGATATTTTAGGTTTTTCGAATTTCAAAGTATGTTATTTTTTGTTCCTTATTGGCTATTTAAAGTCCTATTTTGCTTCATCAAGTCATCGAGAGACTTTTTCAATTAATAATTTAAATTTTTTTGTTGTCCCATCTTTTAAAAAACTAGCCGTCTTTAAGATGTTATGCACTCGCGTGCCTAATTCTTTTTATGGGCTAAGCATGTAAATAAATTCTCTTTTGATGATGGGCGGCAGTGAGATTCGAATTCAAAATTTCTGCCTGTTCTAATACCATATTATAGTGTGTGGCCATTTCATATAAATTTAAATTCTGAGAGAAAAAATATTTTTATTTATTTAATTATATTTTAATGTATGGTCTTTGACGTTTTTTAAATAATGATAATGTTAAGACTAGTTTTTGTTCATCCAAACTATTTTATCGAATATTTATTATCTCTCACCAATACAGCACCAAGTATATCTGCCCATCAAGACTTATAAAATAATATCACCTAATGAAGAAAAAACATTAGGTTGTGGAGAAATTTAAACTCATGGTTAAGCTCTTTATAAGATAGCGACAATTTCCTTTTCTTCTATTTGTTTGTATTTATTTTCTCGAACATTTGAGACTAAAGATTATTATGTTCAGGGGCAAAGTTAGAGAGGCGAAAGCAAGTCCAGTCGAATCTATTAACTTTAATTTGAATTACATATTTTTTTAAAAAAATTTATAAATATATATAAATTACTAATCTAAAACTTAATAACTTAAAACAACTATAATTTGAATCAAAAGAACTTGAAGTCCCTACTCCAACAACAATTACTGGCCCGTCTACATCTTACCCTCCCCAAACCCCAATTTATGGAATTATACTGGATAGTTGTTATTGTAACGCATCTACCGAATCTGCTAATAAATTTTGACACTGTGGATTGTGGGACTAGGACAAACTCTTAAATGCTTAATAATTAGTAGTTCAGAAAAATGCAAATCATGTTGAATGTCGTTACCCTTTCTCTATAGTCAAAATTTGGTTCCTTCTATGTCTTTGGGAGGTTAATTAATTTCTAAATTGAATATCACCCTTTTCTCATGTGTGACGCTAATAAATAATAACAAATATATAGAAATTTTTATATGCATGAAAACATCCCAGTCGTATGCGTACAACAATTACTAGAAAAATCACACTAGTGGAGTGGTGATCAATATAAAACAAGCAATACATTTGGACCCAAAAAAAAAAAAAGGCAATACACACACACGCACACAAATATCTACGAATTATCATTATTTATAACTGCAAATATAACAAGTTGGACAACAATTATTGTTCAACAGGAATTTTTTAAATCGTTTTAAAATCATCAAGTTTAATTTTTTCAAATAAAACCAGAACAGGCAATATAATTATTGGAGTATTCATCTTGCAGTTTGAAACTTTGAATAGGCTACCAAAGTTGTATAATCCTTGATAGTGGATAGACAATAGGCTCAAATTGTACAAAGAAAAAAAGGAACAGGCTTTCCTCGAAAATCAACTGGGGGCGGATGAACGTGCATTATCTCCTTATCATATATATATATATATAATTTTTTTAATCACTTAAATTTTTTGAATTAAATTACATGGGGCGTCCTATTTGGTTGCTTTCATTTAATCTATACTCATATTTTAAAATTTTTTTAATCTATACCCTAATTTTGATAACTTCAAACGCCTCCTTTCTGCCTTCTCTTCTTTTCCTCTTTTTTTTTTCTCTCTCAAACACATAAACTTTGTAAAAGTTTTATTGACTGGATCTGTAAAATTTTTATTATATCTTATCAACTACCATATTCTATGTTGAAGGACGAGTAAATATAACTCCACAAGCTGGTCAAAGTAGGTGTGATTTGTGTCTTTCCTGATCCATCCTTCTTAAACATACAACAACAACTAACTACTATATGTCATCTCTTCCAAGTTACCTGCCACAAGAATGGCACATGCATGTGAAATCTATTATACACAATAGTTGCTCTCGCGTTCTTTTGGAATTATCTAATTACCCATTGCTTTTTGGTATCATCTGCAGGAAAAACGACAGAAAAGGGCTGCAAAAATGAAAAATAAAAGATAGGAAAAATAACTTCAGAATATTATCAAAACAATTTAGTTAAAAATTTCCGAATAATTTGGTTTAAGTTATATTTTAAAGTCACATAACTTCAAAGAAAGGCATAACACAACTTCAGCGCTAAGAGTGCTGATGTTTAGCAAATATAAAACAAAACTTTAGCTCCTAGAATGCTAACGTTCAGCAAATGCAAAATAAAACTTCGGCTCCTAAAATGCTTAAATTTAGCAATTACAAAATAAATTTTCAGCTCTTACAATATTAAAATTCACCAATTACAAAATAAAAACTTCAGCCAAAATATGTTGTAGTTTTATTGGGCTGATGTTTGCGTGATGCCTTTGCAAGTCAGGCTAAACTTCAGGCAAAAATGTCTGAAGTTTTGCTTTGATAAGTCCACGCTTCAGGCAAATTCTGAAGTTCAAACTTCAGACATATGTTTTTGCTTCTTTAGGCCCGTATGTATTAAGTTACTCGAAAAACGAGTACACTTGTAATTTTATTTTATTTTTTGCAAAGCAGTTAGATAAGCTTTTTTTGGGCCAAAAGTATTTTTTTGGCCAAAACACTTTTGGCCAAGAATTGAGGTGTTTGGCCAAACTTTTTGAAGGAAAAAATGCTTTTGAGGAAAAGCATAAATAATTTTTGAGAAGTAAAAAAAAGTAGCTTCTCTTCAAAAGCACTTTTCTGAGAAGTACTTTTGAGAAAAATACACTTACAAACAGTTTTCAAAAGGTTAGCCAAACACTAATTACTGCTCAAAATGTTTTTCAAATTAATTATCCAAACACAAACTGCTTCTCATTAAAAACACTTTTTTGAAAAATATTTTTGAGAAAAACACTTAGCAAAATAAGTTGATTTTTGAAACTTGGCCAAATAAGCTATAAGTTAAAAGGTGACCCAAAAACTAGTTATAAATGCAAATGCCCCAATTTTGGAACTAACTATAAACTTAATCGCTAATCTGTCGCTAAAAACTTGTAGCAAACTATTTTGATAATCTATTACTAATCCGTTACCGAGTAGGATTAATAGTTAATTTTGCTGTTTAGATACCAAATTTATTTGTCCCTAATTTCTGTTTTTTAATAGTTCATGCAAATTTAAGAAATAATATTAACTTATTCTTAAGCTTAGATATTGAAATCATGCTCCCTCTCAAATTCATTGTCAATGTAACCTTTTTTTTCTATAAAAGCTTGTCTAAACAGTGGAACTCGATGGGTAACTCCCCTCATAATTCTTTTCCAGCTTTTTGTGTAAATTGTGTAAATAATGAACTAATTGTTATAAAATCTCCTATTTTAGGTGAATGTCCATAATTAGAGAGATTCTAGGGTTTACTTTTTGGTGGCTAAGTCACCACCTCCCTATAAATAAAGGGGTCTTCTACCATTGTAAATCATCCCTAAGTATCAATAAGAATACTCCTCTCTCTACTTTTCTCTCTATTATTTTTGTTCTTGTATTATTGTTCTTGTTCTTATATTATTTCATAACACGTTATCAGCACGAGACTCTACCGTCTCAAGAATCGATTCTCGAGAAAAACTAAGCAAATATGGATATCTCACAAAGCAAGCTTGGATCAACGTCCAACTGTAAAAAAATTTGTTAGTTGATTCATGTACTACACATACGATACTCAAAGAAAAGAAATATTTCTCTCAACTAAATATGTGTAAGGAAAATGTTACTACAATCTCTGGTAGTAGTAAATTGATTGAAGGCTCCGGAAGAGCAACTGTAACTCTGCCCAAAGGCACGATGTTTATCATAGAGAATGCAATGTTCTCCTCCAAGTCTAAGAGAAACTTGTTGAGTTTTAAAGATATACGCCGGAATGGCTATCATATTGAGACAATAGATGAAGATAATCTTGAATATCTCATCATTACAAAGAATATCTCCGGCCAAAAGAGGGTTATTGAGAAATTCTCATCTTCATCTTGTGGCCTGTATTGGACAAGAATTAGCGCAATTGAGGCACACTCCACAGTAAACCGAAGGGTTACTGATTCCAATACTTTCGTACTTTGGCATGATCGATTGGGACACCCTGGATCGGTCATGATGAGACGGATTATAGAAAGCTCATATGGGCATCCGTTAAAGAATTTCAAAATTCTTTCAAATAATGAATATCCTTGCACTTCCTGTTATCAAGGCAAGTTGATCATCAGACCATCACCAACAAAGGTTTGGACTGAGTCACCCACGTTTTTGGAACGTATACAAGGGGACATTTGTGGACCTATTCACCCACCCAGTGGGTCCTTTAGGTACTTAATGGTCTTGATAGACGCATCCTGTAGATGGTCTCATGTGTGCCTGTTGTCATCACGCAACCTTGCGTTTGCAAAATTAATGGCATAAATAATTCGACTACGAGCACAATTTTCTGATAATCCAATCAAGTCTATTAGACTGGATAATGCTGCTGAGTTTTCATCCCAAGCATTTAATGATTATTGCTTATCAATTGGGATAAAAGTGGAACATTTTGTATCTCATGTTCACACTCAAAACGGTCTTGCAGAATCGTTAATTAAACGTCTGCAGTTGATTGCAAGGCCATTACTCATGAAAACGAGGCTGCCCACTTCGTTATGGGGTCACGCCATTTTGCATGCAGCAATGCTAATTCGTCTCAAACCGACGAATTATCACAAATATTCCCCGTTGCAATTGGTTTTGGGTCATGAACCCAATATATCCCATTTAAGAATCTTTGGATGCGCAGTACATGTGCCTATAGCACCGCCATCCCGCACCAAAATGGGTCCGCAAAGAAGGTTAGGAATATATGTTGGGTTTGAATCTCCCTCCATCATTCGCTACCTCGAAACATTGACAAGGGACTTGTTTACTGCACGATTTGCAGACTGTCGATTTGATGAGACACTTTTCCCAAAATTAGGGGGAGAAATGCATCATTATCTCATCTTGATCCACATACCTCTATTTGTGAAAGAGAGGTACAAAATATTATCCATTTGCAAAGAATAGCAAATCAAATGCCTGACGCATTTACGGACTTGAAAAGGATAATGAAATCACACATCCCCGCGGAAAATGTTCTAATCCGATTGATGTCCCTGTTGGACAATCATCTAGTGTCATAATCAATGAGTCGAATGCACGCCTGAAGCGTGGCAGGCCATTAGGTTCTAAAGATCGAAATCCTAGAAAGAGGAAAGCAAATGATAAAAATGACACTACGAAAGAATCTCATGAGGAAATTCATGATTTAACAAATTCTGAGATTCATGAAGAATCCATTGAGCCCGAGACTCTGGAAAATACGGAACTATCCATAAATCCAATTGATATTGAGGCAAATATTAATCGAGTGGATATAGTGGTGGATAATGTCTTTGCTTATAATGTCGCATCTAGCATTATGCAAGAATGTGAGGATCTCGAACCTCAATCTGTTGAAGAATGTCGAAAAAGACATGATTGGCCAAAATGGCAAGAAGCAATTCAATGAGAATTGAATTCGCTGGCAAAACGTGAAGTTTTTGGCCCTGTAGTTGAAACACCTAATGGTGTTAAGCCTGTTGGCTATAAATGGGTCTTTGTACGCAAGAGAAATGAGAAAAACGATGTACAAAGATATAAGGCACGCCTTGTTGCACAAGGTTTTTCTCAATGGCATGGTGTCGATTATGAAGAGACATATTCGCCTGTAATGGATGCGATTACCTTTCGTTATCTCATCAGTTTTGCTGTCCTTGAAAAGCTTGACATGCATTTAATGGATGTGGTTACTGCCTATCTTTATGGCTCACTTGATAATGAGATATACATGAAAATTCCCGATGGACTCAAAGTGCCAAACGCTCATAATTCAAAGTCTCGGGAAATGTTTTCAATTAAATTGCAAAGATCTTTGTATGGTCTAAAGCAATCAGGACGAATGTGGTATAATCGTCTTAGTGAGTATTCGTTAAAAGAAGGCTATATAAATGACGCTATTTGCCAGTGTGTTTTTATAAAGAAAACAACATCGGAATTTGTTGTACTTGCCGTATATGTCGATGACATAAACCTTATTGGAACCCCCATAGAACTCCAAAAGGCAATTGATTATTTAAAGAATGAATTCGAGATGAAAGATCTCGGAAAGACAAAATTATGTCTTGGTTTGCAAATTGAATATTTGGCAAACGGAATTTTTGTCCATCAATCTACCTATGTGGAAAAGATACTGAAACGGTTTTACATGGATGGAGCACATCCTTTAAGTACACTGATGGTTGTTCGATCACTTGATGTGAATAAAGATCCATTCCGACCACAAGAAAGGAATGAAGAGCTACTTGGTCCTGAAGTACCATATCTTAGCGCAATTGGCGCACTGATGTATCTTGCAAATACTACAAGGCCTGACATATCCTTTTCAGTTAATGTCTTAGCAAGATTTAGCTTGGCTCCTACAAGGAGACATTGGAATGGGATCAGACACATATTACGGTACCTAAAGGGGACTACCGATATGGGCTTATTTTATGGCAAGAATTGCAGTCCTGATCTTGTTGGTTACGCTGATGCTGGGTATTTATCCGACCCACACAAGGCTCGATCTCAAACGGGTTATGTGTTTACCTGTGGAGGCACCGCCATATCTTGGCGATCGACTAAGCAATCAATTGTGGCTACTTCATCTAATCATGCCTCGATAATTGCTATTCATGAAGCAAGTCGGGAGTGTGTGTGGTTGAGGTCTATAATACATCATATTCAAGGCAAATGTGGTTTGAAGTGTAATAAACTACCCATGACTTTGTATGAAGACAATGCAGCATGTATAGCTCAATTGAAGGGAGGATTCATAAAAGGAGATAGAACAAAGCATACTTAACCAAAGTTATTCTTCACACATGATCTTCAAAAGAATGGTGATATCAATGTGCAACAGATTCGTTCAAGCGATAATATGGCTGATTTGTTCACAAAATCTCTACCAACGTCAACCTTCAAGAAGCTAGTTCACAAGATCGGAATGCGAAGACTTAAGGATATGAATTGATGTTCTTATCAGGGGGAGTTAATGCGCGTTGCACTCTTTTTCCCTTACAAGGTTTCGTCCCACCGGGTTTTCCTTGCGAGGTTTTTAACGAGGCAACCAATAGGCGTATATTCAAACATGTGTACTCTTTTTCCTTTTCTTTAAATTTTTTCCCATTGGGTTTTGCTTTAGTTAAGGTTTTAACGAGGCACATCATTGAATAGACATTCAAGGGGAAGTGTTATAAAATCTCCTATTTTAGGTGAATGTCCATAATTAGAGAGATTCTAGGGTTTACTTCTTGGTGGCTAAGTCACCACCTCCCTATAAATAAAGGGGTCTTCTACCATTGTAAATCATCCCTAAGTATCAATAAGAATACTTCTCTCTCTACTTTTCTCTCTATTGTTCTTGTTCTTGTATTATTGTTCTTGTTCTTATATTATTTCATAACACTAACATAGTTATAGAAAAAGGAAAAAGGTTTTTTCTATGGCATAATCGTCTGGTATTCGGAAACACTAGCTTTACTTATCTAGATTTGCACAACACATGGCCCATTTAAAGCGTAAGTTCTTCCAATCAGAATTTTCTTCATGCTCATAGCTCGAACTTCATATCTAATTAAAAGTGACGTATGTTATGACCCAAAATTCATTAGTTATGAAAGTACTTAACTCAACCCGCTAAATAAGTTAACCAATAACAATCCAATTCTACTAATATTAATAAAATCAAAAAACAAAAGGAATTATCTAAATGTTATATATTCCCCAAGGACTGGTAGTACATATCACGAGTTTCTAAGAATAGAATTTGCAAAACTGATATGAAGTAAATACGTCTTCTATTTGAAAAGTACATAGACAAAGTTTCTATAAATCTAAGGCTACCATAAATAAGAGGCAGCTACAATAGGAGCATAAGTACATCTTCAAATCCGGCAACCATCGAGCACAGCAACAACAACAACCAACATCTGCACGCTATGTGCAGAAGTGTAGTATTAGTACAACGGGCCCCATGTACTGAGTAAATAACAAACCTAACATTAGGCTGAAAGCAGTGACAAGCTGGAACATAGGTCAGGTGCAACACCAATAGCCAACAACAGGTAATAACAACATAAAACAATTAAATAAAGAAGTAACTAAAATACTTAGCATTTTAATAGTATTTTTAAAATAGTTCCGATTTTCAAGTGTGTCAGTGAAAACCCAATTCCTTTACTGAAAACGTCGAAAATACAAGTAAGTTTGAAAACTGTGAGTTTTTCCCAAAAATCCTTTCAAGAGTAAATATGATATTTCATTTTCTCTCCAGATAGCAAGTGCTAAATACCTCTCTATGCCCATATATCACATATGAGAAGTCCTGAATGACGTGATACTGTATCATATCAGAAAAATACATCTCTATGCCTATATGTTATGTGCATGTCAAATGCGATGCGACTCAGTAATAAAACCATATGCACACTCTCATAGTATCAATTCACTCAGTCCTCACATCCACTTAGTCCTCATCGTCAGTCTATCCTCCCAATCACTCGGCATTCGCACTCAGTAGGTACCTGCGCTCACTGGGGGTGTGTACAGACTCCAGAGGGCTTCTTTAGTTCAAGCACTATAACAAGCAAATCATAGCATATATCAGGAAAACATGTTGCGACGTACATATATATATATCACCATCAGGCCCTCACCTCACTCTGTCTTCAATCTCTCCAATCTCTCATGCTCTCAATGTCAGTCCAAAAATAATGATGTGTTGTATCACTAAATAGTAACAGAGACTGAGATATGATATGCATATGGATGAATATAATTGCGTATATAATGCAATGAAAGCAAATATCTCAACGGCATAAATGACCTTAGTGGGTCCCAATAGAATAAGCATGTAGGCTAGACATGGATTCTAATATGGATCACAACTCAATATCTTAAGAACTTGAAATTTCATGGTTATAGGTAAGATAAGGTAACTACACAGTACTACAGAACAATAAAGTCACAATTCACACGATGCACACCCACACGCCCTTCACCTAGTATGTGTGTCACCTTAACGCCAATAAAATAGCACATAATCTAGGGTCCATACCCTCAACACTAATTTTAGAAGAGTTACTTACCTCGAACAATGAGAAAGCCAAGCAATTCTCCAAAAATGCCATCCTGCGTGTTTCAACCTCTGAATGGCTCAACACTAACCAAAAACAATTAAAATACATCAAACAATGCTAAAGGAATCAATCCCACTCCAAAAAGGTTGAATCTTTAATCAAAAGCCTAAAATCGGCCAAAAAGCTGAACTGAGGCCCCCACCTCAAAACCTGATAGAACTCATAAAATCTGACAAACCATTCAATTACGATTCAATACTAGTTTCACCCAAATTCGACTCCTAATCAATTTTTAAAAATAAAAAATTCACTTTATGAAATTTTAGACAAAACCCAAAATTTTACTTTGAAATGATCAATCAAATGCCAAAAATGAAGATGGATTCATCAAATATAACTAAAATCGAGTATAGAACAGCTACTCCAATCCATACGGTGAAAAGCACCTCCAAACAATATCCAAATTTGAGCTCCCTAACTCAAAATAAACCGCAATATTAAATACTATTGTCCATTTGTTCGATCTCGTTTTATGTGTCAAATGATCCCAAAACTTACTTTTGATACTTCCAATCGATTTTTTCTGATATTATAGTTAAGATAAGCTTTTGAATCATTCAATTTGACCTTATAATGATGGAGACATGTTAGTTTTAATATTTGAAAATAGTGCAGAGTATTAAATACGAAGTTAGTGACAGTTTCGTAATTAATCTGAAAAATCTAGCACTCAATTCTTAGTAAACTAACCATAAAATCCTCATACAATGTCCAAATTTGACGGTTGTTTTTGGTACGGATCCATAATTACAATACGGATCTGATGCTTCAACCAAAATACAAATCAGAGCTCATTTGTTCAATTTGATACCATTTATGCTTGAATAAACGACGTCAAAACATAAGAAAAACGAGCGCAACACAATTTAATTCTATTCAAAACTCACTCGAGCACCTTGAGACATGGTACGAATATACCAACAAGTCTCATAACATAAAACGAACTTACTCGAGGCCTCAAATCATGCATAACGATATCAAAATGATAAGACACACCTCAAATCAAACTTAATGAACTTTCGACTTCCAAAACTCGCACCGAAACATCATACAAAGCTACGTGTGCCCCCAAACTATCTAGAAAAGTGCAAATTCTCAAAATGACCGTTCAGGTCGTTACATTCTCCCCCATAAACATACGTTCGTCCTCAAACATACCAAGAGTTTTTCCCAAGGCCATCAAACCGCTGTATGAATTTACCAGGCATATACTCGAGGGTGATACAACATCACCCTATTTCAACTAGGCTCGACCACTCCGCATAATTGAATATCATTACTCCATCTTTAGTCTCTAAACCACACTATCCAATTTCCACAAGACCCGAACTTTGCATATACACATTGCATAAGTCTGAACAAGTTGTATCAAGTGACCCAGGACACAATCACAGTATATACCACACAACTCAAATACTCATAATGATAACTTTCGGCCGCAATAGTTGTTCGATAACCAACTCGACACCGGTAATGAAACCTCATATCAACTAAAATCTTGTTCGGAATCTTTGTACAATGCGAATGATGAAAGAAACACGCAAAAACTCGTAACAACTTATCAAACCAACAAGTCATGGAAGTCTCCCTCCTTCGATAAGATCTATAGCCAATTTCTATGCCGGCTTCCGATATTATCCTTCTGATTATGTTGTAATCAATTACGATAGTATCTTTTCTTAGTCCAATAACCTCATCTCATCCAATTTAAGAATAATGTTGAATAAGGTGTATTAGTACTGCTGGTATTAGTTTTGGTGGCATTAGTCATGCTCGCATATGTCTTATCCATTATTTGGTTTGATGTATTAAAGTATTTCACAATTTCTAAATAAATTATTTGTTTACAAAAATTCCTCAAAACCAGCCTAGCACTAAATTCTTTTTTTTTAAAAACATATGTTGAGGAATATTTTTATATGTTAATAGTTTTAAAAAAATTATCTGATTTGTCTACCTATATTGTCGTATAGAGCTGAATATTTATTCATAAAAAATAATATTTGCTACCTATTTATTTATAAGGGATATAATTTTATTCTCACTATTTTGATTATTTCGA
Organism: Nicotiana benthamiana; assembly: GCA_034376525.1. Lineage (NCBI taxonomy): Eukaryota > Viridiplantae > Streptophyta > Magnoliopsida > Solanales > Solanaceae > Nicotiana > Nicotiana benthamiana. The sequence goes on from CM067338.1 coordinate 99,469,960, forward strand.
ACTTGCATTATTATAATAGCATATTTAATTAAGCATAAATTTTGTCTTTAACTAAGCTAATGCATGCATTAAACCCATTGTATTGTTAATAATTCTTTATGCATTTGTCACGACCCAAAATTTCCACCGTCGAGAACGTGATGACGCCTAATATTTTACTTGGTAAGCAAGCCAACGTTAGAACAATTTATCCATTATTAACAGTTCAAACTAAATGATAGAAAGAAGTTAAATAACAATAATAATTTAAAGTGAAAATGCGGAAGCCATAACAATTTTAATATTTAATACAACCTTAAACCGGTGTCACAAGTGCACAAACTACTATAATAGTACAAATAAGGGTATGAAAATAACATAAAGCAGCATAAGGGAAGATACATAGCTAATAAATAGGAAGGGAGACTCTAGGAGCTGCAGATGTTGAGCAATTGTACCTTAACTCTCCGCAAGCTGGCCAACCCAAGCACACTAATAACCGTCATTGGGAACGACTATAAAATCTGCACAAGAAGTACATAGTGTAGTATGAGTACAACCGACCTCATGTATCTGTAAGCGTCAAGCCTAACCTTGATGAAGTAGTGATGAGGCTAAGGCATATGACTTATACTATAACCTGTACACAGTATATAGTAAAGATAGTAGAAGAAAATACAAAACAAAATAAGATAGTTAATTGAATAAGATAACTAAATTTTTAAAGAAAATAACTAAACACTCAAAAAAAATGACGATCAGAATTATGATCCTTAGAGTTCCATATGAAAAATATCAAAATCCAACACAGTCCAAGGAAATAGAACACATAATTATTGCGCTGTGCAATCTGATCCCACCGCACAACACAATCCTCCCTTATTCCACTGTAATAGCATCAACAATCATAAACAAATAAAATATATGTTGCGCCGTGCAATTCGATCCCACTATATAACAAAATGAGTATTATAATTCACTCTTATTTCACCGTATAAATTCACCCTTATTTTGCATGTTGCAGCGTGCAACCCGATCCCATCATATCAGTACAAATTTACCCTTATTCCACCATATCAATCCATACTAATTTCACCAATTGTGGCATGCAACCAAATCCCACCATATCAGTACCAAATATTCAATGAGCATAAATAAATCAATAACTTAAATCACAAGAAAATCACAAGAATCTCTATAATTGATGAATATGAAGCTGAACCGGAAAAGAAACCTTGTACCAACTTGAGAATTCACATATGTATAATTACACGGCCAAACAAGTCTAGTAAATGACAATTAGAAAGGTGAAAATAACTCAATTAAGGAAAATAGCAGCGAGTCATTAAAACATGGAAAGGTCTAACATTTTAACATGAGGAACAATGATTAACAAGTAGCAAGTAAAGCATGGAAGGTATTTAAAGCACATAATAATTAAGGCATGGAAGGAACTAATTAAGGAAAAGCGAAAAATCGGGAAAACAAGTAATTCAGCGGCGTATAAGCACTCGTCAACTTGTATATACACCGCAACACATGAAATTCACATAACACATAGTCTAAGGGTTCCTAATTCCCTCAAATCAAGGTTAAATTTAATACTTAGTTAACTACGCAGTCAACTCAGAGCTCTGCCGAGGCCTTTCCCCCAGAATTCACCTTCAAACCACTTGTTCTAACCATACTTAACCCAATAATATTAGATATTACTGAAGGAATCAATTACAATGCAAAAATTCAGGATTCCCACACTTTTTCCCAAAAAGTCAAAAACTGACACCGGGCCCCCTTGGTTAAAATATGAGATTCAAACCAAAATTCATTTACTCATTCACCCATGAGCTCGATTATCTAATTAGTTTTGGAATCTGGCCTCAAATTGATGTCTAAATTCCTAATTTGTTTTTTAAAATAAACCCCAATTCTTCTTAAATTCCTAATTTTCTACCATAGAAGGATAAAGATTAGGGCTAGGAATTAATGGCCCATGTAAGAAAGAGAAGAAAAGGAGTTAAAGTGTACAAACCTGTGAATTGATGTTGAGTTTTCTCTCCAAATTCACCTCTAGTTCGAGATCTGATGGAAAGTTAATGAAAAATGGGAGAAATCTCGTTTTTGGTTTGTTTTTAGTCACTGGCGCCATGGCTTCTTCACGTTCGCAAAGGGCCTGACTCGATCGCAAAGCATCATCTCAAATAGCGTACATGTTCCCGAAGACTTACACCCACCTGCCTACACGTTAGCGAGCCTTGTGCCGAGTTCACAAAGATTAACGGTCAGTTCCAAGCCCCACTCACGAAGCTACGCATTCGTGATTGACCGGCCGCATTCGCGAAGAGTGAGCCCCTCAATGCTTCCCGTTTGGGATCAAGGTCTTGGATTCGCGTAGAACAAAATCCTCCCCCAGCCCAGTTACCCTCTGTGATAGGGGGAGTACCTTTGCGATCGTGAAGAACGAAACACCATAAGCTAGCAGAAGTTCAAGAAACTAGAAATTTCGAAGTTCAAATCATTTGTAGCATATTCGAAACTCACCCAATCCCTCGGGGATCCAAACAAATTATGCACACAAATTCAAGAACATGATACGAACTTATTTGCATGATCAAAATGTCAAAAAAACATCTAGAACTACAAATCGAACACGAAAATGAATGAAATTTTCAATGAAACTTTAGAATTTTATTTAACAACCGGACGTCCGAATCACGTTAACTAACTCCATTTTTCACCAAATTTGGTAGACAAGTCCTAAATATAGTAATGGACCTATACTGAGTTCTGGAATCAAAATAAGAACCCGCTATTAACATAATTCAAATATTGGTCAAATCTTTAATTCATTAAACTTTTGAACTCTAATTTTTTTACAAAAAACGATAATTAAAAGCGAGGGACCTCCAAATTTGATTCCGGATATATGCACATGTCCTAAATCTCGATATGGGTCCATTAGGACCGTCAAAATACAGATACAGATCCATTTACTCAAAATATTGATCGAAGTCAACTCAAATAGATTTTTGAGGCATAATTCATATTTTATCAATTTTTTTAATATAAAAGCCTTCCGAAAAATCATACGGACTATGCACGCAAATTGTGAAAGGCAAAAATAAGATATCTGAGGTTTCAAAACATAGAATTAGGATTTAAAACTCTAAATGACCTATGGGTCATCATATTCCCTACCTCTAAAATAACCGTTCGTCCTTGAACGGACATAACAAAGTACCTGAACTAGTAAAAAGGTGTGGAATATAATCTGCATGTCAAACTCGGACTCCCAAGTAGCTGCCTCAACCGACTGACTTTTCTACTGCACTCGAACTGAAAGATAACTTTTTGACCTCAGACCAAATGGGCTATAATAGCCACTGGCTCCTCCTCATAAGTCAAGTCCTTGTCCAAGTGGATTAAGTTGAAACCTATGTAACGACCCGACCAGACGTTTTGAGTATTTGCACTTTGCTTGATTATTTGAAGACATGAGTAGCTCCATATGATATATTATGACTCATGTAAATCGTTGGTCTTGGTTTTTCAGGTTAGTAGAAATAGATTTAGAAGAATGATTCTCAGCTTGAAGCTTCAAATTTGAAAGGTTTGACCAAGTTTTGACGTTTTAGTATTTGACCTTGAATTAAATTTTAGATGGTTCCGTTAACTCCGTTAGGTGATTTTGAACTTAGGAGCACGTCCGTATTGTAATTTCGAGCTCTATGTTAGAATTTAGCTTAAAATGGTGAAAGTTGGAAGGGAAAAGGGTCAAAATTGTTCCTCTACTATTGTTTATTGGTTACTTGTGCCACCCGTTACACTTTTCGGTCATTATCGTCCCTACTGTTAACAAAGTTTACCAAAATTACCCCTAATGCTAACGTCCCTCCACTGTAGTAACTGACCCCTCTAATATTTTATCCATGTCAGCAGGTCCCACCAAATAAAATGCGGTGTGAGCATGGGAAGTAATTTAATCCTCAAATAAAATAGGTTAAGTTTATTGGGCCATTCACTCACCCTTAATTTTAATACCCGATTCCAACTTAAAATCCACCATTTTTAATCAATAGACCATACCAGACACAGTTCCCTTCCAAATATGTTTATTTTTCATTTTTACTTCTATTTTTATTCCACCTTCTTTCTCTTTTACGTTATATCTCTTTCTTTCTCATCAAATCATCATGTCACCTCGATCAAACCAATTTTAACCAGAACAAAAAAATCCAACAAATAATCTAGCCAAAATAAAATAACATCATTATATTTGAATTTTCATATTTTGAATTAAATTCATGTGTTCATTACTGTCGGGTCAGATTCAAGTAAAAGATTGGAAGCCCATTATAAAATATTTAAGGCCTCATCGTGAGTTGGGATTTTATGCATATGAGGTTGAATTAAACTTTGAGGATTGATTTGGTAACTGTTATAGGACTGAAATTTTGTAAAACACCAGTTGAAAATTAACTTTGAACGTGGTTCATCATCATTGTTGAACTTTAAGAGTTTTATATTTTAGAATTTTTTTTGGAAGTTGTTCTAATATTGAGTGGTTGTAGGTTTTAAAATTAATTGTATCAATCATGTGAGAATTATTTCTTAAATAAAGGAAAAAAGTAAAATTAAAAAAGTAATAAAAAATGGTTAAACAATAAATGAAAGATTCTGAGGGAGAATGAATTGTCTTTGTCTGTTGAGTTGATTTGAATTTCTTGTCGGAGAACGGGGTTGCTGTTTGAATAACGAAACATGAAGAATGAGAAAGGAGATGAAAAGAGAAGCCAGTACCGTGGAGGTTAGTTCTTCCAGCTGAAAATTCTCTGGTGAAATGTCATGGTTTCCGGCGGTTTTGGTATGAGATGAGGGAGAGAAGATGAGAGAAAGGGTGGAGAGGTGACGTTTATGTTAGGATTATAATTTGGTGGGGTCGATGACATGACAACTGACATGGATAAAATTGATGGGGTCAGCTGCCACAAGGAGGGACGTTAGGATTAGGGATAATTTTGTAAACTTTGTTAACGGTAGGGACGATAATGGCCAAAAAGTATAACAGATGTCACAAGCAACCAATAAACAAAAGTGTAGGGACAATTTTGACCATATTCCCAACTTAAAATTATGGAAAGTTTGACTGGGAGTTGACTATTTGATATCGGGGTCAGATTTCAATTCTGGAAGTTGGAGCGGGTTTGTAATGTCAAATGTGACTTGTATGAAAATTTTGAGGTCAATCTGGTGTGATTTGATATGTTCGGCATCGGTTGTGGTAGTTAAATTTTCAAAGTTCGATAATTTCAAACTTGAGGTGTGATTCATCATTTTGATGTTGTTGTGAGTTTCGAGGCCTCGAGCAAGTCCATGTTTTATTATGGTAATTGTCAGTATGTTTGGATGGGGCCCCGAAGGGCTCGGACTTTTTTCGGATTGATTTCGAGCTATATTTGTCTATATTTATAGTGCTTGTGTGACTATGTTATTGGTCTCTTCTCTTCATTACAATCGCGGAGAGAAAAACACTGTATCAGAAAGATCTGAGGCTACTTGTTTCTTCTTCGCGTTCGTGCACACGGTCCGCGTTTGCATTGGTTGTGTCAGATGGAGCATCGCGTTCGTGATAGTGAGTATGTGCTTGCATAGTGTTGGGTCTAAGCTGAGGCAACGTGGATATCTCTTCGCATTCGCTAGGTTAGTTTCACGAACGCATTGATCAGTCAGAAGTGTTTAACACGGTCACGTAAGGGATTATATGATCGCGTAGGGCATTATACAAGAGCATCTTTTTCTTCCTCTTCGCGATCATGATCGTACTTTTGTAATCGTGATGAAGGTGTATCTGAGCAGATTTAAAAGATTCAAAACGAGGGTTTCTAGTTCATAACATAACATGGAAGTGGGAGCTCGATAAAAGGCGATTTTTGAAGGATTTTTTAGAGAAGTGATTGGGGTAAGTGTTCTTCACTTAATTTTGGTTAAATTCCATGATTGTATCTTGATTTTCATCATCTAAATTGGAGATTTAGGGTGAAAACTCGGGGGGGGGGGGGATGGAAGAGAACTAGAGAGATGATTTTAGAGATTTGAATGGTCATTTGATGTCGGAATTTGATGAATTTGGTATGAATAGACTCGTGAGTGAATGGGTTTTATAGTTTTGTATCTTTTGTTGGATATCGAGACGTGGTCCCAGTGGCCGAGATTGAGCCTATTTCGGGTTTTGATTATAATTTGGTATTTTTCTCGTGGATTTGGTTCCTTTAGCCTATATTGATCGTATTTTATTGCTTGCGAAAAGATCCGTGTTTATTTGACACGGATTCGAGGGGCAAAGATATCGCGGAGTGGAGATTTGATCGGTTTGAGGTAAGTAAC